>CM046875.1:101263708-102463708 GCA_025667525.1 Glebionis coronaria
GATATACGCAGTACCTATGTCTTGACACCTCTCTATCCACCTTCTGAGGATGAGATTGTGAGATTTATGAGCGGATCTTCTTCAAGGTCTACTGAGCCTGAGTGTTATTTTCCCCTAAAGGAAAAGGTGTTCGATCCTGGTATTGGAATTTTCAAGCCATCTCAGTATCCATCTGATGAAATAAAAGGAAAAATTTTTGGAACTTATGGAGATATGCTTGCACCTCAGCACACTTGCTACCACCGTGCTCCATCTTTGCTTAAGGGAACCTTGCCTACTCTTCTTTAGCTTGCCTTGTTCGCCTTAAGCTTGCGCTACTTGATGGACGAAAACCATGTCTTTGATCTTGGTGGATGTGTTTCAAGCTTCTTACCATACTAATCAAGGTCGAGTCAGGCTCACGACTCGGTTAACAAAAACAAGCGCTTCTCGAGAGGCAACCTGCCGTATCTATCGTTTTTCTTTTGTTTTTATAATAAGTGTAGGGGGAGACCCTAGTATGTGTTTGTTGTTCTCTTTCTTATCATGTGAAGGGATTCGAGCTTTCAAAGATACATTCTTGATGACTTTTGATGATCCGTGATTCCGTGTTCCCGTATTCCCGATTCTATCCTAAACTCTTTTGATTCATTATTTTATCATTTATGATTGAAATAGGAATCACTTTAGTTGTCTCTTCCTTAGCGAGATTTAAACAAAGTGCACAATGTCCTAAATGTAGGGGAGTTTACTCCCACATGCTTAAACATTGAAGACAATGTTTATGTCAAGTGTAGGGGGGACTTCTATCGAAGTTAAGTGGCCTTTTTCCTTGTTTTTGTCCTCATTTGAACCGGAAAATTGATCTTTCGACATTTTTCAAAATTTTTTATCTATTTTGGCCTATTTGTAGTTACCTTTGTATAGTTATTTTCTTTCTTTGCTAGAATAAAGTTTAATAAAGTGGTTTTAATTTTAAACGTTGTGAATCTTTTGACTCAACCCGAGTTTACTTATCCAAGTTTACTCTAGCTAGTATCTTTAACGTGTTTAAGTCAAGTTTTGCTAGGCTTTTATATAGGGAACTTTAAAAGGCGAAAGTCTTAACTCTCACGAGCTAAGAACAAGAACTTTTCGCAAGTTCCTATAATTGATCCTAGAAAGTCGTTTATCAAGGGAAATTTAAAATGCGGATTCTAAACTTGAAAAAGTCTAAGAAGTTTCAAGATCCTATAGATAACTTGAAAACCCAAAACTTTAATTTAATAGGCTAAGCATCCACGAGTCTCATTCCTTGAGATTTTAAATTGTGGAGTACGAGAGATGATAAAGTCAATTATAAGTTTGGTATTCTTTCATGAATTTATGAGAGTTGATTATGAGCTTTTTCTCCCATCGCTTGTTAATAAATTTAATTGCAATAAATAAGGTTGTACGATTTGAAAAGTTACTTAGCTTCTAGCACAAGATTGTTTAAAAGTTGCTCGGTATTAATTAGAGTTCATAGCCAAGGCATAACTTATTGAAGCGGGATGCGAAGATTGGCGAGTCCGAAAAGGCCCTAACAAGGCATGAGGGCTACATTTTGTTGCTAAAGATCCCAAGTGATGTGAAGAATCATTTATCAAAAATCAATATGAAGGACCGAGACACACGACGAAAAGAAAATACTCCCGTAAAGATCATGGAGAAGTCTATCCAAAAAGGCCCTAACATGGTATGAGGATAAATAGATCCAAGTCCTAAAAGGAGGCGGATCGTTGTATATCAAAATATCAAATAAAGATTGGAGAAAAATGAAGAAGTCGTGGTCCAAATATGAAGAATCTCTAAAAAAGTTCAAGTGAAGAAATTCCTATTATGAAGAGAAGACCATTATTTCATGAACGTCTCAAGATTTGAAGTATGAAGTTACTGCCAAATATCGGTTCGAGAAAGGTCTCAAATCGTGAAGCGAGTTATGCCAATATATGAACTTTATGAGGTCCCGAAAAGCAGTTTTAAAAGATTTGTCCTTTAGCTAACTATTGATTAAATCGTCCTACTTTATTTTCAGCCTAATAATTATCGAAATAAGTCAACAATGCATCCTCGTGATCATTCAAGACAACAATAAAATATAAGAGATACACCTAGGAATAAGGGAGTCTAAGTAAATAATGTGCCCACATGAGTTTGTGATAGTTTGCTAACTTATAATAACAATGATCTCGTTTTTAAGCTTGGTATGGGGAACGTGAAACTTGAGGATGATAATCATTCATGACATTTCTGTTAGAAATACGTTTTTACGTATATTAGAAGTATCGGTCACTCCACAATATTATTAATGTTGTAATAGCTTGTAGTTAATAGTTGAAGGTCTACGTAATTAATGGCCTATTCTATGTGATTGATTTGGTGGATTAGGTTGGTTGATTTAGATGATAAACATAAAGAAATGAAGGAAAGAGATGAGGGATTAGAGAGAGAAAGGAGAGAAGGGAGAGAGTTAGAGAGAGAAAGTAAAAGATGAATAAATGATTAAGTGTCAAATGGAATCAACAACCCCTCCTAACATGCTAGGAGGGGATATATATAGCCCACCCTACATGTGGGCTATATGGACTATACAATAATTAAATAGATCACGAGCCCATTACATAATTATCGTTGGAGCGACCGATCCTTCATAAATACGTAAAACGTATTTCCAACAATCTCCCCCTAAGGGAGGTCGCTCCAAGAAACAAAGTTCTAAATAGTCTATAACTCGTGATCTATGCTAACTAAGATGTGACCGAGACTTTATTGGGAAAAACGTATTTCCAACAATCTCCCCCTAAGGGAGGTCACATCTTTTTACAAAATCTTAAACCTAGCATCTATGCTTGAGTCTTCGATCTTGTTCTTGTGAATATGCTTGATGTGATCTTTGACTTTAGTCTTGAGCATGTTTCCTTGCCTTGACCTTGTGCATTCTTCACTTGTGATTTTTGCCTCTTTGTGACTTCATGTTCCACATACTTATACTTTTAAATTCTTGAAAGCTTCAGAGTTTGATACAGCGGAAGACTTGACCTTCAGGCTTTCTTGAATTTGTTGAAGTACTAATTGTATGTAGTATAAGCATGTGGTGATGACTTCTTCTGGATTGTACACCGCAGTGCCACCTTCTTGTTACGCTGCATAAGACAGTTAGCAACAAACAATATACACGGATGAAATGGCCTTGAACATTTCATTCTAATTCGGTAGCATTTTACCTCCGGTCGGTGAAGACCGTTTGGACGATATCAGATATCGTACCCGTGACGGATAGTTTCAATTAAGTAACTTCCTGACAGGATTTCGCGGGTAAACCCGTTCTCTTTACTCGACCGTCCAAAGCTGACTGCGAACGTAAAGAGTGGATCATTTGGATAATATTATCCGCATGATTTGAAGCCGTCAATTCATGTTCCTGGAACAAGTGAAGTTCAATTAAGAACCGCACCATCGTTGCTTTCCAGTTGTCACTAGCTTGATTCATAAAGAATCTTGCAAGTTACCTACCAAGTGCTGTTTGAGGTTAACACTAGAAGGATTTCCATTCGTCACTGTAAATACTTAATAGTATTACTCTGAATGTTCTGGCAAGATCATTAAGATATTGCGTAGAGGCCTGGAACGTGTTTAAATTCATTTAAGAATAAAACCGCTGTTGCTTTCCAGTTATCACAAGTTTGATTCATAAAGAATCGCACAAGTCACCTACCATGAGCTTTTTGATGTTCGCTCAAGAAGGATTTCCATCTTCATTGTAAATACTTTCGTATTACTCGGATGTTCAGGCAAGATCATGAAGATTTTGCGTAGGACTCTTAAGATCTTTCTTACTTTTCACAGTGTGTGAAAAAGCAAGGAAATATGAAAGTGTGTCCTAATGAGATATTTGATGATCTCAAATGGCTCTAGACTCGATCGTGCATTTTGGATTTTAGTGATCGGAGGCTGGAGAGGAGTGCCACCTTTTCAATACCAATATATTCGGAGTGAATAAATCAATAGATAATGTGTTGTCTCCGTGTGATTAAAACAAATATCTTTTGAGAGATATCTGAGTTAGCTAGGATGGGTTGTGCCTTGCATCACTGGGTCCATGACGTCTTTCTTCAATATCGAAAATCATTAACAAAAATGATCTCAATAGCATATGTATTGACCCGGTTTCTGCCTAAAGTTGTAAGGAGGGCTTCTTTCTTTACACCCTTTATCTTTACATTTCTTTTTCATTCTTCAACCCCTTCAATGCTTACCAATACGTCATCACTAGCACCTTGTTGTGATTGTTCCAGTGCTAACTTAAGTACTTGGTCGGCATTCAGCTACGTTCACAATCTTTCTCCATCTTTCCTAAGGACTACTATTTCTAGCTATGGAATGTCCTTGGGAAGATTCCTCCGGTTCTAGAGAAATCATTGGACTTTAACCTATCCTACCATCCTTATGTCACGACAATCTTCACCGTCGTGAATAGAGATGTTTTGGGTAAGTGTATGTCACCATGAAATCCATTTTGAAGTGCAAATCCATTTTGCTCCCCCTTAACATATGCCACGATATTCGAAAACATTTCGCACATGTCGGGATGAGCTAACACGTTAAGTCAAACCATTTATGATTGATCATATCCCATATTAAATCACATTTTCTCCCCCATATTAAAAATATTAACCCAATCGATGTTTTTAATATCAATTGATTTAATAGCATTTTAAGAAAATTTGGGAAGAAAAATGCAAGTCCAATTATCTTCATGAATTACACAAGCTCCCCCTCAAATTAATGAGGGTGTGCTAAAACGTAAATTAAGTACCTTTTAAGCACAAGTGTAAGGTATTTATTACGTGCAAAGATCATATATGATAATGAATTCACAAGATTAATAGTTTACGAGGTAGGACCTGAATGATGGAGAACATCATATGAGAGATTCACATGGTTCTTGTTCACGAATGCTGGTCACCTCGTCACGTCCCCGAGAAAATTAATTCCCGTTGTTGAGTCAAAGCTTTCCGGTGAAATGCTTGACTTGATTATGAAAAGCGGGTTGCTATCTGAAATAATAGCAAACCATTTTGAGCATGTTTTAAAAGGTTGAACTTCTGCTCGAACTTTATTTACAACCCCGTGTCATTATTGAATGACATTTCTAGGTTCGTAAATATTATCGATTCCAGAAGACATGCTCTTTTTATCAAAACATTTTTGAACACACAATTTTGAAAGATTTAGAAAAACCTTTTGAGAAATTCTCGAAAAATTGTGTTCAAAGTTTTGAAAACCAATTACTTGAGCTTAAGATGTTGAATATCTTATAAAACGAGCTCAAGTCCGAGAAGTTGTAAACTTCCCGTTGTCAAGGATAAGTTTATCATCAGCGATAAACTTTCCTTTTATCTGAAGAACGAGTCCTAAGCTGACATTTACTTAGAAGTCGTGTTCATGAGCTTGAAAACTTTGACTGTTTTAACGGAAAGCTCATGACCGAGAAAGGTTAATTTCTCGTTACGAGGAAAAGTTCTCTTATTTAAAAGATCCACTTTCCTTTCTGAGCTTAAAACTTCGAATGTTTTAAGACAAGCTCATGACCGAGAAAATTGAATTTCTCGTTATGAGGATAAGTTTATCATTAATGATAAACTTTCCTGTATTTGAAGTTCGAGTTACAGTCTGACATTTAACTGTAAGTCATTGTGCATGAGCTTAAAAACCTTGAATGTTTTTAATTTTAGCTCATGCTCGAGAAAACTTAATTTCTCGTTGTTAGGATAAATTTATCATCGGTGATAAACTTTCCTTTCTTTGATGCACGGGTTACCATCTGATATTTAATGATAAGCCATTGTGCATGAGCTTAAAAACTTGGAATGTTTTTTATATAAGCTCATGCCCGAGAAAAATTAATTTCTCGTTGTTAGGATAAGTTTACCATCGGCGATAAACTTTCCTTTCTTTGAAGAGCGAGTTATAGTCTGTGATGTGACTATAAGTCCTCGTGCAGCTTAACCATGAATCCCCTGAGACATTTGTTTCTCTGATATCTGCTTCTTCAGCAACCAAACTCTAAGAGTGTCCTTAGTTGAACGGTATACAACGATTGAACCGCTTCGTTCTTTTGGAACATCAACTTTGGTACCTGCATTCTCATTAGGAGTTTGTATACTTTTGCATGGGTTAGAGATATCTATTTTTGAAGCACGTGGGGGTTCACAGTTGGCTTTTCTTGTGTCAGAGGTGGCCTGAGGAGATGATTCACTTGTCTTAGTTGGCAAACGTTTCCTTTTATAGAAAATCTTAAGTTCAGGCTTAAGTGATGTATCATCCTTTGCAATTTCCTCCCTAGTAGTCTTCGTAGAATCAGAGACTATCCTAGTTAAAGGGCACTCGTTTCCTACAAGAGTGAAAGTTCTACCAGTGGGGTGCCACATTTTGCCAACGGGTTTGATTTTAGCAACCCACTGGGATTTAAGTCTAGCACGGGAGTTCACCTCATTAAGCAATTTTTTGATACAAGCATCATGATTTGCCGTAAAGACACATTTTCTACATGTTTTACAGGTAGCATATTTAATGTCCGAGTAAGATCTAGAATCCCTAGATGATTGATTGATGCTCCTAGGATTGGACATGCTACGGTTAGCAGTGTTGGGTAAACTAGAAGGCATCTGACTAGGTTTGAAATTCCTATCTCTTACATGTGTCTTTTGCTTAGCTTCCCTAAGATCAGATTCATGGCAAACGTCATTTGAACTAGTTCTAGACGTGGTCTTGGTATTTTTAGGGAAACTAGAGGCAATCATATGATTTGGTCTTGCTAAAGCTGGAGTGATCACATTGGGCCTAGTTGCTGGAGTGTCTGGTCTAGAAAGATGAACCAAATCAACTTGGGAGGCAAACCGCGGTCTCGAGGATTGTAGTCGCTCGGATCTAAATGCAGTAGGTTGTCTGACAATCGGTTGTCTGACGAACTGATTTGTAGGCGGTTTCCCCAAGATTGATGGTTTTTCAAGCTTAGTGTCCACACTAGGTCCTTTACTTTTCCTTAACTCGTTTTTCAACGCAGCTATAGCAAAAACCTTTTCCTGTACTTGGGCCTTTAATGTTTCATTTTCTTTGAGCACGTTTTCTTGGAATGCCAACTTAGATTCAAGCAGTTGAATTTGTTTCAAAAGATTATCCTTTTCAGCTTTAGAATCTAGAACAGTTTGATCCAATTTTCTTTCAAGAACAACGTTTGACTTTTCAAGTTTTTCAAAGTATGTTTCAAATTTGTCCGTTTTCTTAGAAAATTCAAGTTTGGCATCCTCAAGATCTTTTGATTGCCGAGCTACGATCGTTTCGAGCTCTTTAATCTTGGAATCAGAAGCAGTCAATGAAGCAGTTATAGGATAATTATCATGAAGTTTAGCAAACTATATAAACTGGAAAAATATAGAGGCTGGTTAAAGTAATAAGTGATAAAAAAATAATAACTAGAAAAATAGATAAAAAAAATAAAAATAAAAAATAATAAAAAAAATCGATTCAAACAAAAAAATAGTCAAAATAGAAGGATTTAAACAAAAAAAATACAAAATTAAAAAGAGAAAAAAAAACACAAACTTTTATAAAAAAACACCAACTTTTTTTATAAACACAAACTTTTTAAGGTTTTATAAAAAAATTTGATTTTTATATAAAAATTTGTGATTTTTTTATCTAAAAAGTAATTAAATTTGAAGACTTGATATGATTTAACATATAAAAACACAAACTTTTTATAAAAAATACAAACTTTTTATGATTTAAGCATGATTAAATCAAAACCCACCAAAATCAAAAAGAAATAAAACAAGAATAAACCAAACTAACCAAGGCTCTGATACCAATTGAAGGTCTACGTAATTAATGGCCTATTCTATGTGATTGATTTGGTGGATTAGGTTGGTTGATTTAGATGATAAACATAAAGAAATGAAGGAAAGAGATGAGGGATTAGAGAGAGAAAGGAGAGAAGGGAGAGAGTTAGAGAGAGAAAGTAAAAGATGAATAAATGATTAAGTGTCAAATGGAATCAACAACCCCTCCTAACATGCTAGGAGGGGATATATATAGCCCACCCTACATGTGGGCTATATGGACTATACAATAATTAAATAGATCACGAGCCCATTACATAATTATCGTTGGAGCGACCGATCCTTCATAAATACGTAAAACGTATTTCCAACAATAGTTACTTATTTAGTTAAGTAAGAACCGGTCCATGGGCTTGTCATGGGCCGACCCAAGTCCATTAGTGGCTTGGAAGTATAAATACCCCTTTCCTCCTTGGAAAGGGGTTGGTTGTTGTTCATTTTCCTAGTTTCATTCTAATAAAAAGACACATATTTTCTCTCACTTTCTATCTCTAGTTTCTCTATCTAGAAAACATCAACCCACTTCATAGTTTCATAGGTTATCAAGATTCTACATTTGGTATCAAGAGCTATGGGGTGATTTAAAGTAATGATTTGTGTGGTTTTTTAGTTTTTGATTGTATTAGTGTTCTTTAAGAAGATCCATCTTGATTCTTGGAGTTTTTGGTGTTTTTGTGATTGGGATTAGTAGATAAGTATTAGTTTTCACTTATTATTGTAGAAATCACAAAACTTTTTGGGTTATTTGGTAAAAAATCTGGGTTAATTTCATCTTTTTTGATCGACTGTTCATCGAATACAAGTTTCTGTTTACCCAGACAAAGTTCCGAACCAAAAAGTTCCGGATCAAAAAGTTCCGGATTAACCAAAGTTCCGGATCAAAAAGTTCCGAACCAAAAGTTCCGGATCAAGGAAAGTTCCGGATCAAGGAAGTTCCGAACCAAAAGTTCCGGATCAAGGAAAGTTCCGGATCAAGGAAGTTCCGAACCAAAAGTTCCGGATCAAGGAAAGTACCGGATCAAGGAAGTTCCGAACCAAAAGTTCCGGATCAAGGAAAGTTCCGGATCAAGGAAAGTTCCGAACCAAAAGTTCCGAACCAAAAGTTCCGAACCAAAAGTTCCGGATCAAGTAAAGTTCCGGATCAAGGGAAAGTTCCGGATCAAGGAAAGTTCCGGATCAAGGCAAAAGTACCGAATCAAGGGAAAGTTAGAAATACGTTTTACGTATATTAGAAGTATCGGTCACTCCACAATAATATTTATGTTGTAATAGCTCGTAGTTAGATAATAGTTGTTAGTTGCTTATTAATTTAAGTAAGAACCGGTCCATGGGCTTGTCATGGACCGGCCCAAGTCCACTTATGACTTGGAACTATAAATACCCCTTTCCACCATGGAAAGGGGTTGGTTGTTGTCATTTCTTTGTTTCCACTTAATAAAATTCACATAGTTTCTCTCACTTTCTCTCTCTAACTTTCTCTCTCTAGAAATCAACAAACCCCTTCATAGATTCATTGATTATCAATATTCTACATTTGGTATCAAGAGCTATGGGGTGATTTAAGGTAGTGATTTGTGTGGTTTTTTAGTTTTTGATTGTATTAGTGTTCTTTAAGAAAAATCATCTTGATTCTTGGTGTTTTTGGTGTTTTTGTGATTGGGATTAGTGGATAAGTATTAGTTGTTACTTATTTTAGTCGAAAGCACAAAACTTTTTGGGTTATTTGGTCAAAATCTGGGCTTAATCTTCATTGTTACTGTTCGACTGTTCATCGGAACAATCTTCTGTTCATTCAGCAAAAGTTCCGGATCAAGGAGTTCCGGATCAAGAAGTTCCGGATCAAGGAGTTCCGAGTCAAGAAGTTCCGGATCAAGGAGTTCCGGATCAAGGAGTTCCGAGTCAAGAAGTTCCGAATCAAGAAACTTCCGAACCAAGAAGTTCCGGATCAAGAAACTTCCGAACCAAGAACTTCCGAGTCAAGAAGTTCCGGATCAAGCCAAAGTTCCGAACCAAGAACTTCCGAACCAAGAACTTCCGGATCAAGCCAAAGTTCCGAACCAAGAACTTCCGAACCAAGAAGTTCCGGATCAAGCTCAAAAGTTCCGAACCAAGAACTTCCGAGTCAAGAAGTTCCGGATCAAGCCAAAAAGTTCCGAATCAAGGTAATCTTCCGAATCAAGGTAATCTTCCGAATCAAACTTCCGAATCAACAAAAAGTTCCGAATCAAGGGTTATTTTGCTTGTTTTTTCGACGATTTTTTTTAGAGGATTTAATCTTGGTTTCTTACAACAAAAACACAACACAATTCACAAGCTTTACTTCACTGCTCGATCAACCGATAATCTCTGTTTCTTTGAAGAAAAACAAAATGAATCCAAATTCAGTAATGCCTCAGATGACATCTCTTACGGATATATCAATCATAACGGGAACTGATAGCCGTCCACCGATGCTTATTAAAGAGGTGTTTGAGGCATGGCAAGGTCGAATGATGCAATATCTAAAGGGGAAACCGACATACGGAAGGCTTATGGTCAAATCGATTTTGAATGGTCCTCTCGACTATGGTACCATTACGGTTGACAACGTGACTAGACCACGAGAATTTGAAGAACTCACTCCAGCTCAACAACTTGTTGCAGATGCAGATGAAAAAGCCCTTCAAACAATTCTCCAAGCTCTTCCCCATGACATCTATAGGATGGTGAGTCAGTATACGGTGGCAAAGGATCTATGGGAACGGTTAAAGGTGTTGCTACAAGGCACGTCTCTCACCAAACAAGAAAGGGAGTGTCAGCTGTATGATTTGTTTGATCGATTCACCTACAACCCAGGGGAAACGCTTCACGATTATTACTTCAGATTCACCACACTCATGAATGATCTGAATGTATACAATCTTGTGATTGCACCATTCCAGGTTAACACCAAATTCTTGAATACTCTACCTCAAGCTGAATGGGGTGAATACATTACCGATGTCAAGTTAACCAGGGATCTGCATAAGTGCAATTTGGATCAAATATATGCCTTCCTTCAGCAGCATGAGAAGCATGTGATTATGCACCGTTCTCCTCGTGGTATGCACCCAGATTCATTAGCTTTGATGGCGAATCAACCAAGCTTGTCTCACAACAACACACCCTATATCTTGGGACATCAAGCTTATCATCAATCACCTTACTTGACACCAGCCTTTCCCCAATACTCGATTCTACCACAACCACCCACCTCACATCAGCAACAATATCGGTTCAATGCACCTTCACCACAGTATGCTTCACAACTTCATCCAGCAAATGTTGCACCTTATGCTCAGCCATCATATTCTTCTTATCAAGAGAATGCAGCATATCCATCAAGCTACCCTGATCAAATGAGTATTCCTTATACTGATTATGCAGCTCATCCAGATCAAGCACTGTATTGTGATGATGAAGAAGTCCCCGTTCCTGTTTTCCAACAAGGAGCTGACCCAGTTGAAGTGCTAACTACTATGTCTGCTTATCTCACACGAACTTTAAGCAAACGAGGATACAGAGGATCAGCTCCTACCAACAATCAGTTGAGGAATTCATCTAATTCTCGCCAACAAGCTACAATCGAGAATGGCAGGGTAATGGTTCAGCCAATTCAACAATATCAGGGGAGAACTTCCACATCAACCAATATTCGCACCGCCAATCCTGCTCCTGCTCCAATGGTTAACAATCCTCCACGGGCTAATACAGGCAAGTTGAGAATGATCACATGCTACAACTGCAAGGAAGAGGGTCATATGTCCAGGGATTGTAAGAAACCCAAGAGGAGAAGGGATGGACAGTGGTTTGCAGAAAAGATTTATCTGGTAAATGCTCAGGCGCAAGGAAGGGAACTTGATGAAGAGGAGCTTGCATTTCTTGCTGACCCAGGGATTGCTGAACAAGACGTTGTCACTACGCAGAATGCAGCTTACCAAGCCGATGATCTTGATGCGTATGACTCCGACTGTGATGACTTTCAAACTGCAAAGGCTGCTCTCATGGCAACTATCTCCAGCTTAGGGCCAGATAAGAGATCTGAGGTACTTATTAATACCACCGATAATACCACTGATGCTAGTATTCAACCACATCAAGTTGTGCAAGAGAGTGCTGACTCGAATGAATCTTCGGTGGTGAGTCCTTCAAACGAGGAGACAAACAATGATAGCAATATCAATGTGAGTTCCCAGACTTTGAGTGAAT
The DNA here is from genome assembly GCA_025667525.1 of Glebionis coronaria. NCBI lineage: Eukaryota > Viridiplantae > Streptophyta > Magnoliopsida > Asterales > Asteraceae > Glebionis > Glebionis coronaria. The sequence continues at coordinate 101,275,837 of CM046875.1, forward strand.
CACAACCGGGACCCAGTTCGCATACGCCTACTCCTGCTCAACAAGATTTGGTCATGGTTCCTGCTACATTACTTAGCCAAATGAATGCTGCACTCTTAGAAACCTTAGCTAAGAATAAGAATTTGTCTGATGAGCTTGCCTTAAGCAATGAGAAAGTACAAACTTTGGAATTAGTGCCTTCGTCTAGTGTTCTCACAAATCTCGAATATGATCACTTTAGAAACAAACAAATGGGTCACTTGCAAGAAATCGAAAACTTAAGAGCAAATCTGTCTAGTGAACTTAAAGAAAAGGAGTTAGTGGTCACTAATTTTCAAAAACTTCAAACTGATTTTGAATTACTCGAATCTAAGAAGACTGAAATGGAGATTAATGCTACTAATAAGATTAGAAGTCTAGACTACTTGCTGTTAAGACAATACGCTGCTTCACAACTAGTTCACTTATTTGATGCTTCGTTTAGAGAGTTTAATTTATCACGTCTAAAAGGCCTTCCCCCTAATCCACGATATGCAAAACAAGCTTTAAGACATAGTCCTAGACTTTATAATGCAACTCAATTAGGATTGGCTTTAGACCCGATTGTTTTTCCCAATGATCGAACAAGTAAGGTTCTAGTTGATGAGGATCGGTCATACAATTCAGCAAAATATCCCGATTGTGATTATTTTAAGATGAATAAGGAGCTTGCAAAAACTGATTTTAGAGTTCGCTTCCATATGGATAAGGATCTTATCACAGCACCAACCTACATGATAGAGGAAGAAAGCCCTAGTACATTTCCTACACTTGTCAACATGGAAGGTCCTAAGGAAATTCCAAAGAATCTTCCACCTGTTAGCACTGTATGGTTAAACTTGCAAGAGATTAACCGATACTTTACTAACTTTGACAAGGTCATTTTGGAATGTACGACTTCAAATGGCTTAAACGCCGGAGAATGGGCTTTCGAACACATGAACGAGGTGTTTAAAACTGAGATCAATCCGTTTGTCGAAAGTCTAAAAAGAAGTTTTGCATCTCTTAAGGAAAATCTTCAGTTTGAAATTGGTGAAGTTCAAAAAGTGTTTTATGAAATGGACACCGCTTACGAACTACAACTAATTGAAAAGGAAAAGATTTTATCTGAATATGACCGATTCTTGTCCGAAGTAATCTCGTGTGATGTGCTTACTACTGTAAATGTTAATTATTCGAATGAGCTTACATCCGCTATGATTAATTATGATGCTGTGCATATTTGTGATGATGCTTGTGATCTTTCTGTAAATGTTGCTGAAACTGTAAATGAGGTAGATAATCATTCTTGTCACGAATCTAACGCTGAGTTTTTAAAGCTACAAGATTCTTACAATTTACTTTCAAAACGCTTTAATCAACTAGAACAACATTGTATATCTTTAGAATTAAAACAACAAACTCAAAATGAAAATCTTTTGATATCAAATGTTTGTGAAAACGGTGTTGAGAATAGTGACAAGATGATTGCAATTGTTAAGACATTAGAGGAAGAAATCATGAGATTGAAGAGAGAGATATCATCAAAGGAAACATTAAGAATGGAACTAGAGGCTGCAGAGTCTAAAAACCAGGTCTTAGAAATTAGACTATCAACTGTTCTAGGGGAGATGGATCGGACAAGGCAGGGACTATCCGCTCTTTATGGTTCACTAGAAGATCGCTTCGCTTTTAATGCGGCACAGCAACAATATTATGTTGAACAACTGAACCAAAAGTGCGAAGAAATCTCTGACTTGAACATCCTGCTCATAGACAAAAATATGGTTTTGGCTGAGTTAAAGGAGACACTTCTTCTCACCCGACAAGAAGTTGTTGATAACTTAGCTACCGACTCTGCACTGTCCACTAGTGCTCCAACAACCAAGTCAGTAGTGCTTTATAAGAATCCACTTCATAAGAGAAACCAGGTTACCTATGATGATTATATGAGGAATGCCATTAAGCATGTCGATCTTCTTAGGGATATTTTAGACGATCTTTATGCCTTAGATCCCTCAAGTAGCGAATATTATTCGGCTCATGAATATATTAAGCGAGTTCAATATTGCTTGGCATATTTGCAATATATAGGTACACCAGGTTCTACACTACTTAATAATAGGCCCATTGCTGTCACTCCATTTAATAAGACTCCAGGAGCGAAACCGTCATTGGCAAAATCAAGTAAGACACCTTTAAAATCTGTTGCTAATGTTCCCACTTTGCCTTCTACAGGATTAAAAGAGACTACTAAGGCTAAAGGATCGCCACTCAAGAAAGATAAGATCAAGCCCGCCACTAGTAGTGCCACAAAGAAGAAAGTAGAAGTCCACAATAGGAATGCTAGTTCAGCTTTAAATAAAACGAATCATGTTAAGACTAAAAGCTCTGCGCCTGTGCAGCAGCCTAAACCATTCGTGAATTCTGATTTAAATTGTTGGAATTGTAATGAATGTATGTTTTCCCAGCGTCATGATTTGTGTCTGATTGATCACGTTAATGAAATGAATGCTATTAAGAATGGTCTTGAATGGAAGCCAACGGGTAGAACTCGTGCCCAAGTTGGCTGGCAATGGCGTCCCACTGGTAGGACCTTTACACTAGATGGTAAAATGTGCCCTTTAACTAGGAATGCATCCATTGAGGTTAGGTCTGAGCGTCCTTTAGTTAGGAACACTCGCACTCAAGTATGGAAACAGCGCCCTTTAATTAGGTCAGCCCCCACTATAGTGCCTATCAGTGATGAAATACCTCAGGATTTGAGCCAATTAGAATCTACACCACCAATTAAGAAGAAGAAGGCTAGGAAATCTAAGAAACCTAGAATTAGCAAATCTAAGATTGTTAAATCTGTACCTGCTAATAACAAGGAACACTCAGATTCCGATTCCTCTACATTGTCTTTGTGTGGTGATATTTTCAGGTGGTCCAAATCATCCTGTGGTATTTGGACTCCGGTTGTTCAAAACATATGACCGGAAATCGCTCGATGCTCCGAAATTTCGTCAGCAAGTTTCTTGGTACGGTTAAGTTCGGGAATGATCATATAGCAAAGATTATGGGGTATGGTGAATATCAGATTGGAAACGTGACGATTTCTAGGGTATACTATGTAGAAGGTCTTGGTCATAACTTATTCTCAGTAGGACAGTTTTGTGATTCCAACCTTGAGGTTGCTTTTCGACAACACACTTGTTTCATCCGCAACTTGGAAGGAAAAGATTTGTTGAAAGGATCTCGTGGTGCAAATCTATATACCTTGTCCTTACAAGACATGATGGCCGCTTCTCCAGTATGTCTTCTCTCTAAGGCATCCAAGACCAAGTCATGGTTATGGCATCGCAGATTATCTCATCTTAACTTTGATGCTATTAATCATCTGGCTAAAAACGAGTTAGTTCGTGGTCTTCCAAAGCTTAAATTTCACAAGGACCATTTATGTTCCGCGTGTTCAAGGGGGAAGAGCACCAAGAAATCTTACAAACCCAAAGCTGAAGACACTAATCAAGAAAAACTTCATCTTTTGCATATGGATCTTTGTGGGCCGATGAGAACTGAAAGTGTGAGCGGTAAGAAATTTATTCTGGTAATTGTGGATGATTTCTCAAGGTTTACATGGGTTAGATTCCTACGTACAAAGGATGAAGCTCCGAAGGCTATCATTACCTTTCTGAAATTCATTCAGGTACGTTTGAATATCACTGTCCGCCGTATTCGTACAGACAATGGTACAGAGTTCGTCAACCAGACTCTTCGTGATTATTATGAAGGAGTTGGTATATCACATGAAACATCCGCTGCACGCACTCCACAACAAAACGGTGTCGTTGAAAGACGGAATCGTACACTTATGGAAGCTGCTAGGACCATGCTTATTTATGCGAACGCTCCATTGTTCTTGTGGGCAGAGGCTATTTCTACTGCATGTTTCACCCAAAACCGTTCTATCATTCGGAAACGCCATGGAAAAACACCTTATGAGCTTCTACATGACCGCAAACCCGATGTTTCATTTTTCCATGTGTTTGGTGCTTTGTGTTATCCAAACATCAATAGTGAGAACTTGGGTAAGCTTCAACCAAAAGCCGATATAGGTATTTTCATTGGTTACTCACCGTCCAAAAGAGCATACCGAATCTATAACCGTCGTCTTGGCAAGATTGTAGAAACTATGGACGCAGATTTCGACGAGCTGACAGCGATGGCTTCTGAGCAACACAGCTCTGAACCCGCACTTCATGAGATGGGAACCGGTGCTATAAGTTCCGGATTAGTTCCCAACAATCCTACTTCTACATCATTTTTACCACCATCAAGGCCCGAGTGGGATAAACTGTTTCAACCGTTGTTTGATGAATTCTTCGATCCCCCGACTGATGAAGTTCCAACACCTGTAGTAATTGCTCCAATACCTGAAGTGGTTGCTCAAGTTAATGAACCTTTATCTAATGCATCTACAATTCACATTGAACCGGATGCACCTTCACCAAGTGATTCTCAAACTACACCTGAATCATCACCCCTACTTGTGCCTAATGATGTGGAAGAGGATTCTACTGATCACGACTTGGAATATGCTCACTTGCAAGAGCTTCCTTTCTTTGGTGTAGCGATCCCTGAAAACCCTTCAGCCGCGTCTACCTCAGAAGAAGCTCCTTCTATTGTTCACTCCAGACCACCTAGGATTGAAAACCATAGCACTAAATGGACAAAAGATCACCCAATTAGGAATGTTATTGGAGATCTAGATCGACCAGTCTCTACTCGCCATCAATTACAAGAGAGTGCACTATATTGTTACTTTGATGCATTTCTCTCTGAAGTTGAACCCAAAAATTGGCAGCAGGCTATGACCCAATCATCTTGGATTGAAGCTATGCAGGAGGAACTCAATGAATTCAAACGACTAGAAGTATGGGAATTGGTTCCTCGCCCTGACAAGGTTAACATCCTTACTTTGTTATGGGTTTATAAGGTTAAACTTGATGAGATGGGTGCGGTATTGAAGAATAAAGCTAGATTGGTCGCTAGAGGATATAAACAAGCCTTGGGTATAGACTTTGAGGAATCTTTTGCTCATGTGGCTAGATTGGAGGCGATTAGACTATTCCTTGCGTTTGCTGCTCATATGAACATGATCGTCTATCAAATGGATGTGAAGACGGCATTTTTGAACGGTGAACTAAGGGAAGAGGTTTATGTTAGTCAACCGGATGGGTTCGTTAGTACGGAGTCTCCTAACCATGTGTACAAGCTTAAGAAGGCTCTCTATGGGTTGAAACAAGCTCCACGCGCGTGGTATGATCTCCTGTCAACATATCTCATGTCGGAAGGCTTCTCCAAAGGCAAAGTGGACCCCACTCTATTCACTCTCAAAGACGGCAACGACATGCTTCTGGTACAAATTTATGTTGATGATATAATATTTGCTGCCACTAACATAGAATTGTCTAAACAATTTGAGAAGATAATGTCCACACGCTTTCAGATGTCGATGATGGGAAAAATTTCATTTTTCTTAGGATTACAGATTTCTCAGAATCCCAGAGGCATCTTTATAAATCAATCCAAATATGCTCTAGAATCTCTTAAGAAATATAACTTTGAGAATTGTGACCCCGTAGACACTCCAATGGTGGAGAAATCCAAGTTAGATGAAGATAGGGATGGGATTATTGTCGATCCGAAACTTTACCGTGGAATGATCGGCACCCTTCTCTATCTGACTGCTAGCAGGCCTGATTTGCAATTTGCTGTATGCATGTGTGCCCGGTATCAGGCTCGGCCTACCGAAAAGCACCTACATGTTGTGAAAAGGATCTTTCGGTATCTAAAAGGAACACTTCATCGTGGTCTATGGTATCCGAAAGATTCCTCGATTGCTTTAATATCATACGCAGATGCCGATCATGCTGGATGTCAAGATACGAGGCGTAGCACTTCTGGATCTGTGCAACTCCTTGGAGATAGATTGATCAGTTGGTCTTCAAAAAGGCAGAAAAGCGCTGCAATATCAAGCACGGAGGCTGAATACATCGCCATGTCCGGTTGTTGTGCTCAAGTCCTTTGGATGAGATCACAATTAACTGACTACGGTCTTGGATTTAACAAAATCCCGATGTATTGTGACAACAAGAGCGCCATTGCCCTTTGCTGCAACTATGTTCAACACTCCCGGGCCAAGCACATAGACATTCGCTACCATTTCATTAAGGAGCAGGTGGAGAACGGAGTGATCGAGCTGTATTTTGTCACTACTGAGTACCAGCTGGCGGACATGTTCACCAAAGCATTAGATCGAGGACGAATTGAGTTTTTGATCGACAAGCTTGGCATGAAATCATTTACTCCAGCGACTCTCAAAGAGTTGGCAGAAGAATCAGCTGAATAGTCGTGGTAAACTATTCAGAGTATCCTTTGGTTGTGATCATGTATACTATCGTAAATATATAAACCACAAAAAGAAAATACAAAAATATAAAACCAACAAAAACCATAAAAAAAAAAATATAAAACCTAGAAAAACCATAAAAATTATAAAATCAAGAAAAACCAAAAATATTTTTCGTTTTAAAACGGGCATGTCTTTTAGTACGGTAATATTTACGGCCTTAGAAATGTCGATTAATATTGACACGGTGCCATAAATAGAGTCCGTATAAAAGTTGTACATTTTTAAAACATGCCCATTATGGCTTGTAGTTATTTCAGACTGCAACCCGGTTTTCATATTAAAGTCACGTATTTCCTTGGAAAACGTTGGCTCAGAACGGGAATTAATTTTCTCGGGCGTGATTTACAAGCCAAATCATGCAAAAGGATCAAGTTTACTTTATAACTTGGTCTAACACGAATTTGTGTACGTCTCAGTGCATTAATTTGTTAAAATAAGAGAAATCTTATTAAAACCACGAATCAAAATTTTTCAAGAGATAAATTGGAAATGCGTTCATCACTATTTGACTCTTTAAACAATGACTACAGCTCTTTAAATAGAAAACGGGTCATCGTTTAAGGGGGAGAAAATAGTAAAATCATCTTCGTCATTAAAATTGATTTTCAAAAGTGATTGTGAAAATTAAGGGCTACATGGTAATTGAGTGGTTTTGCTTTAGAAAACGACTTGTGATCGTTCTAAGTGATAGGCATGGCTTTTAGATTTTGAGGATATGCTAATAGATGCGTTTGCTAAGTTGTGTGTACGTTTAACAAGAGTTAGGTAAAATGGAAAAAGTTAGAAACAAAAAGGATAGGGAGTGAAATTGGAGGGACTAAAGGTAATGTTTTATGAAAAGTCAAAAATTGACCTAAGTAAAAAAACAAAACCCCCGCCCCTCACTATTTCTGATTCACTGTTTATCTTCATTCATTGCCGCCATTGTTGAATTATCACACACACACAACTCTTTCAAACATCTCGTCTAAATCACTCCATCCTGTTCATTCATTAAATAAGGTAAATATCATCTATATTAAACTTATAAATTCGTCTAAATCATCATCTATATCCCTGTAATTGATTCAGATAATTAACAATTGTCAGATTTAGGGTTATTCCTTAATTAGGGTTAATTAACAAGGGATTTATGGTGGGTTTTGCTCGGAATAGAATAAATGATGTTTATATTGCCTTAGTTTGCCTTAGAAACTCACAAACGCGCTATAATAATCATCACTGCTTTAGTTTGTAAAAGTTCCGGATGAACATGGCTTAAAACTTCCGAATGAAGGATTTCTTCTGAAAAACTTCCGAATGAGGAAGTTCCGAATGAAGGACTTCCGAATGAGGAAGTTCCGAATGAAGAACTTCCGAATAAAGGAAGTTCCGAATGAAGAACTTCCGAATGAAGGAAGTTCCGAATGAAGAACTTCCGGATGAAGGAAGTTCCGAATGAAGAACTTCCGGATGAAGGAACTTCCGAATGAAGAACTTCCGGATGAAGGAAGTTCCGAATGAAGAACTTCCGGATGAAGGAAGTTCCGAATGAAGAACTTCCGGATGAAGGAAGTTCCGAATGAAGGAATGTTCCGGATGAAGGAAGTTCCGAATGAAGAACTTCCGGATGAAGGAAGTTCCGAATGAAGAACTTCCGGATGAAGGAAGTTCCGAATAAAGAACTTCCGGATGAAGAAGTTCCGAATGAGGAGAAGTTCCGAATGAAGAATGTTCCGGATGAAGATGTTCCGAATGAGGAAAAGTTCCGGATGAAGAGTTTGAATGATATATATCTATCTGTTTTTATGAATGATATTATTATTTGCATGATATATATGTACTTGTTGGTTTATTTTATGAAATGTGTTATGCTTAGAAGTAAGAATGATATATATCTATCTGTTTTTGTGCATCAACCTTTCATGTATTATCTTAAGCAGATAAAATGACTAATCCAACAGTACAAGCAATCCAAGAATCTAGAGAAACCGATATTGCTAAAGCCCGAACCCTTAAGTTTATACCCAACAACTACCGGCTGAAGCAAGTCTCTAAATCCACTCACCATGGTTTTAAGGTCGCCATAGCCATTCTCGATAACTCTCATTTCAAGAACGCCCTTAGGAGTACAGCCTCGGTGCCTTATGAGTATATGTTTGAATTTTGGGCAACCAAGGAAATCACTTCGAACAAGATCACCTTCACCATAGACAACAAGCAGCAGACACTCACCGTTTCAGACTTCCGTAAGATTCTTGGTATACGGGATACACCCAAGGGCATGTCATTCTCAAGGGATCCTACTAAAGATGAACTCGTGGAGTTATTTGACGCACTTGGATGTCCGGAAATACGAGTTGCATCTGAGTTTACTACTGCTAAGGTAGGACAACCCTGGAGAGCTTTGATGGGTATTCTCAGTAAATGCCTTACACCAAAAACGAGTGGCCATGATGCTTTGCGCAGTCCGATAATGAACCTCTTCTATGGCATGTACAAAGCGGCAAATTCAGATTATGCTTTGTTGATATGGGAAGAATTCACCTTTCAACTCTTCTACAACAAGAAGCTGAAGACAAACTTCTTTCCTTATCCTCGGTTTATTAAGCTTATCATAAATTATTTTATGAAGCTTGATGCTACTATTGATAGGCGTGCAGGAGGTCGCTATCACACTGAAGAAGCTGATGATACTGTAGATTTGAGGCATGAAGGACCATCTATTGGCGTGATTCCGGGTCCTATTCCTGATTACCTTCTATCTGATAAAATCAAAGGTTCTGCTGATTACAAGCTACTGCAGATAGAAATCAAAAGGCTGAAAGAAAACCTTCAGACTGGAGAAGACTCATCGACAACGGTTAAGAGTAAAGGTAAACGCAAACAACCAGTTGCGTTACCTGAACCCGAACCCAAGAAGAAGAAGTCAGAGGGTAAGAAGGGAAAGGGTAAGGATATGATGCGTCTACGTGACGAAGAAGATATTGTTGATCCTACTCTTGATAAAACCGAGCAACAAATGATGAAGATTGCTATTAAAAGGAGTAGGAAAGATACTGGAGGTAGTGGTTCAGGGGCAAGGGTAGATATTGAGGATGAGTACGTGGAACCCGATGATGTTGACGAGTTTGGGTCACCTGAACATTATTCCACTTCGAAGGAGCCATCAATTCCTACTACAGCAAGTTTGGAAAAGGAGTCTGTTGCCCCTACGATCGTGGTGTCAACTCAACCCTTAACAACTCAACCTCCACCCATACAACCTTTACCAACCCGACCGGCTTCAACACCATTTCTTCCACCACCCATAATCCCCATCCTTAGTACAGCAGTAACAACCGATCCCCTCCAGTCAACCCAAAGCAGCTTTGCAACATCTGCAATGGCTGCATTAGTGATGGCCGAAATGTTTGACAAACATGTGGATACTCACAAACGCGAAATGGATGAACTTCGCCAAGAGTTGCAACGACGAGCTCAGAGGGAAGAAGAATCTAGGAAAGCCCAAGAGGAGATGATTGCTAGGTTCGCTTCAGATATGGAGTTGACTAGAAAAGCACATGCAGAAGAACTTGCTCGGGTTAAGCAGGCTGAAGCTGATAAGCATGCTGCACGTATTACCAGACTTCAAGCGATGAGGGATAAATATAAGGAACAAAAAGAAGCACTTGAAGCATCTGTGAAAGAAAGAGTGCAAGAATCTGTTGAATCCTTAATGCCTAAACTTCGCGATGAATTGAAGACACTTGCTGCTGACAACTTGATGGTCAAATCATCCAACCCTTCAGAAGCCGCCTACAAGATTGCTTATGACCTGACGGATTTTGAATTGAAGAAGATCCTTAAGGCTCGTATGGTGGAACTTGGGTCGTTTGATAAGTCGAGGATTCAACGGGCTCTATATAAATCCCTGAATGATGCTATCATGGAGGATGATAGATTATTCAAAACGTTTGGAAGTGTGGTACCATATCACATCTTACCTGAGGAAGAAAGGGAAGAAAGTGAGGAGGAAGAGGGTGAAGAGGAAGAGGAAGCAGAAGGAGAAGAAGAGGAGAAGGATGACGATGATGGTGATGATGAGGATAAAGATGAGGATGATGATGACGATGATGAGGATGATGATGATGGCGATGATGGTGGTGATGGGAACGAGGAGAGTGCAAGGGGTAGTAACGGAGATGACAATCAGGATGATGATGGGGGTGAACAACCGAAAGAGGGAGACAAGGTTACCAGCTCCAAGAAGACTGCTACTAAGACTGGAACCAAGTCCACAAAAGATGCAGCACAGAAGGACAAATCGACATCCTCGGAATCAAGGCGAACTAAGTGGCGCCACGATGTGAATGCCACTACAGCGTCATCGGTTCCTGGTATCTCTGCCGCTGTATCTTTACCTATTACCACTAACCCCATTAGTTCTGTTGTTGTTCCTCCTGTGATTGCAGAATCAGTGACGGAACCCGAAGCTGCACAACACTCCCCAGTTCACGACACTGCTGAAATGCCTGAAACTGAACCAACAGATGTTCGCACTTCAGCTCCTCAACAACAAGCTCAACAATCTACGGTTCCTGAACCAAGCATACGAAATTGGGAAGACACGTTAGAGATAGACGAGTCTGCACCACCACAAGCTTGGATCACGGCAGCAGCACAATATGATCCGATCACAGACGCTGACAAAGATGTGTTGTATCTCCGTATCCGAAGTCCAATTGACTTATGTGCATTTTTTGCTCATGAGTATAAGACTTCGGTTACTCCATCCTTGGTCAAGAAAGCGCTGAAAGATAAAAGACTGCGTGCCAAAACCCGATTAACTCGAATGGAGTTCGAGTACTATGCCGATGAGATCCTGAAGGCCCTGAAAACCGTTCAACGGCCAGGTCTTCATGAATCAGAAAGAGCTCCACCTCCAATGGATCCTGCTCAAGATAATCAGATTGCTCTTGACTTCTTCGTCTCCAACGATCTTGTGTATCTACTGAAGGGGTCTTCAAAGTACGCAACCTCCCTGACCTTGCTGAAAGCTGCCAACTGGGGGACAATACCCTTCATCGAGGAAAAGGTAAATCGACTCTGGGTCCCTAAAATGAATCGTAATTATGATATGTATGCTGTCATAGGTGCATCTCATTGGGACGAACGAGTTCGAAGGGCGTACAGGGGTTGCTGCTTGGTCAATTCTGGAAGCAATGTTAGATCCGACATCCGCATCTCCAGCATCTTAGGAATGAAAACTGAAGCCAAGAACGGCTACTATCATGTGACGGAGATTCGCTTGAAAAGGGAGGATGACAGGGAATACAAAATCCAGCAAGGAGATTTTTCCATCATTCGCCTTGAGGATATTGAAGATATGCTGCTTCTGATGACCCGAGATCAACTTACTCACATTCCTCGTGAAGACCTGATTGCTTTGAATACAGCACTTCGTATGTTCACACGAAGCGTTGTCATCAAGTCACGAGTCGAAGATCTTCAGTTGGGAGTCGAAAGCTATCAGAGGAAGCTCAAATCAAGTGCTACCTCAACATGTAGAAAGATGTCCCTATACCGGCATTTCTGTCCCGAATTCCGGCATTTTCTACTTGAACAGTCGAGGTTTGATGAAGTTTATGAGGGTGGGGGAGCTCCACAAGTATAGTGATGGAACTCTTATACAAGTCAGAGGAAAGTTGGAGCATCTGAACTCGGGTGGGACTTTGCCAGAGATGACGGAGGATTGGCATCCGGGTTACCGGCAGATGGCAAAGTATGTGATCAAAAAGATCGATCAAAAGCTCCGTGAACGTAGATTGATGAGGAGCTTGGAAAGATTCGTGGGTGGTAGACCATATGGAGTGCACTACAGGACACTGCAACGATCCATCTAATGGGTCGTACATTTCAGGTCACTTTATATTGGTTTTCAATTGTGAATATGTATATTTGTGAATAATGTGCTTGAATGGCTTGGTGTAGTGCTAAGGTATGATAATTTTTCAAGAATTTCTCACGAGATTCTAAATCTTTCAAAATATGTCATACCAAAGCACTACAACTATCCCTTATTAACTTAAGGGGGAGCAATAACTTGTTCTATGGCCAAACATCGATTTCATTTTTACCCAAAGACCGGTTAATCCATTCAATATCCCAAATATTAATGGTTAACATTTTGGATAAGGGGAGAAAATGGGATTAAGGAGACGTAAGTGATACTTGGCTAAAAGATGATAAAGACTTAACGATAATCCAACTTAATATGTGTTAAGCACGTGTTAAGGGGGAGCGTTTTTGATGAACAAAACACCTAAGGTACAAAACTTTTGATTTTAATATCACAAGTACCTTAGGTGATTTTCAATGAGTTTTCATGGTGGCAATTCCTTCCCAAAACACGCTTAATTCACGACGGATGTGGTGACAAAAGGGTGGTAGGAATAGGTTTAGTCCAATGATTCATCAGAGCCGATGGAATCTTCCCAAGGACAATTCCCTAGATAGAATTAGAAGTCCTAGGAAAGATGGAGAAAGAATGTGAACGTAGCTGAATGCCGACCAAGTACTTAAGCTAGCACTTGAACAATCACAACAAGGTGCTAGTGATGACGTATTGGTAAGCATTGAAGGGGTTGAAGAATGAAAAAGAAATGTAAAGATAAAGGGTGTAAAGAAAGAAGCCCTCCTTACAACTTTAGGCAGAAACCGGGTCAATACATATGCTATTGAGGTCATTTTTGCTAATGATTCTCGGTATTAAAGAAAGACATCATGGACCCAGTGATGCAATGCACAACCCTTCCCCAGCTAACTCAAATATCTCTCAAAAGGTATTTGTTTTAATCACACGGAGATCAACACGTTATCTATTGGTTTATTCACTCCGAATAAACTGGTATTGAAAAGGTGGCACTCCTCTCCAGCCATCGCTCACTAAATCAAAACGCACAATCGAGTCTAGAGCCAAGAGATCATCAAAAGTCTCATTAGGACACTTTCCATTTATTCCTTGCTTTCTCACACACTGTGAAAAGTAAGAGATTTTCATGAGTCCTACGCAGTATTCCTGTAATATTGCCAGAACATCCGAGTAATACGCAAGTATTACAATGAAGATGGAAATCCTGCTTGAGCCAACATCAAACAAGCTCATGGTAGGTTACACGTGCGGTTCTTTTAGAACCAATCTTGTGAAAAACTGGAAGGTAACAGTGGTTTAATTCTTGATTGAACTTAAACTCGTTCCAGGCCTCTTCGCATTATCATATGATCTTGCCAGAACACTCAGAGTGACTCTTTATTGACCACAGTGACGAGTGGAAATCCTTCTAGTGTCAACATCAAACAGCACTTGGTAGGTAACGTGCAAGATTCTTTATGAATTGAGCTCGTGACAACTGGAAAGCAACGATGGTGAAAATCTTAATTGAAATTCACTTGTTCCAGGTTTCATGAATTGACGGCTTTTAATCACAAGGATAATTTATCCAAGTGATTCACTCTTTATGTTCGCAGTCAGCTTTGGACGGTCGAATAAAGAGAACGGGTTTACCCGCGAAATCCTGTCAGGAAGTTACTTAATTGAAACTATCCGTCACGGGTACGATATCTAATATCGTCCAACGGTCTTCACCGACCGGAGGTAAAATGCTACCGAATTAGAATAAAATGTTCAAAGCCATTTTATTCGTGTCGTTGCTGTGTACCTGTTAAAGACGGTGGCGTTGCTGTGTACCTGTTGAAGACGGTGGCGTTGCTGTGTACCAGTGAAGACGGTGGTGTTGCGGTGTACCTGTAAAAGTCGTTCCCACATGCTTATGTCTTTTGCAACAAAGTTCAGCAAAAATTCAAGAAAGTACAAGATGAAGTCTTCCGCTGTACCAAACTCTGAAGCTTTCGAGAATTCAACAAAAAGACGTAAGTGTGTGGAACATGAAGTCACGAGGAGGCAAAGTTCACAAGAAAGGCAAAGATCGCACGTGAAAGGCCAAAGAACAATGCTCTCAAGTCAAAGCCAAAAAGATCAAACCAACATATTCACAACAAAAGAAAGAAAAGAAGAAAAGACTACGAGCTAAAGAACGAAGACTTAGTATAGTATGCTAGGTTTAGAACTTTGTAAACGTGGAGTGACCTCCCTTAGGGGGAGATTGTTAGAAATACGTTTTACGTATATTAGAAGTATCGGTCACTCCACAATAATATTTATGTTGTAATAGCTCGTAGTTAGATAATAGTTGTTAGTTGCTTATTAATTTAAGTAAGAACCGGTCCATGGGCTTGTCATGGACCGGCCCAAGTCCACTTATGACTTGGAACTATAAATACCCCTTTCCACCATGGAAAGGGGTTGGTTGTTGTCATTTCTTTGTTTCCACTTAATAAAATTCACATAGTTTCTCTCACTTTCTCTCTCTAACTTTCTCTCTCTAGAAATCAACAAACCCCTTCATAGATTCATTGATTATCAATATTCTACAATTCACAAGCTTTACTTCACTGCTCGATCAACCGATAATCTTTGTCTCTTTGAAGTGAACAAAATGAATCCGAATTCAGTAATCCCTCAGATGACATCACTTACGGATATTTTCGTCATTACGAGAACGGATAATCGCCCTCCAATGCTCATCAAAGAAGTTTTTGAAGCATGGCAAGGCCGGATGATGTCTTACCTTAAGGGAAAACCGGTATATGGGAGGCTTATGGTTAAGTCAATTTTAAATGGTCCACTTGACTATGGTACCATCGTGGTTAACAATGTGACTCGACCAAGGGAGTTTGAAGAACTTACACCAGCTCAACAACTTGTTGCCGATGCAGACGAAAAGGCTCTTCAAACTATTCTCCAAGCTCTTCCACATGACATCTATCGGATGGTAAGTCAGTATACGGTGGCAAAGGATTTATGGGAACGTCTAAAGGTGTTGCTACAAGGTACGTCTCTCACCAAACAGGAAAGGGAATGTCAGTTGTATGATCTGTTCGATAGATTCACGTACAACCCAGGGGAAACGCTTCACGACTATTACATCAGATTCACTACTCTCATGAATGATCTGAATGTATACAATCTTGTGATTGCTCCATTCCAGGTTAACACCAAATTTTTGAATACTTTACCTCAAGCTGAATGGGGTGAGTATATTACCGATGTTAAGTTAACCAGGGATTTGCATAAGTGCAATTTGGATCAACTCTATGCTTTTCTTCAGCAGCATGAGAAACATGTGATCATGCACCGTTCGCCTCGAGGTATGTACCCTGATTCTTTAGCTTTGATGGCGAATCAACCAAGCTTGTCACACAACAACACTCCTTTCATCTTGGGACATCAAGCCTATCATCCATCACCTTACATGACACCAACCTTTTCCCAATACTCGATTCTACCGCAACCACCCACCTCACATCAGCAACAATATCGGTTTAATGCACCTTCATCACAATATGCTACACAACCTCACCCAGCAAGCATTGCACCTTATGCTTAGTCTTCATATTCTTCTTATCAAGAGAATGAAGCATATCCAACAAGCTACCCTGACCACATGAGTATTCCTTCTAGTGATTATGCAGCTCATCAAGACCAAGCAATGTATTGTGATGATGATGAAGTCCCCATTCCTGCGTTCAAACAAGGAACTGACCCAGTTGAAGTGTTAACCACTATGTATGCTTATCTCACAAGGACTTTAAGCAAACGAGGATTTAGGGGATCAGCTCCGACTAACAATCAGTTGAGAAATTCATCCAATTCTCGCCAACAAGCTACTATTGAGAATGGCAGGGTAATGGTTCAACCTATTCAACCATATCAGGGGAGACCTACTACATCAACTACCAATGCTCGCACGGTCAATCCTGCTCCAATGGTCAACACTCCTCCACGGGCTAATTCCACAGGCAAGTTAAGAATGATTACATGCTACAACTGCAAGGAAGAAGGTCACATGTCCAGGGATTGTAAGAAACCCAAGAGGAGAAGGGATGGTCAATGGTTTGCAGAGAAGTTTTATCTGGTAAATGCTCAGGCACAAGGAAGGGAACTTGATGAAGAGGAGCTTGCATTTCTTGCTAATCCAGGGATTGCTGAACAAGACGTTGTCACCACACAGAATGCAGCATACCAAGCAGATGATCTTGATGCGTATGACTCAGACTGTGATGAATTTCAATCTGCAAAGGCAGCTCTTATGGCAACTATCTCCAGCTTAGGGCCAGAAAAGAGATCTGAGGTACTTATTAATACCACTGATAATACCACTGATGCTAGTATTCAACCACATCAAGTTGTGCAAGAGCGTGCTGATTCGAATGAATCTTCAGTGGTGAGTCTTTCAAATGAGGAGACAATCAATGATAGTAATATCAATGTGAGTCCCCAGACTTTGAGTGAATCACAACCGGGAGCCATTTCGCATACGCATACTCCTGCTCAACAAGATTTGGTCATGGTTCCTGCTACATTACTTAGCCAAATGAATGTTGCACTCTTAGAAACCCTAGCTAAGAATAAGAATTTGTCTGATGAGCTTGCCTTAAGCAACGAGAAAGTTCAAACTTTGGAATTAGTGCCTTCGTCTAGTGTTCTAACAAATCCCGAATATGATCATTTTCGAAACAAACAAATGGGTCATTTGCAAGAAATTGAAACCTTAAGAGCAGATCTTTCTAATGAACTTAAAGAAAAAGAGTTAGTGGTCACTAATTTTCAAAAACTTCAAACGGATTTTGAATTACTCGAGTCTAAGAAGAATGAAATGGAAATTAATGCAGCTAACAAGATTAGAAGTCTAGATTATTTGCTTTTAAGACATACGCTGCCTCTAAACTAGTGCACTTATTTGATGCTTCGTTTAGAGAATTTAACTTATCACGTCAAAAAGGCCTTCCCCCTAACCCACGGTATGCAAAACAAGCTTTAAGCTATAGTCCAAGACTTTATAATGCAACCCAATTAGGTTTGGTCTTAGACCCAATTGTTATTTTTGATGATCGCACCAATAAGGATCTAGTTGATGAGAATCGGTCATACAATTTTGCAAAATATCCCGATTGTGATTATTTTAAAATGAATCAGGAGCTTGCTAAAACGGATTTTAGAATTCGCTTCCATATGGACAAAGATCTCATTACAGCACCAACCTACATGTCGAATGAAGAAAACCCTAGTACATTTCCTACACTTGTCAACATGGAAGGTCCTAAGGAAATTCCAAAGGATCTTCCACCTGTTAGCACTGTATGGTTAAACTTGCAAGAGATTAATCAATACTTTACTAATTTTGACAAGGTCATTTTGGAATGTACGACTTCAAATGGCCTAAATGCCGGAGAATGGGCTTTCGAACACATGAACGAGGTGTTTAAAAATGAGATCAATCCATTTGTCGAAAGTCTAAAAGGAAGTTTTGCATCTCTTAAGGAAAATCTTAAGTTTGAAATTGGAGAAGTTCAAAAAGTGTTTTATGAAATGGACACCGCTTACGAACTACAACTAATTGAAAAGGAAAAGATTTTATCCGAATATGACCGATTCTTGTCCCAAGTAATCGTGTGATGTGCTTACTACTGTAAATGTTAATTATTCGAATGAGCTTACATCCGCTATGATTAACTGTGATGCTGTGCATATATGTGATGATGTGTGTGATCTCTCTGTAAATGTTGCTGATACTGTAAATGAGGTAGATAATCATTCTTGTCACGAATCTAACGCTGAGTTTTTAAAGCTACAAGATTCTTACAATTTACTTTCAAAACTCTTTAATCAACTAGAACAACATTGTATATCTTTAGAATTAAAACAACAAACTCAAAATGAGGATCTTTTGATAACAAATAGTTGTGAAAACGGTGTTGAGACGAGTGACAAGATGATTGCAATAGTTAAGGCATTAGAGGAAGAGATTATGAGATTGAAGAGAGATGTGTCATCAAATGAAACACTAAAATTGGAACTAGAGGCTGCAGAGTCTAAAAACCAGGCCTTAGAAATTAGACTTTCGTCTATTCTAGGAGAGATGGATCGTGCAAGACAGGGAATGTCCCAACTTTATGGTTCACTAGAAGAACGCTTCGCTTTTACTGCGGCACAGCAACAATTTTATGTTGAACAATTGAACCAAAAATGTGAGGAAATCTCTGATTTAAACATCCTGCTCATTGATAAAAACATGGTTTTGGCCGAGTTAAAGGAGACACTTCTTCTCACCCGACAAGAAGTTGTTGATAACTTAGCTACCGACTCTGCACCGTCTACTAGTGCTCCAACAACCAAGTCAGTAGTGCTCTATAAGAACCCGCTCCATAAGAAAAACCCGGTTACCTACGATGATTATATGAGGAATGCAATTAAGCATGTAGATCTTGTTAGGGATATCTTAGACGACCTTTATGCCTTAGATCCCTCAAGTAGCTACTGTTATTCAGCCCATGAATATATTAAGCGTGTTCAATATTGCTTAGCCTACTTGCAATACATAGGTAAACTAGGTTCTGCACTACTCACTAATCGACCCATTGCTGTAACTCCATTTAATAAGACTCCAAGAGCAAAACCGTCATTGGCACCAACAAGTAAGGCACCTTTAAAATCTGTTGCTAATGTTCCCACTTTGCCTTCTACGGGATTAAAAGAGACTACTAAGGCTAAAGGATCGCCACTCAAGAAAGATAAGATCAAGCCCTCCACTAGTAGTACCAAAAAGAAGAAAGTAGAAGCTCACCATAGGAATGTTAGTTCAGTTTTAAATAAAAAGAATCATGTTAAGACTAAAAGCTCTGCGCCTGTGCAGAAGCCTAAACCATTCGTGAATTCTAATTTGAATTGTTGGAATTGTAATGAATGTATGTTTTCCCAACGTCATGATTTGTGTCTTATTGATCATGTGAATGAAATGAATGCCATTAGGAATAATCTTGAATGGAAGCCAACTGGTAGAACTCGTGCCCAAGTTGGATGGCAATGGCGTCCCACTGGTAGGACCTTTTCAATAGATGGAAAAATGTGCCCTTTAACTAGGAATGCATCTATTGAGGTTAGGTCTGAGCGTCCTTTAGTTAGGCACACTAGCACTGAAGTATGGAAACAGCGCCCTTTAATTAGGTCAGCCCTCACTATAGTGCCTATCAGTGAAGAAATACCACAGGATTTAAGCCAACTAGAATCTACACCACCAACTAGGAAGAAGAAGGCTAGGAAATCTAAGAAACCTAAAGTTAGCAAATCTAAGATTATTAAATCTGTACCTGCTAATAACAAGGAACATTCAGATTCCGATACCTCTACATTGTCCTCGTCTGGTGATATTTTCAGGTGGTCCAAATCATCCTCTGGTATTTGGACTCCGGTTGTTCAAAGCATATGACCGGAGATCGCTCGATGCTCCGAAATTTCGTCAGCAAGTTTCTTGGAACGGTTAAATTCGGTAATGATCATATAGCAAAGATAATGGGGTATGGTGAATATCAGATTGGAAACGTTACGATTTCAAGGGTATACTATGTAGAAGGTCTTGGTCATAACTTATTTCCAGTAGGACAGTTTTGTGATTCCAACCTAGAGGTTGCTTTTCGACAACACACTTGTTTCATCCGCAACTTGGAAGGAAAAGACTTGTTGAAGGGATCTCGTGGTGCAAATCTTTATACGTTTTCTCTACAAGACATGATGGCCGCCTCTCCAGTATGTCTTCTCTCTAAGGCATCTAAGACCAAGTCATGGTTATGGCATCGCAGATTATCTCATCTCAACTTTGATGCTATTAATCATCTGGCTAAAAACGAATTAGTTCGTGGTCTTCCAAAGCTCAAATTTCACAAGGACCATTTATGTTCCGCGTGTTCATGGGGAAAAGTACCAAGAAATCATACAAGCCCAAAGCTGAAGACACCAATCAAGAAAAACTTCATCTTTTGCATATGGATCTTTGTGGGACAATGAGAACTGAAAGTGTGAGCGGTAAGAAATTCATTCTTGTCATTGTGGATGATTTCTCCAGGTTTACATGGGTTAGATTTCTACGTACAAAGGATGAAGCACCGAAGGCTATCATCACTTTTTTGAAATTCATTCAGGTACGTTTGAATACTACTGTCCGCCGCATTCGTACAGATAATGGAACAGAGTTCGTCAACCAGACTCTTCGTGATTACTATGAAGGAGTTGGTATCTCACATGAAACATCCGCTATACGCACTCCACAACAAAACGGTGTCGTTGAAAGACGGAATCGTACGCTTATGGACGCTGCTAGGACTATGCTAATTTATGCGAACGCTCCATTGTTCTTATGGGCAGAAGCCATATCTACTGCATGTTTCACCCAAAACCGTTCTATCATTCGGAAACGCCATGGAAAAACACCTTACGAGCTTCTACATGACCGTAAACCCGATGTTTCATTTTTTCATGTGTTTGGTGCTCTTTGTTATCCAAAAATTAATAGTGAGAACTTGGGCAAGCTTCAACCGAAAGCCGATATAGGTATTTTCATTGGTTATTCACCCTCTAAGAAAGCATACCGAATTTACAACCGTCGTCTTGGTAAGATCGTAGAAACTATGGACGCAGATTTCGATGAGCTGACAGCGATGGCTTCTGAGCAACGCAGCTCTGAACCCGCGCTTCATGAGATGGGAACCGGTGCTATTAGTTCCGGATTAGTTCCCAATAATCCTACTTCTACATCATTCTTACCACCAACAAGGCCCGAGTGGGATAAACTGTTTCAACCGTTGTTTGATGAATTCTTTGATCCCCCAAATGATGAAGTTCCAACACCTGTAGTGATAGCTCCAATCCCTGAAGTTGTTGCTCCTGCTAATGAAGCTTTATCAAATGCATCTTCAATTAACATTGAACTGGATGCACCCTTACCAAGTGATTCTCAAACTACACCTGAATCGTCACCCTTACTTGTGCCTAATGATGTGGAAGAGGATTCTATTGATCACGATTTGGAATATGCTCATCTACAAGAGCTTCCTTTCTTTGGTGTAGCGATACCTGAAAACCCTTCAGCCGCGTCTACCTCAGAAGAAGCTCCTTCTATTGTTCACTCCAGACCACCTAGGATTGAAAATCATAGCACCAAATGGACAAAAGATCACCCAATTAGGAATGTCATTGGAGATCTAGATCGACCAATCTCTCCACGCCATCAATTACAAGAGAGTGCACTCTATTGCTACTTTGATGCATTTCTCTCTGAAGTTGAACCTAAAAATTGGCAGCAGGCTATGACTCAATCATCTTGGATTGAAGCCATGCAGGAGGAACTAAATAAATTCCAAAGACTTAAAGTATGGGAATTAGTTCCTCTCCCTGACAAGGTTAACATCCTTACTTTGTTGTGGGTTTATAAGGTTAAACTTGATGAGATGGGTGCAGTATTGAAGAATAAGGCTAGATTGGTCGCTAGAGGATATAAACAAGCCTTGGGTATAGACTTTGAAGAATCTTTTGCTCCTGTTGCAAGATTGGAGGCCATTAGACTATTCCTTGTGTATGCTGCTCATATGAACATGATCGTCTATCAAATGGATGTGAAGACGGCATTTTTGAACGGTGAACTAAGGGAAGAAGTCTATGTTAGTCAGCCGGATGGGTTCGTTAGCACGGAGTTTCCTAATCATGTGTACAAGCTTAAGAAGGCTCTCTATGGGTTGAAACAAGCTCCACGCGCGTGGTATGATCTCCTCTCAACATATCTCATTTCGGAAGGCTTCTCCAAAGGCAAGGTGGACCCCACTCTATTCATCTCAAGGAGGGCAACGACATGATACTGGTACAAATTTATGTTGATGATATAATATTTGCTGCCACTAACATAGAATTGTCTAATCGCTTTGAGAAGATAATGTCCACACGCTTTCAGATGTCAATGATGGGAAAAATTTCATTTTTCTTAGGATTACAAATTTCTCAAAATCCCAGAGGCATCTTTATTAATCAATCCAAATATGCTCTAGAATCTTTAAAGAAATATAACTTTGAAAATTGTGACCCCGTGGACACTCCAATGGTGGAGAAATCCAAGTTAGATGAAGATAGGAATGGGACTATTGTCGATCCAAAACTTTACCGTGGGATGATCGGCACCCTTCTCTATCTGACTGCTAGCAGGCCGATTTGCAATTTGTTGTATGCATGTGTGCCCGGTATCAGGCTCGGCCTACCGAAAAGCACCTACATGTTGTTAAAAGGATCTTTCGGTATCTAAAAGGAACACTTCATCGTGGTCTATGGTATCCGAAAGATTCCTCTATTGCTTTAATATCATACGCAGATGCCGATCATGCTGGATGTCAAGACACGAGGCGTAGCACTTCTAGATCTGTGCAACTCCTTGGAGACAGATTGATCAGTTGGTCTTTAAAAAGGCAGAAAAGCGCTGCAATTTCTAGCACGGAGGCTGAATACATCGCCATGTCCGGTTGTTGTGCTCAAGTCCTTTGGATGAGATCACAATTAACTGACTACGGTTTGGGATTCAACAAAATCCCGATGTATTGTGACAACAAGAGCGCCATTGCCCTTTGCTGCAACTATGTTCAACACTCCTGGGCCAAGCACATAGACATTCGCTACCATTTCATTAAAGAGCAGGTGGAGAACGGAGTGATCGAGCTGTATTTTGTCACTACTGAGTACCAACTGACAGATATGTTCACCAAAGCCTTAGATCGAGGACGAATCGAGTTTTTGATCGACAAGCTTGGCATGAAATCATTCACTCCAACGACTCTCAAAGAGTTGGCAGAAGAATCAGCTGAATAGTAGT
This sequence comes from Glebionis coronaria, assembly GCA_025667525.1. NCBI lineage: Eukaryota > Viridiplantae > Streptophyta > Magnoliopsida > Asterales > Asteraceae > Glebionis > Glebionis coronaria. Next base: position 101,299,054 of record CM046875.1, read on the forward strand.
GGTAAACTATTCTGGCGTATCCTTTGTTCGTGATCATGTATATTATCGTACATATATAAAACCACAAAAAGAAAAATACAAAAATATAAAACCAAGAAAAAACATAAAAAATATAAAACCTAGAAAAACCATAAAAATTATAAAATCAAGAAAAACCAAAAATATTTTTCGTTTTTAAAACGGGTATGTCTTTTAGTACGGTAATATTTACGGCCTTAGAAATGTCGATCAATATTGACACGGTGCCATAAATAGAGTCCGTATAAAAGTTGTACATTTTTAAAACATGCCCATTATGGCTTGTAGTTATTTCAGACTGCAACCCGGTTTTCATATTAAAGTCACGTATTTCCTTGGAAAACGTTGGCTCACAACGGGAATTAATTTTCTCGGGCATGATTTACAAGCCAAATCATGCAAAGGGATCAAGTTTACTTTACAAATTGGTCTAACACGAATTAGTGTACGTCTCAGTGCATTAATTTGTCAAAATAAGAGAAATCTTATTGCCACCACGAATCAATCTTTTTCAAGACATTAATTGGAAATGTTTTCATCAATATTTGACTCTTTAAAAAATGACTACAGCTCTTTAACTAGAACACGGGTCTCGTTTAAGGGGGAGAGAATATTAAATCATCTTCGTCATTAAATCGATTTTCAAAAGTGTTTGTGGAAAATTAATTGGCTGAATGATTTTTGTATGGTCTTGCTTTAGAATACAACTTGTGCTTGTTCTATCTGATAGGAATTGCTTTAAGATCTTGGAGATTTGATTATTGGATGCGATACTTAAGTTGTGTGAGATTGTCGTGATTAGTTTAGCTAAGCAAAGATTAAGTTGACTAAGTTTAACAATGGTTAAGGAGAATAGAAAATACAAGGAATAAAAAATAAAAGGGAAAAAATGTAGGGTTAAAAGTGACAAGTTGTGAAAGTTGCTAAAATTTGACCTAGTCAAAACATAACCCCCCGTCCCTTTTAGTCTTCATTATTCACTGTTTATCCTTCTTGCCGCCATTAAACACACACTTAAGCTTTTTCACACACGAGTTTTAATCTGTCAAACCAATCCAATCCGTTTCATTCGATTTAAAAGGTAATTACATCAATCCTTAACTTATCAATCATCTAATTCATCATTAAATCTTGTTAATTGATTAGGGTAAAGAACTTTATCAATTTAGGGTTCGTTTTGCCTAATTAGGGTTTAATTGATTAGGGTTTTAGATGGGTTATGCTTGGAATATCCTTAGATTATGGTTGGTTACCTTAGATTGCCTTAGAACTCACAAACGCGCTTAGAATAAATCATCATGGGCTTCGTTTGTAAAGTTCCGAATGAACATGGCTGAACAAACTTCCGGATGAACAAAGCTTGAAAACTTCCGAATGAAGGAATGTTCCGAACGAACTTCCGAATGAAGGAAGTTCCGAACGAACTTCCGAATGAAGGAAGTTCCGAACGAACTTCCGAATGAAGGAAGTTCCGGATGAACTTCCGAATGAAGGAAGTTCCGAATGAAGGACTTCCGAATGAAGGAAGTTCCGAATGAAGGACTTCCGAATGAAGGAAGTTCCGAATGAAGGACTTCCGAATGAAAGAAGTTCCGAATGAAGGACTTCCGAATGAAGGACTTCCGAATGAAGGACTTCCGAATGAAGGACTTCCAAATGAAAGAAGTTCCGAATGAAGGACTTCCGAATGAAGGAGTTCCGAGTGAACTTCCGAATGAAGAAGTTCCAGATGAACTTCTGAATGAAGAAGTTCCGAGTGAAGAAGTTTCGAATAAAGAAGTTCCGAATGAAGAAGTTCCGACTGAAGAAGTTCCGAATGAAGAACTTCCGAATGAAGAAGTTCCGAATGAAGAAGTTCCGAATGAAGGACTTCCGAATGAAGAGTTCCGAATGAAGGAAAGTTCCGGATGAAGAGTTTTTCAATTGATAGTTGTTTGCATGTTCTAAGTACTTGATGAAATGTGTTATGCTTAGAAGTAAGAATGATACATATCTATATATTTTTGTGCATCAACCTTTCGTGTCTTATCTTAAGCAGATACGATGACTAATCCAACAGTACAAGCAATCCAAGACTCTCGAGCAGCCGCAATTGCCGAAGCACGAATACTCAAGTTCATACCAAACAACTACCGGCTGAAACCAGTTTCAAAATCCACTCACCATGGATTTAAAGTCGCCATAGCAATCCTTGATCAATCTCATTTCAAGAATGCCTTAAGAAGTACTGCCTCGGTGCCTTATGATTACATGTATGAGTTCTGGGCTACCAAGGAAAGCACTTCAAACAAGATCACCTTCACTCTCGACAACAAGCAGCAGACACTTAATGTTTCAGACTTCCGTAAGATATTTGGCATTCGAGATACACCCAAAGGTATGGCATTTTCGAGGGATCCTACTAAAGACGAACTCATGGAGTTGTTCGATGCTCTTGGATGTCCTGACATACGAGTTGCGTCTGAGTTTACCACTGCTAAAGTAGGTCAGCCTTGGAGAGCAATGTTGGGTATTCTCAGTAGATGTCTTACACCGAAAACAAGTGGGCATGATGCTTTGCGCAGTCATATTATGAACATCTTCCATGGAATGTATAAAGGCGCAAATGCAGATTATGCATTATTGTTGTGGGAAGAATTCACCTTCCAACTCTTCCAAAATAAGAAGCTGAAGACAAATTTCTTTCCTTACCCTCGGTTTATCAAGCTTATCATTAATTATTGTATGAAGAATGATGTTACTATTGATAGGCGTGTAGCAAGTCGTCATCATACTGAAGAGGCTGATCATACAGTAGATCTAAGGCATGAAGGACCATCTGGTGGTGTGATTCCTGGTCCTATTCCCGATCATCTTCTGACGGATAGAATTAAAGGTTCTGCTGATTACAAGCTACTGCTGCTAGAAATCAAGAAGCTAAAAGCAAGCCTTCGGACTGGAGAAGACTCGTCTACTACGGTCAAGAGTAAAGGTAAACGCAAGCAACCAGCTGCTTTACCTGAACCCGAAACCAAGAAGAAGAAGACTGAGGTTAAGAAGGGAAAGGGTAAGGCTGATGAGTTAGTTCTACGTGACGAAGAAGATGTTGTTGATCCTACTCTTGACAAGGCTGAGAGGAAATTAATGAAGATAGCTATTGAAAGGAGTAGGAAAGATACGGGCGGTAGTAGTTCAGGTGCAAGGATAAATATTGAAGAAGAGTACGAGGAACAAGAGGATATTGATGAGTTTGGGTCACCTGAACGATATTCTACTTCGAAGGAGACATCAATCCCTATTTCAGCAAGTGTTGAAAAGGAGTCCGGTGCTCCTACAATCATGGTGTCTACTCAACCATTAGTAACTCAACCTTTAGCAACTCAACCTCCACCAATACAACCCTTACCAACCAGACCGGTTTCAACACCATTCCTTCCGCCACCAATAACTCCCATCCTTAGTACCGTTGTAACAACCGAGCCTCTTCACTCAACCCAGAGCAGCTCTGCAACGTCTTCAATGGCTGTATTTGTAATGGCCGAAATGTTGGATAAACATACGGATAATCACAAAAGAGAGATGGATGAACTTCGCCAAGAGCTACATAGACGAGCTCAAAGTGAAGAAGCATCTAAGAAAGCCCAAGAAGAGATGCTTGCTAAGTTCGCTGCAGAGATGGAGTTGACACGAAAAGCTCATGCAGAAGAACTAGCTCAGGTTAAGCAGGCTGAGGCTGATAAGCATGATGCACGTATCACGAGACTTCAAGCGATGAGGGATAAATACAAGGAGCAAAAAGAAGCACTTGAAGCTTCTGTTGAAGAGAGAGTGAAAGAATCCGTTGAATCCATTATGCCTAAACTGCGTGATGAGTTGAAGACACTCGTGGCTGATAATTTGATGATCAAGTCATCCAATCCTTCTGAATCCGCCTACAAAATTGCCTATGACTTGACGGATTTTGAATTGAAGAAGATCCTCAAAGCTCGTATGAGGGAACTTGGATCTTTTGATAAATCTAGGATTCAACGGGCTCTCTACAAATCCCTGAATGACGCTATCATGGAGGATGATCGGTTGTTCAAAACGTTTGGAAGTATGGTACCTTATCACATTCTACCTGAGGAGGACAAAGATGATAGTGAACAGGAAGAGGGTACTGGTGAAGAAGAAGAGGAAGAAGAAGGAGAAGAAGAAGAAAAGGATGATGACGATGACGATGGTGGTGATGATGATGAGGATGATGATGATGATGATGATGATGATGATGATGATGGTGATGATGGTGGTGACGGTAATGAGGAGAGTGCTAAGGGAGCAACGAGGACAGCGATGAGGATGATGATGGGGGTAAACAGCCTGAAAAGGGGGATAAGGTTGCCAGCTCAAAGAAACCTGCTAAGTCTGGAACCAAGTCTAAGAAAGATGCAGCAGCAAAGGAAAAATCTACTTCCACGGAATCAAGACGATCCAAGTGGCGCCACGATGTGAATGCTACTACGGCGTCATCGATTCCTGGTACATCTATTGCTGTGTCTATACCTGTTACCACTAACCCCATTATTTCTGTTGTTATTGCTCCTGTGATTGCAGAGTCAGTAACTGAACCTCAAGCTGCACAACACTCGCCCGTTCATGACACTGCCGAGATGCCTGAATCAGAACTAGCAGATGTTCACGTTTCCACTCCTCTACAACAAGAACCCCAATCTACTGTTCCTGAGTCAAGCACACGGGATTGGGCAGACACGTTGGAGATTGACGAGACTGCACCGCCACAGGCTTGGATCACGGCAGCGGCGCAATATGATCCAATCACAGACGCTGACAGAGATGTCTTATATCTCCGTATCCGCAGTCCGATTGACTTATGTGCATTTCTGGCTCATGAGTATAAGACTTCGGTTACTCCGTCGTTGGTGAAGAGAGTGCTGAAGGATAAGAGAATTCGCGCCAAAACCTGGTTAACCCGAATGGAGTTCGAGTATTATGCTGATGAGATCCTGAAAGCTCTGAATACCGTTCAACGGCCAGGTCTTCATGAATCAGAAAGAGCTCCACCTCCACTTGATCCTTCTCAAGATAATCAGATTGCTCTTGACTTCTTCGTCACCAATGATCTTGTTTATCTCCTCAAGGGTTCATCAAAGTACGCAACCTCCCTGACCTTGCTGAAAGCTGCCAACTGGGGGACAATACCCTTTATCGAGGAAAAGGTAAACCGACTCTGGGTCCCAAAGGTAAATCGTAATTATGATATGTATGCTGTTATAGGTGCATCTCATTGGGACGAACGAGTCCGAAGGGCGTACAGGGGTTGCTGCTTAGCCAATTCAGGAAGCAATGTTAGATCCGATATTCGTATCTCCAGCATTTTAGGGCTGAAAACTGAAGCCAAGAATGGCTATTATCATGTGACGGAGATTCGTCTGAAAAGGGAGGATGACAGAGAATACAAAATCCAGCAGGGAGATTTTTCTATCATTCGCCTTGAGGATATCGAAGATATGTTGCTTATGATGACCCGTGATCAACTCACACATATTCCTCGAGAAGACATCATTGCCTTAAATACAGCACTTCGTATGTTCACACGAAGCGTTGTTATCAAGAAACGAGTTGAAGATCTTCAGTTGGGAGTCGAAAGCTACCAAAGGAAGCTTAACCTAACCCGTCCAGTGAATCAAGTGTTACCTCAACATGTAGATAGATGTCCCTATACCGGCATTTCTGTCCCGAATTGCGGCATTTTCTACTTGAACAGTCGAGGTTTAATGAAGTTTATGAGGGTGGGTGAGCTTTATAAGTACAGTGATGGGACTCTCCTATACGTCAGAGGAAAGTTGGAGCATCTTAATTCGGGTGGGACTTTACCAAAGATGACTGAGGATTGGCATCAGGGTTATCGGCAGATGGCGAAGTATGTGATCAAGAAGATTGATCAAAAGCTCCGTGAACGTAGATTGATGAGGAGCTTGGAAAGATTCGTTGGTGGTAGACCATATTTAGTGCACCACAAGCTACTGCAACGATCCATCTAATGGGTCGTACATTTCAGGTCCACTTTATATTGGTTTTCAATTGTGAATATGTATATTTGTGAATATTGTGCTTGTACGGCTTGATGTAGTGTTAAGGTATGATAATTTTTCAAGAATTTCTCACGAGATTCTAAATCTTTCAAAATATATCATACTAAAGCACTACAACTATCCCTTATTAACTTAAGGGGGAGCATTAACATGTTCTATGGCCAAACATCGATTTCATTTTTTTTACCCAAAGACCGGTCAATCCATTCAATATCCCAAATATTAATGGTTAACATTTTGGATAAGGGGAGAAAATGGGATTAAGGAAAGGAGATTTAAATGATACTTGGCTAAAAGATGAAAAAGACTTAACGATTATCCAACTTAATATGTGTAAAGCACGTGTTAAGGGGGAGCGTTTTTGATGAACAAAACACCTAAGGTACAAAACTTTTGATGACAATATCACAAGTACTTTAGGTGATTTTCAATGATTTTTCATGGTGGCTATACTTTCCCAAAACACGCTAAATTCACGACGAATGTGGTGACAAAAGGGTGGTAGGAATAGGTTTAGTCCAATGATTCATCAGAGCCGATGGAATCTTCCCAAGGACAATTCCCTAGATAGAATTAGAAGTCCTAGGAAAGTTGGAGAAAGATTGTGAACGTAGCTGAATGCCGACCAAGTACTTAAGCTAGCACTGGAACAATCACAACAAGGTGCTAGTGATGACGTATTGGTAAGCATTGAAGGGTTTGAAGAATGAAAAAGAATTGTAAAGATAAAGGGTGTAAAGGAAGAAGCCCTCCTTACAACTTTAGGCAGAAACCGGGTCAATACATATGCTATTGAGGTCATTTTTGTTAATGATTCTCGATATTGAAGAAAGACATCATGGACCCAGTGATGCAATGCACAACCCTTCCCAGCTAACTCAAATATCTCTCAAAAGGTATTTGTTTTAATCACACGGAGATCAACACGTTATCTATTGGTTTATTCACTCCGAATAGACTGGTATTGAAAAGGTGGCACTCCTCTCCAGCCATCGCTCACTAAATCAAAACGCACTATCGAGTCTAGAGCCAAGAGATCATCAAAAGTCTCATTAGGACACTTTCCATTTATTCCTTGCTTTCTCACACACTGTGAAAAGTAAGAGATTTTCATGAGTCCTACGCAGTATTCCTGTAATATTGCCAGAAAATCCGAGTAATACGCAAGTATTACAATGAAGATGGAAATCCTGCTTGAGCCAACATCAAACAAGCTCATGGTAGGTTACACGTGCGGTTCTTTTAGAACCAATCTTGTGAAAAACTAGAAAGAAACAGTGGTTTAATTCTTAATTGAACTTAAACTCGTTCCAGGCCTCTACGCATTATCATACGATCTTGCCTGAACACTCAGAGTGACTCTTTATTGATCACAGTGACGAGTGGAAATCCTTCTAGTGTTAACATCAAAAAGCACTTGGTAGGTGACGTGCAAGATTCTTTATGAATTGAGCTCGTGATAACTGGAAAGCAACGATGGTGAAAATCTTAATTGAAATTCACTTGTTCCAGGTTTCATGAATTGACGGCTTCAAATCACAAGGATAATTTATCCAAGTGATTCACTCTTTATGTTCGCAGTCAGCTTTGGACGGTCGAATAAAGAGAACGGGTTTACCCGCGAAATCCTGTCAAGAAGTTACTTAATTGAAACTATCCGTCACGGGTACGATATCTAATATCGTCCAACGGTCTTCACCGACCGGAGGTAAAATGCTACCGAATTAGAATAAAATGTCAAAGCCATTTTATTCGTGTCGTTGCAGTGTACCTGTTAAAGACGGTGGCGTTGTTGTGTACCTGTTGAAGACGGTGGCGTTGCTGTGTACCAGTTAAAGACGGTGGTGTTGCGGTGTACCTGTAGAAGTCGTTCCCACATGCTTATGTTTTTCTGCATCAAAGTTCAGCAAAAATTCAAGAAAGTACAAGATGAAGTCTTCCGCTGTATCAAACTCTGAAGCTTTCGAGAATTCAACAAAAAGACATAAGTGTGTGGAACATGGAGTCACGAGGAGGCAAATTTCACAAGAAGGCAAAGATCGCACGTGAAAGGCCAAAAGAACAATGCTCTCAAGCCAAAGCCTAAAAGATCAATAAACATATTCACAACAAAAAGAAAAAGAAGAAAAGACTACGAGCTAAAGAACGAAGACTTAGTATAGTATGCTAGGTTTAGAACTTTGTAACATGGAGTGACCTCCCTTAGGGGGAGATTGTTAGAAATACGTTTTTACGTATATTAGAAGTATCGGTCACTCCACAATATTATTAATGTTGTAATAGCTCGTAGTTAATAGTTACTTATTTAGTTAAGTAAGAACCGATCCATGGGCTTGTCATGGGCCGGCCCAAGTCCATTAGTGGCTTGGAAGTATAAATACCCCTTTCCTCCTTGGAAAGGGGTTGGTTGTTGTTCATTTTCCTAGTTTCATTCTAATAAAAAGACACATAGTTTCTCTCACTTTCTCTCTCTAGTTTCTCTCTCTAGAAAACATCAACCCACTTCATAGTTTCATAGGTTATCAAGATTCTACAATTTCCAAAACCCTAAGGTAAGTTTTTGATCTTTTTACTTCTTTTCTTCCTTTATATATTTTGTCTCTTTAATAAAGGCCAAGATGGATTGATTATGATGAAAAATGTAAAACTTGCTTTGTAATTAATACATTGCATAAGGACTTTGCAATGGTCAAGTGTAGGGGATTTAATAAGTGTGAAAACACTTATCCTTTTACCACTTAATTATAATAATAACCAAGCCAAAACGTGTATTTTATGGCGTAAATGTCGGAATTATGCGTGGTTTATGTTTTTGTTGTGATTTAGGATCAACATGTGAAAATGGAAGAAAACATGGGCTTTCACGGGCTTTTATCAAAGAAAAAGACAAAAGACAAAGTCAAAAGATCAAGAGTGCAAAAAGAACGGAAGTCCAAGGCCTATTCTGAAGATTTATCGAAGAACAAGTCTAAAGACGGAAGTTTAATAAAGCCGAAGAACTCAAGTCTAAATTAATGAAGAAATTATAAGACGAGTTCAAATAATCCCGAGACAAAGTCGAAAAAGTCAAAGAATTTAGAAGACGAAAAGACGAGAAAGAAAGAAAGAAGGAAGAAACACATGCTTAACCTCCCTAATCACTATAAATACCCTCCTAATCTCACATTAGGAGGTGTTGGCTATTTTGAAAAACTAGTCTTCCATTTTAATTACTTGCACTTTTCTTAATGTCATTTACTTATTTACACCTTTAATTTCTTGTCTTGCACCTTAAATTTGTAAGCTTTTAATTCTTATTTTTACTTTAATTGTTGAAACTTAATTTTAATCATGTTTTTAATTAATCTCTCATTCTACATTTCTTGTTCATGATTTAATCTTTATGCTTATGTGCTTATTGTCATGCTTATTTGATTATTTGTCATGTTTTTATGTTAATAATTGTGTTAGCTTATTGATTTTATAGCTTATTGTGTTTTTCTTAAATTTGATTAAGTGCTTATTAGTTAATTTTTATAAAAAGTTGATTTTAAATATTTTTATTATTTAGTGTTTTTGAAAGTTTTTAAATTTTGGCTTATTATCTTTTTCTTAAATTTGATTTGGTAAAAGTTTTAGTTAAGTGCTTAATTGTTTTTAGCTTAATTTTAGTTTTTAGCTTATTTTCACTTTTGTTATCCGGGTTTCCCTTAAAACCCTTTTATTCCGTATAAGCCTCAAGTCCAACTTTCCGAATAGTACTTCAAAGCCAAATTCTGGATAAGCAAGAGGATTCACATTCCGGATAAGCACACGAAGCAGGATTCCGGATAAGGATACTAAGGTAGATTCCGGATAAAGGATTTTTGGATCATTCCGGATAGGTAGCCTCATCAGATTCCGGATAAGCTGAAGCTGAGTATTCCGGATAAGCAACTTGATATGGATTCCGGATAAAGGGTGTTGTGTTCATTCCGGATAAGGACCCGGAAAACATTCCGGATAGTGTTCACATCTTCATATTCCGGATAAGCCATCATATTTCGGATTTCGGATAAGGAACCGAAGTTATTCCGGATAAGGAGGTTTTGATTATTCCGGATATCGGTCTTTAGTGGGTATTCCGGATAAGGATCCGGAAACATTCCGGATAGCCACGAGCAGGTTATTCCGGATAACGATTGGGAGTAGATTCAGGATAAGGGTGACAGCCTTATTCAGGATAAGGGTGAAAGCCTTATTCCGGATAAGTTGTACTTTGTTGGGTATTCCGGGTAGTGACAGTATTTTGGATCCCGGCTCAGGTTCTGTTTACTTTCTTTTTATTTTTAAGCATTTATTTTCCCGTCATTTTTCTTAAGTGTTATTTTTTAATTGTCTTTCTTTATTTTAAATTTCAAGTTTACATTTTTAGTAAATTGTCAAATTTACTTTTCGTCGAGCTTTAATTTTTGTCATTAAATTTATTTACTTTTAAAAGTTTTTAATATTGCACCATTTACTTTTTAATTAGTTTTTAGTTTTAGTTACCGTCATTTACTTTAAAGTTTTGCAATTTAATTATACTACAACGACAACTCTATTGTTTCCCACCAAAAGACGACTGAGTCGCACTTAAACTGGTAGTTAATTCGAAAAGATCGGACGATAACTTTTAACCCTAGCAAGATCATACTTTCAACGTACCAATAACAACATTAGAATCGGGGTTGGATTTTGCATTGCCCACCACGTACACTCTTGATGAAGCTCCTCCAATGTTCTTGTTCTGGTTGGCCAACTTGGTACAACCTGGTCTCTCATGTCCTAGTGCTCCACACTCATAGCACACAACTCCCTTCTTTGGTCCATTGCTATTTCCTCCGGAAGCATTGCGGTTTCCCTGCTATTCATTCCCCTTCCCACGGGCATTGTATCCGCCCCTGTTGTTGTGGTTCCCGGTATTGTGGTTGGGTCGGACCTGAATGGCAGCATTAACTTGACAAGTACGGGCAAAATGGCCAACTTGTCCACATTTATGGCAGTACTGACATGGGCTAAAAACAATATGATGATAGTGGAACTTTGAGCACAAGGGTTTTGCACCCACATACGGCCTAGCTCCTGTGGTGGTAGCACTGTAAACCTGTCCAACATTTTGCCTTTTGGGAGGCTGCTGGTGTTGACTGTAAAATTTTCATCTGCTTTCCGCTTGCCTTCAGTTTGCCTCTCAGATATGGTACGGACTCGTTTGTTGATCAATTCAGTAGCGAACTCAATGGCACTCTCGACAGTAATGGGTCGAGAAGCAAGCACGCTATCATGAATGGCGTGTGGGAGTCCACCAATATACTTCTCAATCTTTTCATCTTTCTTATGGAACATTCTGGTACACATCAGGGTCAACTCTTGGAATCTTTGGTTGTATGCGACGATGTCATTGTTCCTGCATCTGAGATCCCATAATTCGATTTCAAGTTTCTTCATTTCACCCCTTGGACAATATTTCTCCGTCATCCTCTCCTTCAGATCAATCCAGTTGAGAGTATAGGCAGCATTGTGTCCAAGATTAGCAACTACAGAGTTCCACCAAGTAAGAGTAATAAGTGTGTAAACACTTATCCTTTTACCACTAAAATCAATGAAAAACAAGACCTAATCATGTGTTTAATATCGTAAAAGTCGGAATTACGTGTGGTTTTGTGTTTTTGTGTGAAATAGGTGCAAAAGATCAAAGGGAAAGAAAACACGGGATTTCACGGACAATTTTTGAAGAAAAGTCAAAAAAAGAGACAAAGTCAAAGTCAAAGAACCAAAAGTGCAAAAAAAATTCCAAAGGAACCAAAGTTCACGAAAACCAGCAAAATCAACACGGGTTTTGAAGAAAAGATCAAGGAATCCAAATCGAGTTCTTTTAGTGGATTTAATTTAATAAAAGTAAAACGGGCCTTGTGGGTCCCACTTTTGGGTAAATGGGCTTTAAAGCCCATTTAAGATGGTATCTATTTATGATTGAAGCCCATTATGGCCCAATTTGGATTGAACTATGAGACGGGTAGAGTTAATGGGTTACAAGCCCATTATCAACACAAGTTTATAATCATGGAACGTGTAACATGGGCTTTTTAAATCCACTAGGTCACGTTACAAAGGGACGGTCACTTGTAAAGTTATTATTTATCTTGGTGAACACCCATTTTTCACATACACCACATCCACACATTTACCTTCGATGATAACTAAGTTATCTCACCCTTATCTCTCACAAATAACCAGACTCTTCCCTAACCCTAGTTACATAAATCAAAAAGGGTTTTTTTTTTAATCTAGAGTGCGTGAAACCCACGCTTGGGAATTAATTCCCAAGTTTATCGGATCTTGAAGCTGGATAGAAGCTGAGTGACGTGGCTCCCCTCCTTGCATCTGATTGGGTGAGACACCTCAATCCCTTCACTCCTCCAATCAATAAATGACAACTAAGCTTCAAAGAAGCACAACTAGCACACCTGATTGCCATGTTGGCAATACGTGTGTTAGTGTGTGAATCTTAGCCACAAGATCAAGAGAAAGAAGTAGAGATGTTATTTGGATGGTCAAGATCAAGTATTGCTCTTCAACAACCTCACCAACAAGCCTTGGGGGTTGGCTATAAAAACCCCCAAATCTGTAATTTTATTCATCCCATTTTTATTTTAAAGTTATTATGTAAAAATAGTTTTAGGGTTTTAATTGTAATTTTCTTTTCTCAGTATTGTAATCAGTTTCGGTTATTAATAAAAGTTTATTTCGGTTGAATTTGTCTCATATTTACTTTCTGTTAAATTTTTTAATATTGGAATTATAATTTCTCCTTTAAGCTATTTTGTTATAATAATGTTAGTATTTTTTGATTAAGCTAATTCATAGCTTCAATTAAATAATTAAAATAAATTTTGGGGATAAACTTTCCCCATTGGAAAGTTTAGTATAAAAATTTGTTGGTTCGATGGTGACAAATGGTTCGATTCGAGAGTGGTGTGTTGTTGGTGATGTTTGGTTTGAAAGTGGTGTTGATTCGGTTTAAATAAGGAGGCTCAGCGCCTACCTTCTTCCCAAAGGAGTTCTCCAAAAGGTTCAACTCATTTTATTTTCATATTTTTAGATTTATCTGTTTTAGATGCTTATTTAATTTAGACTGTTATTTTAATATTGATTGTATGATTATATGTTATGCTATTTGTTTACTGGTTTTAGTTTAGTTGATATAAATCTGCTTGATATCAGCATCTATATTTAACTGCTTGTTTTGATAAGTCTTATTGAGATATCTGTTTAGACTGGTATAAATTAGATTGATAAGTTTAGAAGGAGAGTTTATCTGTTTTTAAAATATTGGATCTGTCTGCGTAGCTGTATGATTTGAGCTTATTTTCGTGACGTTTATTTTGCGTAGTTGTATGTCTGTGTAGCGTAGCTGTTAGAATTATAGTCTGCTAGTTAGATTGGTCATTTGAAGCATGATTACCTGCCTGTTCTGATTTTATGATTTTGCTTGCCTTTTTTATATTTTAGTTGACTGTTGTGATTTCATTTGTAATCTGTCACAAAATTTTCAATTGCAAATATATAATTCACAAAAAACTCGTCCACCAATGGAATTCGACCCTGTGACCTCCTGGTTAGAGGCCAAAGGTGTTAACCATCTCATCTAGCACCTTATTTATGTTTAGATACAGCTTCTTTAATTAATATAGTGTTTTTAAATCTTGCTGTCAGTTTTTAATTTTCATTTTATTACATAGTTTCATTTTTAAATTTAAATCATATTACTTAAAATTACTTTTATAAAGTATAAAAAAGATATAATAAAAATATATATATATATAAAGTATAAAAATAGTTTTCTTTTATTTTTAGAATAAATTTGTCATTTTCAATTTTAGGATAATTTTACATTTACGTTTTTTGGCATTTAGTATTTTGCATTTTTACTTGTCATTTTTATTTAGCATTTATATAATTCTAGTTTAATTGTGCATTTTAATTTCGTACTTTGTGTTTTATTTAACTTGCGGTATTTGCAAATTGCTTTAGAATAGTAAGTATTTACGTATTTATAGAATTATTCTTATCTTTTTACGTGCATTCAAGTAACATAAAAACCAAAGATATATCTTAACCAAAAACGATAAATCTTGTGAATTATTTGAGATCAATTCGAGACGATTTGAGGAACGATAACTAGAGATAAAAAGAATTTGAAAAATTTAGATATTAAAGAGCACCTTCGAGCAACGTGCAGGTGGCAAACTTGACTTTGTTCTCCTCTGCACAATCGCTGATGCGTAACACAGTCTCAAACCTTTCATACCACTGCATCAGCTCTACTACACCCTCTATGCCCTTGTAATATGAGGACTTACACTTCAGAAAGTCGAGATAAGAGAAACCCCTGGTGGTCTGGTTATTTCTGCGGGCGTTGTAGTTTTTGCTATCGTCCATGTTCCTAATAGCGGCCACCGCAGTAGCGATGCCCTGATCAATCATTTCCCTTAATTGGGCGACAGTGACGTTTTGGGTAGCGTCGGCATTGTTGGGGTTCGTTCTAGTGATTGCCATTTATCTATAATCATACACAAAAATGAAATCATTAGTTTTAGGCGTTAGCACAGTTTTATTTTTATATACATGAAAAGAAATCCATGCATAGAATTCACAAAAAATTGGATAACCTGTTAAGAGTTCATAATATAATACAACACATAATATAACAAAAGATAATGAGTACATGTCATTTCTAAGGTAGAACAACAATAACAAAATGCACAACCAATCCAAGACAGAGCACAACCCGCTTGTCGGGGATAGTGGTACACATAATCTAAAGTACATCGTCTACAAATGCCTATTCTAAGATAGTACACTACAATGATAGGATACAAATGATGAAAGGAAATAAAATACATGAGGTCCTATATCATGATAGCTGGGATGCAACCCAAAAGCTTATCATGATGTACAAAAGATCTAGTACATCTAGTCTACTCATGCCTAACAGACTCATTTGAGATGGTCGGTGCTACTGGTGGTGATGAGACAGCTGGTGCCTGCATAGCATCCTGCATCGTAATCATGGCATCTCGGGTCTCCTTATGGAGTCGAAGTGCCTCTAGAATCTGAGCTCTAAATGTCTCGTTGGCTCCTCTGAGATGGGCAGTCTCGCCAGTCAAACCCTGGTGGCGAACCTCCTGGAGATCATAGAAAATCAAGAGTGTCTGCTCCATGGACATGAGGGCAGCATGGGTCTTATATTGCTGACCCTCCAAGGTATAGATCCGCTGGTAGAGAAACTCGTTCTCGTCCATCAGCCACTGTAGGGAGTGGTAGGTTGTAGACCATGCTCCCCGAGCAGCGTGTGCCTCGCACTGACATTCCAAGACAGTAGGTCCTGACGCTCCTGTAGAACAGTGCGTCCAGCCTGTCTAGCTGATAGCAGAGTATGGGTCTCCGCTATATCCTGAGCCTGGCGTGCGGCCAATGCAGCAATCTGGGAATGGACGGGGTCAACACGTCTCGCCCCGGAACCCTCACCGATCTCAAATGTAGAATCGGTCGGAGCCTCATACCTCCTCTTACGAGGTGGCAGAGACCCGGGTGTGTAGCCCAAAAGTGAGGAAGCTGGTGGTAGGGTGGTAGGGCTGCAGTCGGCTGGTCCTCATCCCCATTGGGGGATACAGGTGTAATAGGTGGAGAGACAATGAGAGTATCAACGAGTGCGGCATCGCCGGTAGTGTGACTATTATCGGACTCGCTAGCCGATAACCAACCAGGTAAAACTGATGTCGGTGATAAAGCAGCAGGAGAAGCAACTGGTAATGTCATGATGAATCTAAAAACAATATCGTTTTAGTTTATGTAAGTATAAGCTTACTCAAGTTAAAAGTTTTAGAAATCATAGTTGTAAATTATATGATAGTGTCGTTTAACATCGCAAGTTAAAGGTTACTTTAATACTTATAAGATTAATCAACCGGATGTTAATAATCAACGCACAATTATCCACATAATAAATGTATGCTCTACACTCTACATGCTTAACTATTCTAGTCCCGAAAATCCTAAAAGATTTTTAAGCAGTTATAGTCCAGTTTATATAAAAAAATTATTTTTATATTTATTTAATTTATGGTCTGGTTCTCTATAACTATCGCTCTGATACCATTCTGTGACACCCTAAAATTGGTCTAATGCAGCGGAAATAATATTTGGGTGTCACATAGGTGGATCAACAGCAGATAGTATGTAGGGCAACAGATAAAAGATTATCAATACAATTATTACATGAATTAAAGTGCAAATGTTATAAAAATTGTCTTAAACATTTATTCAACAGTTTGGATGATTTCCCTGTTTAAAAAACCTAGATGAGCTTTATAAATGCAGCCTATCATGATGCTGGAATCCATGCACATCAAATACATGCTTCAGTTTCCTGAGAAAAACATGCTTAGAGAGTCAACATAAATATGGTGAATTCACAGGTTTAAATAAATTAAGTTTGGACAATAAACATTCACTGAAGTAGTAATGCACCTAGCATCAATACTTAAAGGTAACTACATTTCCTATTGCCTGAAACTGACACTTGACACGTTAAGCCCACAACAAATGAGGACCCTTCGCATTAATAAAAATACACCCAATATTCTGTTCCGACATGATAAACATCTGTTGTCATGGCCCACGCACAGTGAACGCTACTCACCCTGATGAGATGGCATTTATACATGATCTCATCGTTCTTTTCGGGCTTTAAATACATAAAAATGTCATAATATACCATATATATGCTTGTGTTTGTTTACTTGTGTATTTTAGGTATGGATATCGTGAAAAAGACAAAATATCACAAGATACAAGGAAAAATGGACACGAGAAACGAAGCCGTACAAAGAACCGGGCCCTAATTCATGAAGAATTCAACAAATACCCTTGAAGACTTAAAGATGTGCAAGTTTGATCCTCAATGAATGAAGAAATGACACTTAAAACCCTTGTATATTGATAATTACAAGTTTGGTCCTTTAAGTTTGTCAAAATTACACAAAAGGTCCTTCAACTTTGAAGAAATGGCAAGATTAGTCCCTCAACAATTCCAAAGATACATTGAAGACCTTTGAAGATCAAGAATGTCCAAGATCAGCCCTTGACTTATGCAAAAGTTCCAAAATTTACCCTTATAACTCTTTTGGAAAAGCCTTGTGCCAAAAATGTCAAGTGGTGAAAGATATTAACAAAGGGAAATTCGTTTTAGGGCTGAATTACTTGATTTACCAAAAATCCCAAAATACAAGGACTAAGAGTGTGCTATTGAAACATTTGAAACGAAATTGCGCCAAACACTTTCCATTCCCCCAATTTCGGATCAAATCTACTACTATTCACCCTTCATCCACCCAGTTTTTACTCCACTTAAAACAAAGGGTAAAAACAAATTACCCTGGCACTTGTGTGATTCACATGTGCAGAAACAAATCCCACACACAAAACCCTCAATCCCACTACTCCTTGGACCCCACACTCAACCTCCTCAACTAATGAAAATGCAACTTAGCCTCCAAGTAATCTGATGTGTCCAAATCAACAGCCTAGGATCCCTGCTTCATAACAAAGCTATTTTAAACGGTTTGGATGCATTTGGACAACTCATTCCATCAAAACGTCTAGAAGACTCAAGGGCATTATAGAGAATTCCCTTCTAGGGTTTGTGAATAGTGTTTAGCCAGGCATTTGCCTATAAAAGGAGACCTCAATATGTGAGAGTCCCATTGTTCCAGTTTTAGGCTATTAAATCTTTGTAATTCCTTTTTAATTAATAAAATTTGATTTTCTGAATTTTGAAAAATCTCTTTTATATTATGTTAAAAGTTGGTGTTAGAATAGCCTGATTCTGAGTTCCATATTCATGTTTGAAGGTTTTTGAGGCAAGGTTTTAAGTGATAAAGCTTTTGCATCAAAAATCAGAAAGTTGGTATTATTTGATCTCACTTTTGTGGTTTGTTCTTCTTAGCAACTTGGAAGCTGGTACTTGTTCTGCTAGTACCTCAGCTCAAACAATCCAAGGCCTGGATGTAGGTCTTGGAGGTTTGCATCTTCTTCCCTTTTCATTTTCTCTTTAAGTTTCTGATTATTTGTGATTTTTGTGGATTTGTTCTTGAATCTGTGATATTGTGGTTGATTATTGTTTATTTGGCTTGGTTTGATGTTTATGGGGTGTTGTTAGACTGATTTGTGGGTAAAATCTGCATAAGCCTTTGAAAAATTGTGAAAACAAGTTTTTAAAGGGTGTTTGGGTTTACTGCATAAGTTGGGATTGTGGCTTATTAAGTTGTGGTTTGTTGTTTGCAAGTGTTTTTATCTGTTATTTGAGTACATTTGTTCATCTGTTTGCAGGTTTTAAGGTTTGAAACACATAGATTCATAAAATAGGTCATAAAATCTTGTTTACTTGGTGAATTTGGCTGAAATTTAGGGGACACCTAGATCTAATCATAGACTAGGGTTAACAAGTGTTAAATCTAGGTTAACTACACCAGGGAAGAAGGATTTAAGGCCTGAAATTGGATCAAGTGTCAAATAGACCAGCAAACTTGTTTCTGCATATGTTCATTGTTCATCAGTAACTGTTTGTGCCTAGATCTTGTTGTTTGCTTTGATTCAGTGTTTGATTCTTGTTGCTTTGTGCTTATTCATAGTTTATATAGCTTGTGTGTGCATCTTGTTGAGTTTGGTTGGCTTATTCGGGCTTAATCTGCTTATTATTGCATAACTGCTTATTTTCCATATCTGGGCTTTATCTGGTGACTGTTTGATTGTTTGTGGCTTATTGTGTGAACCAAATTGTGATTTTCTTGTTGCTATTGACTCCTTGTGATTCACTGATCACAAGGGTGCCTTTGTTTCCAATTGAATCCAACCAGAACTCTCAAATAAGCTTGGTCAAATAGTCAAAGCAGTGGGAACTCCTTTCCCCTGCTGGTTGCCACTGCTAGTGTAAAACTGGTGTCAGCTTATCAATAAGCTATAATAGCTTATTCTAACCTGCAACAACTTGGATTTTGTAATAGGTGCTCATTATTTGACCCATTTTTTCATACTAGAGCATTTGGTGGGTTGACTTTAAGGTTTGACTAGAAAACCAACTTCATTGACTTTTTCATAAGTTCATTTGTGCTTATTCTAGCTTATTGGTTGTGCTTATTGGAATTTTGTTGATTGATTTGGCTTATTGAGTCCATTTGTGATCTTTTGCAAGTTGAATCAAGTCCTGAGGTGCCTTATTTCTCAAAAACGACTATTTTGTCTTTTAGTGAAATAATACTTTGCTTATTTCTGGCTTATTGAGTGAGCTTTTTCAAAATTTCTTTTTACAGATCTCATAAGCATCCCAAAAGAAGGTTGTGTGTCAAATTAGAGCTTAGGGCATTGGCTTATTGCTTAATGGGCTGAAAAGCCCAATAAGAATAAGCTGTGTGCTTAATAAGCTGTGATAAGCTCATATTCAGCTTTTGGGCCTTTAGAGTTTTGTTCTTAGAATTTAATTTTGAGTCAGATAGGGCTTTTCCAAGTCAATTGGGCCAAGTTTGACTTTTTGGGCCCAAAAGCCCATTTGGTTTGACTGTTTTTAGTTTTGGCCCATCTGAGGGCCCAATAGGGGTATTCTGGTCATTTCACTTTAATTTTCTGATTATTTAGGTTAAAATAAACTAGTTTGCAAGTTTTTAGAATTTTTTATAATTTTTGGATTTTTAATATTATTTTATTATTATTTTTCAAATCTCACATTTTCCAAATTTTTACATTTTTCTTAGCTTTATTACATTAAAGTAGGAATTTAGCAACTTTTATAATAATTTAATCTCTTTTAGAATAATTTTTATAATTATTTTAAGTTTTAATAGTTTTTAAATCATTTTAGATAGTTTTTATTAGTTTAAAATTTTCTAAAAATAGTTTTTAATCTTTTTAGGTCATTTTAGAGTTTTACCCATTGAAAAATCTTTATTTGGGCTTTTTGATAATTCATTTGATTTTTAGGGCTTTAATTAGCATTTAAAAATTGAATATTTAATTATTTAAAAGGTTTGAAAAAGTTTTGATCATTGGTAAACTCTTAGTTTATTTATTTTGATTTTTGGTGATTTTTGGTGATTTTTGGTAATTTTTAGAATTAATTTTTATTTTTGTAGTTTTTAAGGTTTTACGTTTTAACTTTCTAGTAGTAATTTTTACGTCTTCGTCATCTTCTTTTCTCATTCCTTTCTAAACTAAATATTAATCTCAAATCTTTTACATCTTAGTCACACACATATACCTCCTTGGGAAACGAACTTAGAATTCATAAGGGTCATTAGTGCTTGATTTTCCTAAATCATCACTCGATACTTTCCCTATTTACGCTATTTTCCTAAAGAGTAGTAAAACACTACAATCATTTTGGCGCCGCTGCCGGGGAGGTGTGTCGTGATTAATTTGTATTGTTGTTTTTAATATTAACCATAAATAGTATTTGTATTAGTAGAACTCTGCTAATACGTATTATCGGTTTTCTTGGTTTTTCTTGTGAAAATATTATTACTATATTGTATTAAGTATCACAACAAATAAACAATATCTCCAAAAGTGTGAAAGCACAACCTTAATTGGGATTTCATCACTCAATTATTGTATTCGAATCTCAAACAAAAAGAAAAAGGCAAAAATAGATAAATACTTTCGTGAAGCTCGATTTTGAAAAATACAAACTATAAGGTGGGTATAAGGCGGGTATTATAAAATATACCCTAAGGAAAAAGGCTCTTAAGTGCTTCGCGCCGCCTCGTTCCCCCGCTTGCTTGTGAGTATTTTGAGATTGAAGGCTAATCGAGGGTTTTGCCGCCCAAAGTATTATTACGTATAATATATTTGCTTGGTTTCTTTGTGATTAAAACCTCTTGAACAATTTGGTTTTCACCAAAGTTCTAAAGTCATTCGAAGGCGTTCACTCCACGTGATCGTTTTCATTCCTTTGAGGCTTCTTTAATCAAGAGTTTGATTCGAGGAGAGATTTTGTAGATTGTTGTCTACGAAGACACACCAAAATCCCAAAAAAAATTAAATATAATCAAAAACACAAAAAAATTGAAAATTCACAAAACACCCAAAAAGAATCTTCTTTGCTCACCTCCCATTCTTCGTGAAGTTTATGATCACTCGTAATCAAGCAAAACGAGCTCGTAAACGTCTTCAAAAGCAAGCCAATCAAGAGACGTTGATTGAAGAACAACCTCCAATTGTTGAACCTATTGTAGAACAAGAAGTCGTCATGGCTAATCGTACTATGATGGAGCTGCTACAAGCACCCATCGAGGGTTTTGGAGAGGCTATTGTGATTCCCGCCATCCTTGCGGAGAATTTCGAGATTAAGACGGGTTTAATGTCTAATATTTCGTTTTTTAGTATAGTTGTCTTCTCAGCTCGATTCGAATTGATATAACGTTTTAAGCAAAGACTTGATTGTTTTTGGTTGTAAGATCTTTTTTTGAATCTATTTCTACTTGGCACAAAAAGCATTTAAAAATGTAAAAATATCTATATTATACTACATATATGTACTAACTAAAAACATTTAGCAATTAGAACATTTAAATGCACGAAATTTAAAACTGAAAATACAAATTTATTCTACAAATGAATAATACAAATTTAAAATTGTAAATCTAATTACAGATTTTTACAAGTGTAAATCTACGTCTACTTTTATCCTACAATTCAAAATACACTTTTCACTAAAAATCAATTAAAAGAAATTCAATTAAGCCCAGAACTAAGTAAAGCCCAAAAAGAGTAAAGGCCCACAACTAGCCCAACAGTAGTTAACAATTCTGTTAATAGTCTAACTATCCTAACGATTTGGACTAACGATGTAATGAACTTTAACTGTAATTTTGGCTAAAGGACCTACAGCTAAGAAAAATGGTAACGAAAGTCTAAACGACAGTTAACTACTTCATCAACCTAACGATACAGGACCGGTCACGCAACACCAATTCACAAACACGGGGACTAAAAGTGACATTTCAACCTATTTTTTTATAGCTCTAATTTGGACAGAATGCTAGTTCTACCTTTGGAAATTACAACTAATCAATAGCCTAAGACAATGTATATATTTCTAATTGATTAAACTTCTAAGTTCTACACTAATTCTATAGCAGACCACACAAGCATTGATTTCAAATATGAACATAGCTAAACCTTACAGTCTACACATCAAATCCAGAAATCGCAGAATTAGGCCCACACTTACTAGTCCCAAACGCACTTAATCAGGAATAAGCGATAACAGTTTATTAAAACCTGAACAAAATCGAGCAAACTTACAATATCATATAATGCGCATATAGGATCTAATAAACTAACAAATAACTAACTGGCTAATGCTAAGCTACAAGATAGCATATATCCCAGACAAAATTAACTACACAACTACACTACAGAATGCGAGATTATGATTTAAGCTACAAGTATACAGAAAGTTAATACAAAGTGCTTGACCTATGCATCCGAAGCCTGCCCTTTGATGACGAGAAACGCGGCGCTGAGCCGGCTTATAAACCAAACACACCTCCACACGACTCCTACTAAAACTGACGGATTGAGTCTATCAATAACAGAATCTGCATAAACTTCAAATTATACCTGCAAAATCAAATCGAAAACGAGCGAAGAAACACAAAACACCATCTGCTGATCTAAACTACACAATCTACCTGCATGATGAACTGAAACACGAACACAACCTATTCTACAAATCTCACTCCAAAATCGTAGAATTAATGGCAGAAGAAATTGAATTCTATCCTAACAAACCTGTAACAGAAAACGTAATGCCGAGCTTATAACATGAATCATAGAGCTACTAGAAGTACTTTATAGAATTTATAGACTAAACAAGCTTAAACAAGCTTTCTGAACTATTAAAGAAGTATTACTCATAAACTCATTAAAACCTATAAGCTTGAAAACTGAAATTTCAATCAAACTGCTCGAAATGAGCTTAAACTGAGTTTCAGTTAATGAGTTAACTGTACCAATCTCTGAATGCTAACTGACTGAGAACGAATTCTTTAACGGATGTAACCAAACACTTAACTGATCTATTGGAATCTATTAATGGCGGAAAGACTCAAAACTTAATCCAACTAGATTAACTGCTTAATCAAATCAAACTCTCGATATGAATAGAAATCAACAGAAATTTAAAAGAGATTAAACAAAAGCTTGAAACTTTCATTAATGGAGGAAAAAGATGAAGGATCGGTTACAAAAGTTAACAGAAAACTAATTCTGTTACAAAAGCTAAACAAGAAAAGATGAGAGAAAATTAAAACTCCTAACTAACTCTAACCTATCTATGTGTAATCTACTCCTAAGCTAACCCATTGAAATGAGGCCTTCATCTTCTATATATAGCCGTCGAGAGAGGGTGGATGACGTGGCTCCACCAATGATTGGATGCCACGTGTAAAATACGAGGATATACTCGTTCTTCATCTTCAATCCAAATTGGGCGTTTCTTTGTTCTTCAATCTTGATTTAATTAACTTGTATCAGCTTGTAGAGGAGAATGAGAGGATGATTTTTGCTATTTTGATCTTTGCCTGAATCCTTGTAGATCATCCTTGAGAATTACTTGAAGGTTTATGGTGAGCAAAGATATGAGACGTCTGAAACTCTTTCTTTTCTCTCTCTTTGTTGGAGAAGACGTGTGTTTTGACTGTGAATGAGTGTTGACTTGGTCTTTTGACCAAGTTAAAAAGTTAAGTAAACTTTTATCCATCTTTTCCATTTGGTCCTTTTTTTTTCAACTCTTTCCAAATGGTATAAAAACTTTGAAATCAAGTTTCTTTTAATCCTTCGTCTCGTAGAAAATTGCAAGCTAAGCCCTCGATCTTTGATAATATTGGCAAATAAAGTCCTTAGAATCTCTTTCGTCCTTTTCTTCATCTTTTGTGATATAAATCCCTTGAAAACGCATCTTTGCTTCAAAATTGTATCTTGTTACCTGAAAACACATGAAACACAAAATACACACGTAATTCTGATATTTTTCGGTTTAATATAAGGTATTTGACAGTGTTTTGAGTGGTATTTGGATCATTATTGATGAGTGTTTTCACACTTATCAACTCCCCTCCACTTGACCATTGCCATGTCCTCATGCAATGCAGCATTTTAAAGTACCAAGTTACACTTTTCTCATAATTAACCAACCTTGGCCATTTTATGATTTAATAAACTAAACTATACTACATGATGAATGGTTTTGAATATTTACAATGCAATGCAAAGAAAACAATTCTATTTATATATTTTTAGATTTTTCATAAATGGTTTTGATGGAAATAACTCATAAAGAAATCAATGACTTAGATTAGGGCTTTGGTACCATGGACACTTATCACCCTCAAGTTTCACTTTCCCCTGGGATCATTGCATTCACAAGTAAAAAGTGCATCAACTTATTCATGACAATTAAATGTGGAACCGGTTATTATTTGAGCAAATTGCTTGAGAGCAAATTTGTCATTATTCAAGCGTGAAGTATAAGAAATGTAAAATCCAAAAATAAGGAAGCACGGTTTTAATCCTAAGTAATCCTCTCATCCATTACTTGAAAAACCGCTCACAATTAATACAAGTCCATTTCAAGAATAATAAGTCATTCGCCTTATGTGTAAAATCCTCATGTCATGCTTTCATAAGTAGCTACACACTCGCTAAGGAAAGAAAAATAAAACTCACGCAATAATTTACATCCGCCATCTTTTTGAGACTTTGGATCTTCAACCCCGCAACCCGTCAAGGCAATATTGGATTGGAGCAATCTATTGAATCCCCGCAACCCGTCAAGGTAATATTGGAACTCAATAGTCACTATAATTAACACCACACTGCCCCTCTTGGGAGTCTTGTATTATTTTTCTTCTTTTTTTCTTTTTCTTTTTTTTTTTCTAGCCACTCATTTTTTTTCATAAGCCGCTCTTATTTTTCTTTATTCCTCACAAAAAAAATTTGAAAAGAATAAAAGGAAAAACACCCGCTAAGTATGGAGCATGACATAAGTCTAGTACACATAAAACGTGCTAACTTAGAATCTTAAGACGTACTCATATCAACCATGAATGATTAGACAAAAATGCATAAGAGATTACAAACCAATTAAAACCGTTCTTGATTATTTATTAACAATTATATACATGCGAAGAAAATAGAGGTTAAGAAGAGAAGGGTTTAGCCACAAGTAATTGCCATGAAGTCTATCTAGCCCTTTTACACTTGCTTCAACTCTATCATTTCCCATTCTCCACAAGTTTAAAATTTCAAATAATGAAATTGGTGGATGCTTAGCCTAATAGACCAATGAAGGAATACATGGTTAAGGATACTAGCTAGAGAATGCTAAGATAAGCAAACTCGGGTTGAGTCAAAATATCCATGGCGGGCCTAATATGTCAAAGAAATCTAAACTTGTTAAAACCATGTTTTATTATATTTTTTATTTTTATATATTTTGATGAAAAGTAAAAGAAGAAATATATACAATGCAAATATGATATGCAAATGAAAAATGATTAATGCAAAAATTATGAATGCATATTTTTGGTGGCCAAAGTAGATCAAAAATTTGAAAAATGATCGAAAAATTAATTTTCCCAATTATCATGAAGTTAAGGCAATGGTCTAGGTAAGGTCACTTCGATAGAAGTCTCCCCTACACTTAAGATAAACATTGTCCTCAATGTTTAAGATTATTGGAGTGAACTCCCCTACACTTATGACATTGATTACTTTGCTTAACCCAAGCTAAGGAAGAGACAACTAAAGGGTATTCATTTTAAGCACAAGTGTTTTGAATATCATAATAGCAAAAACCAATCGAAGTGAACCAGATACACGGGCCTCCTCCATAAGCTCCAAGCATGAAATGAGAGAGAGCAGCCCTTGAAACAAACACGAAAAGACGAAGAAATGCACCCCTCCACTTCAACTCTACTATAACATCCTTTTAATTAAACCTAACCTATTGAAAATCTACTCTACGTTTTCTAACCTAGTTATTCAATGCTTGAGTTTGTTTAACCCTAAGTCGCTAGCTCGACTCGGCCCCGAATTAAGTTGTCCTTGGGGAAACCATCATGGAGAGTAAAGAATATCCACTTTGAAGCTTGGCTCACATGATACACTCAAACTTAGCACGTTGCCATTTACTATAAGATTTACCAAATCCGCCTCGATAAATGGAACGGTCCAACGTGTCTCAAGTTTGTCCAACATGTAAAATCTCTCAAATATGAAGTACCCCAGGATCAAATACAAAGTTCCCATCTCTACATTCGAACAACTCCAAAATAGGTAGCATCACCAAAGTAAGCTCATACAAGAAGTCCATATCAATCGAAAGCACACTCTTAAGTGGAGTAAATGAAAACCAATATTTCCCAAATATACGGATCCCAGGATCAAAAACCTTTCCCTTCATGGGAAAATAAGAAGATGAACTCGTATCAACCATATAAGATTCCCCCTTAGTGATCAAAGCATCATGAGAATATAAAGGTGTAGGTATCAAAACATTCATAACAAGTATATCCATATTAGGCTCATCATCATCAAAAGGTGGGTAATCTTCCATAGAAGGCATAGAATAAGGAGGATCAAGATGAATAGTGTCTTGTGAAGAAGGTGTAGGCTCTAGGTTCCCAAAAAGCAAGTTCTCACTAAGACGAATCTCCTCTTCCCAATTAGAATCACTATCATCAACCTCAATATCAATATTAGCAAGATAAGCCTCTATGGTATCATCAATATCCATATGAGAATCCATATCAAAGGTTTTGGGTTCTAAAGGTGCCATAGGTGAAAAAGGATCAATCTCTAAGAGTATAGGATCTTCATCAATAACCAACTTCAAGGGTGGAAGGGTGGGAATAAAAGGCTCAAAAGAAGGTATATTGAGAGAATCACTCAAAGGGATGATATCATCATGAAAGTCAATAGGTGCAACCTCAAAAACCGGTGAAGAAATATCAATGAAAGGTTCTTCTTCTATGGAATCATCATTATGGTGTTCATTCAAAGCTTCAATCGAGGAGATAAGATTATAGACGTTTGATAAAACCTCTCGAATATGAACATCTTCCACTTCTTCTATAGGAGCAACATCTTCATCCAAATTAGAAATGTCATCTTGACATGAAAAGTCATCAGATGATAGATCATAAGATGCCTCACTAAAATCACAATCATCATCCTCTTCTTGTGGCAAGTCTTGCAAAAGCTCTTCCTCAATCTCATTATCCCTTTCTTTGAACAATTCATCAAGATCAAAGTCACCAAAATCACTAGTAGTAGCATGAAGGCCAACATGTGATGAAATCTCAATGTGATCATGAGGAGAAGAGGTATCAATACAAAGCTCGTCACATGGTTCATTGGAAACACACTCAAGCTCTCTTTGGATTGGGATAAGGTTCTCAACACTAGAAGCGGTTAATTCTTCTAAATTGGTGTTTGTATTAGTGCTAAGAGGCTCGTCCCCCATGGTTAAAGAGTCGGTGGGTGCCACGTGAGGTAAAGGTGATGAAGGTGTGTCATCATTAAGTGTCATACAACTCGAAGGTTCCTCAGTATCTTCATCTAATAATGGATCAGGCCTACGAGTAAAAGTAGTCATGTATTGTCCGTCTTCCTCGATTATAAGAGTCTTAAGGAAAAAATCATTTGAATATTTCCTGAGGCGACAAGAAAATTTGTTCAACGATTCACGATACAAATCACCGAATTCCTTATCAAAATATTGCCGAGACTCAATTTCCTCTTCCTCAGTAGAGTTAATTAGTTCCTTTAACCATCGATGCGTGTCTTTCATTTCCTTGTAGCTCATGTTTTTCATACCATCAAGCATCTTATAAACGTCATCGTTCGACTTGTTCATTTTCTCAAGTAAAGAATGAAACTTCTCGACAAAATTAGGGTCATAAGATGGCGGATCCCTCGGTCTACAATCATAACCATAATGGGGTTCTTTTCCACAATACTCACATGAATAAGTCGAAGAATAGGGTGGAGGTGGATTTCCATAATTAGGTGGATTATAGTTTTGAAAAGAGTCATGATTATGAAAGTTCTCATGATTGTAACCTTGAAAATTCCCTTTATCACTAATAGTATCATCCTCAGCATCAACTCGCAAAGACGGCTCAATATCACATGGTAAAGCTCCTTGAGTTAGATAAGATTGTACACAGAGAAGTTGCCTTTGACAATTTTCCTCGAAACGTCCAAGTATTCTCCTTTCCATCTCTTGAAGTCTCCTCTCAAAGGATTCACGAAATTGAGAGACATTTTGCATATTCTCTTGGTTAAACCCTTGATTATATCCTTGATTATGAAAAGTTTCTTGATTATAGCCTTGAAAAGTATCATTATGTTGAAAACCTTCATAATTGGAAAATCCTTGGTTTTGGTATGGCACATTAAAGGTTTGATCATGAAATGATGGTGGAGGTTGTGATGAAAAACCGGAATATCCCATATAATCATTACAAGTGTAGTCCATTTGAGTGTTAGGTTGAAAATTAGGGTTCTCGGTTCCATTGTAAGCATATCCCTCCCCATAATAACTATTATTTTGATCACATAAATAAGTATCGTGTGGACCTCCACAAGTCGAACAAGTCGGATAATTAGCGTTGGCGGATTGTTGTTGCAAAATCTCCAACATGGAACGAGTATCCATGTTTAGCAAGGTGGCCGAATGTATATACAAGTATAATAACGTTTAAAAGCTTCCTCGGGGAAGGAAGTAATACACCAAAGGTGGTATGTTTACACGTGTGCGAGTACACGTGTAAGTAAACACGAGGAATGAGGGAGTAGCCCTCGGTCGACTTTGAAGAGAAAAGGATGATCCTCTTCGAGGTTCGATATGAAATATCCACAAGAAAGTATATATATAATTACTACTTGGGTGCAAGACCTCCAATTAAGCCTTCCTTCTTAGAATACGCACTAGTGAACGGGGGGTTAGGTGGCGCGAAGCACTTAAGTACCTATTGACCCTTAGACGACATTTTATAGCACGTCGCCTATCTATTCACTTTATAGTTTGTATTCTTCGAATTATTGCCAATTGGAAGTATTTATCTATTCTTGCTTAATTAAATTGGATCGATACGCGTGTCAAGGACCGGAACGCCCCTCAACACGGTGTATTTCCTCGGCAATACTTATGGAAGATAGGTAACTTGGTTGTTCTTATACGTATACTTATTTACATATAATAATATATCAAAAATATTTTTGTATTTATTTGTTTTTTTAAGAAAAATACTATATCTACGTAAAAACCGATGAAAACGATATAATATATATTTTTGTTGTAGTCTTTTAGGAAAAAGATTACTTTTTGGATTTTTTATTTTTTTGGTTCAATTCTTTAGGAAAAGAATTGATTTTGTGATTTTTTTATTTTATTTTTTGTATTTTTTATCTTTTTGATTTTTTTATGTTTTTTATTATAATACGTAAAAATAACGTTCACAAAGTGAACGGATCCCAAAATCCAATCGTCTCACTCGAAATCGTTAATCTTCACGAAAAGAACCGGCAGCGGCGCCATTTAATATTTCGTTTTTTAGTATAGTTGTCTTCTCAGCTCGATTCGAATTGATATAACGTTTTAAGCAAAGACTTGATTGTTTTTGGTTGTAAGATCTTTTTTTTGAATCTATTTATACTTGGCACAAAAAGCATTTAAAAATGTAAAAATATCTATATTATACTACATATATGTACTAACTAAAAACATTTAGCAATTAGAACATTTAAATGCACGAAATTTAAAACTGAAAATACAAATTTATTCTACAAATGAATAATACAAATTTAAAATTGTAAATCTAATTACATATTTTTACAAGTGTAAATCTACGTCTACTTTTATCCTACAATTCAAAACACACTTTTCACTAAAAATCAATTAAAAGAAATTCAATTAAGCCCAGAACTAAGTAAAGCCCAAAAAGAGTAAAGGCCCACAACTAGCCCAACAGTAGTTAACAATTCTGTTAATAGTCTAACTATCCTAACGATTTGGACTAACGATGTAATGAACTTTAACTGTAATTTTGGCTAAAGGACCTACAGCTAAGAAAAATGGTAACGAAAGTCTAAACGACAGTTAACTACTTCATCAACCTAACGATACAGGACCGGTCAGGCAACACCAATTCACAAACACGGGGACTAAAAGTGACATTTCAACCTATTTTTTTATAGCTCTAATTTGGACAGAATGCTAGTTCTACCTTTGGAAATTACAACTAATCAATAGCCTAAGACAATGTATATATTTCTAATTGATTAAACTTCTAAGTTCTACACTAATTCTATAGCAGACCACACAAGCATTGATTTCAAATATGAACATAGCTAAACCTTACAGTCTACACATCAAATCCAGAAATCGCAGAATTAGGCCCACACTTACTAGTCCCAAACGCACTTAATCAGGAATAAGCGATAACAGTTTATTAAAACCTGAACAAAATCGAGCAAACTTACAATATCATATAATGCGCATATAGGATCTAATAAACTAACAAATAACTAACTGGCTAATGCTAAGCTACAAGATAGCATATATCCCAGACAAAATTAACTACACAACTACACTACAGAATGCGAGATTATGATTTAAGCTACAAGTATACAGAAAGTTAATACAAAGTGCTTGACCTATGCATCCGAAGCCTGCCCTTTGATGACGAGAAACGCGGCGCTGAGCCGGCTTATAAACCAAACACACCTCCACACGACTCCTACTAAAACTGACGGATTGAGTCTATCAATAACAGAATCTGCATAAACTTCAAATTATACCTGCAAAATCAAATCGAAAACGAGCGAAGAAACACAAAACACCATCTGCTGATCTAAACTACACAATCTACCTGCATGATGAACTGAAACACGAACACAACCTATTCTACAAATCTCACTCCAAAATCGTAGAATTAATGGCAGAAGAAATTGAATTCTATCCTAACAAACCTGTAACAGAAAACGTAATGCCGAGCTTATAACATGAATCATAGAGCTACTAGAAGTACTTTATAGAATTTATAGACTAAACAAGCTTAAACAAGCTTTCTGAACTATTAAAGAAGTATTACTCATAAACTCATTAAAACCTATAAGCTTGAAAACTGAAATTTCAATCAAACTGCTCGAAATGAGCTTAAACTGAGTTTCAGTTAATGAGTTAACTGTACCAATCTCTGAATGCTAACTGACTGAGAACGAATTCTTTAACGGATGTAACCAAACACTTAACTGATCTATTGGAATCTATTAATGGCGGAAAGACTCAAAACTTAATCCAACTAGATTAACTGCTTAATCAAATCAAACTCTCGATATGAATAGAAATCAACAAAAATTTAAAAGAGATTAAACAAAAGCTTGAAACTTTCATTAATGGAGGAAAAAGATGAAGGATCGGTTACAAAAGTTAACAGAAAACTAATTCTGTTACAAAAGCTAAACAAGAAAAGATGAGAGAAAATTAAAACTCCTAACTAACTCTAACCTATCTATGTGTAATCTACTCCTAAGCTAACCCATTGAAATGAGGCCTTCATCTTCTATATATAGCCGTCGAGAGAGGGTGGATGACGTGGCTCCACCAATGATTGGATGCCACGTGTAAAATACGAGGATATACTCGTTCTTCATCTTCAATCCAAATTGGGCGTTTCTTTGTTCTTCAATCTTGATTTAATTAACTTGTATCAGCTTGTAGAGGAGAATGAGAGGATGATTTTTGCTATTTTGATCTTTGCCTGAATCCTTGTAGATCATCCTTGAGAATTACTTGAAGGTTTATGGTGAGCAAAGATATGAGACGTCTGAAACTCTTTCTTTTCTCTCTCTTTGTTGGAGAAGACGTGTGTTTTGACTGTGAATGAGTGTTGACTTGGTCTTTTGACCAAGTTAAAAAGTTAAGTAAACTTTTATCCATCTTTTCCATTTGGTCCTTTTTTTTCAACTCTTTCCAAATGGTATAAAAACTTTGAAATCAAGTTTCTTTTAATCCTTCGTCTCGTAGAAAATTGCAAGCTAAGCCCTCGATCTTTGATAATATTGGCAAATAAAGTCCTTAGAAGCTCTTTCGTCCTTTTCTTCATCTTTTGTGATATAAATCCCTTGAAAACGCATCTTTGCTTCAAAATTGTATCTTGTTACCTGAAAACACATGAAACACAAAATACACACGTAATTCTGATATTTTTCGGTTTAATATAAGGTATTTGACAGTGTTTTGAGTGGTATTTGGATCATTATTGATGAGTGTTTTCACACTTATCAATGTCAATGTTGCAAGCAAATAAGTTTAGAGGTCATGAGAAAGACAACCCGCACTATCACGTTAGGAATTTTAACCGTCTCACCGCTACTAGCAAGTTTAAGGATGTTCCACATGACGCCATTAAGATGATGTTGTTTCCATACTCTTTAGATGGACCCGCAAAAATTTGGCTTGAGAAAGAACCGCCAAATTCGATTTTGACATGGGCCGATCTCGTTTCTAAGTTTGTGAACAAGTTTTTTCCACCATCTAAAACAACACATTTGAAAAATGAGATTTCACGATTTGTGCAAAGAAATAATGAAAGTTTTTCAATGGCATGGGAACGATTTAAAGAAATGTTACATGAATGTCCACACCATGATTTTACGGAATTGCATCAAATTGATACTTTTTATAATGGGCTTAATGATCATGAACGAGATTATTTGAATGCCGCCGCGGGTGGTAATTTTTTGTGCAAGACGACAAATGAGGCTTTACAAATCATCGAGAATAGATCTAAGGTTTATAGCCCTCGTAACACACCGAGTGTTGCCAACTTGGGTTCGTCATCATCGTCAAAATCGTCTCGTAGCATTAATGCCTTACGTGATGAAGCTAATGAGGAAAATCGGTTTTTTGATAGATTTGCTAATCTAATGTCCCATTGGAAAGCTCAAGAAGCTTCAAATTCCGCTTCGGTTAAAGCGGTTGCAAAGAGTTGTTTGTCTTGTGGTGGAGCTCATGATCTTTCCGAGTGCATTAACGCGGATGGTAACACTTCGAGTGCTTATGTAGCAACGGGAACTTACAACCAAAATGGTCAAGGTTCCCGCCCAAATCAAGCTCCACCAAATCAAAATGTTAATAATTATCGAAACAACAACCAAGGTAATTACCAAGGCAATTCACGTAACTACAACAAAGGGAATTATCAAAATGGGAATGGACAAATTTCTAATCAAAACCAAAACCGTGATTTTCAAAACACCACACAAGGTTTTCAAAATGCTCACACTAAAAATTTGCAAGGAGAATTTTTGGATTATTCTAAAGCAAATGATGCTAAATTTGATAACATGCAACGTGAGATGATTAGCTTAAGATCCGAGTTGAAAAACGAGCTAAAAATGAACTTGCTAATGAACTTAAAACTCATGCAAACAAAATGGAAGGAAATGTCCAACGTCTTCAACAAAATCAACAAAAGATGGAATTAGGACAACATGAGATTAAGCAAGAGTTATTAAAAGCGGATGCTAGGCAATCAAAATTTGAGGACCGAATGGCTAAGATGTTTGAAGCAATCATGTGTAAACCCTCTTCCTCGGGTGGTCTTCCTAGTGATACCATTGCAAACCCGAAGGGGGAAATGAAGGTTATTACTACACGAAGTGGTAAAACTTTCAAGGAACCAATCTCTCGTCCAAGTACTTCTACGGAGAAGGAAATCGAGAAAGAACCCGAGGTGATGGTCGAAAAGGAGCACATTACAATCCCACGAAGTACCGCTCAAACCACACCTACGGTTGAACCAATACCAATTGTGGAACCCGAGTTTCCAAGGCCGTTTCCTAATGACCAACCCACACCACCTTTACCCTACCCTTCGAGACGAAACAAAGAGAAATTGCAAGAACGTAACAAACAACAAATCGAGCTTTTTATAAAAATGTTTCAACAAGTGCATTTTGATGTAAGTTTAGCCGACGCGTTGTTGTATATGCCTCGTTTCACTTCCACTTTTAAAAGTATGATGAGCGATAAGGAAAAGCTTTCAAAGCTTGCTAATTGTTATTCGGTTTATCTTAACCGCATACCGGAAAAAGTTGGTGACCCCGGAAAGTTTCTCATTCCTTGTGACATACAAGATATGAAAGAATGCCTCGCCTTGGCCGATCTTGGTGCGAGCATTAATTTGATGCCATTTTCCATTTGGAAATCGCTTTCGCTTCCGGCTCTCATTCCTTCGAACATGTCTATCAAGATGGCCGATCATTCTACGATTATGGCATGTGGAGTAGCCGAAGATGTTTTCGTAAAAGTGGGGAAGTTCTACTATCCCGTTGATTTTATAGTAGTTGACATCCCCGCGGATCCTCAAGTTCCTCTAATTTTAGGTCGTTCATTTTTAGACACTTCGAGATCGCTTATCGATGTTCATGCAAGAACTATCACTTTGAGATTCAACGAAGAGGAACTTATTATAAACGCTACTCAAAACTCGAAACCTTCTCATGTTTATGCAATCGCTACCATCAATCACATTGACATCGTTGATGTGGTTTGCGATGAGTTTTCACAAGAAGTGTTAGGTTATTCCGATAGCTCGTCAAGTGTCAATCCCACTATTTTGGATCCGATTCTTGCTAATTCCACACCAAATCTCACTCCATTCCAAGGAGGCGATCTCACTTTAAATGAAATCGACAATGAAGATGAGGTGTTGATTAGTGATGATACTTCTATTCCACCATCTCTTCCGCCGATGGAAGTTATGAGTGTTGAACCAAAATCTTCAATCGAGGAACCACCTATCCTTGAATTGAAAGATCTTCCTTCTCACCTTGAATACGCATTCTTGGAAGGTGATGACAAGTTGCCGGTTATTATTGCAAAAGGTCTTGCCAATGATGAAAAAACCGAGCTCTTGAAAGTTCTTAAGGCTCATAAAGGGGCAATTGCGTGGAAAATATCCGACATTAAGGGTATTGACCCAAAATTTTGTACTCACAAGATTTTAATGGAGGAAGACTACAAACCCGCAATTCAAAGTCAAAGAAGGATGAATCCCAAAATTCACGATGTCATTAAAAAGGAGGTCCTTAAACTCCTTGATGCGGGAATGATTTATCCTATATCCGATAGCCCATGGGTGAGCCCAATCCATTGTGTCCCTAAAAAGGGAGGAATGACCGTTGTGCCTAATGAAAACAACGAGTTAATTCCCACTCGTGTTGTGACCGGTTGGAGGGTGTGTATTGACTACCCAAAATTAAATGACGCCACTCGTAAAGACCACTTTCCTTTGCCCTTCATGGATCAAATGTTGGAGCGACTTGCGGGAAATGAATTCTATTGCTTTTTAGATGGTTTTTCCGGTTACTTTCAAATCCCTATCGACCCTCGTGATCAAGAGAAGACTACTTTTACGTGTCCTTATGGAATGTTCGCTTATCATAGGATGCCTTTCGTTCTTTGTAATGCACCGGGTACGTTTCAACGGTGTATGATGGCGATTTTTCATGATATGATCGAGAAGTCGATGGAAGTGTTTATGGATGAATTCTCGGTGTTTGGTAATTCGTTCACGTCGTGTTTATCTAATCTCGAGCAAATGTTAAAACGTTGTGAAGAAACCAATCTTGTGCTTAATTGGGAAAAATGTCATTTTATGTGTAAACAAGGAATCGTCTTAGGACATAAGGTGTCAAAAGCAGGGATTGAGGTCGATAAAGCTAAGGTAGACGTCATCGCCAAGTTACCTCATCCCAAAACCGTTAAGGGAGTTAGGAGTTTCCTAGGCCACGTAGGCTTTTATCGTCGTTTCATCAAGGACTTTTCGAAAATCTCTCGACCTATGACACACCTTCTCGAGAAGGATGCTCCTTTTAACTTCAATGAGGATTGTTTTAGAGCTTTCGAAACTCTCAAAAGGAAACTTACCGAAGCTCCCATTCTTGTTGCTCCTAATTGGGAATTACCCTTTGAAATCATGTGCGATGCAAGTGATTATGCTATAGGGGCCGTCTTAGGGCAACGTTATGACAAGCATTTCCGTCATATCCACTATGCTAGTAAGACGATGACCGAGGCTCAATTAAAGTACACCACAACGGAAAAGGAATTCCTTGCCGTGGTCTATGCTTTTGAGAAATTCTGACCTTATCTCGTCTTGACTAAAAGCATCGTGTATACCGACCATTCGGCTATCAAGTATCTCTTAGCTAAGCAAGATGCTAAGCCGAGATTGCTTCGTTGGATGCTCCTCCTCCAAGAATTTGATGTCACCGTGCTTGACAAAAAAGGAGCCGAGAATCTAGCGGCCGATCATCTCTCTCGTCTAGAAGATCCTCACAAAGATGTTTTCGAGAACAAGGAAATTACCGAAACATTTCCTCTCGAGACTCTTGGTATAGTGAATTCTAAAGACACCACCCCATGGTTTGCCGACATTGCAAATTACCATGCCGGCAATTTCATAATCAAGGGTATGACGACACAACAAAAACGAAAATTCTTTCGTGACGTCAAGTTCTATTTTTGGGACGACCCTTATCTCTTTCGAGTTTGTGCGGATCAACTCGTTCGACGTTGTGTGTTTGGTGCCGAAGCTTCTAATATCCTTAGAGCTTGTCACGAGGGACCCACGGGTGGTCACCACGGTGCTAATCTCACGGCTAATAAAGTATTCGATGCCGGTTTCTTTTGGCCTTCTATCTATCGTGATGCACACGCACTTGTGAAGTCGTGTGATTCGTGCCAACGTCAAGGAAAATCGTCTCAACGTGATGAAATGCGGCAAAACATAATTCAAGTGTGTGAGATTTTCGACATATGGGGAATAGACTTTATGGGGCCGTTCCCATCGTCTCATGGCAACAAATATATCCTCATCGCGGTGGACGACCTTTCTAAGTGGGTGGAAGCTAAGGCTTTGCCTACTAATGATGCTCGTGTGGTAGTGAAGTTTTTGAAGTAACTATTCTCTCGGTTCGGAACCCTTCGTGCTATTATAAGCGATTGTGGAACCCATTTTTGTAATGACCAATTCGAAAAGGTTCTAAAGAAATCTGGAGTTACTCATCGTCTTTCTACGGCTTATCACCCGCAAACCAGTGGGCAAGTCGAGGTTTCGAACCGAGCTTTGAAGAGGATTTTAGAGAGGTCAATTGGAGAAAACCGTGCTTCATGGTCCGACAAACTCGATGACGCTTTATGGGCCTTTAGGACCGCTTATAAGACACCTATCGGTTGCACTCCTTATAAGTTAGTCTATGGGAAGAATTGTCATTTGCCCATTGAGTTGGAGCACAAGGCATATTGGGCCCTTAAGCGTGCAAACTTTGACTTGAAGACCGCGGGAGATCACCGGAAAATACAATTGAATGAATTGGATGAATTAAGAGATAATGCTTATGAAAATTCATTAATTTTTAAAGAAAAGACTAAAAAGTTTCATGATTCAAAGATTAAAAACCGGGTTTTTAACATTGGTGATCAAGTGTTGCTTTTTAACTCTCGACTTAAGATATTTTCCGGTAAATTGAAATCTCGTTGGTCGGGTCCGTTCACCATTACACAAGTGTTTCCTTATGGGACCATTGAGCTAGCTCAAGATGATGGTCCTAATTTTAAGGTGAATGGACATAGGCTTAAGCACTACTTTGGTGGGGAAATTCCTTCAATGGTTGCCCTCGACCAAGTCACCTTCCCCAATGATAATTAGCATTGAGGGGATCGAGTCGAGCTCATGACTCGGTAATCAAAAACGAGGTGCCTCGTGGGGGAGATCCCATGCTTATCCTTTATGCTTACTATTCACTAATAAGGGGACTTGTACCCTTTCAACTCGTTGTCTCGTGGTTGTTTGTGAATGTGTTATCTAGATCATCATCATCATCTACGATTAAAGACTCTCGTATTCGTTTACGTGAGCCTCCATCGTTTGCTTGAAGAAGTTTTTCACGAATCCATGACATATCCTTTATTGTTCTAACAATTATCTTTTAGCATACTTAATAAACGGCTTTAGATATATTTTTTATCACCCTTTCCATGCTAGATCCTAAGCATTCGACTCTTCGTCTCTAGTATGGGGGTGCTCCACCTTTAGACTCGAAACATTGAGGACAATGTTTACTTTTAGTATGGGGGGTGAATAGGTACTTGCTTTGCTACGCCCTCACGCTTTCCAATTTTCAATGTTTTGTTGCTAATAAGGCTAAAAATGGCCAAATTTTAAAAATTTTCTTAGTTTTCATAAGTGTTTTTAAGACACGAATGTATATTTTCCGATGGGTAGAATAAGAGTTAATTTTTGACTTGATGGGCATTTGGAGCCATTTACATTCCTTAACCCGCTCAATTCAAGTTTTGCTAGACTTTTATATAGGGAGCTTTAAAACGCGAAAGTCTTAACTCTTTCGGGTTAAGAACAAGAACTTTTCGCAAGTTCCTATAATTGATCCTAGAAAGTCACTTATCAAGGGAACTATAAAACGCATTCTCTAAACTTGAAAAAGTTCAAGAAAGTGCAAGATCCTATAGGTGGATTGAAAACCCAAAACTTTGATTTGATATAGTCTTAATGAAAGCTAATCCAAATTTGGCTTAATTTTGACTTGCATGGCTAAGTATTCACGAGTCTCTTTAATTAGAGGTCTTTATATAGTGAAGAACGAGAGATGATAGAGTTAGACAAGTGATCATGCTAAACGTAGAACATGAAAATGTTCTTTCAAGAACTCATATGTTTTTAATTGTGGCTTTTCCTTCCCATAAGATCAATGCATTAGGAATAAATCATAATTGCAATAAGTAAGGTCGTACGATTTGAAAGGTTACTTAGCCTCTAGCGCAAGATCGTTTAAAAGTTGCTCGGGGTTGAATAGAGTTCATAGTTAAGGCATAACTTATTGAAGTGGGACGCGAAGATTGGCGATCATCCAAAAAGGCCCTAACAAGGCATGAGGAGCTCTATTTTTGCTAAAGATCCAAAGATGATGTGAAGTATCATTATTCCTAAATCAATATGAAGGATCGAGACACACGACGAAAAGCAATTATTCCCCTAAAGATCATGGAGAAAGTCTATCCAAAAAGACCCTTACAAGGTATGAGGATAAATATATCCAAGTCCGAAAAGGAGGCGGATCGTTGTATATCAAAATCTAAAGTAAAGATTGAAGAAAAATGATGAAGTCGTGGTCCTAATATGAAGAATCTCTCAAAAACATCAAATGAAGAAATTCCAAATATATGAAGAGAAGACCATAATTTCGAGAACGTCTTCTCAAGATTTGAAGTATGAAGTACATGCCAAATATCAGTCCGAGAAAGGCCTCAAATCGTGAAACAAGTTATGCCAAGATATGAACTTAAGGAGATACACGAGAAGCTGTTTTAAAAGATTTTGTCCTTCGGCTAACTATTGATCAAATCGTGCTACTTTGCTTTCGGACTAATAACTACTCAAATAAGTCAATATGAATCACTTGTGATCCATGACAAATAGATAAAAAATGCTAGTAACCCATTTCCTTTTATAATAACTAGGATTGCGGGGAGAAAAAGTATTACACAATTTGGACGTATGAGTAGTGTTAGCATTGTGACTTGTACCAACAATGATCTCGTTTTTGCACTTAGCATGGAATGTATGACAATCAAGGATGACGAAGTTTACTCTAAGGGACATTTACTTGTTTCTATTCTTTGACCCTAAAAGTCACTTTTTGTGATGAAAATCATACATTATGTCTTTTCACATCTTCGTAGTATGTTGCAAGTCTTTTAATTTTCAATAAAGGTTAATAAAATTGAACTTTGGTGATGCTTAGATACTTTATTCTAGCATTGTGTGAGGGCACGACAATGGCTTAGTATGGGGGGAGTGACGAGATGGCATTTATACATGATCTCATCGTTCTTTTCGGGCTTTAAATACATACAAATGTCATAATATACCATATATATGCTTGTGTTTGTTTACTTGTGTATTTTAGGTATGGATATCGTGAAAAAGACAAAAGATCACAAGATACAAGGAAAAACGGACACGAGAAACGAAGCCGTACAAAGAACCGGGCCCTAATTCATGAAGAATTCAACAAATACCCTTGAAGACTTAAAGATGTGCAATTTTGATCCTCAATGAATGAAGAAATGACACTTAAAACCCTTGTATATTGATAATTACAAGTTTGGTCCTTTAAGTTTGTCAAAATTACACAAAAGGTCCTTTAACTTTGAAGAAATGGCAAGATTAGTCCCTCAACAATTCCAAATTGTCAATTATGGTCCCTCATCAAGCCAAAGATACATTGAAGACCTTTGAAGATCAAGAATGTCCAAGATCAGCCCTTGACTTATGCAAAAGTTCCAAAAATTTACCCTTATAACTCTTTTGGAAAAGTCTTGTGCCAAAAATGTCAAGTGGTGAAAGATATTAACAAAGGGAAATTCGTTTTAGGGCTGAATTACTTGATTTACCAAAAATCCCAAAATACAAGGACTAAAAGTGTGCTATTGAAACATTTGAAACGAAATTGCGCCAAACACTTTCCATTCCCCCAATTTCGGATCAAATCTACTACTATTCACCCTTCATCCACCCAGTTTTTACTCCACTTAAAACAAAGGGTAAAAACAAATTACCCTGGCACTTGTGTGATTCACATGTGCAGAAACAAATCCCACATACAAAACCCTCAATCCCACTACTCCTTGGACCCCAAACTCAACCTCCTCAACCAATGAAAATGCAACTTAGCCTCCAAGTAATCTGACGTGTCCAAATCAACAGCCTAGGATCCCTGCTTCATAACAAAGCTATTTTAAACGGTTTGGATGCATTTGGACAACTCATTCCATCAAAACGTCTAGAAGACTCTAGGTCATTATAGAGAATTCACTTCTAGGGTTTGTGAATAGTGTTTAGCCAGGCATTTGCCTATAAAAGGAGACCTCAACATGTGAGAGTCCCTTTGTTCCAGTTTTAGGCTATTAAATCTTTGTAATTCCTTTTTAATTAATAAAATTTGATTTTTCTGAATTTTGAAAAATCTCTTTTATATTTTGTTAAAAGTTGGTGTTAGAATAGCCTGATTCTGATTTCCATATTCATGTTTGAAGGTTTTTGAGGCAAGGTTTTAAGTGATAAAGCTTTTGCATAAAAAATCAGAAAGTTGGTATTATTTGATCTCACTTTTGTGGTTTGTTCTTCTTAGCAGCTTGGAAGCTGGTACTTGTTCTGCTAGTACCTCAGCTCAAACAATCCAAGGCCTGGATGTAGGTCTTGGAGGTTTGCATCTTCTTCCCTTTTCATTTTCTCTTTAAGTTTCTGATTATTTGTGATTTTTGTGGATTTGTTCTTGAATCTGTGATATTGTGGTTGATTATTGTTTATTTGGCTTGGTTTGATGTTTATGAGGTGTTGTTAGACTGATTTGTGGGTAAAATCTGCATAAGCCTTTGAAATATTTTGAAAACAAGTTTTTAAAGGGTGTTTGGGTTTACTGCATAAGTTGGGATTGTGGCTTATTAAGTTGTGGTTTGTTGTTTGCAAGTGTTGTTATCTATTATTTGAGTACATTTGTTCATCTGTTTGCAGGTTTTAAGGTTTGAAACACATAGATTCATAAAATCTTGTTTACTTGGTGAATTTGGCTGAAATTTAGGGGACACCTAGATCTAATCATAGACTAGGGTTAACAAGTGTTAAACCTAGGTTAACTACACCAGGGAAGAAGGATTTGAGGCCTGAAATTGGATCAAGTGTCAAATAGATCAGCAAACTTGTTTCTGCATATGTTCATTGTTCATCAGTAACTGTTTGTGCCTAGATCTTGTTGTTTGCTTTGATTCAGTATTTGATTCTTGTTGCTTTGTGTTTATTCATAATTTATATAGCTTGTGTGTGCATCTTGTTGAGTTTGGTTGGCTTATTCAGGCTTAATCTGCTTATTATTGCATAACTGCTTATTTTACCATATCTGGGCTTTATCTGGTGACTATTTGATTGTTTGTGGCTTATTGTGTGAACCAAATTGTGATTTTCTTGATGTTATTGACTCCTTGTGATTCACTGATCACAAGGGTGCCTTTGTTTCCAATTGAATCCAACCAGAACTCTCAAATAAGCTTGGTCAAATAGTCAAAGCAGTGGGAACTCCTTTCCCCTGCTGGTTGCCACTGCTAGTGTAAAACTGGTGTCAGCTTATCAATAAGCTATAATAGCTTATTCTAACCTACAATAACTTGGATTTTGTAATAGGTGCTCATTATTTGACCCATTTGTTCATACTGGAGCATTTGGTGGGTTGACTTTAGGGTTTGACTAGAAAACCAACTTCATTGACTTTTTCATAAGTTCATTTGTGCTTATTCTGGCTTATTGGTTGTGCTTATTGGAATTTTATTGATTGATTTGGCTTATTGAGTCCATTTGTGATCTTTTGCAAGTTGAATCAAGTCCTGAGGTGCCTTATTTCTCAAAAACGACTATTTTGTCTTTTAGTGAAATAATACTTTGCTTATTTCTGGCTTATTGAGTAAGCTTTTTCAAAATTTCTTTTTACACATCTCATAAGCATCCCAAAAGAAGGTT
The DNA here is from genome assembly GCA_025667525.1 of Glebionis coronaria. Lineage (NCBI taxonomy): Eukaryota > Viridiplantae > Streptophyta > Magnoliopsida > Asterales > Asteraceae > Glebionis > Glebionis coronaria. The sequence continues at coordinate 101,341,868 of CM046875.1, forward strand.
GTGTGTCAAATTAGAGCTTATGGCTAATGAAGAGATTTTGCTAGTTGAAAGTTCGTTTTCTCGGTGTCTCCTCGAATTGATTTCCGGTTAATTGTGTGAGATTAGTTGTTCTTGGTGAAAATAATATTTTTGGTTTTGGTAAAATAAATGTGCAAGACTTAATAATAAATGACTAGTAATTAAAGCTAAAACTAGTTGAAACATAAAACGGTGCAATATTTAAAACGTTAAAAGTAAATGACGTGAAATTTAATGACGTAAAATTAAAGCTTAACGAAAAGTAAAATGAAGATTAAATAAAAATGCAAGACGTAATTAAAATAGACTAAAGATAAAACGAGTGAAGTGGCGGAAAAACAAACAAGCATAACAGTAAAACAAAACAAAACATTCCGATCGGAATCCTTCGGAATATTGAGAAATGGACATGATCGGAATAACTTGAAAACTGGCTAAATTGGAATGACCTAAAATCTCCAAATCGGAATAATACAAAGCCCTATTCCGATCAAGTGATCGGAATGAGGGGGAGCAAATCGGAATACGAAAAATGCATGTAATCGGAATAATCTAAAAGGTCCTGATCGGAATACTTGGCAAAGAGTCCAATCGGAATAAGCAAAATCAACTCAATCGGAATAATTCAAAGCCAATCTAATCGGAATAAGCAAAGCCCTTTTCCGATTGGGTGATCGGAAAGAGGGTATGCTGCGCGGAATGACAGATCGGAAAAGGGTTTCCCTTTTCCGATTACACTCTTTGATCCGAAAGTTAAGCAAGTGATAAGCTATTGTAATAAGCTAAAACTAAAACTAAAACGAATCAAAATCGAAATGAACTTAATAAGCACGAACAACAACTTATAAAACTTAAAATAAACAAACTTTAAAATCAAAACATAAAAAGATGAACTTTTAAGCACGAAAACATGAATGAACAACACGGATCAAATGTAAATCGCACCAAAAGCAAACAAGAATCAAGAAAGGAAGATGAGAGATTAAGACGAGAAAAGTAAAGATTAAAGAACAATGAATGAAAACTTACTTGAAAATTAAATGGATTAAAGTTGCATAACAAGTAATTAAAATGCAAGAAAATAAATGACAAGAAATGAAAATGGTGGAAGTGGTGGTTTGTCAAACCACCCAACAACAAGAAATGAAGTAGCTAATGGCTATTTATAGTGGAGATTAGGGAGGAGCTTAGGAAGCTTCCTCCCTCTTTCCTCTTTTCCTTAATTGCAAAGTTAAGTCCTTCCCTTCTTCATCTTTTGTTAATCTTGGACTTAATGACTTTGTCTCGGGATTTCTTTGAACTCGTCTTGAATTTTCTTCATAAATAAGACTCGAGTTCTTCGGCTTTTAGTAAACTTCCGTCTTTTGACTTTTTCTTCGATAAATCTTCAGAATTGGTCTTGGACTTCCATTCTTTTTCCACTCTTGATCTTTCGACTTCATCTTTCGTCTTTTTCTTTGATAAAAGCCTGTGAATGCCGTGTTTTCTCCACTTTTCACCTTTTCGTCCTAAATCACAACAAAAACACAAACCACGCATAATTCCGACATAAATGACATAAAATACACGTTTTGGCTCGGATATTATTGTAATTAAGTGGTAAAAAGGATGGTGTTTTCACACCTATCAAATCCCCTACACTTAACCATTGCAATGTCCTCATGCAATGCATTAGTTACAAAGCACTTTTACATTTTTCATCACAATCAATCCACGTTGGCCTTTATTAAAGAGATAGAAAATTATAAACATACAAAGTAAATAAATCAAAAACATACCTTTGGGTTTTGGAAATGTCGTGAATGATCATCATCCTCAAGTTTTCACTTTCTCCAAACCAAGCTTAAAAACGAGATCATTGTTGTTATAAGTTAGTAAACTAACACGAACTCATGTGGGCCAATTATTCACTTAGACTCCCTTATTCCTAGGTGTATCTCTTATATTTTATTTTTGTCGTGAATGATCACGAGGATGCATTGTTTGACTTATTTCGATAGTTATTTAGGCCGAAAATAAAGTGGACGATTTAATCAATAGTTAGCTAAAGGACAAAATCTTTTAAAACTGCTTCTCGGAACTTCATAAAGTTCATATCTTGGCATAACTCGCTTCGCGATTTGAGACCTTTCTCTGACCGATATTTGGCAACGACTTCATACTTCAAACCTTGAGAGACGTTCATGAAATAATGGTCTTCTCTTTATAATAGGAATTTCTTCACTTGAAGTTTTGAGAGATTCTTCATATTTGGACCACGACTTCTTCATTTTTCTCCAATCTTTACTTTGGACTTTGATATACAACGATCCGCCTCCTTTTATGACTTGGATCTATTTATCCTCATACCTTGTTAGGGTCTTTTCGGATGCACTTCTCCATGATTTTTGGGGAGTATTTGCTTTTCGTCGTGTGTCTCGATCCTTCATATTGATTTTCGATAAATGATTCTTCACATCACTTTGGATCTTTAGCAACAAAATAAAGCCCTCATGCCTTGTTAGGGCCTTTTCGGACTCGCCACTCTTCGCATCCTGCTTCAATAAGTTATGCCTTGGCTATGAACTCTAATCCATACCGAGCAACTTTTAAACGATCTTGGGCTAGAAACTAAGTAACCTTTTAAATCGTACAACCTCATTTATTGCAGATAAATTTATTAACAAGCGAAGGGAGAATAGGCTTATAATTAACTCACATAAATTCCCGAAAGAATACCAAACTTATAATTGACTCTATCATCTCTCGTTCTCCACAATTTAAAATCTCAAGTAATGAGACTCGTGGATGCTTAGCCTATTAAATCAAAGTTTTGGGTTTTCGAGTCGCCTATAGGATCTTGCAAACTCTTAGACTCTTTCAAGTTTAGAAATCGCATTTTAAAGTTCCCTTGATAAACGACTCACTAGGATCAATTATAGGAACTTGCGAAAAGTTCTTGTTCTTAACCCGTGAGAGTTAAGACTTTCGCGTTTTATAGCTCCCTATATAAAAGCCTAGCAAAACTTGACTTAAACACGTTAAGGATACTAGATAGAGTAAACTTAGATAAGTAAACTCGGGTTGAGTCAAAAGATTCACAACGTTTGAAAATTAAAACCACTTTATTGAAATTTATTCTAACAAAGAAAGAAAATAACTATACAAAAGGAAAAACTAATAGGCCAAAATAGATCAAAAAATTTGAAAAATGTCGAAAATTTTATTTTCCGGTTAAAATGAGGACAAATACAAGGAAAAGAACCACTTAACTTCGATAGAAGTCCCCCCTACACTTAATATAAACATTTTCCTCAATGTTTAAGCATGTGGGAGTAAACTCCCCTACACTTAGGACATTGTGCACTTTGTTTAAATCTCGCTAAGAAAGGGACAACCAAAGAGATTCCTATTTTAATATTGAGAAATATAAAATAGTGAATCGAAAAGAGTTTAGGATAGAACCGGGAAGAAAGGAACACGGAATCACGGTTCGTCAAAAGTCATCAAGAGTGTGTCTTTGAAGCTCTAATCCCTGCACATGATAAGGAAGAAAGCAAGAAACACCACGGGGCTCCCTCTACACTTATGGTGAAAATAGATAGATAATTGGGTTGCCTCCCAAAAAGTGCTTGTTTTTGTTAACCGAGTCACGAGCCTGACTCGTCCCCAAATTAGATAGTCCATGGGGAAGCCTCGAATGTGATACCGGGATCAAAGAACTTGTCCTCGTTCCCGGTTGACATCAACAAAGGAGAGGCGGGGGAATAAGTCTTGAATGGGAGGAAGGTCCTTTCAACATACATAAAGTATGTGAATTCAAGGTCCACGAAAGGTGGGTTGGGTAAAGTACGCACATTGTCCTCCCCCAAAGGCAATGGATGCTGAGCAAACGGCAAAGCCGTAATGGTATCAATCATAGCATAATCAATGTCACCTCCCGGGTCAAAGCACTCATCCTCCGAAATAGTGGCTAAAGGGGAGGATGAAAGGTGCTCTGGAGGGGGACTTGGGACAATAATTTCCTGCAGAAAATTATCAGAAATAATATCCCCCTCCATGTCATCGTCATCAATACCTGGGGGCATGGAGTGAATGTCGATTTCTTCCAGCAATGGGTCATTATCTTCAACGGGAGGAATAGATGGAGGTAAAAACTTGGAAAGAGAAGGAGAAGTCAACTCTTCGATTTGAGCAATAAGAAGATGAACTTTCCGTAATCTATCGCGAAGAAGCACGTCTTCCACCTTATCCACAAGATCATGTTCATCGGTGAACTTCTCGTAAACCAGAGAGAATAAATCGTCATCGTCTGCATCTCCCGGTGGAGTTTGAGAAATTTCAAAAGTGAAATTCTCATAGCTTGGAGAAAATTCGTCATCACTAGGATCGACCTCTTCCGTAAGAGCAATGTCGTCCTCAGGCTCCATAGCAGGTAAGTCACAAACCTCATCATCACCAAGCTCATTCAACGAATCTAGATCCTTAGATGCAGTAGGAACATCGAGAGTAGGAGCAACAACTTCAGAAGATGGGACGAGTCCAGTTAGGTGTGACGTAGTCGGCTAACTCTTCCTTGATAACCTCCACATCTTTAAGAAGCTCATGCAGCAACTTTTGTTGTTCATCGCCCCGAGTATGTTCAATTTCACCAATTCTATCCCACGCTGTAATTAAACATTTTGGTGTAGAAAAGAAGGGAAAACGACTAAATTGGCTCAAAAAGGTGTCGGTGGTTTTCAAGGTTTCGTCCACATCAAGCAACGGTTGTCTTTCCTGATGCAAGTCAGCTCAGAGTTGAGCTATACTTTCCAGAATGTCATTCAAAGAAGTGAGTTGTTGATCAAGACTAGTTTGCTGAGAGGATTGATGATTGAGGGTGTGATGTGGGGGCTCACGGTTATAGACACTAGGATGATAGCACGGTACTCTCTCAAAGATTTGCGACGGATCACAAAAAGAAGCATCGTGAGGGCCCCCACAAATATAGCACCATGGGTATGGAGAGAAACTGGGTGCCTCTTGTGGATAGCTATTATCATTTTCATAACTGTACCCCGGTTCTTGCCCGTGTCTATACGGGTATTGAACCGGGCACGAAACATGCCAATGAGAATCGCTTCCACAATAGATGCACGGGGGATCAGGAGGAGGTGGGTTCAAAAAGGACGAATTAGTCGAATTGCACAAAGGACAAAATCCGAATAGGAATTGTGTATTGTCGATATCGTTCCCGCACCGCTCACATGTACACCATTGACAAGAGTCGTTCCCGTACAATTGTCTCCCACACCGGACGCAATGGACATAAAAATCCATAAAGAAAGATAGATAAGCAAGAAGAATATTTTTGGTGCAAAACTTTGAAAAAAAAATGCTTTTTATGATTTTTCAAATGTTTTTGGATTTTTGAAAATTTTTTTATACGAAAACTAACGTTCACAAGTGAACGGATCCCAAAAGCCAACGCGTCTCTCACGAAAAACCTTTGATCCTCACGAAAAGAGCCGGCAGCGGCGCCATTTTAATGAAGAGATTTTGCTAGTTGAAAGTCCGTTTTCTCGGTGTCTCCTCGAATTGATTTCCGGTTAATTGTGTGAGATTAGTTGTTCTTGGTGAAAATAATATTTTTGGTTTTGGTAAAATAAATGTGCAAGACTTAATAATAAATGACTAGTAATTAAAGCTAAAACTAGTTGAAACATAAAACGGTGCAATATTTAAAACGTTAAAAGTAAATGACGTGAAATTTAATGACGTAAAATTAAAGCTTAACGAAAAGTAAATTGACGATTAAATAAAAATGCAAGACGTAATTAAAATAGACTAAAGATAAAACGAGTGAAGTGGCGGAAAAACAAACAAGCATAACACTAAAACAAAACAAAACATTCCGATCGGAATACATTCCGATCGGAATCCTTCGGAATATTGAGAAATGGACATGATCGGAATAACTTGAAAACTGGCTAAATTGGAATGACCTAAAATCTCCAAATCGGAATAATACAAAGCCCTATTCCGATCAAGTGATCGGAATGAGGGGGAGCAAATCGGAATACGAAAAATGCATGTAATCAGAATAATCTAAAAGGTCCTGATCGGAATACTTGGCAAAGAGTCCAATCGGAATAAGCAAAATCAACTCAATCGGAATAATTCAAAGCCAATCTAATTGGAATAAGCAAAGCCCTTTTCCGATTGGGTGATCGGAAAGAGGGTATGCTGGGTGGAATGACAGATCGGAAAAGGGTTTCCCTTTTCCGATTACACTCTTTGATCCGAAAGTTAAGCAAGTGATAAGCTATTGTAATAAGCTAAAACTAAAACTAAAACGAATCAAAATCGAAATGAACTTAATAAGCACGAACAACAACTTATAAAACTTAAAATAAACAAACTTTAAAATCAAAACATAAAAAGATGAACTTTTAAGCACGAAAACATGAATGAACAACACGGATCAAATGTAAATCGCACCAAAAGCAAACAAGAATCAAGAAAGGAAGATGAGAGATTAAGACGAGAAAAGTAAAGATTAAAGAACAATGAATGAAAACTTAAATGGATTAAAGGTGCATAACAAGTAATTAAAATGCAAGAAAATAAATGACAAGAAATGAAAATGGTGGAAGTGGTGGTTTGTCAAACCACCCAACAACAAGAAATGAAGTAGCTAATGGCTATTTATAGTGGAGATTAGGGAGGAGCTTAGGAAGCTTCCTCCCTCTTTCCTCTTTTCCTTAATTGCAAAGTTAAGTCCTTCCCTTCTTCATCTTTTGTTAATCTTGGACTTAATGACTTTGTCCCGAGATTTCTTTGAACTCGTCTTAAATTTTCTTCATAAATAAGACTCGAGTTCTTCGGCTTTTAGTAAACTTCCGTATTTTGACTTTTTCTTCGATAAATCTTCAGAATTTGTCTTGGACTTCCATTCTTTTTCCACTCTTGATCTTTCGACTTCATCTTTCGTCTTTTTCTTTGATAAAAGCCCGTGAATGTCGTGTTTTCTCCACTTTTCACCTTTTCGTCCTAAATCACAACAAAAACACAAACCACGCATAATTCCGACATAAATGACATAAAATACACGTTTTGGCTCGGATATTATTGTAATTAAGTGGTAAAAAGGATGCGTGTTTTCACACCTATCAATGGCATTGGCTAATTGCTTAATGGGCTGAAAAGCCCAATAAGAATAAACTGTGTGCTTAATAAGTTGTGATAAGCTCATATTCAGCTTTTGGGCCTTTAGAGTTTTGTTCTTAGATTTGAATTTTGAGTCAGATAGGGCTTTTCCAAGTCAATTGGGCCAAGTTTAACTTTTTAGGCCCAAAAGCCCATTTGGTTTGACTGTTTTTAGTTTTGGCCCATCTGAGGGCCCAATAGGGGTATTCTGGTCATTTCACTTTGATTTTCTGATTATTTAGGTTAAAATAAACTAGTTTGCAAGTTTTTAGAATTTTTTATAATTTTTGGATTTTTAATATTATTTTAATATTATTTTAATATTATTTTATTATTTTTTTCAAATCTCACATTTTCCAACTTTTTATATTTTTCTTAGCTTTATTACATTAAAGTAGGAATTTAGCAACTTTTAGAATAATTTTATCTCTTTTAGAATAATTTTTATAATTATTTTAAGTTTTAATAGTTTTTAAATCATTTTAAATAGTTTTTATTAGTTTAAAAATTTCTAAAAATATTTTTTAATCTTTTTAGGTCATTTTAGAGTTATACCAATTGAAAAATCTTTATTTGGGCTTTTTGATAATTTATTTGATTTTTAGGGCTTTAATTAGCATTTAAAAAATGAATATTTAATTATTTAAAAGGTTTGAAAAAGTTTTGATCATTGGTAAACTCTTAGTTTATTTATTTTGATTTTTGGTGAATTTTTGGTAATTTTTAGAATTAATTTTTATTTTTGTAGTTTTTAAGGTTTTACGTTTTAACTTTCTAGTAGTAATTTTTACGTCTTCGTCATCTTCTTTTCTCATCCCTTTCTAAACCAAATATTAATCTCAAATCTTTTACATCTTAGTCACACTCATATACCTCCTTGGAAAACGAACTTGGAATTCATAAGGGTCATTAGTGCTTGATTTTCCTAAATCATCACTCGATACTTTCCCTATTTACGCTCTTTTCCTAAAGAGTAGTAAAACACTACAATCACACCCAGATGGGGATGGTCAATCCCAAATAGATCTATTTATACATTCAGGCAATTCAATAATTTTAAAAGTTCCAGTTCCCGGGTAAGGGAGGCATTCTACAATAGGCAAATGTAATCAAAAGGTTTCGTAGTTCAGTCTATGTCCATCAAACAAATATATGTTGCATGTTTTCTTCTCCATAAAAGGTTTAAAAGTTTGTCAATATATAAAGTGGGGCCATGAACTCACCTCAGTAGTACAGAAATAAGTCACAAGTAATCCAATGTGGTGCTCACGAAACAGTCAACAACCTAAATAATTATAAAGTCTCAGTAAATGCATAACATAATGCATAAAAGTCTCTGAAAAAATTTGTGCATGCTTATACTGGTTTTAAGCATTTTATTACGATCTTTGTAATTTAATTCATCGTTGTACAAGTAATAGAAGTATTTATTAAGCACGTAATAAATAATATCGTTCAAGTAATTAATTCGTTTACTTAATATTCCCGTACTTGTACCATCGTAAAGTGGTTTAAATATTTATAAAAGAAAGTTTTATATATATTTAAAAGATGGAAAAATAATAAATATAATTAATATATTTAATTTTATAAATTAATAATATTCAATTTATATAACTTATATAAGTGACGTTTATAAAATGTATAACATTTTATTTAATTTAAAGTCCTCGAAGTTTGTATAATTTATCAAATTATATGTTTGGGAAAATAACAATTTTTGTACTTATAGATTTGTTTAAGTTACACTTGTTAATATTAGAATTATATATATAATTAGGGTTTAGTTTAATTTAAGGAATTTGCAAATTAGACCCTCATATATATATTAATACCTGCGGCATATTTCCATAATTACCCCTAAGGCTTATATTAGTTTTGACATATGGCAAAACAAGTCCCTCAAAGTTACACGTGTAACTAGGGCTTGTAATAGTTTCACATATTGACACTTTTGGTCCTTATAGTTTCGGCTTAGGTTTATATATAAAAGATTTTACAAAACAGCCCCCTACGGCTTGGAATACTTTCGGCTTATGCCATTTTTGGTCCCTAGGTTTAGAGTTAGGGTTTATAACTTCCCACATGTGGCAATAATGGTCCCTATGGTTTCTAAGGGTTTCGGCAAATGGCATAATTGGTCCTTAAAGTTATATTAGGGTTACACATGTGTATTTAACTTACAAGGATTTACAAAAACTGTCCCTATACTTTCATTAAGTCTCGAATAGGGTGTTTTCAACCCTATACTTTCGGATAATTACATTATAGGTCCTTGTCCTTGGTATTTTGTTAAAATGAGTTTCAAAAGTCATGTTTTAAACCTTAGACTTTATTTAAATTACATTTTTTATCTGAAAGTTTTGTATTTCACCTTTTTGATCCGTAACTTTTATAAATCACATTTTTGGCACAACAGTTTTATAATATATATATATTTGACACATGAAAAGTTTATTTTAAGTTCAAATATCTTAAGTGGGCTTATGAAGCATACATGGACCTAGTGGGCTCCTAGTCTTATTGGGCTTATATTTTGGGCTTAATGAGCGTAAACTAACTTAGTGACTATTCATTGGGCTTACAAGTCCATTAAGGTAAACTAGATAAATATATTAAGAGGAAACATAGATCTAGTGATTTCTAAGCTTTCTATAATATATCTAAGTTATCTATCAACCTCAAAACCATAGTATGGCTCACGGCTATATTTATGCGCATGGGGGTTTTCATGATTTTTCTAGGTTAGCATGTTTATATGTTCATGGTTGTCATAGTTATCTAGGTTTTTCATCATCTTTTGTGATATATCATTTTTAGCCGTGACCTACCATAGGTCTAGGTTTTCTAGATTAGAGTTTATACCAAGTTTATACTAGGAATTTCATATGAATGTTCATGTGAATGAAAAATGAAAGTATTTAAGAAAGATATAAGCTTTCATGGTGCTTACTTGTTAAGTGAGTTTAAGGAAAAACGAGTGAACTAGGAATGACTTGAGCTTGTGATCAACTATGGTGGAATGCATCAACAAAAACAAGCCGTGGCCTTCTTTGGTTGTTTCTAGGGTTATTTGTGTTGCCTTGTAATGTAAGTTAGGTGTAGTAATGAGTAATGATTAGCATTTATGTAGTAAGAGACATGCTTTTAGGTTAGTAAATGGTGTATTAATGGAACTTTGGTGAATCTTAGTGAAGAAAGAAAAAGAAGCCGATAGTTTTGAGAGAGTGGAAATGGATCTCAAGTGTTTTGTCTTTGTGCTCCTTGTGGTTTTCGGATATATTAAGGTGAGAGAGAGAGATATGATGAATCTAGTTTTAGTACTTGTGTATCTTAGCAAGATACATGGAAGATATGATGTGATATGCATGTAGTATATCCCAAAACTAGCAACAATTCTTCTCATCCCAAATGGTGCCTTGTCGTGTAGTTTGAGGTCAAACGGGGACATGATGTGTCTTCAAATAGTGTTCCATGTATGGCTACATAGTATAACACTTTGACTTTATGGCATATACTTGTAAGTTTTGTGTGAATTAATGGATATGTATGTACATATACACGGCTATAATATGTATAGTAGGGTAGAAATTATGTTGACTTGTCCAAAAGTGGGAGTTAATATAAGTCCATGTAATATAGTGTAGGTACTTGTAAGGTTTCTAGGTATTTTGGTTAAACCATTAGATCATTTGGTGAAAGTATATAATGTGTATAACATTATAATTATAATACTTGAAAAACAATTAAGTGTCAATGTGAGATAATAGACATTGTTTATGGTGACATATGTTTGTTCATAGTATAAGGTATATGTAAATATATACATATAATATTAAATCCAGGTACTTAATTAATTAAGTAAATATAATCATAGTTTTTCAAAAATATGTACTGAGGTGATGAGTCCTCGTTTAAAAATATGGCCAGTCAATTGCCAGAGTAGTCAAAAAAGACTAAAGGTTCATATATATAATAAAAATAAATATGAAATGATAGTACGACAAATGAAGATGGTACTTAATTAATCATATAAAATTTGAATTACAGAGATTCCAGAAATAAAGAGTACAACAGTTTGCAAAGTCAATAAGGTAAAATCAGAGGTTTTACATTTAAAGTTTTGGGTTTTGGGTTTACGGTTTAGGGTTTATGGTTTAAGGTATGGGATTTATGGTTTAGTTAGCTAAGGTATGTGGTTTAAGAATTAAATAGGATTTAAGGTTTATAGTTTAAGGTTAAATGGTTTAAGGTTTATGATTTAGTTTTTAGGGTTCATTGGTTTAAGGTTTAATGTTTAGGTTTTAGGTTTAGGGTTTATGGTATGTAAGATTATGATTTATGGCTTAATTAGGGTTTATGGTTTAAGGGTATATGGTTTTGGGCTAAATGGTTTAAGGTTTAGGTTTTAAAATAATTCAGATACCAAATTACTCATCGTTTATGTTGCGTTCAGACGTAGGCTTGTTGAAATAAGTCATAAAATCGTTTAAGCACCAACCCCTTAAAAGGGGCATAAAAATTTTGCATATATTATTCATACTTATTTAAAACATAATTAATGTATTTTTATTGACATAATTTTTATCAAGTTTTATATACTTCGTCTTTCATAATAATTGTCTGTTGTTGACTTTTTTTGTCTTAATTTTGATACTTTCACTTTTAACATATTTGTTTATGTTATATGATTACCTGATAATACGACTACACCGAATGGGCCCGTTTAAACTAATAATTCCTTAAATATATTTCGTGAATTATATTAAATTTGTAATAGATATAAACCACAAAATGTTAGCTTATGACACATAAGCCTATCTTGACTTATGTTTAATAAATCATAAATGACATATTTATAAGGGTAAAAGTCATAAATACACAACATACTTATAAAAGTGGTCCATTATACCTAATGGACTTTTTTATGTTCGATATTCCTATTTGAACAGAAATTTAAAGTTTGACATTTTTTAATGACTAGACCGGTCCCACAATTGGGGTAACCGGTGATATTTCTTTTGGGAGAAAGAACACATATAATGATCCACTGACCAACCAAAAATCATAATCATCTTTTCCCCTTCGCCAGTAAGAACAAAAACCCTAAAAAAATTAATTCCACTATCTAATTTGTTGAACAGGTTTTTGCTTTTATACATGATGTTTGTTTTTTTATTTATGATGTTATCTACAATCTATATTTGCTTTCCTTTTTTTGTAATCAATGAACCATAACATTATTAGGGTTTAAACGTTAATTGGATAGACATAATTGAACCCCATTTATATTGATTATGCCGATTTATGTTATTTTCTACATATTTTGACTTCTTAGTTATGTTCATGGTGGTTTGATTTTATTTGGATCCCACTTGCATAGAATCTCTTTGTTAAATCTGTTTAAACAATCATAAAAGGGGTGTTTTGGATTGATAGGGGTTTTTGGGGTTTGAGTAACAGCAAATCCCAAGACTGGACTCTGAACACTTGTTTTTTGGTGGTTATAAGTGTTTTCAAGTTTTAGTTTTAAGTATTTAAGTCCCATTTTGTTTATGCAAGTTTAAACAAGTTTCACCAAAATCTACCTGTTTCAATTATTAGGTTCTAAAATCTTTGATTTTGTGTTTAAGTCCATGAATTTTTGTTCTGAGTTAGTCTATTTGTTAGTTTAGGGTTGTGGTCTGTTTATTTGCATGATATGTTAGTCATAGAATCACCAAAGTGTCATAAAAATCAGTAACCCCTTGTTTTTTGTCTGCATAGTTGCTTGATGGTTTGATTTGCCTGATATGGCCTATGAAAATCGGTTCCAACTCCTAATACCACTTATCCATAACCCTTTACACTTTCAATCCCTAACATCTATATCTCAGATATAAAAAATGACAAAAAAAAGGTTGAAGTGATTGAGTTGAGTGACTCTAGCTGTGAAGATGTGTTTTGTCCTAGTGGAGATGTTGGGTGGATTAAAAAGGGGTGTGGAGGATCTTCAAAGCACCGTGCACTTCCTCCTATTGGATCAGCCAAAAGGCCTAGGCCTACTGTTCGACTGTTGTTGCTGAAAAGTTTAGGACTGGTAATATTCCAAAGGAGGTGCTGCAATTGTATGGCTATGTTGATTTAGCTGAGTATTATGCTGATTCACAATACTGGGAGACTTGGGACGAAGATGAAGGTAGTCCATTTGTTGATTCCTATTCTGATGAGATAGATGGGGTTGATGAAGACATCATTGACTCACTTGAGTTCTATGAAGACACCCTAAAAGTGAAAGCCAACACCCAAAAGAAAACAGGTCCTGATGTGAACTATGTTCCCAAAAACATTGTGAAAATCCCTACCCCTATTTACAATGTTGTTCTTGGTCTTGGTAACAAAAAAACATGGAAACAGATTGTGGAAAAAATGAGAAGAGGCATGCTGGTTCTAAAGGGAAGGGGAAGGCAAAGGCCTGATGTTTTTTACATTTCTTGTATTGTCTTATTTTCTGCATTTTCCTATGATGTAAATTTTTTTTTGAACAATCCTATGATGTAACTTCTTGAAATAATGATTGACCAGAGATGATGTAGTGGTCAATAAGTTTTGCTAACGAAATTCATTTCAAGTTTATCTATGTTTGTTTACAGCTTGGCATTATGACTTTTACCCTATTTATAACATATAAATAAAGTCATTAATGTAAAAAAATATAAAAAATACAAACTTTAAACCCAATGTATATTATATAAGCTCTAACTCTAGTCCCGACATCAACCCCTTGCTCCACACACACCCCTAGATGCATATTAGATAATAAATAACCAACATTTTTGGTCAAGTTTTAACACTTTGACTTCAACTTTTATTGAGTGAAATTGAAAACATGCCTCCAAAATTTTATTTTGTTTAAAATTGTAACTTTGCCTCCAATATGTTATTTAGTGAACATTGAAAGTAACTCCCAAAAATTTTAAACTCATCCCACTTTTTTTCCATCCATCAATAGCATCAACAACTATTCTGTTCGGCCATCTACACCAGTTTTAATTTCATTACTTTATAAATCAGGTAATGTTTTTATTAGGATTACAATATATAGTGTTCATATGCATTTGTTTAGATAATTAATACATATGTGATTGGACTTTGGGGTGTTATATTATGCGTTATACAGATCCTGGACAGTGTGATATTTAGTTTCATTAGAAGCATTGGTATCTGTAGGATATTATAAACCTTGCTTATGTTTAGAGAGAGAAAGAGATAGAGAGATGGTAAGAACACACACACACACTTAGTGAGAGAAAGTGTAGAAAACATACTTTTCACTTATGAATGAACCAACACCCTCTCCAATTAAGGAGAGGGTTTATATACCCAAGCCCATGAGATGGGCTTGGGCTTACATTGAGCCGTCGGCCTACACAAGTTGTAAGCTTGGCTTGGCCTTGTTTGTTTACTATTTAGAGTGACCGATCCTTTCTAATACGTAAAACGTATTTCCAACAATCTCCCCCTAAGGGAGGTCACTCCAAACAAGGGCGTTACCCGAGTTACAATAATAAGATAAACCTAGCATATTATGCTTGTCTTGAGCTCGTAGTCTTCGTCTTCCTTTTCTTTTTCTTTTCTAATGAACATGCTGATGTGATCTTTGATATCAATCTTTAGCATTAATCTCTTGCCTTGATCTTGTGCATCCTTCACTTGTGATCTTCGCCTCTTCGTGACTTCATGTCCCACATACTTATACCTTCGTAATTCTTGAAAGTTTCAGAGTTCGATACAGCGGAAGACTTCACTTTTAAGCTTGTTGATCCCAAACTTAGATCGATTTAGCTTTGTGTAAACGAGAATGAATCAAGTTAAACACTTAGAGAAACTTTGTTGTATATGAAACAATCTAAGTATTATGCGGAATTAATACTTAAACAAGAACACACAAATAGAATAAACCAAACTTTCACTTTGATTGATTAATCGAACTTGCGTACAATGAAAGTGTAAAACATATATTGAACTAAAACCTAAAGGCCTCCTTTTATAGATTAAGGAACCTTGTACAAGAGTCTACGTATCAGCTATTTTAGGTAAAGATAAGCATAAGAAATACAATGTCGAACATATCTTTACTAGAAACATAAAACGTGTAGACTAAGTATCCTATCAGTGCTTGACTTCTTCTCATCAACGCTTGACTTCTTCATGTCAACGCTTGATCTGACAACGCTTAATTTCTTCCTATCAACGTCCAATTTCCTCTTGTCAGTGTCTAAATATCTTGGCTTCATTTTATTCCCAACAATCCTCCCCTAAACTTGATATCTACTCTAGTAATCAAGTTTCTGAATAAAAACTAAATACAAGGAGGATTCTTACAAATACAAATTATTTATTAAGTTGGAAATAAATAAACCTAATCAAATCTTTCCCAACGTCACTTGTGTAATCCATCTCCAGCTGTGTTGACACCATTTTCTTCAAACTTCCTTGGACATGGGATATTCAGCATCCACAAGAAGATACTCAGAAAACTTTGTAGTACTCAAATGATACACACCAGTTGCTGAATGTAGACGCCATTGAAGTCCACTGACATCATCAAGATCCTTCCATATTGGATCTTCATCATTTGGCTCACACATTCTCTTGAATGTGGACCAAATCTTTATTCCATTGACTGAAGTAGGGGCTCCAGTCTCATACTTGGCCTGTATCAATCTCCAAAGATCTGCCAAGTCTTCCCTATCCAGGCTTGCAAATAAAGACATAAGAGTAGTAAAAGTATGTACCTCTTTCCCATATCTGCCAATCATCCAAAACTCACTTGCATCTTCCTCATAGTGAACTATAGGGTTTCTGGAATCATGAGGTAACACATCTACCATATGTGAATGTAGAATATTGATAATCAATGAATCTATGAAGGGGTTTGTTGATTTCTAGAGAGAGAAAGTTAGAGAGAGAAAGTGAGAGAAACTATGTGAATTTTATTAATATGGAATCAAAGAAATGACAACAACCAACCCCTTTCCTTAGTGGAAAGGGGTATTTATAGTTCCAAGTCATAAGTGGACTTGGGCCGGTCCATGACAAGCCCATGGACCGGTTCTTACTTAAGTTAATAAGCAAATAATAACTAATTACTAACTACGAGCTATTACAACATAAATCATATTGTGGAGCGACCGATACTTCTAATATACGTTAAAACGTATTTCTAACAATCTCCCCCTAAGGGAGGTCACTCCACGTTACAAAGTTCTAAACCTAGCATACTATACTAAGTCTTCGTTCTTTAGCTCGTAGTCTTTTCTTCTTTTCTTTCTTTTGTTGTGAATATGTTGATTTGATATTTTTGGCTTTGACTTGAGAGCATTGTTCTTTGGCCTTTCACGTGCGATCTTTGCCTTTCTTGTGAACTTTGCCTCCTCGTGACTTCATGTTCCACACACTTACGTCTTTTTGTTGAATTCTCGAAAGCTTCAGAGTTTGGTACAGCGGAAGACTTCATCTTGTACTTTCTTGAATTTTTGCTGAACTTTGTTGCAAAAGACATAAGCATGTGGGAACGACTTTTCCAGGTACACCGCAACACCACCGTCTTTACTGGTACTCAGCAACGCCACCGTCTTCAACAGGTACACAGCAACGCCACCGTCTTTAACAGGTACACAGCAACGACACGAATAAAATGGCTTTGAACATTTTATTCTAATTCGGTAGCATTTTACCTCCGGTCGGTGAAGACCGTTGGACGATATTAGATATCGTACCCGTGACGGATAGTTTCAATTAAGTAACTTCCTGACAGGATTTCGCGGGTAAACCCGTTCTCTTTATTCGACCGTCCAAAGCTGACTGCGAACATAAAGAGTGAATCACTTGGATAAATTATCCTTGTGATTAAAAGCCGTCAATTCATGAAACCTGGAACAAGTGAATTTCAATTAAGATTTTCACCATCGTTGCTTTCCAGTTGTCACGAGCTCGATTCATAAAGAATCTTGCACGTTACCTACCAAGTGCTGTTTGATGTTTACACTAGAAGGATTTCCACTCGTCACTGTGGTCAATAAAGAGTCACTCTGAGTGTTCTGGCAAGATCATATGATAATGCGAAGAGACCTGGAACGAGTTTAAGTTCAATTAAGAATTAAACCACTGTTACCTTCCAGTTTTTCACAAGATTGGTTCTAAAAGAACCGCACGTGTAACCTACCATGAGCTTGTTTGATGTTGGCTCAAGCAGGATTTCCATCTTCATTGTAATACTTACGTATTACTCGGATGTTCTGGCAATATTACAAGAATATTGCGTAGGACTCATGAAAATCTCTTACTTTTCACAGTGTGTGAGAAAGCAAGGAATAAATGGAAAGTGTCCTAATGAGACTTTTGATGATCTCTTGGCTCTAGACTCGATTGTGCGTTTTGATTTAGTGAGCGATGGCTAGAGAGGAGTGCCACCTTTTCAATACCAGTTTATTCGGAGTGAACAAACCAATAGATAACGTGTTGATCTCCGTGTGATTAAAACAAATACCTTTTGAGAGATATTTGAGTTAGCTGGGGAAGGGTTGTGCATTGCATCACTGGGTCCATGATGTCTTTCTTCAATACCGAGAATCATTAACAAAAATGACCTCAATAGCATATGTATTGACCCGGTTTCTGCCTAAAGTTGTAAGGAGGGCTTCTTTCTTTACACCCTTTATCTTTACATTTCTTTTTCATTCTTCAACCCCTTCAATGCTTACCAATACGTCATCACTAGCACCTTGTTGTGATTGTTCCAGTGCTAGCTTAAGTACTTGGTCGGCATTCAGCTACGTTCACATTCTTTCTCCATCTTTCCTAGGACTTCTAATTCTATCTAGGGAATTGTCCTTGGGAAGATTCCATCGGCTCTGATGAATCATTGGACTAAACCTATTCCTACCACCCTTTTGTCACCACATCCGTCGTGAATTAAGCGTGTTTTGGGAAGGAATTGCCACCATGAAAAATCCTTGAAAATCACCTAAAGTACTTGTGATATTGAAATCAAAAGTTTTGTACCTTAGGTGTTTTGTTCATAAAAAACGCTCCCCCTTAACACGTGCTTTACACATATTAAGTTGGATAATCTTTAAGTCTTTTTCATTTTTTAGCCAAGTATCACTTACGTCTCCTTAATCCCATTTTCTCCCCTTATCCAAAATGTTAACCATTAATATTTGGGATATTGAATGGATTAACCGGTCTTTGGGTAAAAAATGAAATCGATGTTTTGGCCATAGAACAAGTTATTGCTCCCCCTTAAGTTAATAAGGGATAGTTGTAGTGCTTTGATATGACATATTTTGAAAGATTTAGAATCTCGTGAGAAATTCTTGAAAAATTATCATACCTTAACACTACAGCAAGCCATACAAGCACATTATACACAAATTTACATATTCACAATTGAAAACCAATATAAAGTGACCTGAGATGTACGACCCATCAGATGGATCGTTGCAGTAGCTTGTGGTGCACTAAATACGGTCTTCCACCCACGAATCTTTCCAAGCTCCTCATCAATCTACGTTCACGGAGCTTTTGATCGATCTTTTTGATCACATACTTTGCCATCTGCCGGTAACCCGGATGCCAATCCTCCGTCATCTCTGGCAAAGTCCCACCCGAGTTCAGATGCTCCAACTTATCTCTGACTTGTATAAGAGTTCCATCACTATACTTGTGAAGCTCACCCACCCTCATAAACTTCATCAAACCACGACTGTTCAAGTAGAAAATGCCGGAGTTCGGGACAGAAATGCCGGTATAGGAACATCTTTCTACATGTTGAGGTAGCACTTGATTCACAGGACGGGTTAAGTTGAGCCTCCTCTGATAGCTTTCGACTCCCAACTGAAGATCCTCAACTCGTGACTTGATGACAATGCTTCGTGTGAACATACGAAGTGCTGTATTCAAAGCAATCAGGTCTTCACGAGGAATGTGAGTAAGTTGATCTCGGGTCATCAGAAGCAGCATATCTTCGATATCCTCAAGGCGAATGATGGAAAAATCTCCTTGCTGGATTTTGTATTCCCTGTCATCCTCCCTTTTCAAGCGAATCTCCGTCACATGATAGTAGCCGTTCTTGGCTTCAGTTTTCATTCCTAAGATGCTGGAGATGCGGATGTCGGATCTAACATTGTTTCCAGATTTGACCAAGCAGCAACCCCTGTACGCCCTTCGGACTCGTTCGTCCCAATGAGATGCACCTATGACAGCATACATATCATAATTACGATTCATTTTTGGGACCCAGAGTCGATTTACCTTTTCCTCGATGAAGGGTATTGTCCCCCAGTTGGCAGCTTTCAGCAAAGTCAGGGATGTTGCATACTTTGATGATCCCTTCATAAGATACTCAAGATCATTGGTGACGAAGAAGTCAAGAGTAATCTGATTATCTTGAGCAGGATCCATTGGAGGTGGAGCTCTTTCTGATTCATGAAGTCCTGGCCGTTGAACGGTTTTCAAAGCCTTCAGGATCTCATCGGCATAGTACTCGAGCTCCATTCGGGGTAATCGGGTTTTGGCACGCAGTCTCTTATCTTTCAGTGCTTTCTTCACCAAGGATGGAGTAACCGAAGTCTTATACTCATGAGCAAGAAATGCACATAAGTCAATCGGACTTCGGATACGCAGATATAGCACATCTTTGTCAGCATCTGTGATCGGATCATATTGTGCTGCTGCCGTGATCCAAGCTTGTGGTGGTGCAGACTCGTCTATCTCCAACGTGTCTTCCCAGGCACGAATGCTTGGTTCAGGAACCGTAGATTGTTGAACCTGTTGTTGAGGAGTTGAAGTGCGAACATCTGTTGGTTCAGTTTCAGGCATTTCAGCAGTGTCGTGAACTGGGGAGTGTTGTGCAGCTTCGGGTTCCGTCACTGATTCTGCGATCACAGGAGGAACAACTGCAGAACTAATGGGGTTAGTGGTAATAGGTAAAGATACAGCGACAGAGATACCAGGAACCGATGACGCTGTAGTGGCATTCACATCGTGGCGCCACTTAGTTCGTCTTGATTCTGAGGATGTCGACTTGTCCTTCTGTCCTGCATCTTTTGTGGACTTGGTTCCAGTCTTAGTAGCAGTCTGCTTGGAGCTGGTAACCTTGTCTCCCTCTTTCGGTTGTTCACCCCCATCATCATCCTGATTGTCATCCCCGTTACTATCCCTAACACTCTCCTGATTCTCATCACCACCATCGTCGCCATCATCATCATCCTCATCCTCGTCATCATCCTCATCATCCTCATCATCATCACCACCTTCGTCATCGTCTTTCTCCTTTTCACCTTCTTCTTCTTCTTCTTCCTCTTCTTCACCCGTACCCTCTTCTTCACTCTCTTCCCTTTCTTCCTCAGGTAAGATGTGATATGGTACCACACTTCCAAACATTTTGAATAATCTATCATCCTCCATGATAGCATCATTCAGGGATTTATATAGAGCCCGTTGAATCCTCGACTTGTTAAATGACCCAAGTTCCACCATACGAGCCTTAAGGATCTTCTTCAATTCAAAATCCGTCAGGTCATAAGCAATCTTGTAGGCGGCTTCTGAAGGATTGGATGATTTAACCATCAAGTTGTCAGCAGCAAGTGTCTTCAACTCGTCACGAAGCTTAGGCATTAAGGATTCAACGGATTCTTGCACTCTTTCTTTCACATATGCTTCAAGTGCTTCTTTTTGTTCCTTATATTTATCCCTCATTGCTTGAAGTCTGGTAATGCGTGCAGCATGCTTATCAGTCTCAGCCTGCTTAACTCGAGCAAGTTCCTCTGCATGAGCTTTACGTGTAGCTTCCATGTCTGCAGCGAACTTGGCAATCAACTCTTCTTGAGCTTTCTGAGATGCTTCTTCCCTTTGAGCTCGTCTTTGCAACTCTTGGCGAAGTTCATCCATTTCGCGTTTGTGATTGTCAAGCATTTCGGCCATCACTAAAGCAGCCATTGCAGATGTTGCAGAACTGCTCTGGGTTGACTGAATAGGCTCGGTTGTTACTGCTGTACTAAGGATGGGGATTATGGGTGGTGGAAGAAATGGTGTGGAAGCCGGTCGGGTTGGTCGGGTTGTTAAGGGTTGGATTGGTGGAGGTAGAGTTGCCAAGGGTTGAGTTGTCACCATGATTGTAGGAGCAACAGGTTCTTTTTCCACACTTGTGGAAATAGGGATTGATGGCTCCTTCGAAGTGGAATAGTTTTCAGGTGACCCAAACTCATCAACATCATGCGGTTCCTCGTACTCATCCTCGATATCTACCCTCGCATCTGAACCACTACCGCCTGTATCTTTCCTACTCCTTTTAATAGCAATCTTCATCATTTGTTGCTCGGATTTGTCAAGAGTAGGATCAACAATATTTTCTTCATCACGTAGACGCATCAAATCCTTACCCTTTCCCTTCTTACCCTCTGACTTCTTCTTCTTTGGTTCGGGTTCAGGTAACGCAGCTGGTTGTTTGCGTTTACCTTTACTCTTAACCGTTGTGGATGAGTCTTCTCCAGTTTGAAGGTTTGCTTTCAGCCTTTGGATTTCTAGCTGCAGTAGCTTGTAATCAGCAGAACCTTTGATTTTGTCTGACAGAAGGTAATCAGGAACAGGACCCGGAATCACACCAGTAGACGGTCCTTCATGCCTCAGATCTACAGTATCATCAGCTTCTTCAGTGTGATAGCGACCTCCTGCACGCCTATCAATAGTAGCATCAAGCTTCATAAAATAATTTATGATGAGCTTAATAAACCGAGGATAAGGAAAGAAGTTTGTCTTCAGCTTCTTGTTGTGGAAGAGTTGAAAGGTGAATTCTTCCCATATCAACAAAGCATAATCTGAATTCGCAGCTTTGTACATTCCATAGAAGAGGTTCATTATCGGACTGCGCAAAGCATCATGGCCACTCGTTTTTGGTGTAAGGCATTTACTGAGAATACCCATCAAAGCTCTCCAGGGTTGTCCTACCTTAGCAGTAGTAAACTCAGACGCAACTCGTATTTCCGGACATCCAAGTGCGTCAAATAATTCCGCGAGTTCATCTTTATTGGGATCCCTTGAGAATGACATGCCCTTGGGTGTATCCCGTATACCAAGTATCTTACGGAAGTCTGAAACGGTGAGTGTCTGCTGCTTGTTGTCGATGGTGAAGGTGATCTTGTTCGAAGTGAAATCCTTGGTTGCCCAAAATTCAAACATATACTCATAAGGCACCGAGGCTGTACTCCTAAGGGCATTCTTGAAATGAGAGTTATCAAGAATGGCTATGGCGACCTTAAAACCATGGTGAGTGGATTTAGAAACTTGCTTCAGCCTATAGTTGTTGGGTATAAACTTAAGGGTTCGGGCTTTAGCAATATCGGCTTCTCTAGATTCTTGGATAGCTTGTACTGTTGGATTAGTCATTTTATCTGCTTAAGATAAGACATGAAAGGTTGATGCACAAAAACATATAGATTTATATCATTCTTACTTCTAAGCATAACACATTTCATAAAACAACAAGTACATATATAGCATGCAAATAATCAAACAACTCATCCGGAACTTTTCCTCATTCGGAACATTTTCATCCGGAACATTCTTCATTCGGAACTTCTTCTCATTCGGAACTTCTTCATCCGGAAGTTCTTCGTTCGGAACTTCCTTCATCCGGAAGTTCTTCATTCGGAACTTCCTTCATCCGGAAGTTCTTCATTCGGAACTTCCTTCATCCGGAAGTTCTTCATTCGGAACTTCTTTCATCCGGAAGTTATTCATTCGGAACTTCCTTCATCCGGAACATTCCTTCATTCGGAACTTCCTTCATTCGGAAGTTCTTCATTCGGAACTTCCTTCATCCGGAAGTTCTTCATTCGGAACTTCCTTCATCCGGAAGTTCTTCATTCGGAACTTCCTTCATTCGGAAGTTCTTCATTCGGAACTTCCTTCATTCGGAAGTTATTCATTCGGAACTTCCTTCATTCGGAAGTTCTTCATTCGGAACTTCCTTCATTCGGAAGTCCTTCATTCGGAACTTCCTCATTCGGAAGTTTTTCAGAAGAAATCCTTCATTCGGAAGTTCTAAACCATGTTCATCCGGAACTTTTACAAACGAATCTCAGATATTTATTCTAGCGCGTTTGTGAGTTTTTAAGGCAAACTAAGGCATATAAACATCATAGCATACAAATCCGCATAAAACCCACCACAAATCCTTAGTTAATTAACCCTAATTTAATCATACACCCTAAATGGATTAAACTGATTAATTGAGCATGTTTAACAGAATAATATGATAAGAACTGTGGATTAGAAGTTAACATGTTGATGTATGTACCTTAATTTAGCAGATGAACAGAAAGGAATGATCAGACGAAGGTTTGAATGCGTGTTTGTGTGTGTAAACAATGGCGGCAAGTTATTAGATAAACAGTAAATGGAAATAATGGGGGCGGGGAGTGATTTGTTTGACTTAGGTCAAATGCTAACAACTTTCACAATATGTCACTTTAAGTCCTCCAATTTTACTCCTTTTTCTTTTTGTTTCTAACTGTTTTCATATCACTTAACCCTTTTTTGTTTTTAACTTGCACACAAATTAGCAAACGCATCTATTAGCATCTCTCCAATATCTAAAAGCAATGCCTATCACTTAGAACGAACACTAGTCGTTTTCTAAAACAAACCACTCAATTACCATGAAGCCCTTTAATTTTCACAATCACTTTTGAAAATTAATTTTAATGACGAAGATGATTTTACTATTTTCTCCCCTTTAAACAATGACTACAGCTCTTTAAATAGAAAACGGGTCATCGTTTAAGGGGGAGAAAATAGTAAAATCATCTTCGTCATTAAAATTAATTTTCAAAAGTGATTGTGAAAATTAAAGGGCTTCATGGTAATTGAGTGGTTTGTTTTAGAAAACGACTAGTGTTCGTTCTAAGTGATAGGCATTGCTTTTAGATATTGGAGAGATGCTAATAGATGCGTTTGCTAATTTGTGTGCAAGTTAAAAACAAAAAAGGGTTAAGTGATATGAAAACAGTTAGAAACAAAAAGAAAAAGGAGTAAAATTGGAGGACTTAAAGTGACATATTGTGAAAGTTGTTAGCATTTGACCTAAGTCAAACAAATCACTCCCCGCCCCCATTATTTCCATTTACTGTTTATCTAATAACTTGCCGCCATTGCTTAAACACACACAAGCTTTTACAAACGAATCTCAGATATTTATTCTAGCGCGTTTGTGAGTTTTTAAGGCAAACTAAGGCATATAAACATCATAGCATACAAATCCGCATAAAACCCACCACAAATCCTTAGTTAATTAACCCTAATTTAATCATACACCCTAAATGGATTAAACTGATTAATTGAGCATGTTTAACAGAATAATATGATAAGAACTGTGGATTAGAAGTTAACATGTTGATGTATGTACCTTAATTTAGCAGATGAACAGAAAGGAATGATCAGACGAAGGTTTGAATGCGTGTTTGTGTGTGTAAACAATGGCGGCAAGTTATTAGATAAACAGTAAATGGAAATAATGGGAGCGGGGAGTGATTTGTTTGACTTAGGTCAAATGCTAACAACTTTCACAATATGTCACTTTAAGTCCTCCAATTTTACTCCTTTTTCTTTTTGTTTCTAACTGTTTTCATATCACTTAACCCTTTTTTGTTTTTAACTTGCACACAAATTAGCAAACGCATCTATTAGCATCTCTCCAATATCTAAAAGCAATGCCTATCACTTAGAACGAACACTAGTCGTTTTCTAAAACAAACCACTCAATTACCATGAAGCCCTTTAATTTTCACAATCACTTTTGAAAATTAATTTTAATGACGAAGATGATTTTACTATTTTCTCCCCCTTAAACGATGACCCGTTTTCTATTTAAAGAGGTGTAGTCATTGTTTAAAGAGTCAAATAGTGATGAAAGCATTTCCAATTTCTCTTGAAAAATTTTGATTCGTGGTGTCAATAAGATTTCTCTTATTTTAACAAATGAATGCACTGAGACGTACACAAATTCGTGTCAGACCAAGTTATAAAGTAAACTTGATCCCTTTGCATGATTTGGCTTGTAAATCACGCCCGAGAAAATTAATTCCCGTTCTGAGCCAACGTTTTCCAAGGAAATACGTGACTTTAATGTGAAAACCGGGTTGCAGTCTGAAATAACTACAAGCCATAATGGGCATGTTTTAAAAATGTACAACTTTTATACGGACTCTATTTATGGCACCGTGTCAATATTGATCGACATTTCTAAGGCCGTAAATATTACCGTACTAAAAGACATGCCCGTTTGAAACGAAAAATATTTTTGGTTTTTCTTGATTTTATAATTTTTATGGTTTTTCTAGGTTTTATATTTTTTATGGTTTTTCTTGGTTTTATATTTTTTATGGTTTTTGTTGGTTTTATATTTTTGTATTTTCTTTTTGTGGTTTATATATTTACTATAATATACATGATCACAACCAAAGGATACTCTGAATAGTTTACCACGACTATTCAGCTGATTCTTCTGCCAACTCTTTGAGTGTCGCTGGAGTGAATGATTTCATGCCAAGCTTGTCGATCAAAAACTCGATTCGTCCTCGATCTAAGGCTTTGGTGAACATATCCGCCAGCTGGTACTCAGTAGTGACAAAATACAGCTCGATCACTCCGTTCTCCACCTGCTCTTTGATGAAATGGTAGCGAATGTCTATGTGCTTGGCCCGGGAATGTTGAACATAGTTGCAGCAAAGGGCAATGGCGCTCTTGTTGTCACAATACATCGGGATTTTGTTAAATCCAAGACCGTAGTCAGTTAATTGTGATCTCATCCAAAGGACTTGAGCACAACAACCGGACATGGCGATGTATTCAGCCTCCGTGCTAGAAATTGCAGCGCTTTTCTGCCTTTTTGAAGACCAACTGATCAATCTATCTCCTAGGAGTTGCACAGATCCAGAAGTGCTACGCCTCGTATCTTGACATCCAGCATGATCGGCATCTGCGTATGATATTAAAGCAATCGAGGAATCTTTCGGATACCATAGACCACGATGAAGTGTTCCTTTTAGATACCGAAAGATCCTTTTCACAACATGTAAGTGCTTTTCGGTAGGCCGAGCCTGATACCGGGCACACATGCATACAGCAAATTGCAAATCAGGCCTGCTAGCAGTCAGATAGAGAAGGGTGCCAATCATTCCACGGTAAAGTTTCGGATCGACAATAATCCCATCCCTATCTTCATCTAACTTGGATTTCTCCACCATTGGAGTGTCTACGGGGTCACAATTCTCAAAGTTATATTTCTTAAGTGATTCTAGAGCATATTTGGATTGATTTATAAAGATGCCTCTGGGATTCTGAGAAATCTGTAATCCTAAGAAAAATGAAATTTTTCCCATCATCGACATCTGAAAGCGTGTGGACATTATCTTCTCAAATTGTTTAGACAGTTCTATGTTAGTGGCAGCAAAAATTATATCATCAACATAAATTTGTACCAGAAGCATGTCGTTGCCGTCCTTGAGAGTGAATAGAGTGGGGCCCACTTTGCCTTTGGAGAAGCCTTCCGACATGAGATATGTTGACAGGAGATCATACCACGCGCGTGGAGCTTGTTTCAACCCATAGAGAGCCTTCTTAAGCTTGTACACGTGATTAGGAGACTCCGTACTCACGAACCCATCCGGTTGACTAACATAAACCTCTTCCCTTAGTTCACCGTTCAGAAATGCCGTCTTCACATCCATTTGATAGACGATCATGTTCATATGAGCAGCAAACGCAAGGAATAGTCTAATCGCCTCCAATCTAGCCACAGGAGCAAAAGATTCCTCAAAGTCTATACCCAAGGCTTGTTTATATCCTCTAGCGACCAGTCTTGCTTTATTCTTCAATACCGAACCCATCTCATCAAGTTTAACCTTATAAACCCATAACAAAGTAAGGATGTTAACCTTGTCAGGGCGAGGAACCAATTCCCATACTTCTAGTCGTTTGAATTCATTGAGTTCCTCCTGCATAGCTTCAATCCAAGATGATTGGGTCATAGCCTGCTGCCAATTTTTGGGTTCAACTTCAGAGAGAAATGCATCAAAGTAACAATATAGTGCACTCTCTTGTAGTTGATGGCGTGTAGAGACTGGTCGATCTAGATCTCCAATAACATTCCTAATTGGGTGATCTTTTGTCCATTTAGTGCTATGGTTTTCAATCCTAGGTGGTCTGGAGTGAACAATAGATGGAGCTTCTTCTGAGGTAGACGCGGCTGAAGGGTTTTCAGGGATCGCTACACCAAAGAAAGGAAGCTCTTGCAAGTGAGCATATTCCAAGTCGTGATCAGTAGAATCCTCTTCTACATCATTAGGCACAAGTAGGGGTGATGATTCAGGTGTAGTTTGAGAATCACTTGGTGAAGGTGCATCCGGTTCAATGTGAATTGTAGATGCGTTAGATAAAGGTTCATTAACTTGAGCAACCACTCCAGGTATTGGAGCAATTACTACAGGTGCCGGAACTTCATCAGTCGGGGGATCGAAGAATTCATCAAACAACGGTTGAAACAGTTTATCCCACTCGGGCCTTGATGGTGGTAAAAATGATGTAGAAGTAGGATTGTTGGGAACTAATCCGGAACTTATAGCACCGGGTCCCATCTCATGAAGCGCGGGTTCAGAGCTGTGTTGCTCAGAAGCCATCGCTGTCAGCTCGTCGAAATCAGCGTCCATAGTTTCTACAATCTTGCCAAGACGACGGTTATAGATTCGGTATGCTCTTTTGGACGGTGAGTAACCAATGAAAATACCTATGTCGGCTTTTGGTTGAAGCTTACCCAGGTTCTCACTATTGATGTTTGGATAACACAGAGCACCAAACACATGGAAAAATGAAACATCGGGTTTGCGGTCATGTAGAAGCTCATAAGGTGTTTTTCCATGGCGTTTCCGAATGATAGAACGGTTTTGGGTAAAACATGCAGTAGAAATAGCCTCTGCCCACAAGAACAATGGAGCGTTCGCATAACTAAGCATGGTCCTAGCAGCTTCCATAAGTGTGCGATTTCGTCTTTCAACGACACCGTTTTGTTGTGGAGTGCGTGCAGCGGATGTTTCATGTGATATACCAACTCCTTCATAATAATCACGAAGAGTCTGGTTGACGAACTCTGTACCATTGTCTGTACGGATACGGCGGATAGTGGTATTCAAACGTACCTGGATGAACTTCAGAAAAGTAATGATAGCC
Source organism: Glebionis coronaria (assembly GCA_025667525.1). Taxonomy (NCBI): domain Eukaryota; kingdom Viridiplantae; phylum Streptophyta; class Magnoliopsida; order Asterales; family Asteraceae; genus Glebionis; species Glebionis coronaria. Next base: position 101,370,320 of record CM046875.1, read on the forward strand.
TTCGGTGCTTCATCCTTTGTACGTAAAAATCTAACCCATGTAAACCTTGAGAAATCATCCACAATTACCAGAATGAATTTCTTACCGCTCACACTTTCAGTTCTCATCGGTCCACAAAGATCCATATGCAAAAGATGAAGTTTTTCTTGATTAGTGTCTTCAGCTTTGGGTTTGTAAGATTTCTTGGTGCTTTTCCCCCTTGAACACGCGGAACATAAATGATCCTTGTGAAGTTTAAGCTTGGGAAGACCACGAACTAACTCGTTTTTAGCCAGATGATTAATAGCATCAAAATTAAGATGAGATAATCTGCGATGCCATAACCATGACTTGGTCTTAGAAGCTTTAGAGAGAAGACATACTGGAGAAGCGGCCATCATGTCTTGTAAGGACAAAGTGTAAAGATTTGCACCACGAGATCCCTTCAACAAATCTTTTCCTTCCAAGTTGCGGATGAAACAAGTGTGTTGTCGAAAAGCAACCTCAAGGTTGGAATCACAAAATTGCCCTACTGAGAATAAGTTATGACCAAGACCTTCAACATAGTATACCCTAGAAATCGTCACGTTTCCAATCTGATATTCACCATATCCCATAATCTTTGCTATATGATCATTCCCAAATTTAACCGTACCAAGAAACTTGCTGACGAAATTTCGGAGCATCGAGCGATTTCCGGTCATATGTTTTGAACAACCGGAGTCCAAATACCACAGGATGATTTGGACCACCTGAAAATATCACCACACAAAGACAATGTAGAGGTATCGGAATCTGAGTGTTCCTTGTTATTAGCAGGTACAGATTTAATAATCTTAGATTTGCTAACTCTAGGTTTCTTAGATTTCCTAGCCTTTTTCTTCTTAATTGGTGGTGTAGATTCTAATTGGCTCAAATCCTGAGGTATTTCTACACTGATAGGCACTATAGTGGGGGCTGACCTAATTAAAGGGTGCTGTTTCCTTACTTGAGTGCGAGTGTTCCTAACTAAAGGACGCTCAGACCTAACCTCAATGGATGCATTCCTAGTTAAAGGGCACATTTTACCATCGAGAGTAAAGGTCCTACCAGTGGGACGCCATTGCCAGCCAACTTGGGCACGAGTTCTACCCGTTGGCTTCCATTCAAGACCATTCTTAATAGCATTCATTTCATTAACGTGATCAATCAGACACAAATCATGACGCTGGGAAAACATACATTCATTACAATTCCAACAATTTAAATCAGAATTCACGAATGGTTTAGGCTGCTGCACAGGCGCAGAGCTTTTAGTCTTAACATGATTCGTTTTATTTAAAACTGAACTAGCATTCCTATTGTGGACTTCTACTTTCTTCTTTGTGGCACTACTAGTGGCGGGCTTGATCTTAGCTTTCTTGAGTGGCGATCCTTTAGCCTTAGTAGTCTCTTTTAATCCTGTAGAAGGCAAATTGGGAACATTAGCAGCAGATTTTAAAGGTGTCTTACTCGATTGTGCCAATGACGGTTTCGCTCCTGGAGTCTTATTAAATGGAGTGACAGCAATGGGCCTATTATTAAGTAGTGCAGAACCTGGTGTACCTATGTATTGTAAATAAGCCAAGCAATATTGAACTCGCTTAACATATTCATGAGCCGAATAATAGTCGCTACTTGAGGGATCTAAGGCATAAAGATCGTCTAAAATATCCCTAAGAAGATCGACATGCTTAATGGCATTCTTCATATAATCATCATAGGTAAGCTGGTTTCTCTTATGAAGCGGATTCTTATAAAGCACTACTTTCTTGGTTGTTGGAGCACTAGTGGACGGTGCAGAGTCGGTAGCTAAGTTATCAACAACTTCTTGTCGGGTGAGAAGAAGTGTCTCCTTTAACTCAGCCAAAACCATATTTTTGTCTATGAGCAGGATGTTCAAGTCAGAGATTTCTTCGCACTTTTGGTTCAGTTGTTCAACATAATATTGTTGCTGTGTCGCATTAAAAGCGAATCGATCTTCTAGTGAACCATAAAGAGCGGATAGTCCCTGCCTTGTCCGATCCATCTCCCCTAGAACAGTTGATAGTCTAATTTCTAAGACCTGGTTTTTAGACTCTGCGGCCTCTAGTTCCATTCTTAATGTTTCCTTTGATGATATCTCTCTCTTCAATCTCATGATTTCTTCCTCTAATGTCTTAACAATTGCAATCATCTTGTCACTTGTCTCAACACCGTTTTCACAAACATTTAATATCAAAAGATTTTCATTTTGAGCTTGTTGTTTTAATTCTAAAGATATACAATGTTGTTCTAGTTGATTAAAGCGTTGAGAAAGTAAATTATAAGAATCTTGTAGCTTTAAAAACTCAGCGTTAGATTCGTGACAAGAATGATTATCTACCTCATTTACAGTTTCAGCAACATTTACAGAAATATCACAAACATCATCACAAATATCCTCACAAATATTCACAGCATCACAATTCATCATAGCGGATGTAAGCTCATTCGAATATTTAACATTTACAATAGTAAGCACATCACACGAGATTACTTCGGACAAGAATCGGTCATATTCGGTTGAAATCTTTTCCTTTTCAATTAGTTGCAGTTCGTAAGCGGTGTCCATTTCATAAAACACTTTTTGAACTTCACCAATTTCAAACTGAAGATTTTCCTTAAGAGATGCAAAACTTCTTTTTAGACTTTCGACAAACGGATTGATCTCAGTTTTAAACACCTCGTTCATGTGTTCGAAAGCCCATTCTCCGGCATTTAAGCCATTTGAAGTCGTACATTCCAAGATGACCTTGTCAAAGTTAGTAAAGTATCGGTTAATCTCTTGCAAGTTTAACCATACAGTGCTAACAGGTGGAAGATTCTTTGGAATTTCCTTAGGACCTTCCATGTTGACAAGTGTAGGAAATGTACTAGGGCTTTCTTCCTCTATCATGTAGGTTGGTGCTGTAATGAGATCTTTGTCCATATGGAAGCGAACTCTAAAATCAGTTTTAGCAAGCTCCTTATTCATTTTAAAATAATCACAATCGGGATATTTTGCTGAATTGTATGACCGATCCTCATCAACTAGAACCTTACTTGTTCGATCATTGGGAAAAACAATCGGGTCTAAAGCCAATCCTAATTGAGTTGCATTATAAAGTCTAGGACTATGTCTTAAAGCTTGTTTTGCATATCGTGGATTAGGGGGAAGGCCTTTTAGACGTGATAAGTTAAACTCTTTAAATGAAGCATCAAATAAGTGAACTAGTTGTGAAGCAGCGTATTGTCTTAACAGCAAGTAGTCTAGACTTCTAATCTTATTAGTAGCATTAATCTCCATTTCAGTCTTCTTAGATTCGAGTAATTCAAAATCAGTTTGAAGTTTTTGAAAATTAGTGACCACTAACTCCTTTTCTCTAAGTTCACTAGACAAATTTGCTCTTAAGTTTTCGATTTCTTGCAAGTGACCCATTTGTTTGTTCCTAAAGTGATCATATTCGAGATTTGTGAGAACACTAGACGAAGGCACTAATTCCAAAGTTTGTACTTTCTCATTGCTTAAGGCAAGCTCATCAGACAAATTCTTATTCTTAGCTAAGGTTTCTAAGAGTGCAGCATTCATTTGGCTAAGTAGTGTAGCAGGAACCATGACCAAATCTTGTTGAGCAGGAGTAGGCGTATGCGAACTGGGTCCCGGTTGTGATTCACTCAAAGTCTGGGAACTCACATTAATATTGCTATCATTGTTTGTCTCCTCATTTGAAAGACTCACCACCGAAGATTCATTCGAATCAGCACTCTCTTGCCCAACTTGATGTGGTTGAATACTAGCATCAGTAGCATTATCAGTGTTATTAATAAGTACCTCAGATTTCTTATCTGGCCCTAAGCTGGAAAAAGTTGCCATGAAAGCAGCCTTTGCAGTTTGAAAGTCATCACAGTCGGAATCATACGCATCCAGATCATCGGCTTGGTAAGCTGCATTCTGCGTAGTGACAACGTCTTGTTCAGCAATCCCTGGGTCAGCAAGAAATGCAAGCTCCTCTTCATCAAGTTCCCTTCCTTGCGCCTGAGCATTTACCAGATAGATCTTTTCTGCAAACCACTGTCCATCCCTTCTCCTCTTGGGTTTCTTACAATCCCTGGACATATGACCCTCTTCCTTGCAGTTGTAGCATGTAATCATTCTCAACTTGCCTGTATTAGTCCGTGGAGGGTTGTTGACCATTGGAGCAGGAGCAGGATTGGCGGTGCGAACATTGGTTGATGTGGAAGTTCTCCCCTGATATGGCTGAATTGGCTGAACCATTACTCTGCCATTCTCAATTGTAGCTTGTTGGCGAGAATTGGATGAATTCCTCAACTGATTGTTGGTAGGAGCTGATCCTCTGAATCCTCGTTTGCTTAAAGTTCTTGTGAGGTAAGCAGACATAGTAGTTAGCACTTCAACTGGGTCAGCTCCTTGTTGGAATACAGGAACTGGGACTTCCTCATCATCACAATAAAGTGCTTGATCTGGATAAGCTGCATAATCAGTAGAAGGAATACTCATTTGATCAGGGTAGCTTGTTGGATATGCTGCATTCTCTTGATAAGAAGAATAAGATGGCTGAGCATAAGGTGCATTGAACCGATATTGTTGCTGATGTGAGGTGGGTGGTTGTGGTAGAATCGAGTATTGGGGAAAGGCTGGTGTCATGTAAGGTGATTGATGATAAGCTTGATGTCCCAAGATATAGGGTGTGTTGTTGTGAGACAAACTTGGTTGATTCGCCATCAAAGCTAAGGAATCTGGGTGCATACCACGAGGAGAACGGTGCATAATCACATGCTTCTCATGTTGCTGAAGGAAGGCATAGATTTGATCTAAATTGCACTTATGCAAATCCCGGGTTAACTTCACATCAGTAATGTACTCACCCCATTCAGCTTGAGGTAGAGTATTCAAGAATTTGGTGTTAACCTGGAATGGTGCGATCACAAGATTGTATACATTCAGATCATTCATGAGTGTGGTGAATCTGAAGTAATAATCGTGAAGTGTTTCCCCTGGGTTGTAGGTGAATCTATCAAACAAATCATACAGCTGACACTCCCTTTCTTGTTTGGTGAGAGACGTGCCTTGTAGCAACACCTTAAGACGTTCCCATAGATCCTTTGCCACCGTATACTGACTCACCATCCTATAGATGTCATGGGGAAGAGCTTGGAGAATTGTTTGAAGAGCTTTTTCATCTGCATCTGCAACAAGTTGTTGAGCTGGAGTAAGTTCTTCAAATTCTCGTGGTCTAGTCACGTTATCAACCGTAATGGTACCATAGTCGAGTGGACCATTCAAAATCGATTTGACCATAAGTCTTCCGTATGTCGGTTTCCCCTTTAGATATTGCATCATTCGACCTTGCCATGCCTCAAACACCTCTTTAATGAGCATCGGTGGACGGCTATCAGTTCCCGTTATGATTGATATATCCGTAAGAGATGTCATCTGAGGCATTACTGAATTTGGATTCATTTTGTTTTTCTTCAAAGAAACAGAGATTATCGGTTGATCGAGCAGTGAAGTAAAGCTTGTGAATTGTGTTGTGTTTTTGTTGTAAGAAACCAAGATTAAATCCTCTAAAAAATCGTCGAAAAAACAAGCAAAATAACCCTTGATTCGGAACTTTTTGTTGATTCGGAAGTTTGATTCGGAAGATTACCTTGATTCGGAACTTTTTGTTGATTCGGAAGATTACCTTGATTCGGAACTTTTGGGTTGATCCGGAAGATTACCTTGATTCGGAACTTTTGGGTTGATCCGGAACTTCTTGGTTCGGAAGTTCTTGATCCGGAACTTTGGCTTGATCCGGAACTTCTTGACTCGGAAGTTCTTGGTTCGGAACTTTGGCTTGATCCGGAACTTCTTGACTCGGAAGTTCTTGGTTCGGAAGTTTCTTGATTCGGAACTTCTTGACTCGGAAGTTCTTGGTTCGGAAGTTTCTTGATCCGGAACTTCTTGGTTCGGAAGTTTCTTGATTCGGAACTTCTTGACTCGGAACTCCTTGATCCGGAACTTCTTGATCCGGAACTCCTTGATCCGGAACTTTTGCTGAATAAACAGTAAGTTGTTCCGATGAACAGTCGTACACCAAAAATGAAGATTAAACCCCGATTTTGACCAAATAACCCAAAAAGTTTTGTGCTTTCGACTAAAATAAGTAACAACTAATACTTATCCACTAATCCCAATCACAAAAACACCAAAAACACCAAGAATCAAGATGATTTTTCTTAAAGAACACTAATACAATCAAAAACTAAAAAACCACACAAATCACCACCTTAAATCACCCCATAGCTCTTGATACCAAATGTAGAATATTGATAATCAATGAATCTATGAAGGGGTTTGTTGATTTCTAGAGAGAGAAAGTTAGAGAGAGAAAGTGAGAGAAACTATGTGAATTTTATTAATATGGAATCAAAGAAATGACAACAACCAACCCCTTTCCTTAGTGGAAAGGGGTATTTATAGTTCCAAGTCATAAGTGGACTTGGGCCGGTCCATGACAAGCCCATGGACCGGTTCTTACTTAAGTTAATAAGCAAATAATAACTAATTACTAACTACGAGCTATTACAACATAAATCATATTGTGGAGCGACCGATACTTCTAATATACGTTAAAACGTATTTCTAACAGTGAAGCTTCCAAGGGTGAGAGCTTAATACTCCTTCTAATAACAGCTTCACTAGGATTCACTCTATCCAAATTTTCTGGAAACTCAAGTGAAACTCCCTTCTTCAAAGGTCTTGGTGCAATTAAAGCCTGTTAGATCTGCATCTCTTCTACAAGTTCTTCCTTTCTTTCATCTGAAAGAAGTCTGATAGTGTTCTGCTCTTGCACACTTGCCCATATAGGATAAGCCTTATATTCCAACTCATCAAAGGACAAACCCTACAACTTCTTAAAAGTCCAACCTCCTTGATGACATCTGAGCAGCATGTAGTAGAGCTCCCTTCTATCCTTTTTAGACTGTGCAAGAACCTTGCTAGCCTTATACTTCAGAATCACCTTGCAATCTCTTTGAACTCTTAGTAGAATCTCCAATCCCCAAATTTGATCTGATAAAGTTATGTCTGGATTCTCTATTACCTTATTCTCCCATGCAAAGTACATCTGAGCAACTTCAGGCATCTCATAATCTACCTGATTCTTCAACTCTGCAATCCTTTCCTTTGCCAACTCATCACCATATTCAAGTCTTTATGGTTCTTCAATAATCATCATACTTGAATTTGTACTCTCATCATTACTACCTTCCTTATTGCTTTTAGAAGTAGCCACAAATGGTGACTCAATAGCAGCAATCTTCTTCTTCTCTTTTTCCTCAAGTTGTGCAGCCAACATGGAATCAAACTTTACTTGGTTTCATCCTTGGGAACTGTTTCTTCTACCATAATCCCTTTACCTTTATCTAATACATCAATTGTGGGTAAAGAGATTGATGATACCTATGTAGACACATCCTTGATGATAGCTGATGACTGGGATACATCAACCTCACATGCAGGTCTATCAGCGTCCAAAATCTGCTTGTCAACGCCTAACTTACTCCTATCAACGCTCAAACTCTGTATGTCAACGCCTGGCTTAGAAACCTGTTCCAGCATCTCCATAAATGATATTTTCGTTGGAGTTACCAGAGACACATCAATAACTGGCCTCTCCTTCAAGCTAGTCAAAGCTTCAGCCATCTCCACACCAATAGAACCACCTGAATCTTTGTCACTTAAATTAAATGGCTCAGTAGCAGCTTCCTCCCTTTTGTAAGAATCCTCCCCTGATGAAAGGACTTTTGTCTGCCTTCCCCTAGTCTCAGCAGCTTCTAAAACAACAATCCTCTCCCTCAATTGCTTGAGTTCAAGGCCTTGTGTAGAGACAGTATGTACAAGGTCTGCATTTTGCTTTTGCAAGCTAATGCAGACAGCCGTCAATTCCAATAATGTGTAAGGTTCCAATCTGCCCTCCTCTAGAGTGGGAATTTGACCTCCCAAAGTAGAGTCATGGGTATAGATGGGGTCTTAATGATGTTAGGACTGGCTTGGCCTGCATCTAAGCTAGAATCAATAGTCCCAGCCCCACCCATGGCACCAACCACACTTGTGGTGGTGGTTCTCTCTGCAACATGGCTAGGACCACTAGAGGAGAACACTCCAGTAGTCCATTGGCGTTTTTCCAACCTTAAGTTAGGGGGTGTAGAAGATGATGTGGATTGGGTGTCTGTTTGAAGGTTAAGGGGTGTTTGGGTTTGTTGTAAAAGGGTGTTAGCGTTTGGATTTGGAGTGTCAATGCCAACATTTAACTTGTCAGCGTTGAAGGGTTCTTGGTCAATGTCCATTTATTGGGGTGATGGTGGTTGTTCAGGCAATGGGTTTGGTTGTGGTTGAGGGTCTTGTTGTGGTTGTGTTGCTGCAATAACAGTAAGCATGGCTTAAGGGGTAAGTCTCGATGAGGTGGTGAATCCATCTTCCGAAAAAGTGATTTCTTTTGAACAGGGATCTTATAAAAATCATTGTGATCCCTATTGTAGTATCTTTGTTCATCAAACACCATTTTTAAAAACCATGGGTAAGCAAGAGTCATCTTGCTACCTTGTTATGACACATGCCATCAAAAATCATTTTTGAAAAATTATATTTGTGCCCAATAGCAATACACACAATGGCGCTCCCAATAGATTGGTTGATTTCATTGTGTGTAGTACACTTGGGACTCAAACATTGAAGAATGACATGTATCAAGTACTTCCAAGCTAGGGGAAATTCCTGTTTTGTATATTTATTTAAATGGCCATCTTCTAGCAATGGATAACCCAAAGCTGGGAGTCCTTGTTCTAGCTCACCAATAGGTAGGGTGGTTATACCATCTACATCATTAAGATGCAAAGCTTGGCGAACCAAAGCTTCAGTAACCACCCATGGAAGCCCATGGGCAGTAGCAGTCAATGTAGTCACATTATTAACTGTTGAGAAGTAACGGTATTCGAAAATTGTTTAATATGTCTGACAGGGATAAGAGGAGCATGAGAAAGTTCATACCTTAAAGGGGATGTATTTAAATACTCCACCATTTGAGTATATTGGGGAAACAGAGCATCATCAGCTTCTAAATAAGCAACCATCTTATGCTGACTTCTGAATCCCAATTCCAAATCACTTGGTTTAAACTTAGGCGCCATTAATGTAGAAAGCTGTTATAAATGTTTATGGAAGATGAAGGTTTGTGAAAATTTAATTAGACAAGAATAAGTAGTTACCCTGTTTCAAAGGAATGAGCCAAATATATAGGAGAGGTGAAAACATGTGATTGGTCAATGCATGAGGTAGTTATATTCAAACTATAATGATGTAAATCTTGAAAAAGATATAACTTATCTCTTGCATTAATAAAAAGTTACCAACTCCTAAAATTACAGCCCAAATTTTAGTCAAAAATAACAACTGGGTAGGACCCAATGTTTATCAACGGTCAAAAATAACTTAACAACGCCCAACGGCTATATTCTTGTCAACGTTGGATTTTGCCATGTCAACGTCAAAATTGGTCCTAACAACGTTTGGAAATAAAACTGTCAGCGTCCAAAAATAAAAATAATATTAAAGAAAAAGGACCTTAACAAAGTAATTTATCCTAGTGAAGATAACTTATAGACTGAAAATCACCATAGGGTGGAAAGCACTGTCCAATCATGCACACTTGCTTAAGCAAGATAGACATAATTGTCCTCAAGTGCCCCTTGCTAACCAAAGTTCTTAACAATGAAGTTATCTTATAAAATCCTTTGTAACTTTCCAGGTAAGCCCAATAAAAATCATACCCAAGTCTCCCAACAGACCACATCCAATTCTAGGTCAAAAAGTCTTGGCAGCGTACAAAGTATATCAACTTTGCATGCTATAGTGCCTCACGATTTAGTAAACTAATTCGTACTCACTAGTGGACATAACCTAGAATTGTGATAAGAGTATTATATGAATACCCAAAAAGTCCTAAAGGTTTCCTAAACCTCCCCTTAAACTATGATACATAAGTTGCCAAACATAATACATGTAATAAAAATTTATGTCAAGATAGGAATATAAATATTCCAACCATCATCCATAAACTTGAACATGCTCCAAGTAAGCTCCAAGGATCCATAAGCAACTCTGTATCCATTTGTACAATGCTCATAATGCCTGCATAATTAGATCAAAAACCACAAAACTAACATTGTTCATATGGATGCTCTGATACCAACTGTGGAAACCTTGGTTTCCTCGAATCTTTTAGCTGCTAGGCATAACCATTGTTCATATGATTAACAATCAAATCGGAAAAGAACAATAGTTAGGAAACAAGGTGTTTGGGGCACAAGAACACATAAATTACTCAATTGGATTATTTATTAGATTAATAACAAACAATCACTAGGTGTGTATACATTGAATCCCACACCTAGTCGACACACGCTTTAGGTTTACAATGTGAATGAAAGATATGAAAAACCTAATAACCCTTGGTTCCTTTTATAGACTAAGGATTAGTGTTTTATAAGAGATAACTATGAATAACATGTATATCTTCTATTTAGATAACTATATACTAAATAATATATTTAATATATTCCCTAAATACAAGCATCCATCAACGCCTAGCTTTCACATGTCAGCGTCCAAAATACATGTATCAACGCCTAGCTTTCACATGTCAACGTCACGTGAACAAATGTCTTGTTTCTTCATTTTGTGTTTCTGCCACATCAACTTTTTGACCCAACAATCTTCCCCTAGTTGATGTCGGCAAAACTCTTTGTGTATATCTTGTAAGTGGTACATCATCTTCAAATTGCTTCCCCTCAAGTGTAGCATGCATGTCTTCCCCTTTTTGTCACATCAATAGGGAAGGAAACAGTGTATGCAATCGAAGATTCTCCAAACGTAGTCTCTATGTAATGATCTTGAAGAAAAATAACTATAATATTCTTGATGTATAAGTAGAGTAACCCAAACCTATGTTCCATGTCTTGTATTATCCATGTGACTCAAACTTATATGAAGACTTTATAAGTAGACCTCGATCTCTTGTCAACATTTTCATCCTTTGTGAGACACTGAGCACGATAATGTAACTCCTTCAAGTGTTATGACAAGTCTTTGTCACCATCCATGTAAGCACAAACAAGTTACCTTAAAAGTCAGTGACTGGGAGTTCACGACTTTAAGATATGTAGAACACAAACTCGTGAAAATCTTCTTCGAACTTCAAAATTACCATAAGAATTCTTCCCCTTAAGCCAAAACCTCTTCATGACGAGTCTTAATGAAACAATATCTTCATATGTAAAAGCTGTAACTGAATAACTCTTTCACAAGGCTATCCCGATTACATAATCTAATATCAATCAAAGTCTTCATGAATTGTTGCTAACTTACTTAAAAATCATTAATCCTCTTTAAAAAATATCCCAGCCATAAATATCAAATTGATATTCTGTATAAAAACGGATATCCCATGTACCTTCGTGTGTAAATACCTCTTTTTGTGTGCCAAAATCGTATCAATTTTCCAAACAGCAGTTATTCCTTTTGTTGACCAATATCCTTCTGTATCCAATATATCACCACTGTGTGTTGTCCAACATCGGACAAAACTTGTCAGCGTTTGAAAAACTATATATCGGACAACAAGTGTCAGCGCTTCCCAACAGCGCTTAACTTATTCCTGTCAGCGTCTAAACCTATCAGTGGCTATGTAATAGACATCAACGTCTAACTTCATTCAACCAATGACACCATCAAAAATCCACGTGATATTCTTAATAATTTTAACAGTCCAATCTTTGCAGCCCAGTATATATCATGAGAATAAAAGAATAAGAATAAAAGATCAACTCCTAGAATATAGGAATGTCACGTATATCTTACTTTTCAATCCCCACTTGTTTTGTAGCGAGTAAAACTAATCACCAGAGATATATTATCCAAAAATAGAACGAATATACCATCATGTACTTTTAACTTGTCTGTACATGATCTGTTGTTGTCTTTATCAGAAAACGTATGTCATGGGTACAAGTACTTGATCTTTCTTCTTTTACCCAAAACGATTCAGAAGACAAACTTCTTTTGGGACCATATTTACATCACCTGCTGAAACCTTTATCACACCCCAACGAATATACTGTATAAACAGAATAAGATCAAGAAATCTTAATCTAATCTGTTATGTTGTAATAGGGACGAAACTAGGGTTTCACATCACAGCCATGGCGATTTATCATCTTGTTATAGTTTTGAACAGATCTAGGGTTTGAGAAAACTCTAAAAGATAAGCATCATCACCACAGCTACGAATATGGACTTCGTCACACTAGGGTTCATCGTGATTTCAAGAAATCACTCACCAGGGCTAGTGCGATCGATCACAACACTTCTGGACCAGATTTTTGCTTTAAAGTCGAACTAGGGTTTGAAGAAAGCCCTAATTCATGATTTTATGTGAAAAGCAAAAACTCCATATCTCATTATGCAGTGAACTTTGACTTCTTATATCTTGATAATGAAAAATCCAATCAAAGATCGCTTCAGTGAGATTCTAGACACAAGTGCCAAGAATCTACAGCAAAAATTTCACGATGATCCAACGGTTAACGAAGGAGAAATCGTGTCTTGAATACGGTTGTTCACAGAAAACTGCATATGATGATTGCTGACTTCAACGCGCTATAACTTTTTCTTGGAGATAAAACTCGACAATCCCTTCGGTGGATATATAGATATATGTGTGTAGAACAAACACAAAATAATTCGTGGTGATCCAATGATTCAATAAAAAGTTATGGCCTTCTGAATACTGATGCGCACATAAAATCATCCAGAAAAACCCTAGACGGATTTTTCTTTTCTTCTCAAAACACGAACACCTTGTTAGTCCTAGCATCACGAGCCACGAGGCTCTGATACCACTTGTTGATCCCAAACTTAGATCAATTTAGCTTTGTGTAAACGAGAATGAATCAAGTTAAACACTTAGAGAAACTTTGTTGTATATGAAACAATCTAAATATTATGCAAAATTAATACTTAAACAAGAACACACAAACAGAATAAACCAAACTTTCACTTTGATTGATTAATCGAACTTACGTACAATGAAAGTGTAAAACATATATTGAAATAAAACCTAAAGGCCTCCTTTTATAGATTAAGGAACTTTGTACAAGAGTCTACGTATCAGCTATTTTAGGTAAAGATAAACATAAGAAATACAATTTCGAACATATCTTTACTAGAAACATAAAACGTATAGACTAAGTATCCTATCAGTGCTTGACTTCTTCTTATCAACGCTTGAATTCTTCATGTCAACGCTTGATCTGACAACGCTTGATTTCTTCCTATCAACGTCCAATTTCCTCTTGTCAGCGTCTACATATATTGGCTTCATTTTATTCCCGACAAAGCTTTCTAGAATTAGATGAAGTATTAAGTGCATAAAGTATAAGCATGCGGAGACGACTTCTTCTCGGATTCCGCAACGCGACCGTCTTCAAATGCCACAACATAAGTAGACACGAACGAAATAGCTGTGAACATTTCATTCTAATTCGGTAGCATTTTACCTCTGATCGGTGAAGACCGTTGGACGATATAAAATATTGTACTTGTGGCAGGTAGATTTAATTAAAAACCTCCTTGACAAGATTTCGCGGGTAACCCGTTCTCTTTACTCGACCGTCCAAAGCTGACTGCGAACGTAAAGAGTGAATCATTTGGATAAAATTATCCGCATGATTGAAACCGTCAATTCCGATTCCTGGAACAAGTTTGATTCATTAAAGAATCGCACCATCGTTGCTTTCCAGTTGTCACGAGCTTGATTCATATTGAATCTTGCAAGTTACCTACCAAGTGCTGTTTGAGGTTAACACTAGTAGGATTTCCACTCATCACTGTGAACACTATATAGTGTCACTTTGAGTTTTCTAGCAAGATCACTAAGATATTGCGTAGAGGCCTGGAACGTGTTTAAGTTCAGTTAAGAATTAAACAACTATTGCTTTCCAGTTATCACAAGTTTGATTCGTAAAGAATCGCACAAGTCACCTACCATGAGCTTTTTGATATTTTCTCAAGAAGGATTTCCATCTTCATTGTAAATACTTTCATATTACTCAGATGTTCAGGCAAGATCATAAAGATTTTGCGTAGGACTCTTAAGATCTTTCTTACTTTTCACAGTGTGTGAAGAAGCAAGGAAATATGGAAGTGTGTCCTAATGAGATATTTGATGATCTCAAATGGTTCTAGACTCGATCATGCATTTTGGATTTTAGTGATCGGAGGCTGGAGAGGAGTGCCACCTTTTCAATATCAATATATACTGAGTGAATAAATCGATAGATAATGCGTTGTCTCCGTGTGAATAAAACAAATACCTCTTGAGAGATATCTGAGTTAGCTGGGATGGGTTGTGCATTGCATCACTGGGTCCATGATGTCTATCTTCAATATCGAGCATCATTAAAAATGATCTCAATAGCTAATGAGTTTACCCGGTTTCTGCCTAAGGTTGTAAGGACGACTTCTTTCTTTAGACCCTTTATATTTACAATTCATTTTCATTCTTCAGCCCCTTCAATGCTTACCAATACGTCATAACTAGCACCTTGTTGTGATTGTTCCAGTGCTAACTTAAGTACTTGGTCGGCATTCAGCTACGTTCACAATCTTTCCCCATCTTTCCTAAGGACTACTATTTCTAGCTATGGAATGTCCTTGGGAAGATTCCTCTGGGTTTAGAAGAATCATTGGACTTAACCTATCCTACCATCCTTATGTCACCACAATCTTCATCTTCATGAAATAAATGGGTTTAGGGTAAGTATATGTCACCATGAAATCCATTTTGGTATCACAAATCCATTTTGCTCCCCCTTAACATATGCCACGATATTCAAAAACATTTCGCACATGTCGGGATAAGCTATCACGTTAAGTCAACCCGTTTTTGATTAATCATTTCTCATATTAAATCACATTTTCTCCCCCATATTAAAAATATTAACCCAATCGATGTTTTTAATATCAATTGATTTAATGAAGTTTTAACAAAGGTTTTGGGAAGAAAAATGCAATTCCTTTTAATCGTCATGAGATCAATTTGTGAGATATGATACCGATTTGTAACATGATCACATATTCACCATATAATAATGAATTAACAAGGTTGGACCTGATTGATGAGAACATCATATGATAAGATCAAATGTTTCTTGTCAGCAAATGTGGGTCGCCTCGTCACGTCTGAAGTCATCTCTTGACACCACATGTACGATTGGTATTGTTGTCTTGACACCAATTAACAAACTTGGCACTCTCAGCATCGAAGATTCTGAATACTGGACAATTGCTCCCCCTCAATTGTTGACCCGTCTTCTATTGAAAGAGCTGTAGTTGTTGTTTGAGTAGTCGCATCGTCGAGTATGTAGATTGCTATGGTTGTAGAGATGATAACTTCATAAAAACAAGATTTCTCTTGTTTTAACAAATAAATGCACTGATGCGTACATATATCCGTGTTAGATTGTGTTATAACGTAAACACAATCCCTTACATGGTTATAAAGTAAACCATGCCCGAGAAAGTTAACTCCCGTTGTGAGCCATAGCTTTCATAAGAAATACTTGAATTTAATATGATAAGCGGGTTGCAGTCTGAAATAACTATAAGCCATATAGGCATGTTTTATGAAATATTTACAACTTTTGTACGAACTCTATTTATGGCGCCGTGTCAATATTAATCAACATTTCTAAGGCCGTAAATATTATCGTACCAAAAGACATGCCTTTGAAAAATAAAGTGAAAATATTTTTGGATTTTTATGAATTTTTCAATTTTTAAGGTTTTTATATGGTTTTATATTTTTTTATTTTGCTATTGTGGATAAAAATATAAACAATATCTACAGATGATTACCAAGGATACGGAGAATAGTTTACCACCACTATTCTTTCGCTTCATTTGCTAGTTCCTTAAGAGTCTCGGGCGAGAAAGTTCTCAAACCTAGCTTGTCGGCCAAAAATTCCATTCGAGCGTGATCTAAAGCCTTCGTGAAAATATCCGCCAATTGATACTCAGATCGGACAAAGTAAAGCTCGATCACTCCATTTTCCATTTGCTCCTTGATGAAGTTGTAACACCCCCAAATAATTCACATTTTAAATCAGCGGAAGAGTCGTTGGTGTTACGGGATAGCACATTACTCAAATCATAGACAACGCTTAAAAGTCGCGTCGTTTAATAACAAAGCATTTTCCATTCATAAATATCAAACTACATAGGTCCTCAGGTCAAATATATCTTACAAATTTACAAAACATTTGAATGGAAATTTTTATTTAAATACGGGCCATAAACTCTTGTCATCTTCCCGAGAATTACCTTCAAGTACCTGAGATAAAACATGTTAAAAGTCAGCGAAATGTTGAGCGAGTCCAGAGACTTTTTGGGCGTAAAAGTGCTTCTCTTACTTACGAGATTTCGAGAGTTCCCTTGAAAAACAGACAATCAGTCAGTAGTGCGATTCACTTTCTTGCTAACAATTTTCTATTCACTCATGATCTGACCTAGTCGACCCGATCATGATATTTCACTCATGATCTGGTCTGGTCGACCCAATCATGATATTGAAGGATGGGACCTTTTCTCGAAAAAGAAAGGAGATTCTATTTCTTCTTCCAAGCCCTTCTTAGAAGATGCAGTCAAATAATAACCATTAATCATAAAACTGGTATATAATCATTACCGAAAAACATTTTTGTACAATTCTTTGTCATAGACCATAACATAGGCCAAAAACACTTTATACGAATCATTGTCGTAAATCATAACATAGGCCTTAAGCATTTGATACGAATCATTGTCGTAAATTATAACTTAGGACAAAAACATTTTATACGAATCATTGTCGTAAAAACACCATTCAATACGTTTTTTAACGTTGTTTATAAAATAATAAAAACCGTTATATAAAACAGTTATGTAAAACCAGAACACGGGTATAAATTATAAATAAGACCCCATATTGCTAGTCGGGCAATATATTATAATTCAAATCACATATCATATGTTATTCCTGAGACCACAGCCTCAATATTACCATTATCATTATTATTATCAGATTATTATAAGCCGCATGACATTGTTACCTTTCTATAAAATATATCGGGTAGCTAGCCCAGATTTCATTTGCCCATTTAAAACAGCGTGTCGTCACAATAATCACGCTAAATATATCCCTCTCATATATAAATTTGCTTACCAATCAATGTGGCACGACGGGGATCAACCGTCAAGGCGCGAACTGGGGTGATCTTCCCCAAATAGTACTATTATATGTATAAGCGTCTACCACTCCCGGTAGTTCATAATTCATGCTAATGGGACTTATAGTGACATAACCTAACTAATAATAATCCATTTCAATCATTCATTGGGTCATTCAATCAATCGGGTCCATATCAATAAACATACAATCAGGACCACTTATGTTCTATCTTTATTAAAACTAGCATGTTATCTCCCTCGTGGGTTTATAAAACATTTCACAAAACATTTAAAAGAGTGTGAGGCTATGAACTCACTTTGCCTGGGAAAGGCGGGTTATCGGCAATTAGGTGTACGGTACGTGCCTCGATCACGGAAACCTAAACAAATAATACTCGGTCTTAGACTATCGTCAAATAACTTTATAAAAGTTGTTATGTATATGTAATGATGTCATAACATGATGATCAAGTGGGATTTTATTTTCTTATACAACATTACTAGTTGTTAGGTACTAGTTAACTTAGTCTAGTTATACTAGTTTTAGCCCATTTACATATTAAGGCCCAATAAGCCCATTAAGAGTCCAATACATTATATTATTCCATTTATCTTTTTAAGACCAGGCTCATACTCATATGTTGGGGCCAAGTGGGTTAACTCCATGAGTAAGTCCAATAATATTAAACCAAACTAGTTGGGCCTAGTGGTCCAACAAGGCTAATTTGGCCCATTATGGTCCATTCGTTATAAAGCTCGGTTTTGTCAATTTTTACTTGTAAACTGTTTTTACATATCCGTATATGCTCTATAAAAATGTTACATTAGACGGGTCTGACCATTTAAGTTTTATTTGGCGAAAACGTTAATCATTCGGTTTTAGCCGAAAAGACGTAAAACTTATATATAGTTTGTAGTTTTAGAAAACAATTGAGTTTTATTTTTATAAAATGTAATATTTACTTATTATAGTGTATAAAAATATCTTATATTAGTTATATCAATTTATTAACTTATATATACTTATTTTATATAGTATTTCACTTTGAGTGCTCTTTTAATAATATATACTTTTGTCAAATTTGATATAGAATTTCAAGTCCACCATTTGGATCATATCTTGAGTTCTACAATGAATTGAGACCACAAATTCTTACTGTATAAACTACATGATATGTGCTACAAATAACTCTTCTGTAGCTCCTGCTCAAATAGCCTCTAAGTATTTTTAATAATTCGTCCAAAACAGACCAGACAGATTAGTACTACAAAAGTGTTTTGGCCATATCTTGCTCATTTTTAACATTCCATTGTATGGCCAATTCACCACTTATGTAAAAATTATTTATCCATAATTATATTAAATAATATAATCCATTTAACCAAGTAAAATTATTTAATCTTACTGTTTTTCACAGCCTATATAACTAGTCAAGATTTTATCAACTTTTACTTATATATTTAGCCTTTTTAACTTAATCTAATGACATAAAATCCTCATGCAATCACTTGATCATCATTCATAGATCTCTTACATATACATTTGGAAGTAAATAGATAAATAAATTTACAAAAACAATAGGATGATAGGAAGAACAATCTCTATACCAACCAATTAGATGAAAAGGTGAGATTTTGGATGAACAAGCTTGATTTATATACCCAAATCTTAGCTTTTCAAAACAACCTTTTTATGATCTTCAAGTATATAACTTCTTCTTGAGAAATCAGCCCAAAAACTACTTAGAAACTTCTTTTCACATGATGGAATCACCTCAAAACATCTTCTCTTTAAAAGGTTTTCAACATAGATTGAACATGTATTAAGTTGTAGATTGAAAATTGATGAATATGGTGGTGCGGTGGTGGTTATGGATGGCACAAGAGAGGAGAGGGAGAGGATTTGGTTAATTTTTCTAGTTTACACATGCAAGTGTGTGTGTGAGAAGATTTGAGGTGTTAAGTACTTTGGTGACTTATGAGACATGTGTCTCGTGTCTATGCTATAAAGTTGAAACCAAAGAGTTGTGGTGGCACTTGTTTAGGCCGCCCATAGTGGGGGGTGGGACAAGTGTATACTTGTTTCATCCCCATTAATTTACGGGTACTCCTCGATTCTAGTTTCCTCGATTTACGTGCCCTTGGGCCGATTTACGAAATACTTTTTTATAAATTATGAATCTATGGCACAAAACGATTCTAATAAAAATTGTCTCATCAAAAACGGAGCACAAAAGCGTAAATACGTAAACCTAGGGTTCCCGGTTTAATCGTAAAAGACGTTAAATTATGCACGTAAGCCCTAATTTCATCCCGTAATAATGTGAGTTTCATGAGCCCACATAAAAAAAATTCAAAATAATATACGAGGATAAATTTATTATCTGAAAATATCAGACTGTTATAAAAACGGAGTACGTAAACGTAAACACGTAACGTAGAGCTTTCCGCTTTAGACGTAGACGATGCTACTTTAAGACGTAAACCCAAATTTCTTCCCAAAAGTGAATGAGTTCATAAACTAACAATAAAATAATGATTATAAATAATACTTGAGAATAAAATAATGACCTCAAATTGACGGATTGTCACAGCAGTTCCCCCTAAAGATGATCTTTGTCCTCAAAGATCAATTCATCTTACTACTCGCTTCTTATAGATTCTAAGACATGTGGGTATTTCCTCCACATTCGGTCTTTCCTCTCAAGCATGATTCATTATAATACACGAGTCTCATCAAACATAACTATGGGAATACGATCATGCTTAAGTTGACTTAGTTTCTCTTTCTATGATGTCCACGCGTTTTTGATGAATGCAACTTTTCGCCGACCCCCATCTTCATTAAGAAATAATCAGATTTTTCACTTGATGGATATTTTATTAAGTTCGATATACGGAACATATTTCATGCAGCTCTTGAAGTCCTAGGGTAGTCTGGCTTATATGCCTCTCAGACCAAATCTTTACATTATCTCAATGATCCCATACAACGGGGACTTAACTTCCCATGATCCTTTAGATCGTCAATTCACCTTTCTACGGTGAAAATTCTCGGCATAACTTTGCTGCCCATCCTGCACTTCAAGATCTATATTTCATATTCACCTAACCTCCTGCCCACTACCGGCAGTCGATAATCAGATCCTAATTTCCACAATCACTTCAGGTCTCGCGGGTCGGGTATCTTCATCCCAACTCCTGCCTACAGATGCTCTTAAACTTTTCTTTATATAGATCCTCGCAAGGTTCGGTCTCAATCCTAAAGCGATAATTATCAATGATAACCTATCCAAAGGAAAGTGCTTATCCTGTTCATTACCAAAGGTCAATCATACAAGCATAAAACAAGCCTTCTAGTGTCTGTATCGTTTCTTCACCTTGTCCCCTCGATTGTGGGTGGTAAGCAGTACTCCCACCAAGATTTGTTCTCAATGACTTCTGAGGGGATATCCAAAAATTCGATGAGAAGTGAGGATCTTGATAGAGATGATTGATACAGGCACACTATGTTTACACAACTCCTTTAAATACATATGAACCAACCTCTCCATCGAGAACCTATCATTAAGTGGAACGAAATGAGCAGATTTGATCAGTTTGTAGACGATGACCCAAATCGAATCAAATCCAGATGATGACCTTGGAAGATTTGTGATAAAATACATGGTGATTCTATCCCACATCCAAACAGGAATAATAAGCTATAAAAGCAATCCTGATGGATTTTGGTGTTCAGCCCTGACCTTCGCAAAAGTTAGATATTTACTAACGTATGTGGCGATGTCTGCTTTCATATTTGGCCATCAGTACAACTTTTTCAGATAAAGATACATTTTATCATAAATGGCATGAATAGAGTACTTAAACTTATGAGATTCCAACATGACTAGATCTCACAAATATCCATATTTAGGCAACCACAAGCGACCTTTTAAACATTTAACGCCCTCGGCTCCCATCTTTGATGGTTCTCATTAGTCGCGAAACCCTTTATTATCTATATTATCCTTCTTTCAAGCATCAGCTATTTCTAAATTTCTTGGGAAAATTATTGTATATGGTCAATACTAAGGAACACATCTTAATTGGTTCTCCATTCTTTCTACATAATGCGTCAGCAACTACATTCACCTTCCCCGATGAAATAAATATCATGACCATAATCACTCAGAAATTCTTTCTTCGTATTTTCTAAGTTTTAGTTTCGTCTCAACTATTATCTTTATTAATTTTGCCCAGTCCGACGTTTAAAGCGTCGATAAATATTACAAGTAATTAAATAAAAAATATTTAATTTATGAAACGTAAACGTAAAATTTTTAAATTTCTCAGCTCGTCCAATTATAGAAAAATGTTCAAAATAAATTTGAATTTAGTTAACACGGTCTTTGTTGATTTATCGAAAATAATTAACAAGATCCGTAAATGTTCAAAAATTCTTTGTTTAAACTTTGGTCAAAATTTTCTTAGTTGAAGAGCAAAAATTGCCGCTCCAAATTCCAAGTCATGGTTTAAATGGTTTCCTCAATTCCTTCTAGGTTGTCTTGAGGTATACACAAACATCTACTCCTAAGGGAGTTTAGTTAAATGATTTGGCTACGAGGGAATAATTTCTTAATAATCCTTCGATAAACATCTGTCAAACATCTTCGCACTTCCTTTTAGGTATAACCCAAAGCCTTAATGGCTCCGATCTTTGAAAAGTCAACATAGATTCCACTACCATTAATCACACGGTCAAATAATTTAAAGGATCAAGCCTCATATCACATGATAAATACTCAAGGTACAGGTTTTCACTACTCGGCCAACTCAGGGCAGTCTACAAATGATTACTAACTCCTTCTTATTCTTAGAAACAAACAGATGGTCCTTAATGATCACGAGCATGAACTTATTAAAATACAGCTTACACACGCGATTCATCAAATTCATGAATGCTACATGTGCATTGGTCGATCCAAACGACATCACATGAAACTCATAATGTTCATTACGAGTTCTGGATGTAGTGATTGGAATATATAATCTTCTTTGCGGACGCGAAATTGATGATAACCATGTCGTGGATCAAATTTTTGAAATATACGCTAGAACCTTGTAAATGATCGAACAAATCTTTCATCTTGGGTAATGGATATAAATTTTGATCGTCAATTTATTCAGTTCACGGTAATCAATGAATATATGGAATGATAATACCATAGCTCTTCATGATGAAGAGCTCGGTAGAATAAAAGCTTTCTCCGACAACTCTCTTAGTTGCACGATAACTCGTTTGATTCAGATGGTGCTGACGTATAGTGCACATGCCACATATGCAGCACCGGGAATATAATCAATACCAAATTCAACTTGACTTAATGGCGAAAGTCTAGGTAATTCATCAACAATACCTCAGAAAGTCTCAGATAGCAGGAACATCTTTTAATAGATTCACCTTAGGTTCTTTCTAGGTTACAAGATCTATGACTGGTTCACAACCATTCATGGTATAATTTCAAGCCTAAATGCAGGATACGGTCACCCATCGGAAATTATTTAGATCATCTTTGATAATCAACATCTTATCTTTTAGGGGAATTCTACTCGTTTCCCATCAATTAAGATAATGACATCGTGTCATAATTAACCAATCCATCCTACTGGCACTACCAACTTTCCAGTTTCATTACCGTTGATAAGATGAGAACTTCTCAAAAGATCAAGAATAACTCGTAACCCTTCACAAAATCAAGGATATCTGGAGACATAGCTAACATTAAAAGAGTAAGGTCAACGAATGATTTACGCGAGAGAATTTCATATCAGATAAAGACAAAAATATTAACAAATATGGATCTATCCCATGTTTTCATGATTTGTTTATGCATCCCAAAGCACCTGGGATCGTTACTCAAAGGTAGTCTATTTTAAAAGACAGTATAGGAATGTTGAAACTCCAAGCCGGATATCAACAACCGATAATTGGATAAGTTTCCAAGGAATCTTTTCATGAAAGAAATCAACAAGAACTGGATGTTAATTTTCAAATAAGACAATATCCACAGATGAGTAAATTCAATTCTGAAAAATGGTACGGACACATAGGTAGGTGTCCCTAACAATATGTCCCTATTTTTTGCACTTCTTGCGGAGCTCATAAAAACTTAATCTTTCATAACTATAAAGAAAAATGTAGTGTTTATTAACAACTTCATGGTGACTACTAATCAGCCTTGCATGGTCCCTTCTAAATTCTACATAGGCGCGTTTCTATGTACAACTTAGGATTAACGATGCAGTACTCAGTTCGTCAAAATTTTGTCATCATGTTTAAAATATATATTCATGTTTCATTATGAAATAAAAACAAAAATGATTTTACCGAAATGTTCATCATTATGAAAGCATTTCCATTTACAAGATGTTTAATAAAAACTTTATTTCGATAGTAATTACTTAATAGTACCAATTTAAATAACTCATATGAATATAAGAATTTCATATTTTCTCCAGATGGTATTGCATTACTTATAAAAACAGCTAGTGATCTGCAAAAGGAGTGATGAAGAGTTGTTCATCAAGAACTAATTACGATATGATAGGAAATGAGCTTAGCCAAATAATCATGAGGTTCATGACATCGATGGCACTCAGGAATACGAAAGAATAATTCACAACGCAACTCAAATCGAGTTGAGTACTTGTTCAATGGTTGCATCACTAATGTGAACATTGGGAAGAAGCAAGAAAAGATAGATAACATCGATACATGTAGAGTTTAGCAATCGAATATAGTATTTTCATTAATCACAAACAAGTCAAAAATTGTACCGTCACACATTACGTGTCGCCATGTCATACAATTCCAAGGACTCATCCTAGCAACTGATGTCTCAGTTAAGTTAATGATTTTAAAAGATACTATAATGAATACTAATCTACATGAGTCATTAGGTGTTCCACCTGTCCTGGAAGATCCATCGGTCCCAATTCAGAAGAAGATTTCTTCAATTTATTTCTTGGACGCTGGGCATCCTCGTCATTAGAAAATACCTAGGAACAACCCTTAACACGAACCAACAATCATTTAAAACCTTATAATTCAACCACAGGACTTAACGACTTCCTCTTAACAATCTCGTATTCCATACGAGTTAAATTTGACTTTATTCAAGTTTCAACCAACTTATAATCAATGCGACATCCTACCTCATTCTCCATTACTTTCAACCTTATTCTTCGGCTTAGGAAAGGCAATAAAAGCTCGACATGAAGAACACTTAATTTCCAATTCTATAGCTCTTACAACAATAGTTATCAAATGAGTCACTAGTATGAAATGACTCACACGTTCAATTAGACTTCTCGGAAAGGTACTAGTGGCATGAGGCTTTTGGGTAATGGTTCCAATGACAGCCTCAGGTGCAACATTTACCTTTTCGATTGGTTGACATCGAATCAGATGACACATTTTTAGGTGGTGAGGTTTTGTCAAACTCCACTCTATAAGGAAAGATCGTCATGACATCGATATCAGATTTAATCTCGACAATTCATCTTCAATATCACAATCAACTAATATCAACATTTCTACGAATATCAACTATTTTGTTGAGATCATAAACATCCACAACTTGGTTTAGATCTGGAATAGCTAGAATTCCTATAGAAATAGCTTTGATTGATTTGCTAGGGGAGTTAGGGTTCCTTGTGACAATCTACGTCGTATAAGTATCTCGTATAAGTATTAGATAAATTATTAAACAATCATGTAATCAAATTACAACATATATATAATCCAAGTTATATATATATATATATATTAAAATAACACTTCTCAGCCTGGCCTTGTCGGTAACTCGGGAATTCTTCTGCACCGTTATAGTCAAAAGATTTTAAACATTTTACTCAAAATATTTATTTAAAATTATTTATAGTTAAAAGATTTTTGAAATGTTTTATTCAAAACCTTGGTTTTAAAAATCTTTCGTTCACTATAACGAGAGCTCTGGTACCAAATTGTAACACCCCCAAATATTTCACATTTCAAATCAGCGGAAGAGTCGTTGGTGTTACGGGATAGCACATTACTCAAATCATAGACAACGGTTAAAAGTCGTGTCGTTTAATAACAAAGCATTTTCCATTCATAAATATCAAATTACATAGGTCCTCAGGTCAAATATATCTTACAAATTTACAAAACATTTGAATGGAAATTTTTATTTAAATGCGGGCCATAAACTCTTGTCATCTTCCCGAGAATTACCTTCAAGTACCTGAGATAAAACATGTTAAAAGTCAGCGAAACGCTGAGCGAGTCCATAGAGTTTAATAATAACCATTAATCATAAAACTGGTATATAATCATTACCAAATAACATTTTTGTACAATTCTTTGTCATAGACCATAACATAGGCCAAAAACATTTTATACGAATCATTGTCGTAAATCATAACATAGGCCTTAAGCATTTGATACGAATCATTGTCGTAAATTATAACTTAGGTCAAAAACATTTTATACGAATCATTATCGTAACAACACCATTCAATATGTTTTATAACGTTGTTTATAAATTAATAAAAACCGTTATATAATAAAACCAGAACACAGGTATAATCATAAATAAGACCCCATATTGCAAGTCAGGCAATATATTATAAATCAAATCACATATGTTAGCCTCAAAATATTGAGTCAAACAAGAATGCTCGGTCATATGTTTATTATGTATCGTAAATTAGAACTTTGTAATAGGTAGTATATTAGTCGTGTATAACGGGCTTAACTTTAAGCTAAGGTTCATTCATAAATAACCAAAGCCCAAAAGGAAAGCCCGGCCCATGTAGTATAGTCCATACAAGCCCACATGTAGGGGGACTATAAATACCCTTCCTAGCATGTTAGGAAGGGTGTTGGTTATTCATTTTCTCTAATCTAATATCACCTAGTTCTAACCATTTCTCTCTACTTTCTCTCACTACTTTCTCTCTCTAGAATTCATCTTCTTCATCTATATTCTTTCTTAAATTCGTATTTTATCATCTAAATATATGGGACAACAATTGGTATCAATCGCCATGGGGTAGTTTTGTGATTCGTTGTTGATTTACTACTTTGTTCGTGTGATTTTAACATAAAATCTACGGATTCAAGTTTTTTCTTGTGTTTTTCGTGCTCCAAATCTTCCTCCTTTAATCTCTACATCTTTCATACGTGTGGTAAGATTTTGGTTACTTTGGTTTGGATTGAAACACAAATTCCAAGGTAAAAATCCATTCTTTCTTATTGCCTTAAGTCTCGAACATTTATCTTGGTTACGATCTGATTTTTGCGATTGCATAAACCCTGGGGGTTTCTACTTGCGATCTAAGGTCACGATCACCTCCTACGATCACTCAGTACCATCTTGAGTACGATCACTCAGTACGATCTGTGAGTACGATCACTCAGTACGATCTGTGAGTACGATCACTCACTACGATCTGTGAGTACGATCACTCAGTACGATCGGAGAGTACGACGGTGAGTACGATCGTTGGATACGATCACAGGATACGATCGTTGGATACGATCACCAATACAATCAAGTGAGTACGATCCACGAGTACGATCACTTGTTACGATCCAAGACTGCGATCAGACTGCATCTAAGAGTACGATCGATGTGCGATCAGACTGCGATCTAAGAGTACGATCAGAGTGCGATCATAGAGTACGATCAGACTGCGATCTAAGAGTGCGATGGGTGACATTGCGATGGACATCTAAATTTTGTTCGAGTATTTTTTAGACTTAGCCACTATCTAGACTAGTCTCGGAACGTAGTTTACACGAAGATTAAAAAAAATAAAAAGAAGAGTTAAAATTTTAGGTCAAGTAAAATCAAATTTTTTCCATACTAGTTTTAGGCTATTTCTAGCTCGATTTCAAATTTTGGTGATTACAAATTTTTTAGGTCTACCGTTTTGTCGGACTGAGGAATTTATTGTTGGACTGAGAAAAAAGCGTAATTTTCGGAATTTTAACCACAACAACAATCACAACAAATCTACTTAAGATCCATATTCACTTCATCATTTCAGAGAATATTGAGATGGATTCTACTGCCGAATATCGTGTGACGAACAACAACATAATGGTGGTGGGTAACAAAGAGAGACCACCAATGCTTGTGTCTAGTCGATATGCTCAATGGCAATCACGTTTCATACGATACCTTGATACAAGACCTAATGGTGATTCCTTGAGGAAATGTATTACTCATGGACCATATATATTCAAGAAGATCTCAATTCCTCCAAGACCAGCCACAGATACTACTGATCCAATACCCGCAAGTGAACGTGATGAAACAAGAGCTGATCTTACACCTGAAAATTGTGCTTGGCATGATGCGGAGAAGGAAGCCATCTATATGGTTTTAAGTGGGATTGGAGATGATATTTACTCCACGGTTGATGCATGCCCGACAGCACATTAAATGTGGACTGCTATTGAACGCTTGCAACAAGGAGAATCACTCAACAAACAAGATGTCAAAACAAACTTGTTTTGGAATTTTGGCAAGTTTACTTCAAGGGATGGAGAATCAATTGATTCATACTACTCTAGTTTTTTATAAAATGATGAATGACATGACAAGAAATAACCTGCAAGTCTCCACCATGCAAGTCAATGTTCAATTTCTTCAACAACCTCAACCCAAGTGGACACGGTTCGTCACTTTAGTGAAACAACAAGAAAAGTTAGACGAGGTCTCATATCATCGACTCTTTGATATCTTGAAGCAATTTCAGAATGAAGCAAATGAGATTCGAGCTGAACGTGTTGCAAAGACGGCTAATCCACTTGCTTTAGTGACTACCACTCAACATGTTCAAGATCATCGCTCTCGTGCTCCTAAGCCGTACTCTACTACATCATCCTCACCATGATATTCCACATCATCTAAGTCTTCATCATCCACAAGATCGCGAGGCAAAGTGCCAAGAGCACCATCACCACCATCTGAGTCATCATCTGAAGAAGATAGTGATGAAGACCAAGCTCAATAGAATCGAGAGATGAAACAACAAATTCCTTTCATAATGAAAACTTACAAGAAAATCTACAAACCCACCAACAACAATCTTCGAACATCATCTAACACAAAGAACCAATATGTTGAGAGTCCTCCAAGGTATGACACACGTCGACGTGGTGAAAGTCCTTCTAGGTATGATCGACATAATCCAACTCATGTTGAGGGTTCTACAAGGTATGATCGACAAACTGCCAAGTATGATACTCAGAGGATTGCTGCTGCTACTGGGAATAAAGAAACTGTTGGAAGTCAAGTGGTTCAGCGGAGTGGGATTCAATGTTTTAATTGCCAAGGTTATGGGCATATGGCAAAGGAATGCAGGAAGCCGAAAAGGGTTAGAGACTCCAGCTATCACAAGGAAAAGATGCTGCTATGCAAGAAGATGGAAGCAGGGGTTAAATTATCAGTTGAGGAAGGAGCAATGCTTGATGACACTGATGATGAAGATTCCGATCAAGAACTTGATGCACATTACTCGTACATGGCAAAGGTTGAAGAAGTTCTCAAAGTCACTGAAGATGACAACGGTCCTATCTTTGACACTGAGCCAATCGATAAGGTACACACAACTGATGAATATAATGTGTTTGGTGATATTCATGAGCATAGTGACCTACCCAATGCCATTAATGACACGTGTATGATGGAAACGGTTGATAGAAATACCACACCCGATTCATCAGACATGTGCAATAATGAGTCTGAGGATGATCAACATGCAAATGAGTATGATGAAGAGGAACGTATTGTGCTTGCTAATTTAATTGCCACTTTACAAAAATATGTCACTAAAAATAAAAAGAGTCAAAAGCAATTAAAGAAGGAAAATGCTACGCTCACGCAAAATTTTGAAGAATGCAAAGTTGCTCTTATCAAATCTACTGAGATGACTGAAAGCTATAGAGATGAGCTCCTTCAGAAAACCAAAGAGCTTGAGGGGTACAAGGGTAGTGCGTTAAACAGTCAAAAGGACGATTTTGAAAACAAATATAATACAACTCTTGAGTTATTAGCCAAAGAGAAGCGTCAATATAATGTTTTCTTAATGGATGAATGTCAAAAAAGTACCTTGCCAATACCAAAGTTAATGAACTTGAACAAAAGCTCTCTATGACCACCACCGATTCTGCTAAAATTCTAGAGGATAAGAAACAAGAGGTAGATGCGTTAAAACAAGACTTCAAAAGTAGATATGATAAAGAAACCGAAAAAGTAACGAAACTAGAAGAACAAGTCGAATTTTTGAAGAAAGTTGTTTATAAAATGCATGATTCTATTCAATCCGTAAGAATGCTAGCACCTCCGTCGATGTTTAAGGGTCAAGCTAGCTTTGCAAGTCCTGAGTACCTTGCCAAAGCTCAAGCTGCGAACCCGTGTCTTTATCTTGATGAGACTGAAAGGACTGATCTTGACTGCATGCCTGTTAGTGTCGATAGTGAAGAGACTACCCTTTGGGATGATGATAGTCGACCTCTTGTCAATAAGGAGTTTGTGAAACCATATAATTATGCTTACATGAATAGTCTTTATGGTCTTTTCAACAAACAAACTGAGAAAACCCGTGAGGAAGTGTTCTTAGAATGCAAACAAAAGAGAATTTAATGGAAGAAAGCTTTTGCCACTAAGAAATCTAATGTTTATAAATACATAAACTACCTCCCTCTAGATGAATCTAAAAGCAAGAGTAGGAAAACATTAGGTATTCTTAAACACTACATAGATAATGTTAAATCAATTGTTGAAAGAGATTGGGCAAAACGTGAAAATGCTGAGTGGCATCGCCCGATTCCTCAAGATATTACCTTGCTTGTGAAAGAACTCTTAAATCCAAACATGGCGTTGATTAAAGAAACTGTTCTTCAACTTGAGGAGTTCATTCAGACTGAAATGTATGATGATTTAAAATATGTTGAATCTCTTGAGAAACACATTGATGATCTTCAAATGGAGAAGTCTGATTTTTCAGATGAATATGATTTACTCTTGCAAGAATGTGTTTCTAAAGATGTTATGTGTGCTTATTTTACATCTTGTGCTGATATTGATGAATATTTTGATGTTGCATGCAAATATCTTGATAAGATCAAAGAATGTAAACGTCTTGAAATTGAGCTTTCGAAACGTAAAGAAAATGTTGATAAAAAGGATTTTGAGTTACTTCAAAACAAAACTGATTTCCTTCAAAAACATTGTCATTCTCTTGAACTTGCTTTGCAAAAAGACGTTGGTAGTTTTCCACATGATAATAAATTGCAAGAAAAACTTTCCCAAACGTTTCGAGAAATGAATGAACAGAATTTGGAAATTAAAGGGTTGAAAGCTCAGTTACAAGACAGGGACAGAGCGATAGCAGAGTTGCAGAAACTCGTTGCTAAAATGGGTGGGAAAGTTGTGGAACCTAGCATTAAGAAACCTGTTATTAGACAACCCAATGCCTCGAAAGTGAATAGATCCTCTATCTTGGGAAAACCATCTGCTTTATCAAATTCCTCGTTTGCAAAACCTGTGTTTGCCCCCAAGATGGATGGAAAGGAAAGGTTACCATAGAATCAACCCATAAGGAATACTATAGCACCAAGCGTTTGTAAAACCCGTAAAAATAAGGTCATAATTTAATTCTATTTTCAATTATTTTGAAGTATTTTATAACGTTAAATATTATTATGGTTAACGGTTTAAGTTGAAACCGATATTAAATATTATATTTTAATATTTTGACGAGCAACGAGGACTACTAGTGATCGCGATACCGACGGATGCCAAAAATTTTATATTTTATTATCGATAGTTTCGATATTTAATACTTTCGACGATATCGTTTCAGTTACGTATCGAGTCGTTATATTATTATTTTTCGTGTGCGTTTAAACTTTTTAAAAAAAAAAGTACAATCTAACATTTTCAGGTAGTGAAATATTTTCTCGTATAATATTTTAAAACTTATTTTTGTGTTGATTGACGAACTCACAATTTACGGATTTAAATTTGGGCTTACGTGCATAATTTAGCGTCCCTTACGACTAAACCGGAAACCTTAGGATTACGTATTTACGTTTTTGAACTCCGTTTTTGATGAGACAATTTTTATTGGATTCGTTTTGTGACATTGATTCATAATTTATAAAAACGTTTTTTCGTGAAACGACCCGAGGGCACACAAATCGAGAAAACTAGACTCGAGGAATACCCGTAAACTAGTGAGATGGGACAAAATACATTGTCCCACCCCACTAGCTAGTTTGGATGGCACCAACATGACACCACAACTATATGTGGCATCATGTTAGCTACAAGTTTACAAGTGTAAACAAAGCTTACACTTTAAGCTTTGTCTAGTCAAAACCACTAGCAACTAACTCATTTCCATTTCCATACATGCAAAATCAAAACAAATCCTCTCAAAACCTCCCACCATTGCCATCCATATTCAAGCTACAAACACCCCTTTTGATCTTTTCTAGCCATAAAATACATGTTAACTAGCTCTATCATGGAGTTATCTTGAAGCCTTGATCATTTGGTGGCCATATTAACAACATTGGAGGTGATTTGCTTGTGTCCTAGGGCTGATTTCTCAACTATTGTTCTTGGTGTTTGATGTCTTGGAGTTACTTATGGTGTTCATCAAGTTCTTGTCTTCCAAAAACAAGAAATACACTTGGTTGGTAAAGAAGATCATCCTCTCCATTTTCTCTTGTTATTTTTGTAAAGAACAAATGTATTTTCTTTATTTTGTATATGTATATGATGTATATATGATGATAAAAATGTTGTGTGGGGATCAAGTGTTGATAAATATGCTTAAAAATGTTAATAACCATAAGAAATAAGGCTAAAATCATGCTTATTTAGTTGGCTGTATAAAAACAGTATATAACTAAAACTTGAACTGATAAAATTGCATGGTATGATCCATTTACAGTAAGTACAAGATGGGTTATACACATGTGAGAGTTGGCCATGCAATGGAATCAATATAATGAGTGAGATATGATCAAAACAAGTTGGGTGTTCTAATCTGAATAAGCAGTTTTGTAGGGACTGTTAAGGCAAGATAAGCTTAAAATGAGCAGTAGCTATAACTAAGTTAAATGTAGCACATAATATGAAGAACATGTCACCCAAAAATGAGCTTCTAATTCATTATAGAACTCTAGATATGGTAAAAATGGTGAACATGAAGATAAAAATCAGATTTTAAGAATTAATGTTTATTATTATTATATAAGCACTCAAATTTTATTATATAAAATGTAAAATAAAAACCCACTAACTTATGAAACTTATTTATATAAATATGTAAAAGGTTAATTAAATGGATAAATTATATAAATGGTAGTGGAATAATATTTATAAGTAATAAAAACTATAAACTTGATTTTTACGACTTTTTCGGCTATTACCGTAAAATTAACGTTTTTCGCCAAATAAAACTTAGACGATCAAACCCGTCTAATGTAAAGTTTTTAAAAGTCATATACTGATATATATATAAGTAACTAATACAAGTAAAAACCGATAAAACCCGAACTATAGGACATACGGACATTAACGAGCTAAATAAGCATATTGGACTAATAATTGGACTAAATAATTAAGCACTTATAAAAAGAACTTATTGGGCTTAACCCATTTGGGCCCAACATGGAAAGTATAGATACTGATAATATAGGTATAAAATAGATTAAAACAAGTTAAAGAACTTATACTAAGCTTATTGGACTTAAAATAGGTAAGTAGGTAAAACTAGTAAACTAGTAAAAAGTTACCAAAACGTAAACACTAAAATGAGTAAACAAGGATATATAAACCCACTTGATCATCATCATATGTACAAAATCATCATATGTATATTGTTATTTTGATAAAAGTCATTAGACAAGAGTCTAAGACCGATTATTATTTATATAGGTTTTCGTGACCGAAGCACGCCCGTAGCCGATAATCCGCCTTTCATTATCAACGTGAGTCTATAGCCTCGTTTGAGCTCATTCAAATATTTTTAAAACCCGCGAGGGGGAATACATGTTTTTTTTAAACTTAGAACACAAGATTTTTATGGTATGCTTGTCCCTCTATGAATGGACCCGTGGTTGCCTTTAAATTGCATTAAGTGTTTGCCTTAGTTAAAGCCTCAATTATGGACCGTTAATTAACCTATGATGGGTTAACCGCTAGTACAATTAATAGATCTATGGGGGAAGCCGCCCCGGTTCAGTTTTTGTGGACTTGTCATAGAAGCTTAGGCCCGACCTCCACACTGTTTGAGCATATTGTATTGAGAAGTCAGGTATACGGCAATGTACCAATAATCTGGAGGTAACCGACAATTAATAAATCTCTCGTCTTATTAGACTAATATGGGAGTGTCTAAGGGCTCGGTTCCATGAGCTTATTGCAATTTATGCTATATACAATTATCATTGTTGATGCAAATTATTATTTGATGCTTATAAGCATGCCATAAACTTATAATCTTTGCTTGTGTTCAAATTGATTTCATAAACCTATAGATTCACTCGGCATTTTTGCTGATTGTTTTACTCACATGTATTTCAGGTAATCAAGAAGTGGAAGCTTGGAGGTCACGGGGAATGAAGTTGTGCACTGCTTTTGTTGTTCAAACTCTTTGATTTATTTATCGTTCCATTTTTAAAACAAACCAATATGTTGTTTTAACTTATCTTTTGGTAACGATTACTTGGGACTACGCTACTCTGACAAATGTTTTAGGAACGATAAATCTAAAATGTCTCTTTTCGAGTCGTTCTTTATAAATTATGTGTTATTGTATCATTGTTTAGCACCCAAAGATGTATTCCGCTACGTGTAAATTTGGGGGTGTTAAAGATTGGTATCAGAGCCATGAGTTATAGAGAACTAGGTCTTTTTCTAAAAACCTAAACTATAACTGTCGGTTTTATTTTTCAAAAGTCGGTGCACATGATTTCGCGTGACTTCAGGTTCAAGCTACTTCTGGGATTACAACTTTAGTATACATTATTATGTATGCCTTATTGCTAAGTATTTCTAAATAAATACTATAATCCTTTATTGATATATATTTATGTCGTTAAATTTTTCGATAAAAGTTTATCATTTATTAATGATTAACTTAAATAAATACATTGAATTTTCAAGATCTTTCTGTATTTATTTTTGAAGTATTTAAATTGCTTTTATTGCAAATTTTATATTATGACCTTACATACCTTCATCTGCGCGCGTTACTTTCATTATTTAACCCTTTGAGATATCTACGTAGATATCCAAATCGTCTTCCGGCTATTTGTGCTTGGACGTCTTTTAACGTAATCTCTAGACCATTGTGTAGCTCAATGTGTCCTTGGAGTAGACTAACCGCTATTTATTGAAATTTATATGTATCGACTCCAAAGTGTATTGTTCGCTTATATCTCGGTAACGTCATCGTCATTTTATAAATCATCGTCTAGATTATGGCGCTAGATTGGAATACGATTTTACATCTATAAACTTGTATTATCCTCTTTCATTAACCTTCTTGCTCTCGGAACGCAACCTATGAATGTTCCATTCTTTTCTTTTTATGTTTTGTGTTTTTGACAATCGTGGCACCAAGGAGATTTGCCTACATTGCATTTTGAAATCTAAATTACGAACGTCTTTCACCGTCTTGCTTCCTAAATTTCGTGTTGAATACCTTGAAGCGTTTTCTGTCATTCATCATGCTATATTTTATTTGATGCTCATTACGAGATTTATTTTTCGTTGTTATAAAATCCACAAGACATGTGTGTATATATGTATATATTTTGAGCCGTTAAGAACTGTCGAAAAATACACTTTATGCAGAAATTGTAGGGGCAGTATAAACAGGTCAAAACTTAAAAGTAAAACCTGCGTTTTTAAAATAAAATAGTCAAACCTGCACAGAACTTGCAGGGGTATTTTGGTCATTTTACATTGGTTTCAGGTCTCGGGTAAAACTAGAAAGTCGTCTGAAACGTCGTTTTGCATCAAAATGCTTTAGACTCTGAGTCTTGGAGATGTCGTTTATCGGGTCAATTAATCGGCTCATATTTAAAAGTTAAATCTGATAGAAAATTTAGAACATGAGTTTTAAATGTTTCTAAGCTGTTTTGATTTCATTTGAGATCGTAAAATTTTAACAAATATTATTTTACAACTACCGAATACTAGTTGCATGTGAAAATATTTAAAAATAGAAACAATACAGGATTAGCAATTACCGGATTAATGGTATAATTTAAAAACGAATAACATACTTTCTTAAAAGCATGTTGTGTCGAGTATCTTACAAACAATACACATGTGGATTGTTTTATTCTTTTCATATATATGACTCATTTGTCATTCGATGTTATTTTATTTTCGTTTTCTTCTAACCTTTCACTGATTTGAGTTGAGTTTTGAAGTTTTGCCTTCACATTCTTCGTTGACATTCTTATCGCGTATCTCATGACGTTTTCGTCTAAACCTTATAACCCTTTGAAAACTTAACAACTTGTAACCATTTCATTGGTTGTTTTATGAGCTACTATTTGCCACTTTTTACAAAACTTTGACTACTTTATACGTTGTCATAATGTCATATTATAAATAAATATGATATTGTTTTATGATTATTTTCACCAATTGTTTTTACTTTGGTCTTAATACTTTTCGTAACATTAAAAGTTTCTTATTGATTATCTCACAAATTACTTGTATCCTATAAATTTATAAACTATTTTTAAATTCCATTTTACAAATGGCATGGTTTATATAAACATAAGAAACATAATACTTTTCGACGAAATGAAGCACTGCATTGCTAGCCCTAAATTATACATGGCCTGATCACCTATGTCTAATTTAGAAGGAGCCATGCTAGGCTGAATAGTAGTCACCTTAAAAATCTTGATAATAATCAACTTTTTACTTGTATTTATGATAAAGATAAATAAAATGAAATAAAGTGAAAGGAAGTTTTGAAAACCTTTATATTTTATGCAAGTAACACAATTTCTATGCATCCGCATACGTTTTTTTACCTTTTCTTGAACGAATTACGCGCTTACGAATACGTTTTTACTCGACAATCGTTTTTCTACTTGTTACTTCATTTTGTCTTATAACTGATTTCTTTTGACCGTTCGTATAATTACTGACTGTTGATAAATGACTTGAAAGTCTCGATGTTTTATCCTTCCTTCTCGTCCAATCTTCTTTATGCGACTGGGTAGATCTTTGGAATGTCTCCGCACGTGAATAATTAATTATCACTAGAGTGATTTCCGTATATCCGGGATGACGTCCGTCACTCTCGTTTGTCTCGAAACCCACTCTTGTGAACCGTGCTTTGACCTCTCTCTTTAAACACTAACATCGTTCATTTGATTTGTTTTAATTACAAGTGATTATTAGAAATTTTCTTTGATTAAAATTTTTGTATGGATCTTATTTCCGATCATGTATCGACCATCGCTAAGTTAACGAGCTGATGTTGGTGAACCACCGACCGCACTAACAAAATTGACAACTTGTTTAATCTTACTATTTCTTATCGTCTTACCATCAACGCCTTTATTTTATTATTCTCTTTAAGAATTCATACGACATTTGCTTCGTTCTCTTTTGTACCATTGATTTCGTATTAATTGTTGACTATTACTTTCATTCGTATTCGTTTGTTATCTTGTCACATTTCGAAACCCGAATATATCCCGTGTTATTTTGAAATAATAAACACCTGTATGTATTTCTACAAAGTATTATAAAAATTTTATGGAACTTTTATACATTTTTCAATGATTTTCAATTATCAAAATAACCATTACAAGTAAAAGGTCAAATTTATACATCATATTTTGTATAACTAAAACTAATGTTTAAAAATAAAATTATGTTCTACCTTTTGAACTAATTGACTTATCATACTTTACTTTTAATGTAATGAAATTACCGGTTTAATTTATATTCCTAATAATGATTTAATTTGGAAATTATATCTTCTAATTGTAACCAACAATATGAGTTTAATTTATAAAATTCATGTCATTCTTTCAAAGTTTCTTAAGACAACCAAAATAAATTATGAAGCTATTTAACTTATATTTTTAATATATCATCTTTATCAAGAAAGTACCTCAAATGAGTCTTAAGGTAATACCAAATCCAGGACGGATAATTGTGACAAACGTTATTTTAATGTTAATATTTAATTCATTCTTCGCTCTCATTTTTCTAGTATTGTGAATAATTATGTTTTACGGTTACGTGAGTCGAGATCCCTCGTCGATCGTTAATCTTAAATCATTTTACCACATCTTGTTCGTTTATGCGTTTATTGAAGTCATTTTTATCTCGTTCTGTTCCTCGTATTGAAGATTACTATTTTATTCTGAGTTTAAAATGAATCTCGGGAAGCAGTGTATAAGAAGAAACGATAAGTGTCACCAGGATTTATGCGTGTACTTGTAGAATGATTGAGGACCGAATCTCTT
This sequence comes from Glebionis coronaria, assembly GCA_025667525.1. NCBI lineage: Eukaryota > Viridiplantae > Streptophyta > Magnoliopsida > Asterales > Asteraceae > Glebionis > Glebionis coronaria. The sequence goes on from CM046875.1 coordinate 101,408,209, forward strand.
AATGAATGGAGTTAATAAATTCGTTACAACCTCGAGGAGTATGTTGAGGCCGACACCGCAAGTGGAAAGACTCTGGAGATAAAGTGGTTATTATCAAGGGTTCGTTCAAGGTTTTCTCGATGATTAACGGTGGAGATCTATACTCGATGTTTGTGTTCGACCTTTTCTTTTATGTACTTATATGGTGTGTGATCTAGTCAAATGATCGTAAGTTGTGAGAACTTGAGACGGCATCATCCGATGACGTCCGATCATGTAGAACACATATTATGTAATATCTTTTTGACTTTCAACGACGATATTTATTGAGACTTTAATGCGCGTTGGCGAAAGTGAGATGGTGTCTTTGTATTATCTTTTGAGTGAGGACCCGCGTGTGAGCACCCTCTGTTGACGAAAATGTTTTTCTTGTTAATTCTTTTTGATGTGTGTCCATGGCTACCCGGCCAGTGGCTATCCTTTAAATTGCAACATTCTTTTTAACTGGACTTACCCGAAAATCCTGTCACCTATTCTTGTCGTCGAATGAGCTTCGTGTGATTCATAAAATTTTCATGTGTCGAGCTTGACGGGTGACTGGTGGATAAGGATTTATTTATTCCTTTATGGTGAGATACAACTTGACGACAAGTTGCGTTTTGTAAAAGAACCAGTGGAGATCGTGGATCGAGATTCACGTGGGAACGTACTGACTTCTTATTAAGGAATGTCGTCATACTTCCGGGTAGTGAACAACTCGTGTATGAGGCGAGTTGAGCGCCGGGACGTCGCTCCCTTAAGGTGGTGAGGATGTAAAACCCGTAAAAATAAGGTCATAATTTAATTCTATTTTCAATTATTTTGAAGTATTTTATAACGTTAAATATTATTATGTTTAACGGTTTAAGTTGAAACCGATATTAAATATTATATTTTAATATTTTGACGAGCAACGAGGACTACTAGTGATCGCGATACCGACGGATGCCAAAAATTTTATATTTTATTATCGATAGTTTCGATATTTAATACTTTCGACGATATCGTTTCAGTTACGTATCGAGTCGTTATATTATTATTTTTCGTGTGCGTTTAAACTTTTTAAAAAAAAAAGTACAATCTAACATTTTCAGGTAGTGAAATATTTTCTCGTATAATATTTTAAAACTTATTTTTGTGTTGATTGACGAACTCACAATTTACGGATTTAAATTTGGGCTTACGTGCATAATTTAGCGTCCCTTACGACTAAACCGGAAACCTTAGGATTACGTATTTACGTTTTTGAACTCCGTTTTTGATGAGACAATTTTTATTGGATTCGTTTTGTGACATTGATTCATAATTTATAAAAACGTTTTTCGTGAAACGACCCGAGGGCACGCAAATCGAGAAAACTAGACTCGAGGAATACCCGTAAACTAGTGAGATGGGACAAAATACATTGTCCCACCCCACTAGCTAGTTTGGATGGCACCAACATGACACCACAACTATATGTGGCATCATGTTAGCTACAAGTTTACAAGTGTAAACAAAGCTTACACTTTAAGCTTTGTCTAGTCAAAACCACTAGCAACTAACTCATTTCCATTTCCATACATGCAAAATCAACACAAATCCTCTCAAAACCTCCCACCATTGCCATCCATATTCAAGCTACAAACACCCCTTTTGATCTTTTCTAGCCATAAAATACATGTTAACTAGCTCTATCATGGAGTTATCTTGAAGCCTTGATCATTTGGTGGCCATATTAACAACATTGGAGGTGATTTGCTTGTGTCCTAGGGCTGATTTCTCAACTATTGTTCTTGGTGTTTGATGTCTTGGAGTTACTTGTGGTGTTCATCAAGTTCTTGTCTTCCAAAAACAAGAAATACACTTGGTTGGTAAAGAAGATCATCCTCTCCATTTTCTCTTGTTATTTTTGTAAAGAACAAATGTATTTTCTTTATTTTGTATATGTATATGATGTATATATGATGATAAAAATGTTGTGTGGGGATCAAGTGTTGATAAATATGCTTAAAAATGTTAATAACCATAAGAAATAAGGCTAAAATCATGCTTATTTAGTTGGCTGTATAAAAACAGTATATAACTAAAACTTGAACTGATAAAATTGCATGGTATGATCCATTTACAGTAAGTACAAGATGGGTTATACACATGTGAGAGTTGGCCATGCAATGGAATCAATATAATGAGTGAGATATGATCAAAACAAGTTGGGTGTTCTAATCTGAATAAGCAGTTTTGTAGGGACTGTTAAGGCAAGATAAGCTTAAAATGAGCAGTAGCTATAACTAAGTTAAATGTAGCACATAATATGAAGAACATGTCACCCAAAAATGAGCTTCTAATTCATTATAGAACTCTAGATATGGTAAAAATGGTGAACATGAAGATAAAAATCAGATTTTAAGAATTAATGTTTATTATTATTATATAAGCACTCAAATTTTATTATATAAAATGTAAAATAAAAACCCACTAACTTATGAAACTTATTTATATAAATATGTAAAAGGTTAATTAAATGGATAAATTATATAAATGGTAGTGGAATAATATTTATAAGTAATAAAAACTATAAACTTGATTTTTACGACTTTTTCGGCTATTACCGTAAAATTAACGTTTTTCGCCAAATAAAACTTAGACGATCAAACCCGTCTAATGTAAAGTTTTTAAAAGTCATATACTGATATATATATAAGTAACTAATACAAGTAAAAACCGATAAAACCCGAACTATAGGACATACGGACATTAACGAGCTAAATAAGCATATTGGACTAATAATTGGACTAAATAATTAAGCACTTATAAAAAGAACTTATTGGGCTTAACCCATTTGGGCCCAACATGGAAAGTATAGATACTGATAATATAGGTATAAAATAGATTAAAACAAGTTAAAGAACTTATACTAAGCTTATTGGACTTAAAATAGGTAAGTAGGTAAAACTAGTAAACTAGTAAAAAGTTACCAAAACGTAAACACTAAAATGAGTAAACAAGGATATATAAACCCACTTGATCATCATCATATGTACAAAATCATCATATGTATATTGTTATTTTGATAAAAGTCATTAGACAAGAGTCTAAGACCGATTATTATTTATATAGGTTTCCGTGACCGAAGCACGCCCGTAGCCGATAATCCGCCTTTCATTATCAACGTGAGTCTATAGCCTCGTTTGAGCTCATTCAAATATTTTTAAAACCCGCGAGGGGGAATACATGTTTTTTTTAAACTTAGAACACAAGATTTTTATGGTATGCTTGTCCCTCTATGAATGGACCCGTGGTTGCCTTTAAATTGCATTAAGTGTTTGCCTTAGTTAAAGCCTCAATTATGGACCGTTAATTAACCTATGATGGGTTAACCGCTAGTACAATTAATAGATCTATGGGGGAAGCCGCCCCGGTTCAGTTTTTGTGGACTTGTCATAGAAGCTTAGGCCCGACCTCCACACTGTTTGAGCATATTGTATTGAGAAGTCAGGTATACGGCAATGTACCAATAATCTGGAGGTAACCGACAATTAATAAATCTCTCGTCTTATTAGACTGATATGGGAGTGTCTAAGGGCTCGGTTCCATGAGCTTATTGCAATTTATGCTATATACAATTATCATTGTTGATGCAAATTATTATTTGATGCTTATAAGCATGCCACAAACTTATAATCTTTGCTTGTGTTCAAATTGATTTCATAAACCTATAGATTCACTCGGCATTTTTGCTGATTGTTTTACTCACATGTATTTCAGGTAATCAAGAAGTGGAAGCTTGGAGGTCACGGGGAATGAAGTTGTGCACTGCTTTTGTTGTTCAAACTCTTTGATTTATTTATCGTTCCATTTTTAAAACAAACCAATATGTTGTTTTAACTTATCTTTTGGTAACGATTACTTGGGACTACGCTACTCTGACAAATGTTTTAGGAACGATAAATCTAAAATGTCTCTTTTCGAGTCGTTCTTTATAAATTATGTGTTATTGTATCATTGTTTAGCACCCAAAGATGTATTCCGCTACGTGTAAATTTGGGGGTGTTAAAGCGTTAAGCACAATAATGTGATTAAACCAGGGATGTATAAAATGCCCACTAAGCCCACAAACAAAGTTACTCAATCGCCTCAGACTTCTAGAAACACTAATATTCGTGTGTCTTCTACTACAGGAATAGTTTCCACTACTAGTGTTAGCCGGCCTCAGCTTAAGCGCACTCAAGTGAATGATAAGGTCTGGAAACACAAGAATCAAGGGAAGATGAAGGAAGTAGAAGAACACCCTAGGAATTTGAATGTTTTTAAGAATAAAAAGTCTGTAATCGCATGTAATGACGATTTGAATGCTGTGAATGATTTGAATGCTATGAATGTGAAATTTGTTTGTATCAAATGTGGAAAGTGTGCTAATGCTAATCATTCTATGTGTTCTATGAATAAAGTCAAAGGCGTAGATACTAGAACCAAGAAGCAAGCTGCAATACCTATTAGAGCTAGTAAACCCAAACGCAAAGTGAACCATTCTGGTACAACCCCCACTAAGAAAAGTAATGCATCAGACTCCACCACCAAGAACCCTAGAAGCAAAATTTAGGAATTATATGAGTCTGCTAGCAAGTCTTGGAAATGGTGGTTTGCTAATCAATGTCCTCCAGGATATAAATGGATGCCTAAAGCTAGGACAAACAATGTGAAAACGAGTGTTAGTATGCCTTTAAATGTTGCTAAGGAGACTAATGATTCTATAATCACAACTACTGTGGTATCTATTTTAGCAAATGCTCCATCGTGTTCTAACTCTTCTGCAGGTGATACAAATAATTCTCTTCATACTGGACTCCGGATGCACGAAGCACATGACGGGGAATCTCAAGCTTCTAATTAACTTTGTGGAGAAGTTCCTGGGTATGGTCCGATTCGGTAATGATCAATTTGCACCGATCCTAGGATATGGATATTTGGTTCAGGGGAATATCACGATCAAAAGGGTATACTACGTCGAAGGGCTCAATCATAATCTATTCTCGGTTGGTCAATTCTGTGATGCGGATTTGGAGGTTGCTTTCAGAAAGAAGACATGTTTTGTTCGTGATTATGATGGGAATGACTTACTTACCGGTACACGGGGTACTGATCTTTACACAATTTAACTTCAAGACACAACTTCATCAACTCCAATTTGCTTCATGGCTAAAGCTTCAACGACTCAGGCATGGTTATGGCATCAACGTCTTTCTCATCTAAACTTTGATACCATCAACCTGCTTTCCAAGAAAGATATTGTGAGAGGCCTTCCAAGTTTGAAATTCATCAAAGATCATCTTTGTTCTTCTTGTGAACTTTGTAAAGCTAAACGAAGTAGCTTCAAAACAAAGACCACACCAAGCTCTAAAGGACGGTTAGATCTTCTTCAAATGGATCTGTGTGGTCCCATGCGTGTTCATAGTATCAATGGAAAGAAATATATTCTGGTAATTATCGATGATTACTCAAGGTACACATGGACTCACTTCTTAAGGTCCAAGGATGAAACACCTGAAGTTCTCATCGGCTTTCTTAAACTGATACAACGTGTTCTTCAAGCTCAAGTCAAAGTGGTTCGTACTGACAGAGGTACAGAATTTTGAATTCAAAACTGAGAAACTATTTTGAAGCCGAAGGAATTGAACATGAAACATCTATTGCTCGAACACCCGAACAAAACGACGTTGTTGAAAGACGAAACTGTACTATAGTGAGGCTGCTCGAACATTATTATCCGCTTCAAAACTTCCACTATACATTTGGGCCGAAGCCGTGTCAACCACATGCTACACACAAAACCGTTCCTTTATTATCCCAAGACACGAAAAGACACCATATCACATAATTCATGCTCGAAAACCCTCACTCAAACACCTTCGTGTTTTTGGATGTACTTGTTACATAATTCGAGATGGTGAAAATTTAGATAAGATGAAAGAGAAAGGTGATGCATGTATTCTTGTGGGATATGCAACTCAGTCTAAGGGATACAGAGTGTACAACAAGAGAACAAAATTGATAGTCGAGACTATTCATATCAGATTTGATGAATTGCAAGAAATGGCACTTGAACAAAACAGTTTAAGTCCCGATCCACAAAGACAAACGACTTCCGTTCACAACCGCACAGAACTCGGAACTCAAGACCACAGAAATGAACCGTCAAGTTCAACGCTGGTTCCAGAACATGTTCCTAGAGCAGATATGACAGTGGACACGACACTTGAAGAGTTGGAAATGTTATATGGACCAATGTATGATGAATATTTCACGGGGAAGAAACAAGTTGTATCAAAGTCTTTCGCTGTCACTCATGATAAGAATGATGATACCGATCATCGTCAACAACCGGATACAATCATCTACTTCAACACGGGTTGCTGCAGATTTACCTCCTCAGAATATCACTTCAACAATCGATCCTACAACATCCACAACTACTATCGTTGCTCCAAAGAACACAAATCAAGTAGACAATGCATTAACTAACGAAGACGAATTTATCAACCCATTCGGTACACCGGTACACGAAACTGGAGAGTCTTCTACTCGCCATGTTGATCCGTCAATGCATACTATCAACGGCATCCTTCAACACATCATTGGACCCGAGATCATCCTTTGGTTCATGTATTTGGAAACCCTTCACAGCCCGTTCGCACAAGACGACAGCTTAACACCGATGGCGATGTTTGTATGTTCGCACTCGCCGTGAGTTCAGCTGAACCGAAAAACATCAAAGAAGCCATGGCTGATCATGCTTGGATTGAATCGATGACGGATGAACTTCAACAATTTGAAAGACTTAAGTCTAGGAACTTGTTGACAGACCATACGACGTATCTTCGATGGATCTGGAAAAACAAGATGGATGAAGAGAACACGATCATCAAGAATAAATCTAGGCTAGTGGCTAAAGGGTATGGACAGAAAGAGGGAATTGATTTTGAAGAATCATTTGCACCAGTTGCTCGTATGGAAGCGGTCAAGATTTTCCTTGCTTATGCGGCACATAAGGGATTCACTGTCTATCAAATGGACGTAAAGACAACATTTCTTAACGGTCCTTTGAAGGAAGAAGTCTATGTCACGCAGCCGGAAGGATTCGTCAATCCTTATTATCCTGACAAGGTGTATCGTCTCCACAAAGCACTATATGGACTAAAGCAAGCTCCAAGGGCGTGGTACGACGAGCTCTCAAAATTTCTGGTATCCAAAGGTTTCTCAAAAGGTTCCATTGGTCTAACTCTGTTCACTTATAAATATGGGGATGACATTTTGCTTGTGCAAATTTATGTTGATGACATTATTTTCGGGTCTACAAACCCAAAACTTTCAGAATGGTTTGAAAAAGTAATGCACAGCAAATTTGAAATGTCAATGATGGGCGAACTAAAATTCTTTCTAGGAATTCAAGTTCACCAAGCCCCAAGTGGTATCTTTATAAACCAAGCTAAGTATTGTCAAGAGATAATCAAAAAGCATGGTATGACTTCATGTGACCCCGTTGGGACACATTATCAACCACATCGCTAGATGCTGACTTGGAGGGAAATCTCATCGATCAAACGAGATATCGTTCCATGATCGGTTCCCTCATGTACTTGACAGCAAGCAGACCTGATATTTCACATGCTACGTGTTATTGTGCATGATATCAAGCACGACCCACTGAAAAGCACCTCAAGGAGGTTAAATGGATCTTTTAGTACCTAAAGAATACTAATACTTGAACTTTTGGTGCTCTTGTATAAAATAATTTCGTTGTTCCCAAGTCTTTTCGAATTGAAAACCGGTCTTAAGTGCGACTCAATCGTCTTTTGGTGAATCAAGAGAATGGTTTGGTTGATTTGTTTAAAACTATTAGCAAGTAATTAAAGTGTCGTTGAGTAAAATGGAAGTTAAAAGATTAATTTGAATGACGAGTAAAAATAAATGCATATAAACTTAAAGGCAAAATGGAAAAGTACTAACTCACTAAATAAAACTAACACTTGGAAAATTCTTGAAAATAAGAACTTAATAGAAAGGTACTAAAAGAAAGTAAGGTCGAAGCATCAAGCACATGCAAACAATCGGAAAAGAGGCTAAAACAGGCCCAGATCGGAATATATTCCGATCTGGTGGTCGGAATGTAAGGTTTTGGGAGCAATCGGAAAGTGGGATAAAAGACCAATCGGAATCACATGGAAATGAAGGACAATCGGAATGTGTAGAAATGAAACAATCGGAATATACAGAAAATCCACCAATCGGAATACCAATCTTGGCTAAATCGGAATAACAAGGGGGCAGCCAATCGGAATATGTGAAATACCCCAATCGGAAAGTCAAGCCCTAATCCGATTGGTTCAATCGGAAAGTGAAGATGGTGCCGTCGGAATAAGGACCAATCGGAAAGGGGTTTTAAACCCTTTCCTAAAATTGAGGAAATCGGTTAGATGGTGAACCCGGTCGGAAAACCCAATCGGAAAGGGGATATAAAATCCCTTTTCCGAAAATAAAGGGATTTGGTTAAGCTAGACAATAAGCTAAGTTCAATAAGCTAATATCCACAACTTAACAATCCGAATACTTATCCGAATCAAATAAGCACTTTAATCAACTTATTCAACTCGAAAATAAGCAACTTTTTAGATCAAACAATAAAAACATAAACTTTTTAATAAAACTTTTTAATAAGAAAAATGAGCCAATCATAAAAATAAGCCAATAAGCACAAAAGTCTTAAAGTTTAATCAAATGAAAACTTATAAAATGATCAAAAGATTAACTTTTAAGCACGAAATCAATTAGAACAACACGGATCTTATGATATACGCACCAAAATCAATCTAAAATCAAAGAAAAGTAGAATGAGATTAAGAGATAAAAGCTTAAAATGAACTTGATTAATAAAAATAAGCAATACAAAGTGTTTAATCTTAAAAGATTAAAAGAAAAAGATGAACTAGTGAGAGAAAGTTTAAGACTTTCTCTCTCTAAAAACTAGAGAAAACTAAAAAGTGAAAAATTAACTAAAAACTCTAACCCTCCTTCCTAATGACTATTAGGAAGGTATTTATAGAGAAGGTGGAAGGAGTGCATGTGTTGCATCTTCTTTCTTGCTTTCTTCACGTTTTCTTGACTCGACTTTAATTCTTCGTCTTTGTCGTCTCAGGATTTGAACTTGTCTTTTAATTTTCTTCTTCTATTAGACTTAAGTTCTTCGACTTCGATAAACTTCCGTCTTTTGGACTTTTTCTTTGATAAATCTTCAGAATAGGCCTTGGACTTCCGTTCTTTCTGCACTCTTGATCTTTTGACTTCGTCTTTTCCCGTTTTCTTCAATAAGAGCCCGTGAAAGCCCGTGTTTTCTTCCTTTTTCATATTTTGGTCCTAAAACACAATAAAAATATAAACCACGCATAATTCCGACTTTTACGACATAAATCACACGTTTTGGTCTTGTTATTACTGGAAATAAGTGGTAAAAGGATAAGTGTTTTTACACTTATTAAATCCCCTACACTTGACCATTGCAATGCCCTCATGCAATGCATTAATTTTAAAGCACGGTTTATATTTTCCATCATAAATAACCCACCTTGGCCTTTATTAAATAGAAATAAGTAAAGAAATTAAAAACTTACATTGGGTTTTGGCGGCCCTGAACGTTTATCATTCTCAAGTTTCACGTTCCCCATACCAAGCTTAAAAACGAGATCATTGTTATTATAAGTTAGCAAACTATCACGAACTCATGTGGGCCAATTATTCACTTAGACTCCCTTATTCCTAGGTGTATCTCTTATATTTTATTTTTGTCTTGAATGATCACGAGGATGCATTGTTTGACTTATTTCGATAGTTATTTTAGTCCGAAAATAAGGTGAACGATTTAATCAATAGTTAGCTAAAGGACCAAATCTTTTAAAACTGCTTCTCGGGATATCAAAAAGTTCATATCTTGGCATAACTTGGTTCGCGATTTGAGACCTTTCTCGAGCCGATATTTGGCAGCGACTTCATACTTCGAATCTTCGAGAGACGTTCTTGAAATTATGGTCTTCTCTTCATAATAGGAATTTCTTCACTTGAAGTTTTTGAGAGATTCTTCATCTTTGGACCACGACTTCTTCATTTTTCTCCAATCTTTATTTTGGACTTTGATATACAACGATCCGCCTCCTTTTAGGACTTGGATCTATTTATCCTCATACCTTGTTAGGGTCTTTTCGGATAGACTTCTCCATGACTTTTGGGGAGTTCTTGCTTTTCGTCGTGTGTCTCGATCCTTCATATTGATTTTTGATAAATGATTCTTCACATCACTTTTGGATCTTTAGCAACAAAATGTAGCCCTCATGCCTTGTTAGGGCCTTTTCGGACTCGCCAATCTTCGCGCCCCGCTTCATAAGTTATGCCTTGGCTATGAACTCTCGTCATTACCGAGCAACTTTTAAACGATCTGGGGCTAGAAGCTAAGTAACCTTTTAAATCGTACAACCTTATTTATTAGCAGATTAATTCATTAACAAGCGGAGGGAGAATAGGCTCATAATTAACTCACATAAATTCACGAAAGAATACCGAACTTATAATTGGCTCTATCATCTCTCGTTCTCCACAGTTTAAAATCTCAAAGAATGAGACTCGTGGATGCTTAGCCTATTAAGTCAAAGTTTTGGGTTTTCGAGTCGCCTATAGGATCTTGCAAATTCTTAGACTTTTTCAAGTTTAGAAATCGCGTTTTAAAGTTCCCTTGATAAACGACTCTCTAGGATCAATTATAGGAACTAGCGAAAAGTTCTTGTTCTTAACCCGTGAGAGTTAAGACTTTCGCGTTTTATAGCTCCCTATATAAAAGCCTAGCAAAACTTGACTTAAACACGTTAAGGATACTAGCTAGAGTAAACTTAGGTAAGTAAACTCGGGTTGAGTCAAAATGTTCACGACTAAGAAAAATCTAAAACCACTTTATTAAAAATTTATTCTAGCAAAGGAAACATAACAAAGGCAAATACAACTATACAACTAGGCCAAAATAGATTAAAAATTTTGAAAAACGTCAAAAAATCGAATTTTCCGGTTAAAATGAGGGCAAATTCATGGAGAAGACCACTTACTTCGATAGAAGTCCCCCCTACACTTGAGATAAACATTGTCCTCAATGTTTAAGCATGTGGGAGTAAACTCCCCTACACTTATGACATTGTGCACTTTGTTTAAATCTTGCTAAGGAACAACTAAAGTGTATTCAATGTGAACATATAGAATATGAAATATTGAATCACAAGAGTTTAGGATAGAACCGGGAAGATAGGAACACGGTCTCACGGTTCATCAAAAGTCATCAAGATGCTCTCTGAAGCTTTAATCCCTGCACAGCATAAGAAACAAGACAACAAACATATGCAGGGCTCCCCCCTACACTTATTATGAAAGCAGTAAAGGATAGAACACGGGTTGCCTCCCGAGAAGCGCTTGTTTTTGTTCACCGAGTCGTGAGCCTGACTCGACCCAATTTTAGTTCATGGAGAACGTGGTGAGGGATGGAATCATCTCCTGAGAGATGTCCTCACCAAAGTACAGCTTCAAACGCTGGCCATTCACCTTGAAATTGGGCCCATTCGGCTGAGAAAGCTCAATGGTCCCATAAGGAAAGACTTTGGCGACGGTGAATGGACCAGTCCAGCGGCTCTTCAACTTGCTAGAGAATATCTTCAACCGAGAGTTGAAGAGTAAGACTTGATCACCAACGTGGAACTCTCGGTTCTTGATTTTAGCATCGTGGATCATCTTCGTCTTCTCCTTGTAGATCAGCGAGTTCTCATAAGCTTCATTCCTCAGTTCATTTAGCTCGTTGAGTTGAACCTTACGATGATCACCGGCTTTGATGATGTCGAAGTTAGCCCACTTCAAGGCCCAGTGCGCCTTATGTTCCAGCTCGATGGGTAGGTGGCAGGATTTCCCGTACACAAGACGATAAGGTGTACAACCGATCGGGGTCTTGTAAGCAGTACGAAAAGCCCACAGAGCATCATCTAACTTATCGGCCCACGCGGCACGATGCTCTCCCACAGTACGCTCCAAAATTCTCTTCAAGCCACGATTGGAAATTTCGGCTTGCCCATTGGTTTGGGGATGATAGGCGGTGGAAAGACGGTGAGTGACACCATACTTTGCCATGACTCGTGCAAATTGATCGTTGCAAAAATGAGTCCCGCGGTCACTGATGATAGCACGAGGAACGCCAAATCGAGCGAAAAGCTGCTTCAAAAAGTTCACAACCACCCTCGCATCATTCGTAGGAAGAGCCTTAGCTTCAACCCATTTAGAAACGTAGTCGACGGCGACGAGGATGTACTTGTTCCCGTTGGATGATGGAAATGGCCCCATAAAGTCGATGCCCCATACATCAAAGATTTCACATTCTTGTATGAAATTTTGAGGCATCTCATCCTTATGTGTGATCTTGCCTTGACGTCGGCAAGCATCACAATGCTTAACCATTTCGTGAGCGTCACGATAAATGGTGGGCCAGTAGAATCCAGAATCAAACACTTTCTTAGCGGTGTAGTTGGGACCAAAGTGACCACCAGTGGGTCCTTTGTGGCAAGCTTGGAGGATGTCAAAAGCTGTCGGTCCGTCAACACATCGACGAATAATCAGATCAGCACACTGTTTGAATAGATAAGGGTCATCCCAAAAGTAAGTCTTAACATCATTCAAGAACTTCTTCTTTTGTTGGGATGTTAACCCTTGAATGAGAATACCACCCGCTAAGTAGTTTGCAATGTCCGCAAACCACGGGGTGCCATCAAGATTGAGATTTATAGACATTAGAGTCTCCAGGCAGAAAGAGTCATTGATCTCTTTGTTCGGATGATCCCCCTGATATGGATCCTCAAGTCGACTCAGATGATCCGCGGCCAGGTTTTCGGCTCCCTTCTTGTAACGAATTTCAATGTTGAATTCTTGAAGGAGTAAAACCCAGCGAAGAAGTCTTGGCTTAGAATCGTTCTTAGTCATCAAGTACTTCAACGCGGAATGGTCCGTGTATACGATGGTGGTGGATAAAACAAGATAGGGGCGAAATTTCTCAAAAGCATAGACAACAGTTAAAAGCTCTTTTTCGGTTGTCGTATAATGCAGTTGAGCCCCCGTCATTGTTTTGCTAGCGTAGTGGATTGGTTGGAAGTGTTTATTCACTCTTTGGCCCAAAACCGCACCAATAGCAAAGTCGCTAGCATCGCACATCAATTCAAAAGGCAGCTCCCAATTAGGGGTAACCAAGACCGGTGCCTTAGTTAGCTTATCCTTGAGAAGATTGAAGGCTTCGAGACACTCTTTAGAAAAGATAAAAGGAGTATCTTTTTCCAAGAGGTGGGTCATCGGGCGAGCGATTTTAGAGAAATCCTGAATAAATCGACGATAGAAGCCCGCATGACCCAGAAAGCTTCTCACACCCTTCACGGTTGAAGGTGGAGGTAATTTGGCTATGACATCAACTTTAGCACGGTCGACTTCAAGACCGGCTTTTGAGATTTTGTGTCCTAGCACAATGCCTTCTTTTACCATAAAATGGCATTTTTCCCAATTCAGAACAAGGCGAGTGTCTTCGCACCGCTTAAGCATACTTTCCAAATTGGCAAGGCAAGAAGAGAAGGAATCCCCAAAGACCGAGAAATCATCCATGAAGACTTCCATGGTTTGCTCAACCATGTCATGGAAGATAGCCAACATGCACCTTTGGAAAGTCCCGGGGGCATTGCATAAGCCAAAAGGCATTCTTTTATAAGCAAAGGTGCCATAGGGACAAGTGAATGTTGTCTTCTCTTGATCTTGGGGATTGATGGGTATTTGAAAATAACCCGAGAAACCATCAAGAAAGCAGTAATATTCATTACCAGCTAAACGTTCAAGCATTTGGTCCATAAAAGGTAGAGGGAAATGATCCTTTCTCGTGGCATCATTGAGTTTGCGGTAGTCTATACAAACTCTCCACCCAGTAACGAGACGGGTAGGAATTAACTCGTTGTTTTCATTGGGCACAACGGTGATTCCGCCTTTCTTAGGCACACAATGGACTGGACTAACCCATGGTGAATCCGAAATAGGGTAAATCATACCCGCATCAAGAAGTTTGATAACCTCTTTTTTGATGACTTCATGGATTTTAGGATTCACCCTTCGTTGACTTTGAATTGTGGGCTTAAAGTCGTCCTCCATGAGAATTTTATGTGTGCAGAAATGAGGATCAATTCCACGGATGTCGGAGATTTTCCAAGCGATAGCTCTTTTATGCTTCTTCAACACAGCGACAAGGCGGGCTTTTTCGTCTTCTTGCAGGTCCTTTGCGATGATGACCGGTAGCTTCTCGTCGTCTTCCAGAAAAACGTACTTAAGATGAGGCGGTAGGTCCTTAAGCTCAAGAGTAGGAGCATTCTCAATAGATGGTGAAACTAACGATGGATCATCATTAGTCACCTCTTTAGGAGCAGGAGGAGAAAATGGGTCCTCATTGAGAAGTCTCTCAATAGTACTAATGTCTTCATCCCAATTGGTGGACAAATTATCATACTTAATATCAAGAGGACCCAAACTAGCTTCGAAGTCATCCAAGTCACTTTCTCCAAAAGGAGTCAATGCTGGAGCAATTGAGGCAACGGTCTCAACATTGGGTAGAGAAGAAAGAGTACTTTTGCAAGCATCATGAAAATGTTCTTCACAAGCCTCATCGAGAACATCAATAGCATTAACACTCTCATATGAATAAGGTTGCTGAGAAATCTTACCCATGTTGAAGACAATTTTATCGTCACCCACTCTCATGATTATTTCGCCTGCGGCTACATCAATAAGAGTGTGACCGGTCCTCAGGAATGGACGTCCAACGATTAATGGAACACGGGGATCCATCTCGTAGTCAACGACAACAAAATCCGCCGGGAAGGTGAATTTGTCGACGCCAACAAAGACATCTTCGGCTATCCCCACTGGATAAGCAACCGTACGGTTGGCTAATTCCAAAGTCATTTTGGTGGGGACTAGCTCGGGGAGAGATAATTGCTTCCAAACACTTAAAGGCATTAAGTTTATACTGGCACCTAGATCGGCTAGGGCCATGCAATTCTCTACTCTCGGGAAGTTGCAAGGAATCAAGAAGCGACCCGGATCACCAAGTTTGGTGGGCAATTTCCTTAAGAGCACTGCGAAGCAATTCTCATTAAGGTGGGTCTGAGCAATGTCAAGAAGCTTTTCTTTATCACTTAGAAGATCTTTAAACATCTTAGCGTATTGGGGCATGTGAGCGAGAGCCTCGGCAAAGGAGATGTTAAAATTCAATTGTTTAAACATTTTTAGGAAGTTTGAAACTTGAATATCATCCTTGCTCTTTTGCTTCTCTTTCCTCAACCTTGAAGGATAAGGTATATTGGATGAAGAAGAAGGCTTTAAGGGAATAGGATCACTCACAGCTACGGGTGGTGGGGAAATGGGGATAGAAGGTGAAGGAGGTGGGGAAATTTGCTCTTTTTCCTTGTTCACAATCACGGGTGGAGGTGTAGGAAGCTCGGGTTCCATATAACCTTTTCCACTACGAGTGGTGATTGCTTTCATCTCCCCTCTTGGATTCGCAACGATATTACTCGGAAGAGTACCCGAAGCAGAGGGTTGATTACTTTGGATGAGCGAACCAATCATATCACGAAGGTGAAGAGCTTGATTGTTAAAAGAGTTTTGCATGTTTGCATTAATTGCATCACTGTGTTTGGCCATATCATTCCTTAGCTCGGCTCGAATATCGTTCCCTTGTTTTGCCATCTCTCCCTTCAAGTTGCGGACTTGACTCTGAAGATTCGTCACCAACTCCCGATTAGTCTTCATGAATGTCTCGACTTCTGGATTCACTGCCATCGGTTGATTGAGAGGTGGAGCCTGGTAAGCTTGAGAATTTCCTTGAGTTGGGTATGGGTTTCTTTGGGATTGATACTGATTGTTTGCACGAGGTTGGGATTGATTGTAGCTTTGTTGTTGGTTTTGGTTTGCAGGAGGGAAACCGGGGGGAGCAAGATAATTGTTGGAGCGATAACTTAGCAAGTTACGGTCTCCTTGAGGGCGAGCTTGATAGCCTCCCGTGGGATAAGTATCGTATGCTGCGTTAACGTCTTCAGAATAATTTCCGTGAGTAGAAGGACACTCATTGTAGGAATGAGGACCACCACATGTGTCACAAGAGATAACAACGGCTTTAGCTTGTTGAGTTTGGTTGGAAGTCAAAATTTGGAGACTTTTGTTAATATCCAGAATAGCACGTTCCAAAACAGATGAGTTGGTGGTGGAAGAAGTAGACGAAACATTGACTCTCTGATTAGATCTTGAGGATGCGGAAGAATCCCAATTCTTGTGGTGAGTAGTCATGTTTTCAATCAACTCTTGACACTCCTCCGGTCTCCTTTTCATAAAAGTACCACCGGCGGCGGCATTGATCGTGTCACGATCACGAAAAGTGAGACCATTGTAGAAGGTGTCAATGAGAGTGACGGGGAGCATATTGTGATTAGGACAGCGGTCGATCAAATCATTGTAGCGTTCCCAAGCATCAAAAAGCGATTCATCATTCTCTTGCATAAATCCACTGATTTGGTTACGAAGGTTAGTGACCATGAATGGGGGAAAGTAGCGCGATAAAAAGCGTTGAGTCATGTCATTCCACGTATGAATAGAATTCTTAGGAAGACGGTCAAACCATTTTTCGGCATGGTGGGAAAGCGAGTGTGGAAAAAGTTGAAGGCGAAGGTCATCCATAGAAACACCGGAGCACTTCATGCTTTGGGTCATGGTAATGAATTTGTCGAGGTGTTTGTTGGCATCATCATCCGGAATTCCACGAAATGGGTTCGTTTGCACTTGTTGTATCATGTGATGCTTCAACGAGAACTCCTGAGCCGTGACGTGCATTGGCGCAATCGGGCCTCCGCGTCCGTTCATGGTGGGTTGGCACAATTCCTCCATGGTTCGTAAATCAGGTAGAAGGACATTGTTGTTGTTGTTGTTATTGTTATTCAAGTTGTGTTGAGGTGGGTGATTATTGTTGTTATTAACACCAGCCATATCTAAATCTTCACGATTTTCGGGCTCAGAATAGTTCGTAGATCTAGTACGCATGCACCTGCAGAAGAAAAATATACACAAAGATAATACCTATATAATATTTTTGGTTTTTATAGGTTTTTTAATGTTTTTGTATTTTTGAATAGTTTTATATCTTTTAGGATTTTTGGAAATTTTATAGCAATGGAAATAACGTTCAAAGAACGGATCCCAAAATTCAATGCGTCTCTCACTAGAAACCGTTTATCGTAACGAAAAGAGCCGGCAGCGGCGCCATTTAATACTCGAACTTTTGGTGCTCTTGTATAAAATAATTTCGTTGTTCCCAAGTCTTTTCGAATTGAAAACCGGTCTTAAGTGCGACTCAATCGTCTTTTGGTGAATCAGGAGAATGGTTTGGTTGATTTGTTTAAAACTATTAGCAAGTAATTAAAGTGTCGTTGAGTAAAATGGAAGTTAAAAGATTAATTTGAATGACGAGTAAAAATAAATGCATATAAACTTAAAGGCAAAATGGAAAAGTACTAACTCACTAAATAAAACTAACACTTGGAAAATTCTATAAGAACTTAATAGAAAGGTACTAAAAGAAAGTAAGGTCGAAGCATCAAGAACATGCAAACAATCGGAAAAGAGGCTAAAACAGGCCCAGATCGGAATATATTCCGATCTGGTGGTCGGAATGTAAGGTTTTGGGAGCAATCGGAAAGTGGGATAAAAGACCAATCGGAATCACATGGAAATGAAGGACAATCGGAATGTGTAGAAATGCAACAATCGGAATATACATAAAATCCACCAATCGGAATACCAATCTTGGCTAAATCGGAATAACAAGGGGGCAGCCAATCGAAATATGTGAAATACCCCAATCGGAAATTCAAGCCCTAATCCGATTGGTTCAATCGGAAAGTGAAGATGGTGCCGTCGGAATAAGGACCAATCGGAAAGGGGTTTTAAACCCTTTCCAAAAATTGAGGAAATCGGTTAGATGGTAAACCCGGTCGGAAAACCCAATCAGAAAGGGGATATAAACTCCCTTTTTCGAAAATAAAGGGATTTGGTTAAGCTAGACAATAAGCTAAGTTCAATAAGCTAATATCCACAACTTAACAATCCGAATACTTATCCGAATCAAATAAGCACTTTAATCAACTTATTCAACTCGAAAATAAGGAACTTTTTAGATCAAACAATAAAAACATAAACTTTTTAATAAAACTTTTTAATAAGAAAAATAAGCCAATCATAAAAATAAGCCAATAAGCACAAAAGTCTTAAAGTTTAATCAAATGAAAACTTATAAAATGATCAAAAGATTAACTTTTAAGCACGAAATCAATTAGAACAACACGGATCTTATGATATACGCACCAAAATCAATCTAAAATCAAAGAAAAGTAGAATGAGATTAAGAGATAAAAGCTTAAAATGAACTTGATTAATAAAAATAAGCAATACAAAGTGTTTAATCTTAAAAGATTAAAAGAAAAAGATGAACTAGTGAGAGAAAGTTTAAGACTTTCTCTCTCTAAAAACTAGAGAAAACTAAAAAGTGAAAAATTAACTAAAAACTCTAACCCTCCTTCCTAATGACTATTAGGAAGGTATTTATAGGGAAGGTGGAAGGAGTGCATGTGTTGCATCTTCTTTCTTGCTTTCTTCACGTTTTCTTGACTCGACTTTAAATTCTTCGTCTTTGTCGTCTCGGGATTTGAACTTGTCTTTTAATTTTCTTCTTCTATTAGACTTAAGTTCTTCGACTTCGATAAACTTCCGTCTTTTGGACTTTTTCTTCGATAAATCTTCAGAATAGGCCTTGGACTTCCGTTCTTTCTGCACTCTTGATCTTTTGACTTCGTCTTTTCCCGTTTTCTTCAATAAGAGCCCGTGAAAGCCCGTGTTTTCTTCCTTTTTCATATTTTGGTCCTAAAACACAATAAAAACACAAACCACGCATAATTCCGACTTTTACGACATAAATCACACGTTTTGGTCTTGTTATTATTGGAAATAAGTGGTAAAAGGATAAGTGTTTTTACACTTATTAATACCATTCATTTGGGACTCCTGGTATCCGAGGGAAACCGGTTTCTTTCTAACGGCCTATTCAGATTCTGATCATACAAGGTGTCTTGATACACGAAAAAGTACTTCTGGTGGTGCACAATTTCTAGGTCAAGATAAGCTTGTGGGATGGTCTTCCAAGAAGCAGGATTACACGTCACTTTCATCAGCCAAAGCGGAGTATGTGTCTCTATCTGCGTGTTGTGCTCAAGTTCTTTGGATGAGAACACAACTCACGGATTATGGCTTCCACTTTGATAAAGTACCTATGTATTGTGACTCAAAGTCAGCCATAGCCATCTCCTGCAACCCGGTACAGCATTCCCGCACGAAGCACATCGATGTCAGATACCACTTCATAAAGGAACAAGTTGAAAGAGGTATCGTTGAACTATACTTTGTTGAAACGGGTTACCAATTAGCCGACTTGTTTACGAAAGCTCTGTCGAAAGATAGGTTTGAGTACCTCGTTAGGCAAATTGGTATGAGATGTTTGACTCCAGCAGACCTGGAGATTCTGGCAAAGGTGCCTGCTTGATTTATCTATCAAACATCAACCTGTAAATATCTATGAAAAAGCAAAATACAAAAATATAAAACATATAAAAACAAAACACAAAATTAATAAAAATCTTTCAAAATCCAAAAATATTCTTCACGACATGTCTTTCAGTATCGATAATATGGACGTACCTAGAAATGTCGCTCAATAATGACACGGGTGTGTACATAATGCTCGAATGAAAGTTGTAAATATTTTTCAAAACATGTCATTTCTTTTAATAAAGGAAATTGTCTATTTTGGACAATATTTCCAAACAACGGGTAGAGCAATCTATCACGGGTTGAGCTTGTCACAAAACATTCCACGTTTTGAGCTCAACACAGTGGCGTGTAATCACTTTCAGATTGCAACCCGGATCTAAATTCACGGGGGAGTGTACGCTTTAGTGCTCTTACCCTCAGCAAAAGAAGAGAAATCTTCTTACACTTGAGTGGATTCGTCAAGACATTCAAAGTCTATGAACTCAAGTTTATGCTTTAGAAGAACCTCTTCGCCAAAAAGAATTTCTCAATGATTATTCAAAATCTTTCAAAAATTGTTTGTTCAATAACTCCCATCCTCAAAAAGAGAAATGTGGATCACATCCTCACAATGACAATTCAATTGGATCAATTTTTAAGGGGGAGCATTTTAACTTCATGCAAAAGATTAACACATCTTTCTCCTGGAGATTTTCAAGACTATTTTTCAAAATATATTTTAATCAAATTTGGTATCTCTAATATCAAAAGATTTTATATATTAGAGATAGGGGAGAAAATGTGATTAAAATGTGATCTTATATAAGACTCAAAGCACTTTAACTCTTACCTACATGTGCGAAACACTTTCGATTATCGATGCACATGTGAAGGGGGAGCATTTCTGAAATGACAAAACTAGCAAGGTGTTAAATGTTTTTCAAACACTTTGTTATAATTTAAAGTGGTTTTCATGGTTACGATCAAATATCCACAACATCTTTAATTCATGACGTTATTGGTGTCAAAAGGGTGGTTAGGTTTAAGTCCTATGATCCAACCAGAACCGGAGGGATCTTCCCAGGGACAATCGAATAGATTATTAAAAGTCCTTAGGAAAGATGGAGTAGAATGTGAACGTAGTTGAATGCCGACTAAGTATTGATGCTAGCACTGGAACAATCACAACGAGGTGCTAGTAATGATGTCTTGGTAAGCATTGAAGGGGTTGAAGAATGAAAAAGAAATGTAAGGATAAAGGGTGTAAACAAAGAAGCCCTCCATACAACTTAGGTAGAAACCGGGTCAACACATCATGAAGACAACTCATCATGGACCCAGTGATGTGAAGCACAACCCTTTCCTAGATACTTAGGCTTCTCTTAAAAGAAGTTTGTTTTATTGTCATGGAGAACAACATGACTTCTATTGACTTTCTCACTTCGAGATAGTTGATATTGAATAGGTGGCATCTGCTCCAGCCTCCGACCACTAAAAGTGCACAAATCGATTCTAGAGCCAAGAGATCAATCAAATCTCGTTAGGACACACTGATGAAGATCAAGAGAGTCCTACGCTATATCCTTGTGATATTGCTAGAACACTCAGAGTGATACTACTTAGTATTCACAATGATGAGTGGAAATCCTTCCAGTGTTAACATCAAACAGCACTGCGGTAGGTCATATGCAAGATTCTTTATGAATTGAACATGTGTAAAACTGAAAAGCAACAGTGGTTTGATTCTAAATTGATTCAAACTCGTTTCAGGTTTCTACGCAATATCTTTATGGTCTTGCCAGAACATTCAGAGTGATATTCATTAATATTCACAGTGACGAATGGAAATCCTTCTAGCGTCAACATCAAACAGCGCTACGGTAGGTGACTTGTGAGATTCTTATGAATCAAGCTTGTGTCAACTGGAAAGCAACAATGGTAAGATTCTTTACGAATCACACTTGTTCCAAGAATTTGAATTGACGATTTTAATCAAGCGGATATCTATCCAATTGATTCACTCTTTATGTTCGCAGTCTTGCTTTGAGACGGTCGAGTAAAGAGAACGGCTAGTACAGCCGCGAAACCCTGTCAAGGAGATTCTTAACTGAATCTACCTTTCACAGGTACGGTATTTAATATCGTATAATGGTCTTCACCGACCGGAGGTAAAACGCTACCGATTTAGGACGAATGTCAAAGCCATTCAGTCCGTGTCTATGTTTTGTCTCAAGAAGGTGGTGTTACGGTGTACTCAGCAAAGTAAAAGATTCAAAACCACATTCTTATGCCTAAAGACATATTCGACAATTAATAGTGTGAGCATGTGGATGAAGACACAAGATCACAAGATGGCAAAGACAAGTCAAGGATGATTTGAAGATCTCAAACTTAAAGATAAAGTCGAAAGACAACGACAAAGGCTCAAAGATCACAGCATGAAGGAACAAGACTATGATTACACGTTCAAGACTCATTTATGGCGAGATTAGTAATCTCTACAAATTTCCTAAATGTGACAACCGTGGTTTTGAGGTTCGTCACTTGGTCTTATTTTTAGGTTATCTTATGTGTGACTACTTGATTTGTGTGTTTACGTGTTTATTTTGTGTGAACGAGGTTGGTGTGGTTATCGTTTATGAGTATAGAGTACTCATAAGTAAATCGAGGAACGGTTATTTCATGTTCATGAGATCACAATTAGTGACTATGAAATGAAATGGTGATATTTTGGTGTTTACGTATACGTATAAGTATTATAGTAATAGTATTTTTTTTAGGATTTACGGTTTAGCATTTAGAGGTCTCGGATGAGGTAATTAGTCATATGAATATTTTTAGGGATCGTTTTAAGTCATTTAGGACTTAGTTATAAAGTTTATTTCAAAATTTGAGATTTTTTATAAAAGTGTATATTTTACGTCTTTTACGGTAAAACGCGTAAAATTTGACTAGTTTTACGGTTTTGAGGTTTTGGAAGCTTTAGGAACTGAAATAAATTAAGAAAAATTAAGGTAATGTTAGTAATGTATTATTAAACAATAAAAAGAAAAATAAAATAAAAATATATATATATATATATATATAAGTCGGTTTGGCCACCTAAAAGAAAGAAAAAAAGGAAAAAAAGGTAAATGGGTTATGGGTTGGACTTGGGTTCACCCATACCCTATATAATGTCTAATTAAAAAACAAAAGCCATATTATTTTCTCCTGGAACTCTAAAGTCGACGGCTAAAGGAGGTGTTTTAGGGTTTTCATAGTTTTTTTTATCTTCCATTGAATTAAAGGTAAAACCTTCATAACCCTTTTAATTAAATTGTTTTTATGTTTTCTTTAATCATCTTATGATGGATTTAGGTTAGGGTTTAATATAAAAACAGTAAATTAATGTTATATTAATCATAATATGATGATTACTTAAACTAGGGCTTGTATTTAATGGGGTTATGGGTAATTAATTAGTTTAATTTGATTAAACCCGTTTTTAAAAACTGGGCAGAATTTTGAGTCAATTATTTTGATCATATTGGGAGTTCTATAAACTCTTATTTTATGATCCAAGTATCCCTGAAAAGGTAATTGAAGTGGCTTTCCAATGCAAGAAACTATAACTAAATTGGAGGTAGGGAAGTGGGTCAAAAACAGGTTACAACAGTCGGAGGTCAAAAAAGTTTTGAATTCAGCGTGTTTTCTTTTTAAGTTTTGGGTTGTTTGGGGTACTTAGGGTTTCATTGGGATCTTCTAACGAACATGAGAGATGGTTTATATATTGTAGTAAGTATCTGCACTTGGGCTAAGGTTGTGGTTTAGGGTAAGACCCCCTAATCATAACAAACTTTTTGTATGTTTAAAATCAGTAAAACTGGAATGACAAAAGTATATATATATATATCGGGGCCTTAACAGTAGCTTTAAGATTGGGGCAAGTGGGAGGTGTTAGCTAACATATGTAAGGGTATAAATATTCTCTTTACAGAAACCATGGGTATGTTTAAGTGGGAGTTTGACTTATAGTTTGTAGATCTAAAATTGGGACTGTTTTGTGTAAAATATGAACGGGATAGTTATTAAACTTAACCAAGTTAAGGACTTGTTAGGGAAGGGTAATGGGGTGTTTAGAGTTTATAAATGGGATATTTATATGAGAGGAGGTTAGATGTCCATCATAGGTTGATGAACCGTTTTAGTGTTTGGTTCATGTATTGATTATGTGTTTTTGGATTGTTAGCTTTTGCTAGTGCGAGGATTTTTGGAGAAGCTCAATCAGGTGAGTTTCATAGTCCCATGTTTACTATTGTTTTTTACTTCCAGATGAGATGGAAGACACACTGTGTTGTGTTATTTATAAATTTATGTTGTGAATGTTTGGCGTTGGTAATGGACTTATGTGTTGACACTTATGTGATTAACTTCTAGATAATTCTTGATTGTTTATGTTTTGACTTGGTACCAAGGGGGTGTTGACAAGGCGGGGCCTTGGGGATTGGTTCGTAGGTGTTTGGATACCTATGGGAGTATGGTGTATGGTATTGGTTGGGAGCCTTAGTGTTGGTTTGATTGATTAATTCTTGAATGATAGTTGTTAATACATGTTAGTATCACATTGTCCATATGTTTTGAACTTTGATTGTACTCACATCTTTTTGGTATGATTTGGCGTTTGAGTCTAAGCCTATGACTCTCACCAACTTTATGTTGACGTGTTTTAGTGTCTCTTTCAAGTGATACTATGGTTAAGCATGAGAACATAAGTGGCTAGGATTTGGAGAGCGTAGGAATGCATATAGAAGGAGATCCCCGTTTCCTTCTTAGTTTTTATTTGTTCATTTTAATAAGTGATACTGTGGCACATATATGTTTGTTTTGGTTATGTTTTTTTTGTTTGTCTTGGGTAAGAGGTAGGATTGTTACCTACTTACCTAGACTCCTGCATTTGTTGAGATATTGTCATGACTTTTGTGTCACCATTTTATGACATTTCTTATTTCATATAGTTATCTCTATAGACACGCCATGTTGTGATGATATCCATACGTCGCGCCCCATATTCGCCATGGTGGGGTGTGACAGAATGGTATCAGAGACAATGGTGATAGAGAATTAGGTTGCCTAGTCGCGTAGCCTAGTCTATAGCTTAAGGGTCCCTACATATAGGCGTCATAGGAGTATGTGTGCATTTTATAATAATTGATGTGTTTGGATGTTATTTTGCGATGTTGTTAAGTTAGGAACTAATATGGTTCATATTTGGCCACATATTATTTTCCCTTCGGGTTTTGACTAGTGCGGGTTTAACTACCATCGTCCACGCTAGTCATTTTTGTACTTTGCTAGAAATGTATGTTATAGTATATAATTTGGTGCATGATAGCACCTGCCTTTTGTTATGTTATTCTATGTATCTGATGAGTGATATTTTTTCTGATATTTAAGTCATGCCCCTTAAGAGTGAAGTAGTGGTGGTGCGAGCCACTGGAATTACGAGGATAGGATGTCACATACGTACAAACTATAGGAGGAAAATTCCAGAGGAGTGGGATCCATGTGAGGCGGTAGCACACATGTCTAAGGTGAAAGTGAACAATGTGTGGGTCTATAAGACAGTCCTAACGATAACGGCTAAGGAAGGGAATAAGGAGGTACTATTGAGGACTGTCAAGACTAAACCAGTTTATCCATTTTATAACAATAATGAAGGAGGAGAAACCGATACCGAATCCGATACCAAATCCACTGCATCCAATAGTTATTTGTTTTAAATCTTTTCTGACTCTTATGGACGGCATGCCTTAGAATGATTTATGTTTTGTTTGGATTATGTCTATGCTAGTTTAGCTAGACCAGGGATTTGGGATGTTTAAAGTTTTCGACTATGTTATTTTAATAAATGGAGTATTGGATCTTATTTTGTGTGGTTATGTGCTTGTGAGTTGATGGCTTATGTGTTATGTGTAGTATTAATTTCTTATAAGTGTCATCATAAGAGGGAGTACATTGGTGAAAGGGAACATGTATAATTATGGAGGCCTACATAATTATATATGTGCCACAACACCACTGGACTTTCAAGTATGATTGCATGAAAGAGAGTTGATACATGCTTGTATAGTATATGTTGGTAGTACGTATGGTTATGTTAGGCGTGTGTATGGTGGTAAGTATACTATATGGAGTATTTTGGTAGTTGTTAATGGGTGTCATGTTTTTACTATAGCATGGTGAATACGCGAAATGGTGCTGGGGGAAGTGGTGGTGATGGAAATCCTGATTTGGCTGCTTTGATTGCTGCTCAAATGGCCAACATAATACCAACCATTGTTCAGCAGGTGACTAATAACCTGAACAACAACAACAACAACAATGGTCAAGGAGGAGGTGGAAATAATGGTTGTAGCTATAAGGCATTCACTTCTTGTGGTGCAAAAGAGTATGATGGGAAGGGTGGCGCGGTAGTACTTACCCAATGGATTGAGAAGATGGAAAATGTGATTCAGATGAGTGGTTGTTTACCCAATCAAAGGTTCATGTATGTAACTGGTTCACTGGTAGGGAAGGCTTTAACTTGGTGGAATACTCAAGTTCAAGCAAGAGGGAGAGTTGCTGCAAATGCTATGGCTTGGGCCGATTTTAAGGCTCTTATGACTACGGAGTTTTGTCCAAGCAATGAGATGGAGAAGCTGGAAAATGAATTTTGGGGACATGCTATGGTTGGAGCGGCTCATGCAGATTACACGGATCGCTTCCATGAATTTGCAAAGTTGGTACCCCATTTGGTTACCCCTGAGGCAAACAAAATCAAGCGGTACATTGCTGGATTGCCTACTCAGATTAGGGGAATGATCAAGGCTACTCAACCTGACACGATACAGCAAGCTATACTTACAGCAGGAATACTTGTTGAGGAGGCGGTATCTAGTGGAACCTTGGTAAAGGCGGGGGATAAAAGAAAGGAGCCAGAAGCCACGAAATTGCCTGACACCAACTGGAAAAATGTTAAGAAGGCAAAAGATGGAAGAAATTTTGCCATGAGAGTACCTCAAGGTTCTGGAAATCCGAACAACAACAATGCAGCTTGCCGAACCTGCTCTAGGTTCCATCCAAGAGGTACACCATGCCAGATATGCTTCAATTGCCAGAAACCGGGACACTTTGCTAGGAACTGTGAAGCACCTAACAGGAACGCAACACCAATCCAGTCTGTGAGGATGAATGTCACCGGGGGAAACTGCTTTTAGTATGGACAACCCGGACATTTCAAGAGGGAGTGTCCTAGATTAGTTGGAGCAACCAACCAGGGCAGAGGGCAGCTAGCTTTGGAAGGAAGTCGAGGAAACCAAGGCGGTGGAAACCGGAACAATGCTAACCACAACAATGGAAACACTGGGAATCGGAACTGGAACAGGAACGAGGGAAATAAGAATAAAGGAAATCGGAATGGAGGCAGGGTTTACCTTGCAAATGCAGTAGAAGCGGTTCAGGACCCGAATGTAGTGACGGGTACGTTTTCTGTTAACAATCACCTCGCTACGATTCTTTTTTACTCTGGGGTAGATTTTAGTTTTGTGTCTTCTCAATTTGTGCCTTTGTTAAATATGAACGCTAGTGTAGCGAAACCAGGATATGTGATTGAGATAGCTAGTGGTAAGCAAGAAGAAGTATATGAGATATTTTTAAACTGCAAATTAGAGTTGGGAGAATTTAAGTTCACCATAGATTTAATCCATCTAGGACATGGGAGCTTCGATGTGATCATTGGGATGGATTGGTTATCGAAGCATAGGGCTGAGCTAATGTGTCATGAAAAGATTGTTAAGATCCCCATAGGTGATAATACGTGTACGGAGAAAGGAAGGAGAAGAAGACCAGGTCCCTTATGAATGCCAAGGATGATGAGCCACAAATCAATAAGATTCGAGTAGTAAGAGAGTTCGTCGATGTATTCTCGCATGACTTGATGGGGTTACCACCGGTGAGACAAGTAGAGTTTAAGATTGACTTAGTACCCGGGGAAACACCCGTAGCGAAGTCACCATATCGTCTAGCACCGTCAGAGATGCAAGAATTAGTCGAGCAACTCAAGGAATTGCAGGATAAGGGTTTCATTCGACCAAGTTCTTCTCCATGGGGAGCGCCAGTGCTATTCGTTAAGAAGAAGGATGGATCATTCCGGATGTGTATCGATTATCGGGAGCTGAACAAGCTGACCATTAAGAACCGTTATCCTCTCCCAAGGATTGACGATTTATTTGATCAGCTGCAAGGAGCAAGATACTTCTCAAAAATTGACCTTAGGTCCGGTTATCACCAACTAAGGGTCTGTGAGGAGGACATACAAAAGACCGCGTTCAGAACAAGGTATGGACACTTTGAATTCACCGTTATGCCATTTGGATTGACAAACGCGCTAGTCGTGTTCATGGACCTAATGAACCGAGTGTGCAAGCCATATCTGGATAAGTTTGTCATAGTCTTCATTGATGACATACTTGTCTACTCTAAGACGGAGGAGGAGCACAACCAACATTTAAGGTCGGTATTGGAACTGCTCAGGAAGGAGAAACTTTATGGGAAGTTCTCCAAGTGTGAATTTTGGCTGCAAGAAGTACAATTTCTAGGTCATGTAATCGACAATGATGGCATACATGTAGACCCAAAGAAGATTGAAGCAGTGAAGGATTGGAAGGCACCTACTACACCGTCAGAAATAAGGTCATTCTTAGGCTTGGCAGGATATTACAGAATATTTATAGAGAATTTCTCTAGAATATCAAAGCCTTTGACATTGTTGACCCAAAAGAATCAGAAGTATGAATGGGGCGAAGAGCAAGAGCAGGCGTTTCAGACACTAAAGGATAGGTTGTGTAATGCACCGATCTTGTCCTTACCAGAAGGGGTGGAAGATTTTGTGGTTTATTGTGATGCGTCCAACCAGGGTTTAGGATGTGTTCTTATGCAGCGAGATAAGGTCATAGCCTATGCATCATGACAATTGAAAAACCATGAGAAGAATTACACCACACACGACTTGGAGCTAGAAGTTGTACTCTTTGCTCTTAAGATATGGAGACATTACTTGTATGGGACAAAAATTGTGATCTATACGGATCACAAAAGCTTGCAGCATATCTTTGATCAGAAAGATTTGAACATGAGGCAGAGGCGGTGTTCTATTTAGTGATTATGATTGTGAGATTAAGTATCACCCTATAAAGGCCAATGTGGTGGCGGATGCTCTAAGTAGGAAGGAGAGGCTAAAACCTAAAAGAGTAAGGGAAATGAGCATAACTATTCAGACAACCCTTAGAGATAGAATTTGAGCAGCACAAGTAGAGGCCGTTAAGGAAGAAAGACTGGTTGAAGAAAATCTACATACTATGGATCAGTACATGGAAGAAAGAGGGGATGGTTGCAAGTATTACTTGGATAGAATCTGGGTTCCGTTGTTTGACGATACAAGGAAGGTTATATTGGATGAAGCTCATACGTCGAGGTATTCGATACACCCAGGAGCTGATAAGATGTATGGGGACATGAGGGATATGTATTGGTGGCCAGGAATGAAGAAAGATGTAGCTTTGTACGTCAGTGAGTGTTTGACTTGCGCCAAGGTGAAGGCTGAACATCAAAGACCATCAGGATTACTACAACAGCCAGATGTTCCTAAGTGGAAGTGGGAGAATATTGCCATGGACTTCATTACAAAACTGCCAAGGTCTAACAGTGGTAATGATATGATTTGGGTAATAGTGGACAGACTGACTAAGTCTGCCCATTTTGTGGCAATGAAGGAGGATGATAAGATGGAACGGTTTGCCAAGAAATACCTGGAAATGTGGTGGCAAAACATGGGGTGCCGGTGTTGATCATATCGGATAGGGATAGCAGGTTTACGTCTAGGTTTTGGGGGCTATTGCAGAAAGCCTTGGGTACGAGACTGGATATGAGCACAGCTTATCATCCGTAGACGGATGGACAGAGTGAGAGGACTATACAAACGTTAGAAGATATGTTGAGGGCGTGTGTGATAGACTTTGGAGGAAGTTGGGAGAATCATCTGGCGTTGGCAGAATTCTCATACAATAATAGCTACCATGCTAGTATAGAGTGTGCACCGTTTGAAGCACTTTATCGTAGGAAGTGTAGGTCACCGTTGCTATGGGCTGAAGTAGGAAGTAGTCAACTAATTGGACCGGAGATAGTACAGGAGACTACGGATGCGATAACCGTGCTTACGGAGAAATTAAAGGCGGCTAGAGATCGACAAAAGAGCTATGCGGACAAGAGGCGTAAACCGTTGGAGTTTGAGGTTGGGGACAAGGTTATGCTAAAGGTTTCACCATGGAAAGGGGTGATGCGGTTCGGGAAGAAAGGGAAGTTAGAGCCTAGATTTGTGGGTCCATTTGAAATCCTTGAAAGGATTGGGCTAGTGGCGTATAGGTTGAGATTACCGGAAGAGTTGAGTAGTGTACATGATGTGTTTCATGTCTCAAACTTGAGGAAATGCTTAGCAAGAACTGACTTGCAAGTGTCGGTGGACGATATTAGTATAGATGCGAGCCTTCGTTTTATTGAAGAGCCGATAGAGATTATGGACCGTGAAGTTAAAACACTGAAAAGAAGTAAGATACCGTTAGTTAAGGTTAGGTGGAATTCAAAACGTGGACCGGAGTTCACGTCGGAAAGGGAAGAGTTTATGAGGAATAAGTATCCTCAGCTGTTTGCTAATGACGATCCTAAGGAGTAAATCTCGGGACGAGATTTCTATTAGGAGGGAGTGATGTGACAACCGTGGTTTTGAGGTTCGTCACTTGGTCTTATTTTTAGGTTATCTTATGTGTGACTACTTGATTTGTGTGTTTACGTGTTTATTTTGTGTAAACGAGGTTGGTGTGGTTATCGTTTATGAGTATAGAGTACTCATAAATAAATTGAGGAACGGTTATTTCATGTTCATGAGATCACAATTAGTGACTATGAAATGAAATGGTGATATTTTGGTGTTTACGTATACGTATAAGTATTATAGTAATAGTATTTTTTTTAGGATTTACGGTTTAGCATTTAGAGGTCTCGGATGAGGTAATTAGTCATATGAATATTTTTTGGGATGGTTTTAAGTCATTTAGGACTTAGTTATAAATTTTATTTCAAAATTTGAGATTTTTTATAAAAGTGTATATTTTACGTCTTTTACGGTAAAACGTGTAAAATTTGACTAGTTTTACGGTTTTGAGGTTTTGGAAGCTTTAGGAGCTGAAATAAATTAAGACAAATTAAGGTAATGTTAGTAATGTATTATTAAACAATAAAAAGAAAAAAAATATAAAAATATATATATATATATATATATAAGTCGGTTTGGCCGCCTAAAAGAAAGAAAAAAAGGAAAGAAAAAGGTAAATGGGCTATGGGTTGGACTTGGGTTCACTCATACCCTATATAATGTCTAATTAGAAAACAAAAGCCATATTATTTTCTGTAACTCTAAAGTCGACGGCTAAAGGAGGTGTTTTAGGGTTTTCATATTTTTTTTATCTTCTATTGAATTAAAGGTAAAACATTCATAACCCTTTTAATTAAATTGTTTTTATGTTTTCTTTAATCATCTTATGATGGATTTAGGTTAGGGTTTAATATAAAAACAGTAAATTAATGTTATATTAATCATAATATGATGATTACTTAAACTAGGGCTTGTATTTAATGGGGTTATGGGTAATTAATTAGTTTAATTTGATTAAACCCGTTTTTAAAAACTGGGCAGAATTTTGAGTCAATTGTTTTGATCATATTGGGAGTTCTACAAACTCTTATTTTACGATCCAAGTATCCCTGAAAAGGTAATTTAAGTGGCTTTCTAATGCAAGAAACGAGAACTAAATTGGAGGTCGGGAAGTGGGTCAAAACCAGGTTATAACAGTCGGACGTCAAAATAGTTTTGAATTCAGCCTTTTTTTTAAGTTTTAGGTTGTTTGGGGTACTTAGGGTTGCATTGGGATCTTCTAACGAACATGAGAAATGGTTTATATATTGTAGTAAGTATCTGCACTTGGGCTAAGGTTGTGGTTTAGGGTAAGACCCCCTAATCATAACAAACTTTTTGTATGTTTAAAATCAGTAAAACTGGAATGACAAAGGTATATATATATATATATATATATATATATATATATATATATATATATATATATATATATATATATATATATATATATATATATATATATATATATATATATATATATATATATATATATATATATATATATATATATATATATATATCGGGGCCTTAACAGTAGCTTTAAGGTTGGGGCAAGTGGGAGGTGTTAGCTAACATATGTAAGGGTATGAATATTCCTTTTACAGAAACCATGGGCCTGTTTAAGTGGACGTTTGACTTATAGTTTAGAGACCTAAAATTGGGACTGTTTTGTGTAAAATATGAACGGGATAGTTATTAAACTTAACCAAGTTAAGGACTTAGGGAAGGGTAATGGGGTGTTTAGAGTTTATAAATGGGGTATTTATATGAGAGGAGTTTAGATGTCCATCATAGGTTGATGAACCGTTTTAGTGGTTGGTTTATGTATTGATTATGTGTTTTTGGATTGTTAGCTTTTGCTAGTGCGAGGACTTTTGGAGAAGCTCAATCAGGTGAGTTTCATAGTCCCATGTTTACTATTGTTTTTGACTTCCAGATGGGATGGAAGAGACACTGTGTTGTGTTATTTTTAAATTTATGCTGTGAATGTTTGGCGTTGGTAATGGACTTATGTGTTGATACTTATGTGATTAACTGCTAGATAATTCTTGATTGTTTATGTTTGACTTGGTACCAAGGGGGTGTTGACAAGGCGGGGCCTTGGGGATTGGTTCATAGGTGTTTTGATACCTATGGGAGTATGGTGTATGGTATTGGCTGGGAGCCTTAGTGTTGGTGTGATTGATTAATTATTGAATGATAGTTGTTAATACATGTTAGTATCACATTGTCCATATGTTTTGAACTTTGATTGTACTCACAGCTTTTTGGTATGATTTGGCGTTTGAGTCTAAACCTATGACTCTTGCCAACTTTATGTTGACGTGTTTTAGTGTCTCTTTCAGGTGATACTATGGTTAAGCATGAGAACATAAGTGGCTAGGATTTGGAGAGCGTAGGAATGCATATAGAAGGAGATCCCCGTTTCCTTCTTAGTTTTTATTTGTTCATTTTAATAAGTGATACTGTGGCACACATATGTTTGTTTTGGCTATGTATTTTTTGTTTGTCTTGGGTAAGAGGTAGGACTGTTACCTACTTACCTAGACTCCTGCATTTGTTGAGATATTGTCATGACTTTTGTGTCACCATTTTATAACATTTCTTATTTTATATAGTTATCTCTATAGACACGCCATGTTGTGATGATATCCATACGTCGCGCCCCATATTCTGCCATGGTGGGGTGTGACACTAATGACCAAGGTTAATGACCTCTCATTGGGGGAGATTGTTAGCCTCAAAATATTGAGTCAAACAAGAATGCTCGGTCATATGTTTATTATGTATCGTAAATTAGAACGTTGTAATAGGTAGTAGATTAGTCGTGTATAACGGGCTTAACTTTAATCTAAGGTTCATTCATAAGTAACCAAAGCCCAAAAGGAAAGCCCGGCCCATGTAGTATAGTCCATACAAGCCCACATGTAGGGGGGCTATAAATACCCTTCCTAGCATGTTAGGAAGGGTGTTGGTTA
The DNA here is from genome assembly GCA_025667525.1 of Glebionis coronaria. Taxonomy (NCBI): domain Eukaryota; kingdom Viridiplantae; phylum Streptophyta; class Magnoliopsida; order Asterales; family Asteraceae; genus Glebionis; species Glebionis coronaria. Next base: position 101,441,674 of record CM046875.1, read on the forward strand.
TTCATTTTCTCTAATCTAATATCACCTAGTTCCAACCATTTATCTCTACTTTCTCTCACTACTTTCTCTCTCTAGAATTCATCTTCTTCGTCTATTTTCTTTCTTAAATTCGTATTATATCATCTAAATATATGGGACAACAATATATCATACGTTATTCCTGAGACCGCAGCCTCAGTATTACCATTATCATTATTATTATCAGATTATTATAAGCCGCATGACATTGTTACCTTTCTATAAAATATATCGGGTAGCTAGCCAAGATTTCATTTGCCCATTTAAAACAGCGTGTCGTCACAATAATCACACTAAATATATCCCTCTCATACATAAATTCGCTTACCAATCAATGTGGCACGACGGGGATCAACCGTCAAGGCGCGAACTGGGGTGATCTTCCCCAAATAGTACCATTATATGCATAAGCGTCTACCACTCCCGGTAGTTCACAATTCATGCTAATGGGACTTATAGTGACATAACCTAAATAATAATAATCCATTTCAATCATTCATTGGGTCATTCAATCAATCGGGTCCATATCAATAAACATACAATCAGGACCACTTATGTTCTATCTTTATTAAAACTAGCATGTCATCTCCCTCGCGGGTTTATAAAACGTTTCACAAAACATTTAAAAGAGTGCGAGGCTATGAACTCACTTTGGCTGGGAAAGGCGGGTTATCGGCAATTAGGATGTACGGTACGTGCCTCGATCACGGAAACCTAAACAAATAATACTCGGTCTTAGACTATCGTCAAATAACTTTATAAAAGTTGTTATGTATATGTAATGATGTCATAACATGATGATCAAGTGGGATTTTATTTCCTTATACAACATTACTAGTTGTTAGATACTAGTTAACTTAGTCTAGTTATACTAGTTTTAGCCCATTTACATCTTAAGGCCCAATAAGCCCATTAAGAGTCCAATACATTATATTAGTCCATTTATCTTTTTATGACCAGACTCATACTCATATGTTGGGCCCAAGTGGGTTAAGTCCATGAGTAAGTCCAATAATATTAAACCAAACTAGTTGGGTCTAGTGGTTCAACAAGGCTAATTTTGCCCATTATGGTCCATTAGTTATAAAGCTCGGTTTTGTCGATTTTTACTTGTCAAGTGTGTTTACATATCATTATATTCTATATAAAAATGTTACGTTAGACGGGTCCAACCATCTAAGTTTTATTTGGCGAAAACGTTAATCTTTCGGTTTTAGCCGAAAAGACGTAAAACTTATATATAGTTTGTAGTTTTAGAAAACAATTGAGGTTTTATTTTTATAAAATGTAATATTTACTTATTATAGTGTATAAACATATTTTATATTAGTTATATCAATTTATTAACTCATACATACTTATTTTATATTTCACTTTGAGTGCTCTTTTAATAATATATACTTTAGTCAAATCTGACATAGAATTTCAAGTCCACCATTTTGATCATATCTTGAGTTCTACAATGAAATGAGACCCCAAATTTTTACTGTATAAACTACATGATAAGTGATACAAATAACTCTCTTGTAGCTCTTGCTCAAACAGCATCTAAGTATTTTTAACAATTTGTCCAAAACAGACCAGACAGATTAGTACTACAAAAGTGTTTTGGCCATATCTTGCTCATTTTTAACATTCCATTGTATGGTCAATTCACCACTTATGTAAAAATCATTTATCCATCATTATATCAAATAATATAATCCATTTAACCAAGTAAAATTATTGAATCTTACTGTTTTTCATAGCCTATATAACTAGTCAAGATTTTATCAACTTTTACTTATAGATTTAGCCTTTTTAACTTAATCTAATGACATAAAATCCCCATGAAATCACTTGATCATCATTAATAGATCTCTTACATATACATTTGGAAGTAAATAGATAAATACATTTACAATAACAATAGGATGATAGGAAGAACAATCTCTATACAAACCAATTTGATGAAAATGAGAGATTTTAGATGAACAAGCTTGATTTATATACCCAAATCTTTAGCTTTTTAAAACAACCTTTTTATGATCTTCAAGTATATAACTTCTTCTTGAGAAATCAGCCCAAAAACTCCTTAGAAAATTCTTTTCATATAATGGAATCACCTCAAAACATCTTCTATTTAAAAGGTTTTCAACATAGATTGAATATGTATTAAGTTGTAGGTTGAAAATTGATGAATATGGTGGTGTGGTGGTGGTTATGGATGGCACAAGAGAGAAGAGGGAGAGGATTTTGGTTAAGTTTTCTAGTTTACGCATGCAAGTGTGTGTGTGTGTGAAGATTTAAGGTGTTAAGTACTTTGGTGACTTATGAGACATGTGTCTCATGTCTCTGTTATAAAGTTGACACCAAAGAGGTGTGGTGGCACTTGTTTGGGCCGCCCATAGTGGGGGTGGGACAAGTGTATACTTGTTTCATCCCCATTAATTTACGGGTACTCCTCGATTCTAGTTTCCTCGATTTATGTGCCATCGGTCCGATTTACGAAAGACGTTTTTTAAATTATGAATCTACGGCACAAAAGGATTCTAATAAAAATTGTCTCATCAAAAACGGAGCACAAAAGCGTAAATACGTAAACCTAGGGTTCCCGGTTTAATCGTAAAAGACGTTAAATTATGCACGTAAGCCCTAATTTCATCCCGTAATTATGTGAGTTTCATGAGCCCACATAAAATAAAATTTCAAAATAATATACGAGAATAAATTTATTATCTGAAAATGTCAGACTGTCATAAAGACGGAGTACGTAAACATAAACACGTAATGTAAAGCTTTCCGGTTTAGACGTAGACGATGCTACTTTAAGACGTAAACCCAAATTTCTTCCCAAAAGGGAGTGAGTTCATAAACTAACTATAAAACAATGATTATAAATAATACTTGAGAATAAAATAACGACCTCAAATTGACGGATTGTCACAGAGGTGGTAGCGAATGTCAATATGCTTCGACCGGGAGAATAGAACGTTGTTGCAACATAAGGCAATTTCATTTGTTGTCGCAGTACATCGGAATTTTTTTGAAACCTAGACCATAGTCGGTTAATTGTCATCCAAAGAATTTGAGCACAGCAACCGGACATAGCTATGTATTATGCTTTCGTACTTGAAATTGCAGCGCTTTTCTACCTTTTAGATGCCCAACTGATTAGTCGATCTCCTAGTAGTTGCAAAGTTCCACTTGCGCTACGCCTGGTATCTTGACAACCCGCGTGATCCGCATATGCATATGCCATTAGTGCAATCGAAGAGTCCTTCGAATACCAAAGTCCCGATTAATGGTTCCTTTAAGATACCGAAAGATCCGTTTAACAATAGCTAAGTGTAACTTAGTAGGCCGAGTTAGATACCGAGCACACATACATATAGAAAACTGAAGATCAGGTCGACTAGCTGTGATATACAGAAGGGTACCGATCATTCCACGATAAAGTGTCACATCAACGGCAACTCCATGTGGATCTGCATCAAGCTTAGTTCGTTTCACCATTGGAGTATCCACGGGGACGCAAGATTCCATCTTATATTTCTTAAGAGATTCAAGGGCATACTTGGATTGATTGATAAAGATGCCTTTAGGAGTCTGAGATATCTGAAGTCCTAAGAAGAATGATACTTTGCCCATCATTGACATCTTAAACTTGGAAGACATGAGTGTCCCAAACTCATCCGATAAGGTTTGGGTCGAGGCAGCAAATATAATATCATCAACATACATTTGTACCATAATCATATCTTTACCTCGTTTCTGAATGAACAGCATGGGATCCACCTTGCCTTTAGCGAAGCCTAGCGTAATAAGGAATTGTGACAATAGATCATACCATACGCGTGGAGCTTGCTTCAACCCATAGAGAGACTTCTTAAGCTTGTACACATTATTAGGATATGTAGGATTCACAAAACCATCCGGCTCTTGAACATAGACCTCTTCCTTGATTTCATCATTAAGAAATGTTGTCTTCACATCCATCTGATAGACGATCATATTCACGTGGGCTGCATAAGCGAGGAATAGTATAATAGCTTCCAAACGGGCAACAGGTGCAAAGGATTCCATAAAGTCGATGCCCAATAAGTGCTTATATCTACGAGTTACTAGTCTAGCTTTGTTCTTCAATATTCCGCCTAACTCGTCGAGTTTCACCTTGTAAACCCATTTAAAGTGAGTAATTGCACTTGATCTGGGTATGGGACAAGTTCCCATACATCAAGACGTATAAATTCATTAGGTTATTCTTGCATAGCTTCTATCCAACAAGATTGGGTAAATGCTTGTTGCCACGTATTAGGTAACTTCACTGAGAAAAGCATCAAAATGACAAAACATTGCACTTTCTTGTAACTGACTTCGTGTGGATACCGGACGATTTGGGTCACCAATATATGAATCTATAGGATGATCCTTTGTCCACTTGCTGTCATGTTCACGAATCCGTGGATTGGAGTAAACTGTAGTAGGAGCTTCCTCTGAGGTGGACGACCCGGCTTGATTAGAGTCAGGAATTGGTACACCAAAGAATGGTAGTTCACGCATTTGAGCGAATTCCAAATCGTAATCATCATCATCCTCTTCATCATCAATAGGCATGACATGGGTAGTTGATTCGGGTGTTGGTTGAGAATTACTCGTTGAAGGTATATCTTGACCACTTGTAGGTGAAGACGTATCTGATTGTGCTTCGGTTGCTGGAGTGTCAACTTCGGTAACCAGAGCCATTACCTTAGGTTCTGGAGCAACAATACTTAGAGGATTAAAGAATTCATCAAAGAACGGTTGAAACAACGTATCCCATTCATTCCTAGAAGGTGGTGTAAATGATGATGAAGAAGGGTTGTTTGGGACAAGACCAGAGCTAATGTTACTGGGTCCCATTTCATGAAGTGCGGGTTCAGAGCTGCTTTGCTCAGAAGCCATTGTCGTCAGCTCATCAAAATCAACATTCATAGTTTCGAGGATCTTACGAGAATTACGATTGTAGATTTGGTATGCCTTCTTTGTGTGTGCATAACCAATGAAAATACCAATGTCAGCATTTGGTTGAAGTTTTCCCAAATTGGCACCATCACTATTTCGATAGCAAAGAGAACCAAATACATGAAGATATGATAAATCTGGTACTTTTCCATGTAGAAGCTCATAAGGTATTTTACAATGGCGTTTTCGAATTAGTGACCGGTTTTTGGTGTACACTTCTGTAGATACTGCTTCTACCCATAAAAATAATGGAGCCTTTGCGTAAATTAACATTGTTCGAGCTGCTTCCATAAGTGCGCGATTTCGCCTTTCAACGACACCGTTTTGTTGTGGAGTGCGAGCAACGGATGTTTCATGAGATATGCCAACTTCTTCATAATACTTACGCAAAGTTTGATTCACAAATTCGGTTCCATTATCTGTATGAATGCGTCGGACAGTAGTGTTGAGACGTACTTGAATCATCTTGAGAAAATCGATGATGATTTTAGGTGCCTCATCTTTTGTTGCAAGAAATTTCACCCATGTAAACCGAGAGTAATCATCCACCATGACGAGGATGTACTTTTTACCACCAAGACTTTCAACACGCATTGGCCCATAAAGATCCATATGGAACAAATAAAGTTTCTCTTGGTTGGTGTCTTCAGTCTTGGGTTTGTATGATTTCTTAGTGCTTTTCCCCATTGTACACGCGGAACACAAATGATCCTTATGAAATGTAAGTTTAGGAAGACCACGAACAAGTTTGTTTTTCGCTAAATGATTAATAGCGTCAAAGTTAAGATGAGATAACCATCGATGCCATAACCATGACTTAGTCTTCGATGCTTTGGAGAGAAGACATACGGTAGAAGCGGACATCATATCTTGTAGAGACAAAGTGTACAAGTTGTTCCCTCAAGTACCTTTCAATAAATCAACCCCTTCCAAATTACGAATGAAGCAGGTATGCTCTCGAAAAGCAACTTCTAGGTTTGCATCACAAAATTGTCCCACAGAAAATAAGTTGTGTGATATGAGCTTAAACTCATATCCTTTTATCAACAAATAACCCTAAAACATGAAGCAAAATACCCATTTATCTTGTAAAAAGCAGTGTTATGTGGTATGTTTGTGTTTGTGTGATCTTATGTAGGTAAAAGGATACAATTTCAAGCAAACAAGGAAAAACCAAGCTCAAATGGATGAAAAAGACAAAAGAGGATCAAAAGTGACAAGACTTTGAAGTTCAAGGACCTATCTTGACAAGTTGTGAAAGTTGGAGGACTTAAAGTGCAAATTATGAAAAGTCAAGATTAAAGTCAAATCTGGTCAAACTATCAAGTCAACTCAGTCAAAGGGTCATTTTATACAAGTTTTGGAAGTTAAAGGACCAAAAATGTCAAAGGAATGAAGATATTAGCTTGAAATGGGAATCTGCCAAGTACAAGGGCTTATTTTGCCAAGTTTGGAAAGTTTTGCAAAGTTGAATCCAAGTGAAAAGCTATAAACCAATCAGAAACAAGGAAAGAGTTCACACGGATCAAGTAATAAATATCCACTCACAGCCGTCACAATTAATACCATATCTCTACAGTGTGATCCATGTGCAATGTTTTAAACCAATCAAAGGCCGCCACGTGTCTATCTTCTTCAACAAAAATATTTACCAGGAACGGGATTTTGATAGAAGCCGTTTCAAGAGAAGATCAAAACACCAAAGTTGCTTAATTTTGGAAGACGAATCCAATGGTGTTATCCAATTAACAAATAATCCATTCAATCAAAAACACCCAAAATGTGTTCATCACCTTCAAAGTGGATTTGCAGAATTCCTCCATGTGTCAAGCTATGATTGGCCTGAACACGTCACAAACTCCAACAGAATCTTCTATCTTGCCTATAAATAGCTAGGATGTATCTCATTTCAGTTGGTAGCTTAAATTTGCAAAACACATAGTTCTTAATTTTCCTTTTCCCTTTTTCCCTCCTTTTCACCTAACTACTCAAGAGTCTGACAAACTCTTGAGTCAGTTAGTTAGTTAGAAGCTTGTAACTACTTTTGTAACTGAAATCACTCAATAAAATTCAAATTTCCTTTTTCCCGCCAAATTCTGTTTCTCAAATTCCTGTTGAATCTTATTGATATTGGATATACTAGTTGCTGTTTGATGTTAGTTATGATCAACCATTGATCATAGCTTACATTGGAGGAGTTTTGTAGCTGTTTGTTCAAGAATTCAGTTCATTCCTAGTTTCTTGAAGATTTCATGGCAGATTGATGATTTGCAGTTGTTTGATTGTTGATTTGAGTTGATTACTAGTGATAGGTGGTGGTATCACTAGTGCAAGAGAGCTCAGCGCTCCTCTTCTTCCCAAAGGACCTCTACAATAGGTTCTAAGGCTCTTGATTTTTGTTCCTCTAAATCAGTCCTTGCATGCTAAATTTTCTAGTTAAACTTGATGGCTGCCTGCTTTACTTGTTAAATAGTTGATGTTTGATTGATCCTAGTGATTTGTAGCTTGATCTTGTATAATTGTGTTCAGTTTTGTAGTTTCTGCATATTTTCAGTAACTTTTTAGTCCAATAGCTACTTTGAGTTCTAGTCTTGGTTATTGCTTGTTCTTAGCTTGAATACATTTCATTTTGTTCACTAAAACAAGTCTGCTATAGCTCTTTAATCAGTTTAAACCATTACTCCATTAGACTTTGTAAAAATTTGTAAAAATCAGATAAAGGTGTGTTTGGGAGTAGCTTGTATTCAGTTTTCAAGTGTTGGAAATTGGTGTTAAGTAGTTTGTTTCTAGTCATTAAGTGGTAATAAGTAGTTTTCAGTCATTTGTAAGTCATAAAAATAGTCAAAAAGGCAATTGGTATAAAAATAGTTTGGGTCATACTTGTTTTCAGCTTTGGTTTAGAAACTTGTCAATTTCATTTGCCTAGTTCTCTTAAATTCCTTAATGAAATTTGTTAAAATTTGTTTCCAGACTTAGTTTACATCATAAACTTTTAGACTTTAGAAGGAAATTCTACAGTATTAAGAAATAAGCTAGTTGTAAGCTTTTTAGCTCAAGCTTGAGCAAATGTCATTCTCTGTGATAAAGAGGTGACTGTTTCACTAGTTCTCTTAATCCACTTCATTAAAGTAGCTGTTTTCTTTCACATTTCCATTTAGAAAGTATTGAATATGAGTTTTTGAGATTTTGAGCTTTTTCCAAAAATTGGTCAACGTTTGGTCAACATAAGCTCATTTTAGCTTATTTCAGATATCTAGCTTATTACTGGATGAAATTTGTTCTAATTTGATTTCCCCTTCTTTAAATCAAGTGCTAAATCAGTTTTGATAATAAAATCAAGTTGTGGATGTTTGGATTAGGCTGTAGCTTATTTTGAGCTTATTGATAAGCACTCAATAGCTTATTTTGGACTTTTAGCTTATTTCCTTGAACACACGTAGCTATAATTGGATTTTAAGAGTTTTGCAACTTGTTTCAGCTTATTTGGTTGAGTATTAAGCTCAAACGAGCTTAATCTTTCTTGTTGCCCGTTTTTAGTTGAAACTTTGGTTTTATTGCATTTTAGTCCCTAGAAGTTTAAACTGTTTCTAAACCTAGCTAATCTTCCTAAATTTGTGGTATTTGCAAAATTCAGTCCCTGGATTTGGAAGTTTGTTAAATTTCAGTTGTAAGGTTTGTTAGTTTGTTAAAATTTGGTTAGTTTGTTAAAGTTTTTACAAGTTTAGTCCTTTTAGTTAACTGTTTTACATTTTTAGTTCTTATAACTTTTAGAATTTACATTTCAAGCATTTTCATTTCATAGAAATTACATTTTCAGTCCTTATAGTTTTAAATTTTGCATTTTTTATATTTTGCTTGAATAAAATTTGGAATTTGCAATTTGTTTTACGTATAAGTAGGTTTATATTTTTCATTTTTAAATAGTTTTGTTTGAATTAGCAATAGATTACCAAGCAAGCTTGAACAACCAAAAACAATTATAAACTTGATATTGATTGGACTTTCTATTAGTTAAGAACTGAGAAAACGAACTTGCATTATACACATTTCAAATGTGTATAATGCAAGTTCGTTTTCTCAGTTCTTAACTAATAGAAAGTCCAATCAATATCAAGTTTATAATTGTTTTTGGTTGTTCAAGCTTGCTTGGTAATCTATTGCTAATTCAAACAAAACTATTTAAAAATGAAAAATATAAACCTACTTATACGTAAAACAAATTGCAAATTCCAAATTTTATTCAAGCAAAATATAAAAAATGCAAAATTTAAAACTATAAGGACTGAAAATGTAATTTCTATGAAATGAAAATGCTTGAAATGTAAATTCTAAAAGTTATAAGAACTAAAAATGTAAAACAGTTAACTAAAAGGACTAAACTTGTAAAAACTTTAACAAACTAACCAAATTTTAACAAACTAACAAACCTTACAACTGAAATTTAACAAACTTCCAAATCCAGGGACTGAATTTTGCAAATACCACAAATTTAGGAAGATTAGCTAGGTTTAGAAACAGTTTAAACTTCTAGGGACTAAAATGCAATAAAACCAAAGTTTCAACTAAAAACGGGCAACAAGAAAGATTAAGCTCGTTTGAGCTTAATACTCAACCAAATAAGCTGAAACAAGTTGCAAAACTCTTAAAATCCAATTATAGCTACGTGTGTTCAAGGAAATAAGCTAAAAGTCCAAAATAAGCTATTGAGTGCTTATCAATAAGCTCAAAATAAGCTACAGCCTAATCCAAACATCCACAACTTGATTTTATTATCAAAACTGATTTAGCACTTGATTTAAAGAAGGGGAAATCAAATTAGAACAAATTTCATCCAGTAATAAGCTAGATATCTGAAATAAGCTAAAATGAGCTTATGTTGACCAAACGTTGACCAATTTTTGGAAAAAGCTCAAAATCTCAAAAACTCATATTCAATACTTTCTAAATGGAAATGTGAAAGAAAACAGCTACTTTAATGAAGTGGATTAAGAGAACTAGTGAAACAGTCACCTCTTTATCACAGAGAATGACATTTGCTCAAGCTTGAGCTAAAAAGCTTACAACTAGCTTATTTCTTAATACTGTAGAATTTCCTTCTAAAGTCTAAAAGTTTATGATGTAAACTAAGTCTGGAAACAAATTTTAACAAATTTCATTAAGGAATTTAAGAGAACTAGGCAAATGAAATTGACAAGTTTCTAAACCAAAGCTGAAAACAAGTATGACCCAAACTATTTTTATACCAATTGCCTTTTTGACTATTTTTATGACTTACAAATGACTGAAAACTACTTATTACCACTTAATGACTAGAAACAAACTACTTAACACCAATTTCCAACACTTGAAAACTGAATACAAGCTACTCCCAAACACACCTTTATCTGATTTTTACAAATTTTTACAAAGTCTAATGGAGTAATGGTTTAAACTGATTAAAGAGCTATAGCAGACTTGTTTTAGTGAACAAAATGAAATGTATTCAAGCTAAGAACAAGCAATAACCAAGACTAGAACTCAAAGTAGCTATTGGACTAAAAAGTTACTGAAAATATGCAGAAACTACAAAACTGAACACAATTATACAAGATCAAGCTACAAATCACTAGGATCAATCAAACATCAACTATTTAACAAGTAAAGCAGGCAGCCATCAAGTTTAACTAGAAAATTTAGCATGCAAGGACTGATTTAGAGGAACAAAAATCAAGAGCCTTAGAACCTATTGTAGAGGTCCTTTGGGAAGAAGAGGAGCGCTGAGCTCTCTTGCACTAGTGATACCACCACCTATCACTAGTAATCAACTCAAATCAACAATCAAACAACTGCAAATCATCAATCTGCCATGAAATCTTCAAGAAACTAGGAATGAACTGAATTCTTGAACAAACAGCTACAAAACTCCTCCAATGTAAGCTATGATCAATGGTTGATCATAACTAACATCAAACAGCAACTAGTATATCCAATATCAACAAGATTCAACAGGAATTTGAGAAACAGAATTTGGCGGGAAAAAGGAAATTTGAATTTTATTGAGTGATTTCAGTTACAAAAGTAGTTACAAGCTTCTAACTAACTAACTGACTCAAGAGTTTGTCAGACTCTTGAGTAGTTAGGTGAAGAGGAGGGAAAAAGGGAAAGGGAAAATTAAGAACTATGTGTTTTGCAAATTTAAGCTACCAACTGAAATGAGATACATCCTAGCTATTTATAGGCAAGATAGAAGATTCTGTTGGAGTTTGTGACGTGTTCAGGCCAATCATAGCTTGACACGTGGAGGAATTCTGCAAATCCACTTTGAAGGTGATGAACACATTTTGGGTGTTTTTGATTGAATGGATTATTTGTTAATTGGATAACACCATTGGATTCGTCTTCCAAAATTAAGCAACTTTGGTGTTTTGATCTTCTCTTGAAACGGCTTCTATCAAAATCCCGTTCCTGGTAAATATTTTTGTTGAAGAAGATAGACACGTGGCGGCCTTTGATTGGTTTAAAACATTGCACATGGATCACACTGTAGAGATATGGTATTAATTGTGACGGCTGTGAGTGGATATTTATTACTTGATCCGTGTGAACTCTTTCCTTGTTTCTGATTGGTTTATAGCTTTTCACTTGGATTCAACTTTGCAAAACTTTCCAAACTTGGCAAAATAAGCCCTTGTACTTGGCAGATTCCCATTTCAAGCTAATATCTTCATTCCTTTGACATTTTTGGTCCTTTAACTTCCAAAACTTGTATAAAATGACCCTTTGACTGAGTTGACTTGATAGTTTGACCAGATTTGACTTTAATCTTGACTTTTCATAATTTGCACTTTAAGTCCTCCAACTTTCACAACTTGTCAAGATAGGTCCTTGAACTTCAAAGTCTTGTCACTTTTGATCCTCTTTTGTCTTTTTCATCCATTTGAGCTTGGTTTTTCCTTGTTTGCTTGAAATTGTATCCTTTTACCTACATAAGATCACACAAACACAAACATACCACATAACACTGCTTTTTACAAGATAAATGGGTATTTTGCTTCATGTTTTAGGGTTATTTGTTGATAAAAGGATATGAGTTTAAGCTCATATCAAATTCCCCTACACTTGAGCATTGCCATGTCCTCATGCAATATTATATTTCAAGGCTTAAAAAATTACATTTCCCTCATAATTAATCCACCTTGGCCATATGAGATGCATCTACACTACTCTAATCTAGATGATGCATGATTTTGACTTTTAATAATGAAATGAATCAAAATACAATTCTATCTATTTCTTTTTTATTTTTCTTGAAATGGTTTTGATGGAAATAACTCATAAAGAATTCAATGACTTAGATTAGGGCTTGGGTACCATGGACACTTATCACCCTCAAGTTTCACTTTCCCCATACCAAGCTAGTAAATGGGATCATTGCATTCACAAGTAAAAAGTGCATCAACTTATTCATGACAATTAAATGTGGAACCGGTTATTAATTGAGCAAATTGCTTGTGGGCAAATTTGTCATTATTCAAGCGTGAAATATAAGAAGTGTAAAATCCAAAAATAAGGAAGCACGGTTTTAATCCTAAGTAATCTTCTCATCCATTACTTGAAAAACCGCTCACAATTAATACAAGTCCGTATTAAGAGTAATAAGTCATTCGCCTTATGTGTAAAATCCTCATGTCATGCTTTCATAAGTAACTACACACTCGCTAAGGAAAGAAAAATAAAACTCACGCAATAATTTACATCCGCATCTTTTTGAGATTTTGGATCTTCAACCCCGCAACCCGTCAAGGTAATATTGGATTGGAGCAATCTATTGAATCCCCGCAACCCGTCAAGGTAATATTGGAACTCAATAGTCACTATAATTAACACCACACTGCCCCTCTTGGGAGTCTTGCATTATTTTTTTTTCTTTTTTTTTTTCTAGCCACTCATTTTTTTCATAAGCCGCTCTTATTTTTCTTTATTCCTCACAAAGAAATTTGAAAAGAAGAAAAGGAAAAACACCCGCTAAATATGGAGCATGACACAAGTCTAGTACACATAAAACGTGCTAACTTAGAATCTTAAGACGTACTCATATCAACCATAAATGATTAGCCAAAAATGCATAAGAGATTACAAACCAATTAAAACCGTACTTGATTATTTATTAACAATTATATACAAGCGAAGAAAATAGAGGTAAAGAAGAGAAGGGTTTAGCCACAAGTAATTGCCATGAAGTCTATCTAGCCCTTTTACACTTGCTTCAACTCTATCATTTCCCATTCTCCACAAATTTAAAATTTCAAAGAATGAAATTGGTGGAAGCTTAGCCTAATAGACCAATGAAGGACTACATGGTTAAGGATACTAGCTAGAGAGTGCTAAAATAAGCAAACTCGGGTTGAGTCAAAATATCCATGGCGGGCCTAATATGTCAAAGAAATCTAAATTTGTTAAAACCATGTTTTATTATATTTTTCCTTTTTATATATTTTTGATGAAAAATAAAAGAATATATACAATGCAAATGTGTTATGCAAAAATGATTGATGCAAAAATTATGAATGCATATTTTTGTTGGCCAAAGTAGATCAAAAATTTGAAAAATGTTGAAAATTCAATTTTCCATGTTATCATGCAAGACAATGACAAGTTCTAGGTAAGGTCACTTCGATAGAAGACCCCCCTACACTTAAGCTAAACATTGTCCTCAATGTTTAAGAGCATGGAAATTCCTTTCACATTTCAATGGTTAACTATTGCATTGTTCAAGAGTCATCTATTAGTTAAGAGATTCCTTTCACTTTGCAACACCATTAAGCATAATGGGGTTCCACATGAGGTCATTAGATTGATGTTAGTGTCATTTTCCTTAGATGGAAGTGCTAAGCATTGGTTAGACACCCAACCACCCGATAGTATCACCACATGGGATGATTTTACCACTAAGTTTTTGAACAAATTCTTTCCTCCACAAAAGACTATGGCTTTAAGGAATTTGATTATGGGCTTTACACAAAAACCTAGTCAATCCTTTGGTGATGCTTGGGAAGAGTATAGTGAGTTGTTGAGGCGATGCCCTAACCATGGAATGGATGATCTAGGCCAAATCAATACCTTCTACAATGGCCTTAAACCTCACCACCAAGATTCACTAAATGCTTCCGCGGGAGGGAGTATTCATTTCAAGACATACCATGAAGCTTTGAACATTATTGAGACTAAGGCAATGGTTCAAACAAACGATCCATTTGAAGAAAGAGTTCATGTTATCCAAAACACTTCTCAAACACCTTGTGATAACCAATTCCTTAAATATCACCAAGAGATCCTTCAACAAGTCAAACAAGGACAACAAGAAATGACTCAAGAGTTAGTTCAAGCCTTGAAGAGCATGACATTGAACAATTCCTCAAACAATGTGAATGCCATTACCATTTCTTGTGTTACTTGTGGAGGCCCACACTCTTATGAACAATGTGACAAGGTGCAAGGGTATCAAGGGGAGTGTTATGCTTACCAAGAGGAACACCGTGAACACTTTAAGCCTAACATCAATCCAAATAACCTTTCTTACAAATCCCAAAATTACCTTACTCCACCCGGCTTTCCACCCCAACCACCCACCCAAATTCAACAAAATCCTCCTCAAATTTTAGCAAGGAATCAAGGGCAAAGACAACCATACCAAGGAAATAACTACAAGGCACCAAATCAATTTCAACCTCAAGCAAGTACCTTTTATCCACCAAATCAAGGATTTAACTCCCAACCTTTACCTTTCCAACCTCAAGGTTTTCAAGGTTATGTACCACAAGAGTTAAACACAATGGATCTTTTGCAAAAGATGAATCAAGAGAATGAAAAGAAATTCCAAGCTATGGACAAGAAAATGAATGAACAATTCAATAAGCTTTTCATGGCATTAAATCAAAGACCACAAGGGGCTTTACCTTCCAACACACAAACAAATCCAAGGGCCAATGTCAATGCCATTACAACAAGAAGTGGTACAACAACAAAGGATCCTTCACCTCCTAAACCTACTATTGTTCAACCCACTTGTGCTCCTACTTGTGATAAGCCTTCTACTTCTACTTCACCTCCTCAAAGTGCTCCTATTCACTCAAACACACCTTCTCAACCCCCTCATACTTCTCCTTTACCTTCCACACGTCCCAATGAAGAGGCTAACAAAGACAAATCTTCCACTACAACACCTATTCCACCTACACCCAAACCTACTCTTCCATACCCTTCAAGGTTGAAAAAGGACAAGTTAAAGAACAAAGATGACATACAAGTCTCCAATTTCTTAAGGATGTTCAAGCAACTCAATATCAACATATCCTTTGCGGAAGCTCTTGCTTATATGCCAAAGTTTGCTAAGATGTTCAAGGATTTGCTCTCAAACAAAGAAAAATTGGTTGATTTGCCCAACACATCACTTAATGAAAATTGTTCCGCGGTGTTACTTAAAACCTTACCAACAAAACTTGGAGATCCGGGGCGCTTCTTGATACCTTGTAATTTTCCCGGTGTTGAAAATTGCATGGCTTTGGCGGATTTAGGGGCAAGCATAAATCTCATGCCTTTATCGGTTTGGAAACAACTCTCTCTTCCCGAGCTCACCCCCACTAGGATGACTCTTGAACTAGCCAACCGAACCATAGCTCACCCCGTAGGTATAGCGGAAGATGTGTTTGTAGGTGTGGATAAGTTTACCTTTCCGGCCGACTTTGTAGTGGTCGATTATGACATGGATCCTAGAGTGCCTTTGATTGTTGGTAGACCGTTTTTGAGAACGGGTCGTACTTTGATAGATGTGGCGGAAGGAGAATTAATTATGAGAGTAGAGGATGAGAAAGTGGTGTTTAAGTTAGGGAAAGTTTGTGATAGAAAAGAGGTTAAGGAGTCTAGACCTTGTGAGACGATTAACATTGTGGATGTGTTAGATGAAGTGTGTAATGAACACTTTCATGATGCTTGTAAGAATGCTAGTGATGAGATTCCACATGTTGAAACCGTGGCCTCAATTGCTCCCTCTTTAACACCTTTTGGAGAGAGTGATTTCCTCTTGGAGGAATTTGAGTCCAACTTTCTTGGTGATGATGATTCTCCCATTAATTGGGAAGAAGATATTCTTACAATCCAAAAGTTGCTCAATGAGGACCCTATTCCTTCCCCTATTCCACAAGAGATTACCATTGAGGAACCTTCCATAGTAAAACCTTCCATAGAGAGTCCACCTCCCATTGAACTTAAGGAACTTCCATCCCACTTAGAATATGCTTTCTTAGAAGGAAAAGACCAATTACCGGTGATTATTGCTAAGGAATTGAAAGAGGATGAGAAGGAGCAACTCATTGAAGTCCTTAAGAAACATAAGAAAGCTTTAGCATGGAAAATATCCGACATAAGGGGAATTGATCCACATTTTTGTACTCACAAAATCCTTATGGAGGATGATTATAAACCCGCCATTCAAAACCAAAGGAGAGTTAACCCAAAAATTCATGAGGTTATTAAGAAAGAAGTGATTAAACTCTTAGATGCGGGTATGATTTACCCCATTTCCGACTCTCCATGGGTTAGCCCGGTTCATTGTGTTCCAAATAAGGGTGGAATCACCGTGGTGCCTAATGAGAACAATGAGCTTATTCCCACGAGACTTGTAACCGGTTGGAGAGTTTGCATTGATTATAGAAAACTCAATGAGGCAACTAGGAAAGACCATTTTCCGCTTCCTTTTATGGATCAAATGCTTGAACGCTTAGCGGGAAATGAGTACTATTGTTTTCTTGATGGCTTTTCGGGTTATTTTCAAATACCCATTGACCCTAAGGATCAAGAAAAGACCACATTCACTTGTCCATACGGTACATTTGCTTACAAGAGGATGCCTTTTGGCCTATGTAATGCACCGGGGACGTTTCAAAGGTGCATGATGGCGATTTTCCATGACATGATAGAGCAAACCATGGAGGTTTTTATGGATGACTTTTCCGTATTTGGGAACTCCTTTAGCTCTTGTCTCACCAATCTTGAGAGAATGCTTAAGCGTTGTGAGGAAACACGTTTGGTGCTTAATTGGGAGAAATGTCACTTTATGGTAAAAGAGGGGATTGTTTTAGGACACAAGATATCCAATAAGGGATTAGAAGTTGATCGAGCCAAAATTGATGTGATTGCTAAGCTTCCCCCACCCACCTCGGTTAAAGGTGTGAGGAGTTTCTTAGGTCATGCGGGTTTTTATAGGCGCTTTATACAAGATTTTTCTAAGATAGCTAGACCGATGACTCATCTCTTGGAGAAAGAGGCTCCTTTCATTTTTGACCAAGCTTGTTTAGAATCTTTTGAGACACTTAAGGAAAAATTGACAAAGGCTCCCGTTTTGGTTTCTCCAAATTGGGAATTACCTTTTGAGCTTATGTGTGACGCTAGTGATTATGCGGTGGGGGCCGTCTTAGGACAACGAGTTAATAAGCATTTCCAACCTATACACTATGCGAGTAAAACCATGACCGGTGCACAACTTCATTACACTACCACGGAAAAAGAGTTGCTTGCTATAGTATATGCTTTTGAGAAGTTTAGACCATACCTTGTGCTTTCTAAGACCATAGTGTATACGGATCATTCCGCTCTCAAGTATCTTATGACAAAACAAGATGCTAAGCCTAGGCTTTTGAGATGGGTTTTGTTGCTTCAAGAGTTTAAGATTGAGATTCGTGATAAAAAAGGGGCCGAGAATTTAGCGGCGGATCATTTGAGTAGACTTGAGCATCCTTTTCAAGGAGATTTCCCACATCAAGAAATCAATGAATCCTTTCCATTAGAGGAGCTCATGTCTATCTCTTCCCAAGAGGATGCCACACCTTGGTTTGCGGATATTGCAAACTATCTTGTGGGCAATGTGCTTATTGAGGGTCTTACTTATCAACAAAAGAAAAAGTTTCTTAAGGACGTTAAGTATTACTTTTGGGATGATCCATATCTTTTTAGGCAATGTGCGGACCAAATCATTAGACGGTGTGTAGATGGGCCCGAGGCATTTAAAATCTTAGAGGCATGTCATAAAGGACCTACGGGTGGACATTTTGGGCCTAACTACACCGCCAAGAAAGTCTTTGATTCGGGTTACTATTGGCCATCCATTTACAAGGATGCTCAAGAGATGGTGAAATTTTGTGATGTTTGTCAAAGACAAGGAAAAATTACACAACGTGATGAGATGCCACAAAATTTTATCCAAGAGTGTGAGATATTTGATGTATGGGGAATAGATTTCATGGGACCTTTTCCATCCTCTAAGGGAAACAAGTATATACTTGTGGCGGTGGATTATGTGTCCAAGTGGGTGGAGGTTAAAGCCTTACCTACTAATGATGCTAGAGTGGTTGTAAAGTTCTTGAAACAATTGTTTGCTAGATTTGGTGTACCTCGGGCCATCATAAGTGATCGTGGTACGCACTTTTGTAATGATCAATTCACGAGAGTTATGAAGAAATATGGAGTGAATCATAGACTTTCTACCGCGTATCACCCTCAAACAAATGGTCAAACCGAGGTCACAAATCGTGGTTTAAAGAGAATTTTAGAGAGAACGGTGGGAGAGCATAGAGCTTCTTGGTCGGATAAGCTTGATGATGCTTTGTGGGCGTTTAGGACGGCTTTTAAGACACCAATTGGTTGTACTCCTTATAGGCTT
Source organism: Glebionis coronaria (assembly GCA_025667525.1). Taxonomy (NCBI): domain Eukaryota; kingdom Viridiplantae; phylum Streptophyta; class Magnoliopsida; order Asterales; family Asteraceae; genus Glebionis; species Glebionis coronaria. The sequence goes on from CM046875.1 coordinate 101,460,368, forward strand.
GTCTATGGAAAAGCGTGCCACCTCCCATTTGAGTTAGAACATAAGGCATCTTGGGCTCTCAAGTGGGCTAACTTTGATTTAAACCAAGCCGGTTCACATAGGAAAGATCAAATCAATGAGATGGATGAGTTGAGAGCCAATGCCTATGAGAATTCTTTGCTATATAAGGAAAAGACTAAGAAATTGCATGATGCTAAGATTAAGAATCGTGAGTTCAAAGTTGGAGAGCCGGTTCTCCTCTTTAACTCAAGATTGAAGCTTTTTGCGGGCAAGCTTAAGTCGAGATGGTCCGGTCCATTCACTATTGCTCAAGTGTTTCCATATGGAACTCTTGAGTTGTCCCAACCCGATGGTCCAAATTTTAAAGTGAATGGTCACCGTGTTAAGCATTACTTTGGGGAGGACATTTCCGTTGAAATGGTCCAAGAGGTCCCCATTTTCCCCATGAATTAATTCAGTGAGGGACGAGTCGAGTTAGAGACTCATTAACTCAAGCATCGTATAACTAGGTTAGAGTGTTGTAGGTTAGAAATAAAGGCATAGATTTGGAGATAAGTGTAGGGGAGACCTTCTTTTGTCTTCATGCTTGTTTGTAGGGTTGCTCACTCATCTCATGCTTTGGAGCTTATGGAGGAGGCCCTTGTATCCGGTTCACTTCGTTACTTTACTGATTTTCCATTGACACCTTGTGCTTAAACATGATTTCACTAATAGTAGTCCTTTCCTTAACTTGGGATAAGCAAAGTCTATTCATTGTCATAAGTGTAGGGGAAGTTTTTATACTTCCATGCTCTTAAACATTGAGGACAATGTTTAGCTTAAGTGTAGGGGGGTCTTCTATCGAAGTGACCTTACCTAGAACTTGTCATTGTCTTGCATGATAACATGGAAAATTGAATTTTCAACATTTTTCAAATTTTTGATCTACTTTGGCCAACAAAAATATGCATTCATAATTTTTGCATCAATCATTTTTGCATAACACATTTGCATTGTATATATTCTTTTATTTTTCATCAAAAATATATAAAAAAGGGAAAAATATAATAAAACATGGTCTTAACAAATTTAGACTTCTTTGACATATTAGGCCCGCCATGGATATTTTGACTCAACCCGAGTTTGCTTATTTTAGCACTCTCTAGCTAGTATCCTTAACCATGTAGTCCTTCATTGGTCTATTAGGCTAAGCTTCCACCAATTTCATTCTTTGAAATTTTAAATTTGTGGAGAATGGGAAATGATAGAGTTGAAGCAAGTGTAAAAGGGCTAGATAGACTTCATGGCAATTACTTGTGGCTAAACCCTTCTCTTCTTTACCTCTATTATCTTCGCTTGTATATAATTGTTAATAAATAATCAAGTACGGTTTTAATTGGTTTGTAATCTCTTATACATTTTTGGCTAATCATTTATGGTTGATATGAGTACGTCTTAAGATTCTAAGTTAGCACGTTTTATGTGTACTAGACTTGTGTCATGCTCCATATTTAGCGGGTGTTTTTCCTTTTCTTCTTTTCAAATTTCTTTGTGAGGAATAAAGAAAAATAAGAGCGGCTTATGAAAAAAATGAGTGGCTAGAAAAAAAAAAGAAAAAAAAATAATGCAAGACTCCCAAGAGGGGCAGTGTGGTGTTAATTATAGTGACTATTGAGTTCCAATATTACCTTGACGGGTTGCGGGGATTCAATAGATTGCTCCAATCCAATATTACCTTGACGGGTTGCGGGGTTGAAGATCCAAAATCTCAAAAAGATGCGGATGTAAATTATTGCGTGAGTTTTATTTTTCTTTCCTTAGCGAGTGTGTAGTTACTTATGAAAGCATGACATGAGGATTTTACACATAAGGCGAATGACTTATTACTCTTAATACGGACTTGTATTAATTGTGAGCGGTTTTTCAAGTAATGGATGAGAAGATTACTTAGGATTAAAACCGTGCTTCCTTATTTTTGGATTTTACACTTCTTATATTTCACGCTTGAATAATGACAAATTTGCCCACAAGCAATTTGCTCAATTAATAACCGGTTCCACATTTAATTGTCATGAATAAGTTGATGCACTTTTTACTTGTGAATGCAATGATCCCATTTACTAGCTTGGTATGGGGAAAGTGAAACTTAAGGGTGATAAGTGTCCATGGTACCCAAGCCCTAATCTAAGTCATTGAATTCTTTATGAGTTATTTCCATCAAAACCATTTCAAGAAAAATCAAAAAGAAATAGATAGAATTGTATTTTGATTCATTGCATTATTAAAAGTCAAAATCATGCATCATCTAGATTAGAGTAGTGTAGATGCATCTCATATGGCCAAGGTGGATTAATTATGAGGGAAATGTAATTTTTTAAGCCTTGAAATATAATATTGCATGAGGACATGGCAATGCTCAAGTGTAGGGGAATTTGATATGAGCTTAAACTCATATCCTTTTATCAACAAATAACCCTAAAACATGAAGCAAAATACCCATTTATCTTGTAAAAAGCAGTGTTATGTGGTATGTTTGTGTTTGTGTGATCTTATGTAGGTAAAAGGATACAATTTCAAGCAAACAAGGAAAAACCAAGCTCAAATGGATGAAAAAGACAAAAGAGGATCAAAAGTGACAAGACTTTGAAGTTCAAGGACCTATCTTGACAAGTTGTGAAAGTTGGAGGACTTAAAGTGCAAATTATGAAAAGTCAAGATTAAAGTCAAATCTGGTCAAACTATCAAGTCAACTCAGTCAAAGGGTCATTTTATACAAGTTTTGGAAGTTAAAGGACCAAAAATGTCAAAGGAATGAAGATATTAGCTTGAAATGGGAATCTGCCAAGTACAAGGGCTTATTTTGCCAAGTTTGGAAAGTTTTGCAAAGTTGAATCCAAGTGAAAAGCTATAAACCAATCAGAAACAAGGAAAGAGTTCACACGGATCAAGTAATAAATATCCACTCACAGCCGTCACAATTAATACCATATCTCTACAGTGTGATCCATGTGCAATGTTTTAAACCAATCAAAGGCCGCCACGTGTCTATCTTCTTCAACAAAAATATTTACCAGGAACGGGATTTTGATAGAAGCCGTTTCAAGAGAAGATCAAAACACCAAAGTTGCTTAATTTTGGAAGACGAATCCAATGGTGTTATCCAATTAACAAATAATCCATTCAATCAAAAACACCCAAAATGTGTTCATCACCTTCAAAGTGGATTTGCAGAATTCCTCCACGTGTCAAGCTATGATTGGCCTGAACACGTCACAAACTCCAACAGAATCTTCTATCTTGCCTATAAATAGCTAGGATGTATCTCATTTCAGTTGGTAGCTTAAATTTGCAAAACACATAGTTCTTAATTTTCCTTTTCCCTTTTTCCCTCCTTTTCACCTAACTACTCAAGAGTCTGACAAACTCTTGAGTCAGTTAGTTAGTTAGAAGCTTGTAACTACTTTTGTAACTGAAATCACTCAATAAAATTCAAATTTCCTTTTTCCCGCCAAATTCTGTTTCTCAAATTCCTGTTGAATCTTATTGATATTGGATATACTAGTTGCTGTTTGATGTTAGTTATGATCAACCATTGATCATAGCTTACATTGGAGGAGTTTTGTAGCTGTTTGTTCAAGAATTCAGTTCATTCCTAGTTTCTTGAAGATTTCATGGCAGATTGATGATTTGCAGTTGTTTGATTGTTGATTTGAGTTGATTACTAGTGATAGGTGGTGGTATCACTAGTGCAAGAGAGCTCAGCGCTCCTCTTCTTCCCAAAGGACCTCTACAATAGGTTCTAAGGCTCTTGATTTTTGTTCCTCTAAATCAGTCCTTGCATGCTAAATTTTCTAGTTAAACTTGATGGCTGCCTGCTTTACTTGTTAAATAGTTGATGTTTGATTGATCCTAGTGATTTGTAGCTTGATCTTGTATAATTGTGTTCAGTTTTGTAGTTTCTGCATATTTTCAGTAACTTTTTAGTCCAATAGCTACTTTGAGTTCTAGTCTTGGTTATTGCTTGTTCTTAGCTTGAATACATTTCATTTTGTTCACTAAAACAAGTCTGCTATAGCTCTTTAATCAGTTTAAACCATTACTCCATTAGACTTTGTAAAAATTTGTAAAAATCAGATAAAGGTGTGTTTGGGAGTAGCTTGTATTCAGTTTTCAAGTGTTGGAAATTGGTGTTAAGTAGTTTGTTTCTAGTCATTAAGTGGTAATAAGTAGTTTTCAGTCATTTGTAAGTCATAAAAATAGTCAAAAAGGCAATTGGTATAAAAATAGTTTGGGTCATACTTGTTTTCAGCTTTGGTTTAGAAACTTGTCAATTTCATTTGCCTAGTTCTCTTAAATTCCTTAATGAAATTTGTTAAAATTTGTTTCCAGACTTAGTTTACATCATAAACTTTTAGACTTTAGAAGGAAATTCTACAGTATTAAGAAATAAGCTAGTTGTAAGCTTTTTAGCTCAAGCTTGAGCAAATGTCATTCTCTGTGATAAAGAGGTGACTGTTTCACTAGTTCTCTTAATCCACTTCATTAAAGTAGCTGTTTTCTTTCACATTTCCATTTAGAAAGTATTGAATATGAGTTTTTGAGATTTTGAGCTTTTTCCAAAAATTGGTCAACGTTTGGTCAACATAAGCTCATTTTAGCTTATTTCAGATATCTAGCTTATTACTGGATGAAATTTGTTCTAATTTGATTTCCCCTTCTTTAAATCAAGTGCTAAATCAGTTTTGATAATAAAATCAAGTTGTGGATGTTTGGATTAGGCTGTAGCTTATTTTGAGCTTATTGATAAGCACTCAATAGCTTATTTTGGACTTTTAGCTTATTTCCTTGAACACACGTAGCTATAATTGGATTTTAAGAGTTTTGCAACTTGTTTCAGCTTATTTGGTTGAGTATTAAGCTCAAACGAGCTTAATCTTTCTTGTTGCCCGTTTTTAGTTGAAACTTTGGTTTTATTGCATTTTAGTCCCTAGAAGTTTAAACTGTTTCTAAACCTAGCTAATCTTCCTAAATTTGTGGTATTTGCAAAATTCAGTCCCTGGATTTGGAAGTTTGTTAAATTTCAGTTGTAAGGTTTGTTAGTTTGTTAAAATTTGGTTAGTTTGTTAAAGTTTTTACAAGTTTAGTCCTTTTAGTTAACTGTTTTACATTTTTAGTTCTTATAACTTTTAGAATTTACATTTCAAGCATTTTCATTTCATAGAAATTACATTTTCAGTCCTTATAGTTTTAAATTTTGCATTTTTTATATTTTGCTTGAATAAAATTTGGAATTTGCAATTTGTTTTACGTATAAGTAGGTTTATATTTTTCATTTTTAAATAGTTTTGTTTGAATTAGCAATAGATTACCAAGCAAGCTTGAACAACCAAAAACAATTATAAACTTGATATTGATTGGACTTTCTATTAGTTAAGAACTGAGAAAACGAACTTGCATTATACACATTTCATTGTGACCGAGACCTTCCACATAATACACTCTTGAAATTATAACATTCCCAATATGATATTCACCATAACCCATTATCTTTGCAATATGATCATTTCCAAATCGAACCGTACCAAGAAACTTGCTGACGAAATTTCTGAGCTGAGAGCGATCTCCGCTCATATGCTTGGAGCAACCAGAGTCCAAATACCAGAGAACAATTTAGACCACCTGTTTTCAGTAACAACAGTAGACAATGCATTGGAAACTATTGGTTCTGGAGTGTTAGCAGATATAGATATGATATTATCATAATTGCTAACATTTGTGTTATCCTTAGATTTCTTGTGTTTTCTAATGTGAGTTTTACCAATAACAGGTTTTATCGTTCCAACGTTCTGAGGTTTTGGAGTATTAGTGGGCACTATAGTGGGAGTAGACCTATTTAAAGGGCACTTGGTTCCTACAGTAGTGTCGGTGTTCCTAGTTCAAGGACACGCTTGTGTTTTGGTAGCCTTGGTACTCCTAGTTAAAGGGCACGCTTTCTTCGCTTTAATGGGAGTGATCCTAGTTAAAGGGCACGCATTTTCTACTATAGTGAAAGTTCTACCAGTGGGGCTCCACATCCAACCAAGTTGGGTTAACACTTTCCCAGTCGGTTTTCATTCTAAACCATTTTTACGGGCATTCATCTCATTTACATGGTCAATAAGGCAAGAATCATGACGACTAGAAAACATACATTCATTGCAATTCCAACATTTCAAATTAGAATTCACAGTAGGCTTAGAACGTTGCACAACCGCAGAGCCTTTAGGTTTAGCTACATGATTCTTTTTATTCAAAACAGAAATAACATTCCTAGGGTGGGCTTCTACTTTCTTCTTCACTTGACTACTAGATGGGGGAAAGATCCTATAATTCTTCTTGTTTCTTTTAAGCTTAGATCTTTGAGCCTTAGTAGTGGTGCTTACTCCTGTAGAAGGCAACACGGGAATATTAGAAGGTGGTTTTGATTTTTCCTTATCTTTAATGACCAATGTTTGAGATGGTTTAGTCCTAGGGCCCTTGTTAAGTGGTGTGACGGAGATGAGGTTCTTTTTTATTTCACTAGAGGACGATTCTGAGACAGTGGCTGCGTTATCCACAACATTCTTACCTTTTAGGGTATGAAGTGTTTCCTTTAACTCAGTCAAAGCAAAAAAAAAATCGTAAATCCCTCAAATCAGATATTTCCACCGACTTTCGATTCAATCGCTCAATCAATGATTGATTATGTGCAGTGGTATTAGCACATGCGGGCTTTACTGAATCGAAGAGTTATGTATTTTTCTGTTTTATGTTATCAACTTTGGACAAAATCTTGGAAACTCGATTATCTAGATCAAGTTTCATATTCTCAGCAGCCTCAAGTACGTTCACGCAGTTAATCTCCTTAGATTTCTCTATGTCTATCGGCAATGATTTAGCAACCTTGTCACTTGGCTGACGCTGTTTTGATTGTAAATTCAATCGAAAATTCTTTTGAAAATTTGAATCATCTATATTAACACCTTCGAATGACGTTTCCAAAAGCTCTTGAAGAAACTGTTGTGTACATTCAAGCAAAATACGATGTTTTTGAATCTCATCAAAACGTTTTGAAAGCGAAGAATAAGAATCTTGAAGCTTTAAAAATTCAGCGTCAGATTTGTGACCAGTACTATCTACCACATTATCCGTAGATTCAACATTATGCACAATAGAATCATTATCAACACTATTATTCACACAGACGGAAACAATATCATGAGACATCACTTGCTTCAAAAGCTGATCATTTTAGCGTGAAACTCGTTCTATTTCAAGTAAACTGTTTTCATAAGCATCATCCATTTCATTGATAACACGTCTAACTTCTTCTATTTCCAAAAGCAAATCTTGATCAATATTACTAAGACAATCTTTAACATTGTTTACAAACGGAACAATTTCGTCTCGAAACACAGCTCTAGTGTGCTCAAAAATCCATTCACCTTTCGTTATGGCCGAATCCGTCATACGTTCCATAATGACCTTGTCAAAATCGGCAAAGTGTTGGTGCACCGCATTTAAGCTATCTGACACCTTACTTACCGGTGGAATTAACTTAGTTAAATCCTTGTTGACAAGTGTAGGAGACGTACTAGGAAGGTGTTCCGTTGACAAACTTTGGGGCACAAAAGCTGATAATTGAGATAATTCCTTTTGTAAGCGAATACGGGTCTTTTTAGAAAATTGATCTTTATTATTCTTATCATAATCAAGCTTATGGAATTTTGAAAGCATTTTAGATCGAGTTTCTTCCGCAAGTGGTGACATTGTCTCCTCAGTACTACGAACATAAGGTGCTTCTTTCGATTTGCCAATTAGGGTCACATCATAAAGACAAGGAATATATTCCTGAGCTTGTTTTGCATAACCAGGATTAGGTGGTAAATCTTGAAGACGCTTAAGTTCGAGTTCTTTAAACGACTTAGTTAAAAGATAAACCTTTTCTGTGGAAGCATATTGTTTTAAAAGCTGTTGTTCCTTGAATTTAAGAAGTTTGGTAGCATTAATTTCTGATTTAAACTTTTTAGACTCGAGAGCTTTGAAATCCAGTTAACTTTCTGAAAATCATTTAGAACCGACTCTTTTTCTTTTAATTCATTGGAAAGATTAGCTTTTAACGATTCTATTTCTTTTAAGTGTTCAATCTTTTCAAAACAAAATTGGTCAAATTCAGAATAAGTTATTTTTTCTGCTTGAGGGACCATTTCAAAAGTTTTGACCTTGTCCTTATACAGCGCAAGCTCAGCGGTTAGGTTGGCATTCATATATACGGTTTGTCGAACAGCCACAATCATGTTATCAATAATATGTTTAGGCACCATTACCAAATCACGTTGATCATAAGATTCCATACCCGTCGTAGCATTTGGTTGAGGTTCACTCAAATGTGTTGGATTGGATACCGCCTCATTTGAGTTACTAGGTCCCGAATGCTGTTCGAGGTTGTCATTTTCATGCTCAACATGATGTGGATTATCATGAACATTATTAGATGTGGTTGGTACCTCACTGACGACATCAGAACCGTAGTGAGAGAGATTAGCAACGAGTGTAGCTTGGGCTGAGTGAATGTCATCACAATCCAAATCATATGCATCAAGATCATCTGCTTGATATGTTGCATTAGAAGTAGAGACGACTGCAATGCCTTCATTATCTGCTGCCCCTGGGTCTGCAAGAAATGCTAATTCCTCTGAATCCAAGATCTTTCCCTTTGATTGAGCATCGACCAAATACATCTTCTCATGAAACCACGTTGCAGCCCTTCTTCTTTTTGGCTGAGTGCATTCCCTAGCCATATGACCTTGTCCTCGGCAATTGTAGCAAGTCACAACCTTTTGATGACCAATAGTGCTTCCATTACCACTAGCTTGATAATTCACAGCTTGAGCGTTCACGGTCCTTGTAGGAGGTCCATATGAATTTTGCCTTCCCTGAATGGTTTGCGCCGTTACTTGACCATCTTGAATAGTGGCTTGTTGTCGAGGATTTGAAGAAGTGCGGAGCTGATTGTTCGTTGGTGGAAATCCTCTAGTTGCAACAAGTTTTGATAAGTAGGCAGTGAGATGGTTTAAGACATCAGTAGGTGTATCATTTGGAGTAAAGACCGGTGCTTGAATTGGTGGAAGTTCATTGGAGTAGAAGGCTTGTGCTGGTGGTGTTTCAATTGGAAAATATCCTTGCTGAGGTGTATAGCCCATTGGAGAAGTGATAGCTTGTGAGGGTGATGCCTGATGTGCTGGTTGTTGTAGATAAGGCTGTTGAAGAACACTTTGTTGAAATGCTTGTTGTGGCATTATCAGTGGTTGATAAGGTGGTTGTTGTGGTTGCTGATAGTTGTGTTGTGGTGGCTGCTGCAAGTATGATGGTTGTTGATAAGTGTAAGCCATGTTTTGTTGGGGGGTCATTTGTTGAGAAGCATACATAGCAAGTGGATCACGAACTTGTGGTGTATACAACCGAGTCTCGATCACATGGCATTCGTGTTGTTGAAGAAAAGCTTGAAGTTGATCCACATTGGTGTTATGCAAGTCCTTAGCCAATTTAACAGCCATCACGTACTTACGCCATTCGAATGGAAGGGTGTTCAAATACTTGGTGTTTAATTGAAACGTAGGAATTTCCATGCCATAGATATTGAGCTCATTCAATAATAAAGTAAATCTCAAATAGTAATCATTAAGAGTCTCCCCGGGGACATAGGAAAACTTATCAAAAGTATCATAAAGCTTACACTTTCGTTCTTGTTTAGTTAACGATGTGCCTTGCATTAGAACACGTATTCTATCCCATAACTCTTTGGCAACTTTATGTTTATTGACGAGTTTGTAGACATCTGGAGGAAGGGCTTGGAGAATGATGTTTGTAGCTTGTTTATCATATTTGTCTTGAATCTTCATATCTCCGGTCAATTTACCCGTTGTGCGAGGATGAGTAACTGCACCTTCCGTCACTGTACCATAATCTACAGGTCCATTAAGCACTGATGCCCAAATGAGATGTCCATTCTCTTTGTTTAACATGTAAAGTTCCATTCGAGAAGTCCAATCCTCGTACATAGTTTCACCAACATTGGTGGACGATTATCCGTACCCGAGAGGATGGACTTATCCGTAAGAGATGAGTACTCCATTTCGATAAGTTAAGATTTACAAACGTTGATCGAACAATGAGAGAAATTAAATGTGTTTGTTTAATGTTGAAATCCCCTAATAATTGTTCTCGATAAACCAAAAATTCCAAGACAAAATTACACACGATTAAAAATTTTCAAAAACACGTTTTTGAAAAATCTTGGAATACTTGTCACTGTATCGCAATGCCAAACTCTAAGTCCCGTCAGAATGTGATCGGAATGTCCTTGTCGCAATGTGATCGCAATACTGATCGCAATGTAATCGCAATGTGTGATCGGAATCCTTGATCGCAATATGTGATCGGAATCCTTGATCGCAATGTGTGATTGGAATCCTTGATCGCAATGTGTGATCGGAATCCTTGATCGCAATATGTGATCAGGATCCTTGATCGCAATATGTGACCGAAATCCTTGATCGCAATATGTGATCGGAATCCTTGATCGCAATGTGTGATCGGAATCCTTGATCGCAATATGTGATCGGAATCCTTGATCGCAATATGTGATCGCAATGTAGAAACCCTTAGGTTTTTGCGATCGAAATACGTGAGCACAAGTTCCACTGTTTTCGGATAGTACACAACTAAGTTGAGATTTTTAGCCAACAAATGAATCAAACACCCAAAAAATTTGTGTTTTTAACCAAAGTAAAAATACCAAATCACTACCACAAGTATGTAGATGATTTGTATCAAGATTAAACCATAAAAACACAAAAAAAATTGGTTCGGATGATATAGATCAAATTAGGCACGAAAAATCAAGAACACAAACACATAAACAATACAATCATCCTATGGCTCTTGATACCATTTGTAGGATATTGTAAATCTTGCTTATGTTTATAGAGAGAAAGAGATAGAGAGATGGTAAGAACACATACACACTTAGAGAGAAAAGTGTAGAAAAAACACTTTTCACTATGTGTATTATGAATGAACCAACACCCTCTCCAACTAAGGAGAGGGTTTATATACCCAATCCCATAAGATGCGCTTGGGCTAACATTGGGCCGCCAGCCTACACAAGTTGTAGGCTTGGCTTGGCCTTGTTTGTTTACTATTTAGATAACTAAACTACGAGCTACTACTTAGACTATTGTTGGAGTGACCGATCCTTTATAATACGTAAAACGTATTTCCAACAGTATCACCTTTACAACTTAATACCCCCATTTCACATTGAATTGGTTGCTAATCTATAGTCATGTTGGTTTGTTTTATGATTTCTAGGATATATACGGTACGATTTATCCTCAACAATATGATGGACAAGTCTTGGATAGGGAGTAATAGGACTAATAAAGAATATTTTGACGGAGTAGAAGCGTTTATTAAATATGCCAAGAAAGCGCAGGAGGAGATTAACCTCCACCCAGAAAGTCATAAAGGACCGCTTAAACTTCTATGTCCATGTAACAGCTGCTTAAACCATATAGAGGGTACAATGGAATCAGTAGGATTCCATTTATTCAGACATGGGTTTAATCCAAAGTACAAAAATTGGATGAAACATGGAGAAAAGGACGAGAAATCATCAAATGCCCAAATATTAGTTGATGATACAACAGAGTATGTTGACAACACGGATGTCGACACGGATGTTGGTTTAGAAATTCCAACATATGGCCCAGCTACAGTAGAGATAGTTAATGCTACAAAAGATGATTTTGATGAGGATGACATTGCCAAGTTTCAACAACTAGTTGTAGATGCGGAGAAGCCGATGTCCCGACTTCACAAAGTTGTCTACAATAGTTCAACTTCTCAACTTGAAGGGTAAGTATGGAGCTTGTGATAAGTTCTTTACTGAATTACTTGGTTTGTTTAAAAAGATGCTACCTGCTGGTAACGAACTAGTTGAAAGAACGTATCAGGCCAAAAAAATGATGCGACTGATGGGATCAGGATACGAAAAGATACATGTATGTATCAACAACTGCATGATTTACTGGAAAACTAACTAAAATTTGACTGCTTGCTCAACATGTGAGACAACAAGATGGAGGTTGACAATAAGACAAAGAAAGTTTACGAAAACATTCCATCCAAAGTGATGTGGTACTTCCCAATTATACTAAGACTGAAATGAATCTTTAAGATACCAAGTATTGTAGAAAACATGAGATGGAACGTAACAAGGAGGATAACAGATAGTGCTTTACCTCACCCTGCAGATTCATAGGCATGGCGTACCATAGATGAAAAATTCCCCAAATTGCAGCAGATCCAAGAAATATACAGATGGGAATATCGGCTGATGGGGTTGACATCAACTCAGGTAATAGGCATCACAGTGTATGGCCAGTTTTATGTGTCATATACAACCTTCATCCATGGTTGTGTATGAAACGGAAGTTTATCATGCTTTTGACCCTTATATCAGGATACCCGGGGAATGATATTAATGTTTTCTTAGAACTGTTAGTTTAGGATATGTATACCTTATTTGAAGATGGAGTTATACATTTGATGCGTCAACGAAAAAGAACTTTAAACTTCATTCCGTTGTGTTATAGATGATAAATGATTACCCAGCACTGGGTACATTATGTGGGTGCCCGTAGAGCGGATTCATTGGTTGCATGGTATGTGGGAAAGATACACATTGTGTAAGACTTCCGACCTCAACCAAGCAAAGTTATGTTGGTCACAGAAGATATCTACCATACACCCATCCATTCAGAAAGCAAAGGAAAGCGTTTAATAGACAACAAGAACTTGCACGTGCTCTAGAACCAAAGACAAGGGAAGAAATATACGACAAAGTTCAACATATTCAAAATAAGTAGGGAAAAGTAAAGAAAATTTAAGAGGCAGAGGTGGGAAAATTAAAAGAACAAAAGAAAAGCAACAGAAGACGAGGGTAGTTCAAGCCAACCTATTGAATCGTATTGGAAGAAATTCAACATTTGGTATCGAAGGCTAAGGTATTGGAGGCATAATCTTGTTCCACATTGTATTGACTTTGTATGTAGAAAAAAATTCGGGGAGAGTTTTGTTGGAACTTTGCTAAATGTTCCGGGGAAGACGAAAGATGGATTGAAGGTACGATTAGATCTGGCATCTTTAGGTATAAAACCAAAGCTTTTTGCTAGGCTAGAAAAAGACAAAACAACACTACCTCCAGCATGCTACACATTAACTAATGCTGGAAAAAAGACAAATTTTATGAGACGTTAGCCAACCTCAGAGTACTAGATGGATATTGTTCAAATTTTGCTAGCTTGGTCAACCTAAAGGAAAGGAAGCTCATTGGCCTTAAGTCACATGACTATCATATGTTGATGTAAGAGTTTTTACCAATTGTAATACGTTCAATCATGCACCAACCCACACGATATGCTATTATCAGGTTTTGCTTTTTCTTTAAATCTATATGTAGAAAAGAAATCAGATTGGAAGAACTAGATGAGATACAGGAAGAACTAGTTGTGACACTATGCCTACTTGAGAAGTTCTTTCCTCCGTCATTTGTTGATATTATGATACACTTGACTGTGCACCTAACTAGAGAGGTAAGATTATGTGGTCCCATATGCTTTCGGTGGATGTACCCATTTGAAAGATGTATGAAGGTTATTAAAAACCATGTTAGAAACAGAAACAGACCAGAGGGATGAATTGCTAAGGAGACCATTGCGGAAGAAACAATAGAGTTTTTTAGCAAGTATCATAAAACAATGAAATCTGTTGGTTTGCCACATGATAAAGATGTAACCAATGAAAATGAGGACGGAATGCCATTGTTGGCCAGCACACCATTCGAAATGAATGGGGAACTCTTTGCAAAAGCTCATTTGTATGTACTACAAAATATAGATGAAGTTTTACCCTATATCGAGTAAGTATTACTAACACATGTCTATTTTATTGATAAAAATGTTCTATAACAAAAGAATAATCAAATACATTGTTTCATTTTTAGGTGACACAAGAATGATTTAAAAAATAACCCGGGTAAACGAATAGCATTGCTGGAGGCTGAGCATTATAAAACTTTGGCAAGTGGTTACATGATGAGGTAATTACTTGTATGATGTTTATAATTGTTTGTTTGTTGCTAAATATTAGTTAATTAACATCTCAAAAACCAATACTAGTAGTAGAGTATAATAAATAAGCACTTACAATGTAATGAGGCCATCTCCAACTCTCAGTAGCAATTAGAAGCGTTGTCATTAGCTAGGTAGAGGTCCACCAGCGCACCATTTCTTTATCTGATACGCTTTTCTTTAACTGTTGAAATTCAGGTTTTATGAGAGTTAGCAATATCAAAAGATAGCGTATCAGATACTGTAAGGTGGATATCATTTGGACCACGCGCCACCATAGTGAAATACGATGCATAACATCAATGGGTATACATTTCGTACGAAAATAAATGATGGCAAAGTTCACTAGAACAGTGGGGTTTGTGTTGAGGTAGAAGATACTCATATATCCAAAGAAGTTGCAACCAAATAAAACTATTTTATTATTGGGTTTTACAAAAGATATGGGTACTAGATTACCGTTTCAGGATAATTCCTCTTTTCAAGTGCGATTAGGTTAATCACAAGAATAAAGCGGTCAAAACAAATAAGGTTCTTGGTTATACATTGGTAGACCTGAATAACTTAGGCCACAAGGCTGATCCGTTCATATTTGGCTCACAAGCAGGACAAGTGTTTTATGTCCAAGACCAACTACAAAAAAATTTGTCTATTGTCTTCAGGACACCTAGCAAGAATTACAAAGATACATATGACGAAGTCGATGAGGAATTTAGTACAGTCATTCACCAGAACAATGATAACACTTTGCCAAGTGTACAGGTAGGTGATGATTCACACATTGACTACTATCGAACCGACTGTGAAGGAGTTGTCATGCGAAAAACCAAGTGAAGCCTGTCATGCTGAAGTTGTCACAATAGGCCTTTTATCGTATTTAACTTGTTCTTTTAGAGGATAGGAATATCTGAATTCTAGTACTTGTTTAAGGATTTATTTTTGTGTGCAGATCACACATTTAATCTTTCATTTTGCTGCAAAAACACTTGTAATCTCTTTTATTTGAATATAAATTTTCTTTTAACCTTCAGTGGTTCTTTTAATTATGTTTTTATGAAATTTAGATTTCAATTGTGTCATGTTGATATAGCTAATTACATGTAAGTTTTCATAATCTGTCATATTGAATTTTGTCATACTAGTGAAACTTTGTGTTCAAAAAGATTGTTCAATTGGTGAGTTGAGTTGCATATCTGATTATATAGCTAGTGACATATTCCATAGTATTTTTACTCTATATTTGTGTCTGCAATGTCCATATAAGTTTTCATAATATGTCATAGTGAATTATGTCATAATTGTGAAGTTTGTGTTCGACTATAGTGTTCAATTTGGTGATTTGAGTTGCAATTACTGAACTGCACAATGTATATATATAGCTATTGCATCAGTTTGCAAGGCTGGTGTGGATGTACATCAGCCTAGGTATAACTTTGAACTCCACTAGTGATCTGGCTTGTGAATGCTTATTTTATTGATTATCCAGCTTATTTAAGTCTTTTGTTGCTCACCTTTATATTTCATGTTGGTTGCATGCCCTGAAATTGCTTAAAGTTCATTCTTCGTTTGTAAATTTGTTAGCCTGCTCAACATAAGGGGTGTTTAGGACTGCATGTTTAAGCTATTGACAACATGATTTAAACCTCCTATTGCCTACACACCTAGGGTTTAGTTACAATAGCTTATAGTTGGTTTTAATTTCAGTCTTTATTCATAAATTTTATGATTAGCATGTATTGCAAAAATCGGCTCGTTACTGAAGTGCACTATGTATATATAGCTATTGACATAATGAGTATAAATTTGTGTCTACAAGAGTATAAATTTGTGTCTGCAAGAAGTTTGCATAATCTATAAAACATAATTTTGTCATACTTGTCAAGTTTGTGCTCAAATTCATACTTAAATCAGTTCTTAGTTTCCTTACAAAAACCTTAATCAATTCATGTACCTTCTTTAACTTCATACACACAGCTCATTCTGATATCTTAACCCCCAAAAATTACAACAGATACTGATATTAAGCATAACTATAAGTTAAAGATCAAATTAAGACGTAATAACAAATTAAGATAAACACAATAGCAGGCATTAAACATTCAACCAAATTAAACATAAATGTCATTACATTACCATTAGACCACCAGTCATATCATATACATATTACATATGCAGTTAAACAAAACATGGGTACATATTACATTAACATAAACAAAAGAACTGGATTAGACATGACATACCCAAACTGCATATTGATGGGCTAAAACAACAAAAACATATGTGCCCATGCACAACAATCATCAAACATTTTCTTCTTCTGGTGGAACCATTTCCATTGCAATGGGCCAAGCTTTCAAATTATCGACACCTTCAAGTTGTTCCTGAACAATAGTGTTCAAACAAAAAAGCTTCACCTATAACCTCTTCTTTGAATCCGTAAAAGCTTGAATAGACTCCTCCCAATCAGCAGCTGGATGTTTGGTCTTCATCTCAGAAAGTGCAGTAGGAACCCTTTTTAGGCTTACCTTAACTGGTTCAATCATATCCCAGATATCATTAGTAAAAGCCTTCTCTTCAATAATTTGTTGCTCGAAGTAGACCCTCATAGCATACGAAATATGTGCATCACCAGTGAGTTGCATAATTTCATCCAACACAGGGGTGGGATTCGCATTAGAAGTACTTCCTTGAGAATCTGCCATTGTTCAAATAGTTAATTTTTAGTAAAATGTGTTTTGGATTTGGGGAAGATGATCGGTAGTTGGTGATGTTATAGAGTATGTAACCATAGGCCGAGTATATATACAACCCATAACAACCACCGTTTTTATCAGGGAAAACGAAGAGTTGCAAACCATAATGGCAAATAGTGAACTCAATTCATGCAGGGAGTATCAAGGAAGCTTCGACACACACTTATAAATGTGTGTCACAAAAAAATTTTGATGGACTTAGTTAGTCACATAAAAAATACTTGTTGAGTCAAACTATTATCTTATGGGCTTAGTTAGTCACATAGAAAAATACTTGTTGTTACTATGTGTAGTGACTTTAGAAATACAAACACTAAAAAATGTGACTCATATCAAGATTAGTGAAAACTGAGATTACATTTGGTTCTAAACATTTGTCACATGAATATTTGATTGTGTGACGTTTTCAAGGTGTTGGTAACATATAATCCCATTATAATGTCACCATAAATATAACTTAGTTACACATTGCTTAAATGTTGTGACTATTGACAAACTTATAGTCACATAACTGTTTGATGATTTAGTGTGATCATGTATTATATTTGATCATAGTCTTCAAGTACTTGTAAAATATTCGTCACATTTAAATAAATATAGTGGCAAATGTTTCAATACCTACTTTCCACTTACCACACATACAAAATTCATGTGTGGTTAACATTTAACAAAATATACTAGTCACATTAAAATAATGTGTGTGACAACCTTCTTTATCAATTTGTCACTTGTAAAATAAGTCTATGTGACCATATATGATTTTCGGTCACATTCGATGTGTGTATGACAAATATTTGTCACACATGTATAGGTATAATGTGACTACTACATGAACCAGACTTTGATTCGGTAACACTCTCAAATTATTAAGTGACTAACGACTCATCCAAAAAGCAATTGTTAGCCTAGTCACGTAAAAATTCATATGTGTAACAAACAAAATACGAAATAGTCATACAAACTGACTTCAAGTGTGACTGTTTATTTATGACTGGCGAATTCAGTTACACAAAAAAAATCATTTGTGACTACATGAATTTGATATGTGTGACCAAAACCACTTTTTGTACTAGTGCACCCATTGAAACCGAGGGAGTCGATGCTCCTAGATTTTTTTGTAGTATGGGCAAAAATAAAAGAAACAAAGGTAAGAAGCCCGCTCACTCTTACAAGTTGAACTACAATGGTGAAGGAACTTCACTCACTATTAACAAGCCATTAACTAGAGAAGAACTATTAATGGAGGAATTGCAAGAAGGTATTCAAGAAAGAGTCATGTTTTTGAACATGAATCGACCTATCATCAAAACTTTGAAATATAGTGATAAATATAAGATGATCGTTGATGGAGTTTTGCTTGATAAATTGAAATCTGAAGATGGATTAACATCAGAGTATGTATATTTCGCTATTCAAATGCTTCGCGAGAATAAAGTGATGCTTGAAAGAAGATTCGGGTTACTTTATCCTACCAATAAGGTTAGAGGGTAAAACTACTTATAATGCTTTGGTTGACACCGGTTCGAATGTCAATGTTATGCCATATGGAATCTTCAAAATGTTAGATGTTGGTAGAGTCAAACCAAGGTTTGATCGCATCAAAATGCTTGATCACTCCTACGTAGAGGGAATTGGACGATTTCTTGGGGTTCTTTGCCAAGTTGGTACAACTACACTACTAGCCGATTTTATGCTTCTCGACATTCCTATTGATCAAGATATTCAACTAGTGGTTGGAATGAACTTTCTGCACACCATCGGTGCAAACATAGATGTTGGAAAAGCTATCATGACTAGCTTTGATGGGTTTGTCCATCAAAACTATAATGTACTCAAAGCTAAGAAGCATGATGATAGTGATGATGAAGACGATAAGCACTATACCGTGAAAGGAGATGAGAATGGTATGCCAATTTATGGACCACATTTTCAACCATGGACGGAGCCGGAAGAAATTTTGGATGCATCACTAAGTGAAAGGAGCTACCACAACCCTTTCTTTGACATATGTGTATACAAGAAAATTGTGGGGATGCTTGGAACACTTCCGTTTAATTGAAATACAACGAATGGCAAGTGAGGGATAAGAGAGAGTTTGAGAACATTGCTAAAGATGGAGATAGTGAATGGCACGTTGCCATGGTTATATTAATCCATGTGGAAAGAGGTACGAGAAGGTATGCGAGACCAAAGACACCAATAGAGAGGTCTCGGAACGTTACACGGAGAGTGATATCATGTCACCTCTAAACTTCTGCTATAACTAAAGATATGAAGGAGAAAAAGAGTGCATCATTGGCTCCTAGTTACTTTTTTCATTTTTATCTTTTTGTATGTAGATAATCAATAAAACGGAAGTCAAAGTTTAAGAGTCCTAGATGTTTTAGGATAATCTTAGAAGAAGGGAATGTTTTCCCTAGTTATCTTTTTATTTTTCTTTTATGAAATCGAATGAATTGGAGGTTTTCTTTGAGAATTTGTGTCTATTGTACTAAAAATACAGAAAATGTATCTGTCAGCATAGATTGTGCATCGCACATTTCAAAAGTGTGTCGCACTTCAGGACGAAAATATTGTATAAACTTTATTTTTCTCATTCCAAACAAAAACTAAAAAAACACATATAAACAAAAAAACCGATGGTTCTTTGATTGAATCTTCACCCAAAAGTATTTTGAGTCAATCTCTACTCTAATTCACACTCGAAATCATGTCTAGAGTAAGTTTTTAATCTTTAATTAATATGTTCTTTCATTAGTTTTGCTTTTTGATAAATATTTAAATTAGGGTTCTTAGTAATTCATAATCGGATTAAATTAGATTCGTAATCAATAAGGATGGATTTTGGTTATTAGATGGGATTGAAAAACATAAAAATATAAAAATGAGGGTTTTTGAAATTGAACCTTAGGATTGAGCAATGTCGCAGATTGAAATGAATTAGGAATGGTTTAGTGTCCGTATCTAGCCATTGTTGTTAATTTGTAACCATTAGTTCGCGGATTTGGTTAAAATTAGTAGTTACCCCGACATATGCTAAGTTTACCAGATTGTGCGCCGCACTTCCCATTTGTGCGCCGCACTTTAGCAGATTTTACCCAGAAAGTACGCCGCACATTTCATTTGTGCGCCATACTTTTTGTCTGAAAACAAACAGAAAGATCAGAACACCAACGTAGGGATACCAATGACCCATAATGCTTATCTAACATTGATATATGTTATTTTGTGTGATAAGTTTTGTAGAACACAGGTTCTAGAAATTATGAGACCGGCTCTTCAACCCGAGGAAAGAGACGAAAGCCTTTTGAGTCGGCGAGTGCCGCACTTATGGGAGTTCCTAGCCACCCATTTCTGAGTTGGCATGGATGCAACACTAATGATAATAACATCTACAACAATGCCCTTATTCTTCTACTGCCGAAACAAATTTTTGCACCTAACATTGTAGACTTTGGAGTTTTGAATGAGCTTGGTTATGAATCTCAAATTGGGGAGATGCTTGTGATAGTTGTGATAGAAGCTAGAGGAAGTGAGGTTTTATTTCGATCGAACGCTTGGGTTCGTGCTTGTACTTGTAGGGAGAAAATCTATGCGGAGCTTGTTCTTGAGTTTTTCTCTACTTTTCACTTTGATGAAGATGTTGATGGTGATGAGTTAGTGACTAAGAAATTTTTGAGTTTTCGCCTTTGTGGGAAAGGTCACTCTTTGACCTTGAAAGAGTTTGCTAAATACTTGGAGTTGTATACTAGAGAGGAGTGAGATGAGGAAGGATTTGAAGTTTATTTCCAAGGAGGCAAACGTGATCATGGTAATTTCAATGCTATTGAGTTTTGGGCATTAATTTGTCCGGATGAGGATCCGTTGAGTTTATCTAGGAGCTCAACCACTAGGATTTTTATTCCACTTTTGAGGGTGCTTCAAAGGATGATTGCTTGTGCGATTTGTCAAAGAACTACGTGGTATGACAAAGTTCAAAATAATGATTTGTGGTTTCTAAGTATGTTTAGGGACAAAAACCGTGAGTGATATGCTAATGTTGCTTGGGTCATTGCAAAGTAGATGAAAAGGAAAGGTTATGGTAGTCAAGCAAGTAGCATGATTGTGTGTGGATAATTTGTGACTAGATTAGCCCGAAGGATGAGAATTTTAACCGATGATGTCTTGGGTATTCTTAGTCCATCGATTGTGTGTGATACCATTGACAAGATCACCTTGATAGATTTGATTGGAGCCGATGGAAGGTTGATGCAGGAAGATGCACCGGTGAGAGCACCACGAGTGAACATGTCGCGAGCCCCTTGTGCATCACTTCAAGATGTTTATGATAGGATGGAAAGGATGGAGGTTAGGCAAGACCAACTTGGGTTTATGATGGAGCGCCAATATTATAGTATGGATAGATACGCTCCAGTTTTCGAGAGGAAGGTGGAACAATACAGTGTTCTAATGAGTGGACCTTATGGACCCCCCGAATATCACCATGAGCCATTCTACTACACCCAATAACCACCGTATCCACCACATTTTTACCCATCTCATGCTCTACCTCCATACGAAACAGAAGAGGATATGTAATGTCTCAAGTTTATGACTTTGTGTTAGTCGCATGTTGAAACAATTTTTAAAACATTTTTAGGATTGTTACATTTGGTTGTGTAATATGCCTTTGTTGGCATTTAGGACAAATTAAACTTTGTGTGTGGATTTTTATTTTTATTTTGGTATGTGAAATATGTTTGTGTATATATTTTTGTGTTGAAATGCAGAAAATAAGCAAGTCGATGTATAATAAGGCGAAGATTGCAGATTTCGGCTTCGTTCACGACTTGGAATGAAAGGGGAGTATCATTCTTATTTTTCTCTATTTTTACTTTTACCTTATGTTTAGCATTAGAGACAATGGTCATAGTAAGTATGGATCTGATAAGTGGAAAATAAGAGCGTTTTAAGTTGAAAATTTTCTATGCATTTTGTGACCAGAAGTACGCCTCACATTTCATTTGTGCGCCGCACTTTCTGGCGGATTTTTGAAAAGTGAGTTGTTTTGTTAAAAAAAGTTTGTGTTAAAAGATTGATAATTCTTATAATTGTAAATCTATTTGACTCGGAATTGATAACGCTACTTGCACAATATCTTAACCACAATTGTGAGGATTTTTAGCCTATAATTCATAAACATTCTTACGTTTTAAATGTATTTTGTGAGTATGCCGATGATTATTTTAATTCTAGAACTTGTGCTTGGTAATCTATACGAGATCGTAGTGTGATCATACTTGTATGATAAAAAGTATTCTAAATGATAAAGAGGCAAAATAAAAGAGAAAAGACTGGAAGTTTTGCCAATGTTTAAAGACGATGATATGTTGTTGGAAACCATGTTATGAAGAGATGTAGTAGATCGTAAGTATGGGGGAAGACATATTACCCCAATGTTTGGTATATGGTAAAAAAAGGAGAATAAAAGGCAAAGAAAGCCTAGAAGTATGAAGTGTAAAGTATAGAAATAATAACATGGTGGAAAATGATATATTGTACACTCTTTTTTGCATGTGGTGGTAATAAAAAGTTTTTGACAAAGACCTATTTTGATAATTTACTTGGTGCTTACGCCAAATTGGTTTAGTTTAGTTCCTTGTACAAGCTTATGATAATTTACTTTTCATGACCGTTCTTTTGAGCGATAAAGTTACCCATTTATGTGAGAGTGTGTGAAATCAAAATATCTACTTCATGAGGTGTTTTGTGGCGTTATCTTTGCTTTCAATCATTGGTCTTATTTACTCTTTCGACACTTATTAAAATTAAAATTTTTACCTTGCTTGAGGGCAAGCAAGAAGTTAAGTATGGAGGAATTTGATACGGCCTCATTTATACATGTTTGTAATGATGCATTTGTCCTTGTTTGCTATGTAAATAAATAAATTATGTGTTGAATTGCTACTAATATAAAGTATTGTTTGATTGTAGTGAAAGAATAAATCTATGGAGAAAAGAATGGAAGATATGGAAAGAAAAGGACTAAAGAATGAATTGTGCTGGAAAAGAGCAAAAGTGCGTCGCACTTCTCAATTGTGCGGCGCACATTTAATTACTACGGATTTAGAGAACAACCAAAAGTAAGGCGCACATTTTAGTTGTGCGGCGCACTTTTTACTGCAGTTACAAAATTAAGTGTCATTATGCATGGCAATGATTATGAGACCCTTGGCTTAATTCCAGGACTCTTAAGCTATGAAATTTAGGTAATAAAATGAACCCAAGGCCAGGCATACAAGGGCATTCCATCATAGATACTCCATTGTTACAATAGGTTAAGAAATCAAGGATTTCTTATCCTTCATCATTGTTTCTAGTACAAGGAAGACTTTATTTAGTCTATCCTCATTGTTGATGTAGCAAGGGAACTCAGGAAATCACTTATTACTTGTAATAAATCGGATCAAAACTTATAATCTTTTGGAGCAATACATTGATAACATTTTGTTGGTATAATTCTCATTTCAATTATGTTATTCATTTCCTTTGATTTACGAGTTGTTGAGATGCTTGTTATTACTGCTATTATGGAGTAGACACTTGTGCAATTGGTTGGGGTGTAACAACCTTATGATTAATAGGATTATATAGCTTTGCGAGGGAAAAGTGTGTCACACATTAGGTTTGTGCGGCACACTTTTCCCCTTGGTTTGTGATTATAAGTAAGATTAAGATGCTTTTGTCGCGATTAGTGGAATATAACACATAAAAAACTCTTACATAATTGTATCTATTGCTTTAGCCATTGAATATCAGCATAAACCATTCTTAATGCTTTTGGTATAACATGATCTAATGGTCGAAAGGATTTCTTGTTATATTAGTTAGATGTTGCGTGTACGACTAGTAATCGGCATGTTGTCCTACATTGTTTATGTGCTTATATTCATCTTTGCTACCTATCTTTTCTATGGTTGTAACCTTAACCAAACGCACCTTTTAATCATTTGATAAATATATCTTTAGAACTTGTGACACTCTATAGATAATTTTTTTTATTTTATAACACCAATCTCGTGGAACGAAATGGACTTACCTCAACACTATGCTATACATGATAGGGTATACTTGCCCGTGTTTGTGTTTCTAGTCATTTGTTTGGTAATCTCTTGTAATAAAAATTTAAGACTTGCGGAACTAACATCATGCACCTCCTTGTTGGCACTCCAAAATATCTAGGGAAATTCTAAATATCTGAATTGAGGTTTGAATTTGGGAGTGAAGAAGTTTAAACAACGTTTTGGAGGGAAAAAGTAAATTGGGTCTAAAAACTAGGGCTTGTAACTTTATACTTTGTAATTTTGATGATTAGGGATTTAGGAATGTGATTAGTGATGTATTAGGGTATAATTAGGGTTTACACATTGTATTTATAAAGTTTATGTCCTTGGTTTGAAGATTAACAAAGGTTTGAAGTGAATTTGGGAAGAAAACTTATGTAGTTTAGGGTTTCTAATGATCTAGGGTTAAATCTTTGTAATACTCATGATCCTTCATTTAGCAACTGATGTAAACTTAATTTAGGTCTTTGACATTGTGTTTTAAGTATCTAACGTGGTTCCACACATGGTTTGATAAGTTATTCTAAGTAAACATGTCTAAAGAGTGAAAACACCTATTTTGACCTAATTTACAAGTCATGCGTCAAAATCTTATACCTTGTGCTTTAAGATACTTGTACATTGTCTTAACATAATTTTATAACCTTAATATAATGATATAAGTGTTTGTAGACTTGTCCTAAAAGACTAGGTATTGATTCTATGTAAAATGCTTAATATAAGGGTTTCTAGGTAATGAGTCTTAATGACTTTTTATCATGGGTAATTAGTGTTTATGTCATAATGTAAACTTATTCTATGTCTTATATAGTATTTTTATGACTTCTAATGATTCTACACACTTAGTTTAAGGGTTTATATAAGCTAATCATATCCTAGGTATAATTAAATTAGCTTATGGTTCTATGCTTTAATAACTTATACATTGTGCTTTATTAATTTGTAACTTGGCTTGAGACAAATGTATGATCTTTATATGATACTTAGTTATGTTTTAAAATTAGTTGCAAAATATTAGACTCTAATTCAATATGAAATGGATTTTAGGTGCTAATCCAAGTTACTAGGTCTTTTACTTGTAATTAGCTCTAGATTAGTCAATATTAGTGTTTTATGATCAATTACCTTTCCTTTATATGATAGATTATAATTAGTATATTGTATCTGATATTTATACATAGATATTTTGTAGTTATATTGCTTGAAACATTAGTATACAAGGGAAAATCTAGGGTTTCTAAGGTTCTTTAGTAATTTAAGGCATTTTTGTTATACTTGGATTGTTCTTATAACTTAGACTTGATCGATATATACATATTGTTTACGACATATAGGCATATGTTAGAGTGGCAGTTGAGATAGTAAGAATCCATATATTTTACAATTCAATCATATATCATAGCAAAATGCAAAACTTTCTTGCAAATTCTCATCTTTATTTATTTATCAAATGGGAAATTGCATATACATTGATATTACATTAGCCAAAACTACTGGATGTTATAGTCTCTTCTCATTATTTTAATCTCGTCCTGAAATTTAGCTTAAACTAAGGTTAACGGTAGGAAATAGATGTGGATATTTAGCTCGAATGTGATCTTCACGTTCCCAAATATATTCAGGTCCTCTTTTCGAGTTCCATCGTACTTTAAGTATTGGGATACAGCTCTGATTCAATCGTTTGATCTCTTTATCCATTATTTCCACATGTTATTATACAAGATTTAAATTATCATCGAGTTGAAGTTCTTTCATCGGTATGATGAGAGATTCATCAGATAAGCATTTATTCATATTTGAAACAAGAAAATTATTGTGAACATTACTAAGTTCTTCAGGTAGCTCTAGTTTATATGCCACATGGCCAATTCTTTTGGTTATTTTGAATGGTCCAATATACCTTGGATTCAGTTTCTTTTTCTTTCTGAATCGGATAACTCCTTGACGAGGCAAAAATTTTAACATAACGAGATCTCCAACTGCAAATTCCAAAGGTTTACGTCTAGTATTAGCGTAACTCCTTTGTCTATATTGTGCAGCTTGTAATCGCTGACGGATTTGGAAAATCTTTTCAGTAATCTCATGTATTATTTCTGGTCCTGTTAGTTGAACATCTCCAACTTCAGCCTAACAAACAAGCGATCGACACTGGTGTAGTAAAATTACACTTTGCTCTATTTTAGGAAAAATAAAACAAGTATAAAGTCGGAAAAGTATTGGTCGATACGATTTAGTAAAACCGTAAAGATCGACAAGTGAGTTCGTTCCTCAAGGGAGTGTGTTAAATATCAATAATATATAAACACAATGTTTGGATTAGTAACGTTTTCGGATGTGAGAAATATTGAAAATTAAATACAAGTTACGCTATGATTAAACTACGACATATAATAAATGTAAAACGTAAAAACGTGACGAAATTAAAAAAAATTAACTAAAAATAATTAAAAATCAAAATCAAGTCCTAAATAATATAAATAAGAATAAAAATTCAATAATATATTTTAAAACTTGTTAATGTCATGATGCTAAAAACGTTACTTGCATTTTTCGGTCTTACTTTGTTTTGATTACGACAAATTATAAAAACAAGCGTTTACGAAAACAACGAAAAACGATTTCTTAAGTTCAAGTATTTTTTCATTTCAATCATTATCACTTAAGGTATGAATAAACAAGTTTTCATCTTAATTAAGTGATCAAGGATTTAGGTTTTCTTAAAACTCACTTTTTATTAAATGTGACAAAGTTTTTTTTTTAACTTTATTTTTAAGAAAATGTTTTATTAAATTAAATATTTGAAAATTTGAAAATGGCATATTCCATTTGGGTTCAGAATATCCTTTGAGGATAACTATACCACCAGATGTGACTACCCCACTAAAAGACAAAAAGGAGCGGAGTCTACGACCACGGTCCCTTAAAGGCCTATGCGGTACCTTATCGATAAGGCACCGCGGGTACCAATAAGGAACCGCGTTCAGATATGGCCGTTGGACTTTTGCCCTATAAATAGTGGACCATTCTCAGATTTTCTCTTCACCTCTTTTGCACATACATTTCCAGATTCAAACATACTTCTTAAATCATTCAAATCCTTGGCTATTTGGTTGATTACTACTTGTTTAGAAGTGAATCTTTCTCCTCCCGTCTCTTCCTCTCCAAGTGCAAAGAGAATAACACTTTCATCCTTGAAGTGTTGAGTCTACCTCAAGATCTATTGAAGATCAAGTTTTATTTGTTCATTTTAGTTGTGTTGTGAAGATCCAAGTAGTTGTGTTATTTAGAAGTTGTGTTGTGAAGATCCAAGTAGTTGTGTCTATTTGGAAGTTGTGTATGTAGTAAGGTTAATACTTAGTCCTCAAAGTATATTGGTGTAGATTGGTCCTAGCTAAGATTAGGGCTCGACTTTTAGCTTAGAGTCGGAAATTGGTTAAGAGACGTTGCGTAAGGTTTCTTCACCTTAAGGAGTTTGTTAATTAGTGAACTCTCGAGTAAGGAGTACTCGAGGAAGGGAGTAGGGACGAGGAGTGAGATTCGTTGCGGAACCACTATAAATCCTTGGTGTTTGGTTTGATCTTTCTTTTCCTTATCTCTTTACATACATTATTCTTTTATTGCGTATACTTGTGATTATTAGTTTAGTTGCACTATCCCTTGTTCATATTGTGTATAAGAAGATTTCACATAATTACTCAAGCCCAAGTTTTTTAAAAAGGATTTTTGAAAACCCTCCTTTTAAACAAGTAAATTTAAGAAACTATTCAACCCCCCCCCCCCCCTTCTAGTTTCTACAATTGATATCAGAGGGTGGTTGCTCAAGCGTTTTTAAAATATATTGTATTTTAAAACTTGAATCGATCTATGGATTCCAACAAGTATCTAGAATGGCAATCTATGCAAAGACCACCTCTTATTGAAACCGATAGTTTTATTTATTGGAAAAATAGATTTGAGACTTATGTGAAATCAAAAGATTTAGATCTTTGGCATGTTATTACCAATGGTGATTTTTTACCTTATCAATACAATGAAGTTTCTAAAAAGAAAGAGTTAGTAACTTTTGAAAATTCTAACGATGACACTAAAAAGAAACTTGCTAAAAATAATGAGGCTAAAATGGTGATTTATAATGCTTTACCTAAGAAGGAGTATGAAAGGATTCTCATGTGTAAAACCGCTAAAGATATTTGGAATACTCTTTTAGTAACCCACCAAGGTAATAGCCAAGTCAAAGAAAGTAAAATCGGTCTTCTTGTTCAACAATATGAACAATTTGTCATCTTAGAAGATGAAACTTTGGATAGTGCATTTTCTAGATTTAACACTATTATTACTAGTCTAAAAGCACTTGATGAAGGATTTTCTAGCAAGAACAATGTTAGGAAGTTTCTTATGGCGTTGCATCCAAAGTTGAAGGCCTACTAATTCTAAGGATTTGGTAATGGATGGATTAGATCTATGGATATGGTGGAAGAGATGGGGAAGAAGGAGATTAGGTGTAGAGAGAGAAAGGAGAGGGAAGAAAAGTAGAGAGAGAAAGTAAGATTAGATTAATGAAAGTGTTGAATGAATGAACTAACCCACCCCCTCCTAACATGCTAGGAGGGGTATATATATAGCCCACCCTACATGTGGGCTATATGGACTATACATTATTAAGTAGACCACGAGCCCATTACATAATTATCGTTGGAGCGACCGATCCTTCATAAATACGTAAAACGTATTTCCAACAATCTCCCCCTAAGGGAGGTCGCTCCAAGTTACAAAGTTCTAAATATTCTATGGCTCGTGATCTATGCTAATAATGATGTGACCGAGACTTTCTTTGGGAAAACACATTTCCAACAATCTCCCCCTAAGGGAGGTCACACCATTTTACAAAATCTTAAACCTAGCATACTATGCTTGAGTCTTCGATCTTGTTCTTGTGAATATGCTTGATGTGATCTTTGACTTTAGTCTTGAGCATGTTTCCTTGCCTTGACCTTGTGCATTCATCACTTGTGAAATTTGCCTCTTCGTGACTTCATGTTCCACATACTTATACCTTTAAATTCTTGAAAGCTTCAGAGTTTGATACAGCGGAAGACTTGACCTTCAGACTTTCTTGAATTTGTTGAAGTACTAAGTGTATGTAGTAAAAGCATGTGGTGACGACTTCTTTTGGATTGTACACCGCAATACCACCTTCTTGTTACGCTGCATAAGACAGTTAGCAACAAACAATATACACGGATGAAATGGCCTTGAACATTTCATTCTAATTCGGTAGCATTTTACCTCCGGTCGGTGAAGACCGTTGGACGATATTAAATATCGTACTTGTGGCAGGTAGTTTCAATTAAGAACCTCCTTGACAAGATTTCGCGGGTAAACCCGTTCTCTTTACTCGACCGTCCAAAGCTGACTGCGAACGTAAAGAGTGAATCATTTGGATAATATTATCCGTATGATTTGAAGCCGTCAATTCATGTTCCTGGAACAAGTGAAGTTCAATTAAGAACCGCACCATCGTTGCTTTCCAGTTGTCACTAGCTTGATTCATAAAGAATCTTGCAAGTTACCTACCAAATGCTGTTTGATGTTAACACTAGAAGGATTTCCACTCGTCACTATGATCAATAAAGAGTCACTCTGAGTGTTCTGGCAAGATCATATGATAATGCGTAGAGGCCTGGAACGTGTTTAAATTCATTTAAGAATTAAACCACTGTTGCTTTCCAGTTATCACAAGTTTGATTCATAAAGAATCGCACAAGTCACCTACCATGAGCTTTTTGATATTCGCTCAAGAAGGATTTCCATCTTCATTGTAAATACTTTCGTATTACTCGGATGTTCAGGCAAGATCATGAAGATTTTGCGTAGGACTCTTAAGAACTTTCTTACTTTTCACAGTGTGTGAAGAAGCAAGTAAATATGAAAGTGTGTCCTAATGAGATATTTGATGATCTCAAATGGCTCTAGACTCGATCGTGCATTTTGGATTTTAGTGATCGGAGGCTGGAGAGGAGTGCCACCTTTTCAATACCAATTTATTCGGAGTGAATAAATCAATAGATAATGTGTTGATCTCCGTGTGATTAAAACAAATACCTTTTGAGAGATATTTGAGTTAGCTAGGAAGGGTTGTGCATTGCATCACTGGGTCCATGATGTCTTTCTTCAATATCAAGAATCATTAAAAATGATCTCAATAGCATATGAATTGACCCGGTTTCTGCCTAAGGTTGTAAGGAGGGCTTCTTTCTTTACACCCTTTATCTTTACAATTCTTTTTCATTCTTCAACCCCTTCAATGCTTACCAATACGTCATCACTAGCACCTTTTTGTGATTGTTCCAGTGCTAACTTAAGTACTTGGTCGGCATTCAGCTACGTTCACAGTCTTTCTCCATCTTTCCTAAGGACTACTATTTCTAGCTATGGAATGTCCTTGGGAAGATTCCTCCGGTTCTAGAGAAATCGTTGGACTTTAACCTATCCTACCATCCTTATGTCACCACAATCTTCATCGTCGTGAAATAAATGGGGTGCGGGTAAGTGTATGTCACCATGAAATCCATTTTGAAGTGCAAATCCATTTTGCTCCCCCTTAACATATGCCACGATATCCGAAAACATTTCGCACATGTCGGGATGAGCTAGCACGTTAAGTCAAACCAGTTGTGATTAATCATTTCCCATATTAAATCACATTTTCTCCCCCATATTAAAAATATTAACTCAATCAATGTTTTTAATATCAATTGATTTAATAGCTTTTTAAGAAAATTTGGGAAGAAAAATGCAAGTCCAATTATCTTCGTGATATTAACAAGCTCCCCCTCAAATTAATGAGGGTGTACTTGAAACGTAAATTAAATACCTTTTAAACACAAGTGTAAGGTATTTATTACGTGCAAAGATCAGATATAATAATTAATTCACAAGATTAGCAATGTACGAGGTTGGACCTGAATAATGGAGAACAGCATATGAAAGAAGCACATGGTTCTTGTTCACGAATGTTGGTCACCTCGTCACGTCCCCGAGAAAATTAATTCCCGTTGTTGAGTCAAAGCTTTCCGGTGAAATGCTTGACTTGAGTATGAAAAGCGGGTTGCTATCTGAAATAATAGCAAACCATTTTGAGCATGTTTTAAAAGTTTGAACTTCTGCTCGAACTTTATTTACAACCCCGTGTCATTATTGAATGACATTTCTAGGTTCGTAAATATTATCGATTCCAGAAGACATGCTCTTTTTATCAAAACATTTTTGAACACACAATTTTGAAAGATTTAGAAAAACCTTTTGAGAAATTCTCGAAAAATTGTGTTCAAAGTTTTGAGAAACCAATTACTTGAGCTTAAGATGTTGAATATCTTATAAAACGAGCTCAAGTCCGAGAAGTTGTGAACTTCCCGTTGTTAAGGATAAGTTTATCATCGGCGATAAACTTTCCTTTTATCTGAAGAACGAGTCCTAAGCTGACATTTACTTAGAAGTCGTGTTCATGAGCTTGAAAACTTTGACTGTTTTAACGGAAAGCTCATGACCGAGAAAGGTTAATTTCTCGTTATGAGGAAAAGTTCTCTTATTTAAAAGATACACTTTCCTTTCTGAGCTTAAAACTTCGAATGTTTTAAGACAAGCTCATGACCGAGAAAATTGAATTTCTCGTTATGAGGATAAGTTTATCATTAATGATAAACTTTCCTTTATATTAAGTTCGAGTTACAGTCTGACATTTAACTGTAAGTCATAGTGCATGAGCTTAAAAACTTTGAATGTTTTTAATATTAGCTCATGCCCGAGAAAACTTAATTTCTCGTTGTTAGGATAAGTTTATCATCGGCGATAAACTCTCCTTTCTTTGAAGCACGGGTTACCATCTGATATTTAATGATAAACCATTGTGCATGAGCTTAAAAACTTGGAATGTTTTTGATATAAGCTCATGCCCGAGAAAAATGAATTTCTCGTTTTTAGGATAAGTCATCATCGGGATGAACTTTCCTGTCTTTTGAGAGCGAGTTACAGTCTGTTATGTGACTGTAAGTCCTTTGTGCAGCTTAACCATGAATCCCCTGAGACTTTTGTTTCTCTGATATCTGCTTCTTCAGCAACCAAACTCTAAGAGTGTCTTTAGTTGAACGGTACACAACGATTGGACCGCTTCGTTCTTTTGGAACATCAACTTTGGTACCTGCAATCTCATTAGGAATTTGCTTGCTTTGACATGGGTTAGGGATATCAATTATAGAAGCACGTGGGGGTTCACAGTTGGCTTTACTTGTGTCAGAGGTGGCCTGAGGGGATGATTCACTTGTCTTAGTTGGCAAACGTTTCCTTTTATAGAAAATCTTAAGTTCAGGCTTAAGTGATATATCATCCTTTGTAATTTTCTCCCTAGTAGTCTTCGTAGAATCAGAGACTATCCTAGTTAAAGGGCACTCGTTTCCTACAAGAGTAAAAGTTCTACCAGTGGGGCGCCAAACTTTACCAAAGGGTTTGATTTTAGCTATCCACTGGGACTTAATTCTAGCACGGGAGTTCACCTCATCAAGTAATTTCTTGACACAAGCATCATGATTTGCCGTAAAGACACATTTTCTACATGTTTTACAAGTAGCATATTTAATGTCTGAATAATTCCTAGATGATTGATCGATGCTCCTAGAAGATGGCATGCTACGGTTAGCAGTGTTGAGTAATCTAGAAGGCATCTGACTAGGTTGGACATTGCTATCTCTTACATGTGTCTTTTGAATAGCTTCCCTTTGACCAAAATCATGGCGCACATCAGTTGAACTAGTTCTAGACGTGGTCTTGGTATTTTTAGGGAAACTAGAGGCAATCATATGATTTGGTCTTGCTAAAGCTGGAGTGATCACATTGGGCCTAGTTGCTGGAGTGACTGGTCTGATAAAATGAACCAAATCAACTTGGGAGGCAAACCGCGGTCTCGAGGATTGTGATCGCTCGGATCTAAATGCAGTAGGTTGTCTGACAATCGGTTGTCTGACGAACTGATTTATAGGCGGTTTCCCCAAGATTGATGGTTTTTCAAGCTTAGTGTCCACACTAGGTTCTCTAGTTTTCCTTAACTCGTTTTTCAACGCAGCTATAGCAAAAACCTTTTCCTGTAATTGGGCCTTTAATGTTTCATTTTCTTTGAGCACGTTATCTTGGGATGCCAACTTAGATTCAAGCAGGTGAATTTGTTTCAAAAAATTATCCTTTTCAGCTTTAGAATCTAGAACAGTTTGATCCAATTTTCTTTCAAGAACAACGTTTGACTTTTCAAGTTTTTCAAAGTATGTTTCAAATTTGACCGTTTTCTTAGAAAATTCAAGTTTGGCATCCTCAAGATCTTTTGATTGCCGAGCTACGATCATTTCGAGCTCTTTAATCTTGGAATCAGAAGCAGACAATGAAGCAGTTATAATACAATTTTCATGATGTACTATAGCATTCAGAACAATCTCTCCCCCATTATGACTTACATCGGATGAATCATAAGTGGTATTTCTATCACTCTTGTCCATCCCATGTTTGTCATAATTAGGTTCAGAATGCTCAATATGCGGCATGTCATCAGCATATACATCATAAACCACATTACATTGTACCATGTTTGCAGGCTCTGCGTCATAAATGGGTAAGGTGTCATCAAGAGAAATCTCGTGAACATTCCCTGACGTGCCACTGGTATCATGTTGTCCTCCTGATTCCGTGCTCTTGCCATCGTGAGGCTCCAAGTTGTCAACCGTATGACCATTCTCCTCTTGCATCTGCGTCATTGATTCTTGCACTCCATTATCATACGCTTCCTGAAGTTGTGATCTTTGATAAATCGAAGACGAGACCGATGACATGAGTTTCAAAATTGTATCACGGAAAACTCGAAGCTCGGTATGTGTATCTCGAAGAAACGATTGGCAAATCATTGAACTTTCAGGCTTGATGATATTAAATTGGAGGAAAGGCGTGAGGTGTGTCACAAGAGCCTTATATGCAAGTACCGATGCAGAGTGATTAAAGTTTCCATGGTTGAGTTGCTCGGCGAGTTGGGTCAAAGTGGTAAAAATGGAGTCGATGAATATATGACGATCTTGTCCAAAGATTGTCACAAATTCGCTACCTCCTTGAATCCCCGAAAGCGTGACAAGATGAGACTGGAGTAGTTGAAAGGAGGTGATGCCACTTTTCTTAACTTCGTTTTGCCTTAAATACAACTCTCCCTTTTTACATGTCGAATCGAACGAATCCATTAAAGATCGATTAAAACGAAAGACCCGTAAATAATACTTAAAATTCCTCGATGGATGGTATAAATGAAGCTCGTCACTTTGACTCGTCACGTTTGTCTTTAAATCCGGCCACAAAACTTTTAACCCGTCACTATAACTCGTCACGATAACCCGTCAAAAATTTTTCACGATAAAAAAAAAAAAATACCCGCTTAACACGATTTGCCAAAAATTACTAAACAAAATGCTAAAAATATAAAAGTGAAAAAAATATAAAAGTGACAAAAATACAAAATACAAAAAAAAATAAAATGTGATATTTTTAAAATAAAATGTGATATTTTAAAATAAAATGTGATATTTTAAAATAAAAATGTGATATTTTAAAATAAAATGTGATATTTTAAAATAAAAAATAAAAATAAAAAATAGCTTTTAAAGATAGGAAAATAAAAGTAAAAGTAAAAGTAAAACAAACTTTTGACACAAAATTTTCAAAAATTAGTTAACTAAAAATAGAAAATTAAAAAATTAAAAAAAATCTGATAAAGAGTGGAGATAAGGATTAAAAACGTGTAGAAACCACGTGGCATCCCAAAAAAATAGATATCACTACTTTGGTTTCTCCGTCAACCAAAACACGTGGACCAATACCATAAAACCACCGCCCCACTTCTTTTACTTAGTTATATCCGCCCAATAATTTATCTTCTCCTTCTTTGACTAAATCACAAAAACTCACAACTCATTTATCTCTCTCTCCTCAACTCATCCGCCTCCCAAATCTGCTCCTCTACTTTCTCTCAAACAAAAACGCAGCCACCTCCAAATGAATCAACCTCTCTTCACGTAACAGTAACAAAAATCAGCCTCCTTTTCACAATCAAACCAGTTAGAATCAAGTAGAAGTACAAGATCAACGACAAGATCGTGTAAAAACGGTCTCGGGTAGGTTCTTTAAACTTTAATGTTTTTGAGTCTCTCTCTCTACTGTAGAGTCTTTCTTGTCAGTCTTACAGTCGAATCAAAGGAGTACTTGAACAACCTTGTTCAAAGTGTAACTTTAAATTCGAATATTGAAAGAGGGACTTCCTTCGATAGATAAATCGATGATGATTATTGATCTAACTGACAAGATCCTTTTAAAGATCTTTAAAAGTTTTGATGAATCTGAGATTTATTTGTTTTTGGTTTTGAGTCGGGATTAAAAAAAACGAGAGAAGTCTGGTCTAGAGTGTGAGTGGTGTTGTGTTAATAAGGGGTGTTGTCTTAGGGGGAGAGAGTCGAGGGTGTGGGTTGTTGTTGTCGAGAGATGAGTGTTGGACGTTTATTTGTCCAAGAGATGAGAGTTGGTCGTAGGTGTGAGATGAGACGAGGGTATGAGGGTATGAGGGTTGAAGTGTTGAATCGAGAGGGTTTTGTTTGTGGGTGTGGTGTTGGAGTTAGGTCGAGATAGGTTCGAGTTTGAGGGAGTCGAGAGGTGTTGGTGTTTGTGTGAGACGAGAGGTCGAGTCGGGTTGGTGTGGTGAGTCGAGAATGAGTGAGTCGGGACGTTGTGAGGGGGTGTCTGGTGAGGGAGAGAGGCACTGTTTTGGGTCGTATTGGGCGAGGGTCGAGAGAGTGAGGGGTATTGTTTGAGTCAATGGTGTTTCGAGTCTTGGTAAAAATTTTGTCGAGAGTGGGTTGTTTTTGTCTATTCGGAACTTTTTTCCCTATTTGGAACTTTTTCCTTATTCGGAACTTTTTTTCCCTATTCGGAACTTTTTTCCCTATTCGGAACTTTTTTCCCTATTCGGAACTTTTTTCCTATTCGGAACTTTTTTTCTATTCGGAAAGTTGTGTCTTATTCGGAAAGTTTTGGTCTATTCGGAACTTTTGGTCTATTCGGAACTTTTGGTCTATTCGGAACTTTTTTCCCTATTCGGAACTTTTGGTCTATTCGGAACTTTTGGTCTATTCGGAAAAAAAAATGTGGAAATCTGATATGAAAAAGATTTGGACAGATTGAAGGAATAAAAGCCAGAGACTTTGGACCGATTTGACCAAAAAAGAACAATAGAAAATCTATTAAGCAAACTGATTAGACAAAGTTGTGAAGATATACTGATTATTTTAGACAGAGCACACTGATTGGACTGTATTGGACTGATAAAAAAATAAGAAACTGAGAAACTGATAAAAAATGATATGATTAAAAAATGATATGATTAAAAAAATTACAAAAAAATGTGATTATAAAAAACTGATTATTGAAAAAGAAAAACAGATTATTTTAAAAAAAAATTAATAAAACTAGATGATTTTAAAAAATTGATAAAAAACTGATAGTAAAAAACGGATAATAAAAAAACACACGAAAGAGAAAAAAATAAAACTGATAAAGAATAAAAGTTGATAAAATTGATAAAAAAATGGATAACTTTATTAAAAAAAATGATAAGATTTATAAAAATTGATAAAAAATTTATCGAATTATGAAAAGATGGATAAAAAATTAGAAAAGAAAGGATTTTTACCACCAAATCAAAAGATAAAAAAATGCAAATCCTAAGATTCAACCATGGCTCTTGATACCAATTGAAGGCCTACTAATTCTAAGGATTTGGTAATGGATGGATTAGATCTATGGATATGGTGGAAGAGATGGGGAAGAAGGAGATTAGGTGTAGAGAGAGAAAGGAGAGGGAAGAAAAGTAGAGAGAGAAAGTAAGATTAGATTAATGAAAGTGTTGAATGAATGAACTAACCCACCCCCTCCTAACATGCTAGGAGGGGTATATATATAGCCCACCCTACATGTGGGCTATATGGACTATACATTATTAAGTAGACCACGAGCCCATTACATAATTATCGTTGGAGCGACCGATCCTTCATAAATACGTAAAACGTATTTCCAACAAAAGTGGAGAGCTAAAGTTACAGAAATTGAAGAATCAAAGGACCTCACTACGTTATCACTTGATGAACTTATTGGCAATCTAAAAGTTCATGAAATTATAATTTTGAAGGACACATAAATGGTGAAAGCCAAGAGTTGAAGAAAGTCTCTAGCACTCAAAGCCAAGAAGATACAAAGTGATCATGATAGCTCCTCTTCGGAAGATGATGATGAGGAATATGCTATGGCGGTTCGAGACTTCAAGAAATTCTTCAAAAGGAGAGGTCAACATGTTAGACAACCAAGCAACGACAAGAAGTCATTTTCCAAAAAACGAGTTGTCAAAAATGACAATGGTGATAGGAAATGCTTTAGATGTGGTGACCCAAACCATTTCATCGGTGATTTTCCCAAGCCATCTCGCGACAAGAATCACACAGCTTTCGTTGGCGGTTCATGGAGCGATAGTGGTGAAGAATGTGACGACAACGCTAAAGACGCAAAGTGTCTCATGGGCCATTCTTCTAAAGAGGTACATTCTGACACCGAATATTATAGCAATGATAGTTCTTCACTAGACAACTTAGAATTAGAAGGTCAATATAACAACCTATGCAAATTAAGTTTAAAATTCATTGAATAGAACAAAGTGCTAAAATCAACTAAGACCAAGCTTGAAAATGAGATTAGTGAGCTAAGAGAAAAATTAGCTAAGCTTGAAAAAAAATAAGGAAGTTGATTTAGGATGTTTAAATTGTGCGCATCTTAGACAAGAGAATAAAGAACTCAAGAGTACCTCCATTAAATTGGAAAAGTTCATTAAAGGTACTACTGCTCTTGATGACATGCTTAACAAGCAAATTCATTCTAAAGAAAGACTAGGCTTAGGTGTTAACACAAGTGAAGCATCCACTAGTAAACCAAAACAAGATAGTTTTTCGGAAAAACGACCCTCTGTCCATGGTTCCCCAAAGTATGGTGTGGTTCCTTATAATTATGGAACTGCAGCCCCTGATAAGAAACTGCGGACAGAAGACAGATTTCCTTTAAACTCTCAACTTTCTGAAAACTCTATTTTAGGTGAAGGGTCAAAACATCTTGTTGTTAATAATGTATAATTACCTATACTTGAGAAAAAGGAACTTGATAAATTCTACAAGCCTTTAAGTAAACCTTTAATGGGAATGAGAAATTTTTCAAGACAATCATCCACTCCTCCTAGAGTACGTAATGATTCAAGGCCTAGAAGTAGAACACCAACACCTATAAGAGAAGATCACTCCAAGTCAAGACCTAGAAATAGAACACCAACACCACAAAGGAATGATCACTCTAAGTCAAGACCTAGAAGTAAAACTCCAACATCTAGAAACAATAATGACTCTGGGTCAAGATCAAAAACACCTAAGAAAAACAATAGACATCAAAATAATCATATGAATTGTCACAATAATTGTAATAACTGTCAACAATGTTTTTTTCCGTAGGGCATGTGTCCTCCATTCATGCATCCCAACCAAATGCAAGGGATGTTTAGAACTACCAACTTTGGACCCATGAGATATTAGGGACCAAATGTTTGATCTTGTATGTTGTTACCTAGATATGCTTGGGAATCGATTTGGAACACGACGAGTGGATTAAGGATAGTGGTTGTTCTAAACATATGACGGGTAATCGAAGTTTGTTCTCTACCTACAAAGCATATAATGGAGGTAACGTTACTTTCGCTAGTAAGATATGTGGTAGCATCATTAGCAAAGGTATGGTTTCTCTTGATTCCATGACCATTCAAAATGTGGAACACGTAGATAATCTAGGATTTAATTTACTAAGAATAGGTCAAATTTGTGACAATAAGTGTAAGATCATCTTTTTGGAACATGATAGTGAAATCGTAAAAGATGGAAAGATCATTGGAAAAGGTGTTAGAAAGCATGGGCTTTATGTCATGAAGGTCAATGATGACGTATAGTCCCTATCCGGGTTGCATAACCCGACCCACGGGTACTACCCGGATCCATTAGGTAAGAATTGTTACTGCGCAGCGCGCGCAAGGCTCAGGAGGCCCGGTAAGCCGTTGTCGCACGGTGGATAATTACTTAACCAGGTCCTCATCGCAGCGCAACAGGATCAGACAGAATATAACCTATCTTATAGTTATATTCGCCTAAGGGAAAGAGATATACACATACCTCAGTTATGCGATAAGGATCAAGCTATTTTGGGTCATTATCTCTTCGTAGGAGAGCTCAGCCGGGACTCTCTCGGGTATAAAACGAACCCTCGGGGTTCCACAAAGGTACGATACACACAATACTCTAAACCCTTATATAATACTCAAACCGATTACTTACTCTCACGCTGGAGTCTAATCGTGGGACAAGCGCTCACGGTAAGCCTAACAGTATCTCTCTTTAGTGTGCAGGGTCTTCAAACAAGTTTCACTTGGTGCAAGAGTCAGAGTCCACAAGAACCTGAATAAGCCTAATTCGGGTCTAGCTCGGTCCATCCAACTTTTGTATCAACAAGTTGGCGCCATCCGTGGGACCCTACACTAAACCTTGAACAATGACCAAAAACGGTGCTAACCACCCAAAAGGTGGACCTAAGAAGTCGTAGGGACCACCCCCGGCTCTCGAACCACTCAACAACCTAGGGCGTGGGCTAGGAGGGAAGGGATTGCAAGTACCTTTTCCCCCACTAGTCACCTCTACGCCACAGACAGCTGGGGACGCATCGTCCTCACGGGAAATCCCTGATGCAACCCACAACGACGCTCTAAATGCAAGGACTGAGGTAGCCCTGCAAACCACGACGGAAACCCCTCATGCAACGGAGCAGGATATGATCGAATATGTTGCAAGAAACTTCGCAGTATTGGTGCCGCTCATGAAAGCGCAGATGAAGGCCGCAAGAGACCTTAGAATCCGCCTAGACTTCGACAGGGAGCTCAAAGCCTTAGAAGGTTCAAATCCCAAATCTCGTAAAGGAAAAAAGAAGCGGATGAGATAATGGGAGCTAGAAGAACAGCTAGTCGAGGATGAAGTAACCCCATATGATTCCGACAGTTCGTAGGAAGAGGATGCCTTCATCACGCCAACAAATAACAAACGACACGCAAACGTGAAGGATAGGCTACGGCTTAACCCAAGGGGAACAAACACCTCGACCGATCCATACCCACGTCGACAGAGTGCCCTTAACAGACTGGGCCCATTAGAAGGAAGCTCATCTCCAGAGTCATACGAACGGGAAAGAAGCAAAGGTACTGAAAAAACCCGGCGGGAAAAATCCTCAAGCGACAACTCCTCAGATTCCAACTCTAGGGACCACCATCCACGACGCGAGAAGATCGTCCCTTCGTCCACATACACTTTGGAATCTTCTGACTATGATAGGAAGCGCCGCAAAACACACAAGCATCCGAAACAGCGCAGTGAGGAAGAATGGTCTCTCCCATGGCGCCGCGAAAAAGGAAGTGCGTTCTCAAAACGCATAACCATATTCAGAGATAATAAGAAGAGGCGCATGCCGTCTAATGTCAAAACCTATGATGGTACAGCATATCTGGATGACCACCTGAAGGTGTTTGAATCACAGGCGGGCATATAACAATGGCCAGAGGTTGTATGGTGCCACATGTTCAACTTAACGCTTATTGGAAATGCCTGGAAATGGTTCGACCGGCTTCCACGGAGAAGCATCAATGGGTTTGAAGAACTAAGGAGAGCGTTCAGAAGGAACTATGTACAACAGAAGAAGTGCGACAAGAGTCATGTCTCGCTTGCAAGGTTCAAACAAATGCATAACGAGAGTTTGGAAGATTTCATGGAACGCTTTAAATCCGAATGCAATCAAATTAAGGAGTGTCTAGAAATCCTGAAGATCTCCGGGTTTCTTGCTGGCATAACTAACCCAGATCTGATAAGGAAACTAAACGACAGGACCCCGGAAACCTTCGATGGAGTGATGAAGAGAGTCCGAGTGTTTATCCAGGGCGAGGTCGCAGCAGCAGACGGCAGGCAGATGACGTCGAGCTACAAGTTCCAAGAACAAAATAAGAAGCAACCGTGTACTCAGAACACTGGCCGTACTTTGGACTTTACAAGCGTGACAAAGGCGGGACGCGATAATAAAAGCAGGTTCACCCCGCTACAGAAAACCTCATGGGATTTATTCCTATCGGAAGGTACGAATTTTCCAAAGCCCAGCACGATGACTGGCCCTACGGATAATGGGGACAATAGCAAGCATTGCGAGTATCATGACGATAAGGGTCACGCTGCGGACGAGTGCATCCAGTTGAAGAGGCACATCGAGAGCCTTGTCAAAGCAGGTTAGCTGAATCATCTAATCCGGGACTGGAGGAAGGGCGCAGAGGTAAAGAAAACCAAAACGAAAAAACAGAAGGACAATCCAATAACCATTTATATGGTACAAAGGCGTGGATCATATATGTGAAGGCAAACGATCCAAGTGTTCGCGCAAGATAGGGAAATATCATTCCCCGTCCTCACTGATATGGACTACAGGATACGCTCGTTATCGGTCAGTATTTCGCTGGGAAGTCACGTTATAGGCGACATGTGCGTGGATGGAGGACCTGCAGCAAACATACTAAACGAGCATTGCTTCACACATCTGCCTAAGGAGATTCAGAAAGAGCTAAAGGGAACTTCGTTCGTGCTCACAGGGTTTAACGGTGATAAAAATCGTTGCACGCAAGTAACCATGGGAACCATAGGGTGCTCGACGACTGTGTGGATGGACTTTATGATAGTACGGTCTCCGTCATCGTACAGCAGCATCATTGGACAGCCAGTACTTTTAACTCTGCGCGCTGTACCATCCATAATTCATGGCATGATTAAATTCCCAGTACATGATGGGGTAGTCACCATTCACAACGCGGACACACTTGAGGAAAGTACTAGGGCTTCTACTGAAGACAGGAAAAGAAAGGAGGTCGGGCGGAGCGAGCACATCAACGGTTCGAGCACACGTTCGACGCGGAGAAAGAACAGCATTGATAGCTACTAAGTAATACCGCAAGAGAACAACATCTCCAGAGGCGCAGGATCATCAACAGACCTCCCATGGACTCTACTCTCCACAACCTTCGCGCGAAGGGGCGGGCCGGATGCAGGATTCATCCTCACAGACCAGGGGATATATAGATTACTCAAGCATTACGCTTTGATTTCAGCGCCATGATTACCAGGCGGATCATGAGGCGTTGATAGCTGGATTGGGTCTGGAATTACGGATGGAAGTAAAAAAACTTGGTGGCTTACGTATATAAACCCCTATTAGCTAATAGGGTAGCAAGGTTGTGCGAATCTCGGGGGAGCACGCTCATCCAGTACACAAGGAAGATAAGAGCCATGGCTAGGCAATTCACGGATTTCTCCATCCGAGAAGTTTCAGAGGATAATGGCATGATATCAGCGGCCATGGATCGTCTTTCGATTATAGATGCGGAGGACCCCTGCTCGACACGTACTGGTTGACTTTATACTGAGCAAATATGTGCATGCGCAGGTAATGCCCGCATTGAATGAGGAAGGGTCAAGGACATGGATGACGCCAAATGTGAACTATTTGGTACATCACGAACTACCGAGCGACAGCAGAAGTGCTAAACGGGTGTAATATAGGGCAAGGCAGTTCATAATGGTGAATGGGGTCCTACACAAGAAGTCAAAACATGGTCAAAGGCTACAATGCTTGGGACCCGATCGGGCGTGAATAATTATGGAGGTCGCGCACAAAAATACATGCCGCCAAGGTCCAAAAGCCGTGAGTGAAGTAGTTCGCTCAGGATATGTTTGGCCCTTCGTGCATAGGGATGCTCGTAAGAAAGTAGTCCGGTGTCGCCATTGCCAGACACGCCCAACCATGGCAGGAAGACTTCACGAAAGGGTTGGAAATGCGCCATGCGCACGAAAAAGTGAAGGAGGAATCCTTTCAAGCTTGGAGTGTACACTCAGTTCCCTCGTCGTGAAGGTAGGCAGCGTAGCACGCGACGCGGTGGCGATGCTCCCATTCCCGACAGATGATCGACAGGAGTTGCGAGGAGTCACCACCACACTAGCAAGGATGGCCACCATCAAGCTGCGACCAACAAGTATGGGTGGCAAAGCACAGGGTGCGTACCGGAGAAGAGAAATTTGGGGTGCACCTAGACAAGGCAGAATATGCGGTGATAGCCATTCGCAGTCACCACCAAGTCAACCAAATCCGCGTCCGGAGCAATCAGGACAGGATCGTGGACTGAAGCAATACTACCTCTAAGGCATCACAGAATAAACATGGATCACTCCCCTGGCTGTGGTCAGTTCTAATAAAAGATCCATGTATTTTCTTTTTGGTAATTTAGGATTTATTATTTAATGTTTTTAAAAAAATAATTACGAGTGCATGAATAAACTCTGTGGTTCCTAGCTAATTCCGCAGATCGTACTTATTTCTTTCTTTGTGATATTCTCTTTCCAATAAATGAAAATTATACATGAAGTATGTCACAGTTTTTCTATACATATATATACTTGGCCCCGGTGTACATGTACAAATAACGTTTACAGGCGAAATAAGAGGAAAAAGTTTACCCTACTAATTAAACTTGTCATGTAAGAGGGATGCTACCTCAGTGACGACGGATTAGGCATCCTTTGTTAGGCAGCTTGCTATACGACATTATAGTAAGTATGGCATTCCTCACACTCTACGACAGATATGCACAATGCACAGTGTGCGCGATTAACAAACATGTCATAGTCAATGACACTTACTTATGGTAGTAGTGGCACGCCACACGTAATGAAACATCAACTCACCCATAAGTCATAGAGATGCACTTCATTGAATGTACTCTCGAAACAAGTACTTACATCCATAATTTTAGGCGTATGTGTAAAGACTTGGTACAATTAAACATTAGTATGTGGTTTATAAGCATAAATACATGACATTATATACAAAGGACACAGTCTATACAATGGAATATCAAAAATTTTACAACACACAAACTAAAGGAGAAAGAGTGTGCTTTATAGCAAGTCCCCGATGGACAAAGACCTCTTTAGTTTAAAGTGCAGCGGGTTAAGAGACGCGCGATGTTCCGCCCACTCT
Source organism: Glebionis coronaria (assembly GCA_025667525.1). Taxonomy (NCBI): domain Eukaryota; kingdom Viridiplantae; phylum Streptophyta; class Magnoliopsida; order Asterales; family Asteraceae; genus Glebionis; species Glebionis coronaria. Next base: position 101,504,675 of record CM046875.1, read on the forward strand.
TCCCTCGTGTGTTGTAGCAGGCGCACTCGGACACCAAGTGACGGTAGGCTCACCGGGACACCATCAGACCGACTAGGATGTGTTTGCCCTAGCCCAATCACAGTGCACCTGGTAGGAGACTTACGCTTATGGGTAACGCGCCTCGCATGACGCTTCAATACTCTCTCTAGCAGAACCATATTGACCCCATTGCCAGGTGAGTATATAGGGACTCTCAGTTGGGATACATCTGGTTTAACACAATAGTCAGGCTCATCCTCAGCTCCTTCATTAAAAAACTTCAGTAGCGTAAGTCCCGCCATGAAAACACTGATGGGGTCGTCCTAGTCCTTCTCGACAACGTCGATGATTGGAACGTCACAGTCTTTTAATACCTGACAGGCAGTATTGAAGTTTTCTTGGGCTTGCTGATGATAAAAAGGAACATCCGTCAAAGGTTCCGTTAGCTAGCCCTCTCGAGACGCACGCTCCATAGCCAGACTCTAGCCTAGTACGTAGGCAGCATCTAGGATGTCCTCTGTAGGATCAACAACGTTAGGCGAGTCCAAGGCACCTTTCAACACTAGGGGTAAGCCATATCGCACCAACCAATGCTTTTCCGCGCGTACGGCTGAAAGGTGCGGATATAACTCCTCATCAAAATCGGTACTTAAGCATTTGAAGACCTTTTCCTTGCTATCAAGATCCAGTTGGCATTGCTCGACAACATTCGCACAATTCATGGCAAAAATGCGAGCACCTTCTTCAAGCTTCTCCATAGCCCAGCGATTGTCTTGTTCATGTTTCTGGCGCAATTGGCGCACTTGATTCAGCGACTCTAACAAAGACAATTTTTTTGTCTTCAAGGTATTGTATGGAACCCGCATCTATGCTGGCAACCCCTCTTAGGCATTCTAGCTTTATCCGGGTACGGGCCAATTGAATGTCTTTTTCCTTCATAACTCGAGCAAGATCAAGGGACATAGTGGTGAAGCGTTGTGAGAGTTGAGATATCTTTTTGTTTACTACGGATGATGCGGTCACCTCCTGTGACACACGTATGGCCAGCTCTTCCATTAAGGCTTCGTCAGATAACTCGTCTAGATGTTGGGCGCGCCCTGGCGAGACGAGGGACTGCATAAAGTCTGTGCACTCAGCCTTGTTGGTTAGTTTGCATGGTTGTGTACACCGCCACAGGGGTAGAAATTTGTTGACTGGGATGGCGCTGGTGGAGGCCTTACAGGTCGCATCTAGATGACTGTGCAGTTACAATATATACATTAACAAGAATTCACTTACATCATAGCACGACCAGACGTTTAGTAAGATACATGGGCATGCCGGACTCTGTACAAAGCCTAACGCGCGAGCCCCAGGATGACAAACGAGATAAGTGAAACTAAAATTGATGAAATAGATTATGGAGATAAGTTAAGTATCGATCGGCCTCTAAACCTAAAACTTTTTTGCATGATAGGATTTAGACTTTTCTATGCTAACTTTTCCCAGTTCTTGCTAAGAACTTTATGTCTAGGGAGCTACATAACTCATATAAGTTGGGATTTGAAGGGGAAAATACTATTAAAACTTTCACGAATGTACCTATCGTTGTTGGAACTTTTTCAATCATTATAGATTTTGAGGTCGTAGAGAATATGAGCGTTTACCGTGATGAAGGGATGGGTGATGTTATATGCGGAAGGACACTTTGGACGAATTTTGAAGTTACTTTGTATAGTTCTCTAAGAAAATTCACCAACTCTATTGAGAACGAATGTGTAACTTATCATATGGCTATGACGATGGTGGGAAATCAACATTTACACGAAGCTCAATGCAACATGCTTCCACCAGTACTCGAGATAAGTAAACAAGACAAGCATAAAGGAATCAAGTTTCCTTACCAAAAGCTTCAAACCTTCTATAAGGGATTTTTATTTGGGTCCTGGATGCATTCGTGATGTTATGATTGATGATCACCTCATGCGTGCTCACGTGCGTGAGATGGTGTGGTAATAGCCGAATACAAATCTAACTTAATGGCTTTTGTTAAACAAAAGTGCACACCAAGAGACAATCTAGATTTTTTATTTTTCGTAAGAGTATGGCTTCCTAGATTCATACGACATATTCACTCGAGATAAGTAGACAATACAAGCATAAAGGAATCAAGTATCCTTATCGAAAGCTTCGAACTTCTAAGGGTTTTTTGAATTTTGGCCCCGAATACATTTATGATGCTATGATTGAAGATTACCTTATGCATGCTCACGTGCATGAGATGGAGTGAGAAAAGTCGAAGATAAGTCTAATTTAAAGACTTCTCTTAAACAAAAGTGCTCACCGGGAGACAACCCGGATTTCTAATTTTCCATAAGAGTCTGTATTCCTAGATTTATACGACGTATACGCTCCACCCAGACACCGTATTTGAATCAGGTCGTTATCTAGTTTTTAAATTTTGTTTTGTTTTTAAAACCTTACTATTAGTTTAGTCTATACGACGTATGAAATAATGTATACGATGTTTTACTTGACTAACACGTTTGAAACTCTATAGAGAGTAGTTCAATGCGGCGTATGCAATAATGCATACGTCATACGGCGTATTGAGCTCTGTATCGATTTTTTTGTTTTTATTTTATTTTTATGTTTTATTTATATTGCTAACAAATAACATCAAGGAAGAAGAGTGGCATTTGTTTCTTATCTTAAGGAAACTTGATCTAAATTTGGGTTAAGCTCAACAAATCGTAAGGATGATCGTACCAAGCAAATCCAAGAGGAGTTCTTCTTGTTCTTATTCTTTTACTTTTCCTTTAATTTGCTTGTTTATTTATACAACGAGAGTGTTATATATCTTAAGTGGGGAACAGAATTAAAACACTAATTGTCCTATGTTTCATAATTAATGTGTCTAATTTATGATCAAATAAAAAAGACATATTTTTATTAAAAAAATTTAGTACATTACCTCTCATACATAACCCTTAGTGGATATGTGAGAATTTAACCTTTTCGTTTACAAAGTCTTACCTCAAATTGCAATAAATATGAGTGTGCCGGTGATTTAGTAGACTCTATAACTTGGCTTGGTATATCACTTTGAGACCGCAATAATAAGTACTAAGTAACTAGTTGGAGTAACTTTTCTGAATTGGTAACTTTTAGGATTTTAACCATAAAGTTAATCAACGTAAACGGTATTTGTAAAACCTAATACTAAATATCAACCTAAAGTTAATCAACCGACTAGAGAGGTGAGCTTTCACATGACTTCTTCTGTTAATAAGAAGAATGACTTAATATCATGTAACTCTCTTAAGTCAACAAGTAAGACAATGCATCGCCATGTGATAATGGTGAATTTTCCTTGAGTAACCCGTTTGAGGCTTCTAATGTTGATAATCTGGTTACTAAGAAAGTTGATTCGGGGAATACGACTTCTATGTCTGGTGTATAAGAGGAAGGGCAAAGTTCTACTCTTTAGTTGAAAAGACTAAAGTTTGAATAACATATACCGGAGGAGAAATGTGTGCTTATGGATGATAATGGAAAACCTCTAGAAAAGGTAGATTATTCAGGTGATCAAGAATTCAAGATAGTAACGATGAAGTTGAACGTGCTGATATAAAATGGCAAGTTTTCTGGCGTCCAAAGCGCCGGTGGCTAAATGTGAAACTAATAGCTTGTTGGAACAATGGAGGAAAATCTATTATAATGTTGCTTTTGATTATGATCCATACGATGGTGATATATCAAGGTTCATGGTCATAAAAAGAAATAGATTACTTGATAGTTATTAAGTTGTTTGTAATCTAGTTCTTATATATATCTTTCAATAAATAAATAGGTTACTCAAATAGCGGATTAAGATGTAAAATTCATTCACATCTTTTGTACATAACTAACTTTTTAGTAATAAATTTAATAAAAAAAACCTTTTACACTAAAAAAACACTTTCAAAGCAAATTGTAACATATATGATTCTTTCACAGTACACATGTAAGAAGAATACACTCAGAAAATAAGGAAGATTAACAGTGTTTGATAGAATAAATCGTTACTACATTCGATAATCAAAGAATTATGGTAACCAACTATTTTAGCACAGTTGGTCATCAACTATCACAAAAGCACGCAGTTTATCAAACAGAGGTGGTATAACGGGCGGGCGGGCGATACGAGCGACGGGCTAAACAGGCGACGGGTTAAACGGACGGCGAGTCAAACGGGTGCGGGTTAAACGGACACAAGCTAAAATGAGAAAAAACATATAAAAACGTAGAATTAAAAAATAGAAATAATTGTTTAAAAGCCGGGGATAAAAAATTAACTATAAGATATCCGTCGAGTAGCCTAATTAGTATTTTACACTTGCGTCCATTAATCCCATAAGTTTCTTTTATCTGCGTCCGTTTAGCCTATTAATAATAAAGAATAGGTAAAAAATATCCTTTTTTTAAAAGTATCAAAAACTGCCTATATTTATCAAATGGGTAAGATTTGCCACCTCTGTGACCAAGTCAAGCGAAAATACGGGGGTTTAAATCCGGGCTCCGACTTGGTCAGCCAGTGTTGCTTAGATAATTTACCAGAATATGTTTTTCTTGTTAAGTAGAAGTTCGGTACTAAAAAATACACAGACTTAAGATGATTCCGCTAAACGCATTTTTTTTTTTAAGAATTAAGGTGACCAGTATCCGATAAAAGAATCTGGAAACCTTTCAAAATATAGTAAAATAGCATTATAGGCACACATGATGGTGGAACCTCAATGTTTAGTCACAATGGGCCTATCTATTTAAGTCAAAACCTTTCATGTCGTCTTTAACAAGATCATGCCCAAGTGCTACTAAAAGTTGCAAAATCAACTTAGAGATGTCTAAAGTGATTATTGTGAATTATAACTAGTTTTATTTCTCTGAAAAGAATGTTAAAAATTTATGATTACCGTATGTTGATAAATTATTCTAATAATTGATTCGAATGATTTAGTTAGGACTTGTGCGAGCTTCATGCATGCAGTAGAAAAACAAGTAACTTGATAATAATTTCAGATTGTAATAAAACAACTACTGATTGTCGCGTTGTAATAATCGTAAAATTCACTTTGAAAACCATATGGAACTATGCTAACAATCAAAACCAAAATTATGATGATTTTCGTTCTCAAAAAAACATCTCTTGTTTTGTTTGCATCATAGATACGATCAGCTTGATTTAACTTCTAACATACGTATTTGGTTATCGCTTTTGATTTTTATTAAAAAAAATGAGAAAAGGGTATCAAACCCATGATGTTGGTGGTATAACGGCCTCAACCTACATCCGCTGACGGGTTTTCATTTTCGTCTCTCGGTAGGTCATATTTGGGGTGGCAATGGGGAGAGGAGATCCAAGCCCGAACATATCTGAACCCAAACTTGGGTGGTCTAAAACTCATAAAAACTTATTTCTTTCGAAGAACCTACACACCCTAACATCGCTAAAGAAACTTCATACTCCATTATGGATCCAAGCCAACGAACGTACCTGTATCGAGTTAAACTCGTACAGGCACTAAGAAGTGAGTTTGATCAAGGATCACAAGCGACGCGTTGGTGATTCTAATACATGCACTATTTTAGATTTTTAGGTAATTGTTATTTATTAGAGATTACCAATCATTCATATTAACCTCGAATACAAGTTAAGGAAATGTGAAATACACACACGTTTGAACTCATTTCTTTTCGACCACGACAAGTAAAGTATCCATGATTGTAAGTTTCTAACGAGCTGTGTATACAGTGAGCTGGTACGGAGTAAATATTGATAGGTGTGAAAGCCAATGGTTTAGAGTTTTGGTGGGCTATGCATGGGATTGTGATAAGGGTGCGTGTAGTTATGAAATGAAAGATTTTGATTTTGATTTTGATTTTGTGAGACAACATGTGGTGGATATGGACAACCAACATTCGCTGTTTTCTATTGGAAGCAAATGTTCTCTAGTAAAGGAGGCAGTGGATGACTAGTCTCATGCATAAGCAACCATTTTCTTAGACCCTACCTCCTTTTCCACAAAAAATATGAACAATGACTACATGGTCTACCAGTCCCATGTGTTATTCCTTTTCGTTATGAAAAATGATTTCAAGTCAACATTGCAAAACAAGTGATACTGCTTAATGTTAGGTCAGGTCAGGTCATTAAAACAAGTGATCACTGCAAGGTTAGGTCATTGGGGAAGAGTTAGCCAGCAACCAAAAGGAGTGTACGGAGTTAAGCTCCATCGTCGATCCAAAAACCTCTACTATTGGCCTGGGTTCTTTGTTTTTTAGTATTGAGTTCTATAGTTCAGTACTATTCCATTCAGAATGGAAGCTCGTTGCTTTTACACATTTTCTGGAAATTAAAATGAAACAGTTACGAGAATAGGAGCCATGGTTGTTGCTGCACATTAACTTTAATGCAACTCTTAGCATGCACTTTAAATTTTGATTGGTGTTATGCTGATGTGGCGCTGGATGACAGCATCTTTTTAGTGTTGCCAAATTATCATACCTAGCACTCTCTAAATGTTCGAAAATTACAAAGGAAACACAAAATAAGCTAAACTGTAATAAACTAATAAACCCGGACCAAATAACATTCACTGCAACAATACGACTTGTGGCTCATTTTAACGTTGGGGGAGTGAAGAAATGTGCAAAGATTGTAAAGAGCACCAGTAACAAAAACGATATACCGACCCGACAAAGACACCGAGACTAACAAATGAAATCTAGCCAACCAAACAAGACTATATGCCCTAATTGTCTAAGCCGTAAATAGTGAAAAACATAACTTGTAAACACTAAAGGTAAATGACATCCACTAAACAAAACAACAAACTAGAAAATGCAACAAAAGCAAATACCTGGGCATACATGACATACAAATACACTTTAAAGTTTAATGGCCATGACAATTAAAGCAATGTTGATCTTCTTTTAGCATCAATGACATAAAGGAATTTTCTTTGATAACACTTTTTTAGATAAAGATAGCAAACCTGGCCATAACTTAATGAATTTGGCTTAACAAACTCTAGATTCACAATTAGGACCCTAAACGTAGTGTCTCGCTATGGTCTGGCTGAAAAATGATTCAAGTACAATCGTTAAGACTATATCTAGATAAACCAGATAACACTATATCCAAAATGTGTACAAGCAGCCCATGGCCCACCCGAATGCACAGATTAAAGAAACCACAAGGGCACTTAAATTGGTGCCTAACAAAGCCAAAACTTACAAGAAAAATAGACAAATATAGACCTGCAAGCTGAGGGTACACAATTTGTGGAGACAGTGAAGCGTGCATCTTTAAACTAATATTGAGAAACAACCCAGCCATCTTAAAATCACATTGCCACTGCATAACGGGTTAAACGACACATTACTAGTCAATACCGTATAAGGGTAGTTGTGGGGTAGTAAGGCATTATATTTTGTACCATGAATTATTAACCAAAAATGAGTAAACACAGTGTCAAGGAGTCCGATAAAGAAACCCTCCACTAACCACATTCAACTAGAAATAGAAAACCCACGAGTTACGTGCATTATTTAAAAACAGTGACATGATAAAACCTGACAGAAAGTTGATTCGCCTTTATTGCGAGTTCGATACAGCAAACACACTCACTGCTTTTTCCACAAAGTTCTTCATGGGCAAAAAGATAATTTAGGCCATAACCTCTAATTTAGAAAGTGCAAATTCTAAATACAGATAAACAGCATTTAATATATTTTATATTAGCTATACCATGTAAAAACCAAACAGATTTACCAATATCGAGCTGTGTCGGTTTCTTGGCTCTTTGGTCCTGTATGTTGCTGTGAAGCTTATCATCTGCATCCATGCTCAATATAACCATTGACGATATAACATAACGAAATACAGACTCTTACTATGGACACAAAATGATTATGAAACTGCAGGTAAATTATTAAGTTTTCTACTGTTATCATTAGTGACAGTAAGAAGTTATATTTGTGTATACAAAAACTAAGTTGAAGTTATGCACACGAACTCATTTGATTGGCTAAGTTGACATGACTCAAAAGCAAACATCCACATTTAATAATTCAAACAACAAATAATTTCTAAATACCATGTGATTTAGTACAAGACAGAGTTAAGTAGGGACAATGGAGGAGACCTGAAGGTCCATCACTATAGGCAACTAACATGATGGTGGAATGGTCACATATCACAATGTTATGCAGATATAAAGTGGGACATAATACTTCTCTCGAACATCATGTCATATGGAACTGACGAACCCAACAAAGTCGGATCTCAATATATAAATCTAGTTCTCTAAGTGTGTCACATTAAGGACAAACACATTTTGCTACCCTCTTATCCACAAAAAGGACGCCCTACTTTCTCACCTACACCATTATGTTTGGTGGGTCTGCTATCCCAAAGTTTTAGTAGAAATGGGGAGCAAGAAAATCCCTTCCGATACGAGTTTTGGATTTTCTGTTGAGCAGAAAACTATTCTAAAAGAGTTCATTCTACTGTGGAAATCTAGAATTTGAACCATTCAGCTTGCATTAACTGAGCTAAACACTATCCAGTCACCATTATATGGATAATACTGGATAAGTAAGTCGCTCAACTTTAGCTAGTGGAAAAAGCAGCAACCATATAAACTACAACTCAAGTGTCAAGTGATAATTAGTCCATTACAAACCTAGAGATGATAAGAATGCCGGTTTCAATGTAAATTGACATATCTAAATTATTGAGCAATTATTCATTTAAACAGAATAGCAAATGCTACAGTATGTTAATTGAAGATTCCATGTCATAGTGCATGCTAAGAATACATCCCTTGAGTTTCTGTCAGAGGGGAGTTTAAGCTGACCATGATGCTCATGATCGAACTTATGTTTGTGGTTTTATCATCATGTACACATATAATCTGCACAGTTTTTGGGACCTACACTCATGAATGTATGATTGGCTTAACCTCAAAGATAAACTATGTTGAGTTCAGAGGAAGATCCAGAAAAGGTTCAAGATAACACTACGATTGTGCCCTATAAAGAACAACCACTATCATGTATGCAAATCAAGTCTGTGAAGATGATAGGTCCTACATGGACCACTAAGCTAGTAAGACACTATTGGTGATCTAAGATTCATCAAGTGACAAAATGACAAGTGTAAGTGATGAGATAATACAGTAAGATAAAAAAGCTTTGTAGATTTCCATCACCCCTTTAACCAACTAAAAAAAAACATGACTCGTGATGACATGTGTTTCGCCTGCACACACATCAAACCAAATGACATGCATCAATGTACAGAAACGATTAAGTAACTGTACATAGTCATTATAAGTTTTCCATCAAAAGAATGATTCCTCTTTAGATATCTCAGTCAGATAATGCATGCACTAACATACTACGCATACAGATGACGTGAACAATAAATATACAATGCTATCTTATCAGAACAGATTATATAAGATTACATGCAACGAAGTCAAACTACAAACAGATGTAGCAATAACAAAGACCTGAAATTTCATTTTATTGAAAACACTTTTATAATGTACATGGCAGATGGTCATCATCCTTAGAGAAGATACTCAATTCTCCAACATATGCTCAACAAAAAAATATATATAGAATAATCATGTATGAGAAAGTCGAAGAACACCTGCTCCACTATCACTTCTGATGAGAGTTGAGAATCTCGTGGTATAATTTATGTGATTACTGTAGGCTTTTCCCTTCCCGTAAACTCCTTTAGCTTTGACACAGATAGAGCCAGATCTGACAAGTAACAGGACCATCACATTAACTACTTAACTACAAAAACGAATGTAACAGAACATAACTGGTAACTGGATTGCGAACAAACCTATCAAGGGTTTTAGTGCCACTTGGGCATCCAAGTCATGTTTTGAAACATCAGGTTCAAACTGTTCTATGTAAATTCTAACAGTTGCACCTGCTGAACCAGTCCCCTGTAAATTTGACAATTATTAGTTACATGTGGAGGTCAGAATTAAAACAGATCGTAATAAACAATACAGGCTGGTACATACTGATAAACGAAATATGATTCTTGAGCCATCTGTGAAGACAAATCTAACACCTTGCTTTGAAGCTACACTCCCATCCACCTAGTAAATTTTCAAGACCTTTCAGAAATAATTTTAACTAACTAGTGTGTGTTCAAGATAGCACATAAACTTACAGGATCCATATAATTGAAGTCATCTGCAAGTTGAAGAGTATAATCTCCTGCAATAGTGTATCTCTTTGAGGATTAAACAATTCAGAGAGTGTACGTATTCAAGAACTTTATTGAACTATGGCTGAAAACTCACCAAACTTGTCCCCTTCTTTGCTTTTAGAAATCAAGTCTCTAAGATGATTAATCATTGCATTGGCTCCTTCAGACTCGCATTCCTGGGACCATTAGTGGTGTCAAAATGTAGCAATGGAAATATGGTTGAGGACATTCACTCGAAACAAGTTTTGCAAAATTAATTGTGATTTTAGAAAAGGCGATTACTTCATAATCGTATCTAGAGAAGTAGTTCCTGCCGTAAGTGGCCCAATGCTCCTTTACAATGTCAGAGACCGAAACCAATTTCTCTCCAGGTTTCTTGTCTTTGTTTCTGTATGCAATTATAGACAACCAAGCTAAAACAGCCCTGTCAATCACATTTGCTCAGTCAATCCAACAGAACTCCCCAATATATGATGTAACATGAGGAGTTATTATGACTAAAACTAAGTGACTGAGAACACATTGGTATGGACTCTGGAACACTAAAATATTAACAATCTTTTGCCGGGTAATGTCCCCTTTACCCAAAAAAAAAAATGTTTAGTTCAGCTTTTAGCGGCGTAGCTATCCTCATTACAAACTGGATCTTCTTGCTGGTGTTTATCACCCTATATTTTGATAGGAGTCCTCATTAATATTTTTTATTTACATTCCTAGTCAATAAAACTAGTATTTTGGTTGCACCACTGGTTCATCTAATTGATCTGAATAAAGCAGATTAACAAGTATCCAAATAAGATTATATACTTTTCGTGTAACATACTCTGTCAAAGAGAAGCCCACTTAAAAATCCAGCAAGAGCGCATGGATAAACTTTTGGACCAATTTTATGCATTAATGAACAAAAGATAATTAACGGTTCTTATCAAAGCGAATAAAGATACGTACCAAATACCGTCCTTCTCACGTATGTGATCAGAACCTGTCCCAAAACTTTCTTCCCCACAAATTGACAAAGTTCCTGCGTCCATCAAGTTTCCAAAGAATTTCCAACCAGTGGGAACCTGGAACGATTTTCAATTGGAACATATGAGGCTATGTCGACGTACAAGGTTTTTAGTACAAAATACTAACTACCATCACAAATTGAGCTTAGATTACTAAAAAAACAAAATCAAAACCTCGAAGAAAGGGAGATTCAGTTTCTCAGCCACACGATCAAGAGCACCACTTGTTGGCATAGACCGTGCTAAACCCTACAAGATATTATAGCCAAAGTAAATTTCTGTTTACACAAGAAGGTCAAGATTCAGCAAAACCTTTTACCTTTGGGCCACTCTGAAAGTACGGAATAGCTTCTTGTGCATTTGCTGCAATAATAGCAACAGAGTCTGATGGTGTCACAAAGAACTGTCTACCGAGAATCATATTTCTATCACCATCTCCTGAAAAATCATTACAACACAAATTTTAGGAAGTAATTTGTGCAGACACTTATTTCATTCTAATAATTGCAATTTAGTTGTGTTCTTGTTCTTTCCATTTGTTTTGTATTGACATGGAAAGGAGTATCTGGCGGACTATGCTAGAAAAGAATACAAATTACTTAAAGCGAAGAATTCCATAGAAAGACTTATACTATTAATTAATATCCACCCATTAGCATTGCAAACTTACCATCACTTGCAGCTCCAAAATCAGGTCCATTGTCACTATACATAATGTTTACCAAATCCTTCGCATATCTTTTGTAAGAATAAAGAGAGTTAAAAATGCTTTCTGAAAGATATGAAAGTCTTTATGCCTAATAATCGAAGAAAATTCAATAACAGTCTGAATTTCTTACGTTAGATTAGGATCAGGATGACCGTGTCCAAAATCTTCTAGAGGAACTCCATTACATATTGAATCCTGCACGAACATCCATTCACTCATGACTTTAGCTACTGTACCAGCTTCTTAGTAGTTATCCATATAGGATATTTTGCATATATGTGACGTACCAGACTAGCTCCAAGCTTATCTACAAATATTGGCTTTGCATAAGCACCTGTAACCGCATGCATTGCATCAAAAGTGAGCCTGACAAAATAAATGATTTAAAATTAAAAATCTATAGGTATATTAGAAAATAGCGGATAACACATGTTTATACCTGAAGTCTGGGCGAGAAACGAGATTTTTGATTAACGAAAAATCAAAGACCTCCTGCGGGGAAAGCACAAAAAAACGACATTCAATATATGGATCATGTGTACATCAAAATGTCTATATATATTATCTATTACTTACCTCCATTAGATCCAAATAATCAGAAACTGGGTCAACTATTTCAACACTAAACTTGCCATATTTTGTAACCCCGACACTAGAAAGATCAACATCTGGAATGTCAGCTACCTTTATTTCAGATATCTGCGGAGCATTTGTGGAAATTAGAATCCAGTTGTAGAACCGATTGAGAATTTAAACAATAATACTAACAGAAGAAGAAAACTGGCAACGGAAGAGAGAATGAACATGCAAGACTCTACATGGTAAGAATGGCAAAAAAACGTGACAACGTCTGCTATAAGATATGCAGATAGGACTATCAGTGAATATTTGAAATTCAGACCACAATTCACACCTGTGTTTGTTTATACACAATATCATCCTTCACACACTATAAAACGAATTTTTTGCACACTAGAGATAACATATATTAGAGAGAAGAGAAATATAAAGATTTTGAATCAGAAAGTTCCCATCTTGATATTTCTTCTTCCGGTATGATTTTGATTCCTTCCAAAATCGTGTTTGAATATAAATAATAAGCACATTATTGTCTGGAAAAAATTAATTTGTTAGACAAGTATTATTCCTTTCCTACAGTCTTTTTCTGCTTACTTTCCAAAAGAAAATGTAGCTATCATGTTAATGCTTTGTTATTTCTCTTGTCCAAATGTGGTTTTTTCATCCTACCAATCATTGTCTGTTTATTTTGGTCAGCAACTCAGCATTGCTAAAGTATGGGAAATCTTATCCATAAATTTAAGTAAGAATCTCTTCAAGGGTTTGAGCAGTAGAAGGCAAGAGCGTGGCATCTTTGAAAAAAAGGGCATGCTACATCCTTATGCCACTCTAGACCCAAACAGGTTTAGTTGGGTATGTATGAGTTATCTTCTTTACCCAACAATGGTAGCATAAACACAACTCTTAGCACCTCATGGGTCTACTTGGGTCACTTTCAAAATTGTTAAAGAAGTATGTTGGGTCCAACGTGTTAGACTAACATCAACGTACAATTTACCACTTTTCCATATAAACCCAACTATACCCATTTGGGTCCACATTGCCAGATTAGTTATGCCTTAGTTCAAGGACCAAGATAGTACAAGGAGATGACACATATGAAAGAAAAAGTGATAAAGAAGAACTTGGTGATTAAAATCTGCTTGATGGTAGACATGAAGATGTGAAAGAAGAGTATGATGCCGCCTAGATAGCTCAGCCTTGATAATTGTTTGAACACCTTAACGACTAAAGTAAAGCAAGAACCTGAAAGAGCAACACGTCAATATCTTTCAGACTCGATGTTTCGTTAATGACCAAGTATGCCTAGTCATGACTAATACCGGTAGTTGCACTATGAGGCTAGCCTTACTTTTGTTGGGTATTTTGATAGAGTGACAGGTAAAATTGATGTGGATGCTAGTAACTTGTTACCTGGAAGGCCGTGAACATAGGATGTTCACTACGAAATATTTATTTGCAATAGATGGCGGGCCATGGTAGTTCCTATGGGAAGTCTTAGGCTGGACGGAGTGAAATGAAAACTCACCCGTGAGTTACAAACTCATGCGTGAGTTGCCACCCCGAAGGCCAAACTCACGCGCGAGTGTTCCTAAACAGGTGGGATGCTCACTTCGGTGAGTTACAAATTGTTACTCCCTTTTTTAACTAACCGTTACATTCAAACTTTAAAAAAAAATCCCCTTCCTTTTTTATAAACCACATTATCCCATTTACTCTCTACCAATAACTTCCAATATTTTGACACACAACTTCAAAAATCAAAGGGGGTGCTCCCTTCCACACACCGTTAATGAGATCAAAGCTATGTTTTAGAAACAAATCGATGAAGAAAAACGTCGTTAGCTTACGCTTACGACGTTGGCCTATGATTTCGATAAAGTGATGCTAAAATGAAACTGCACAGAGCATATGAGAATTGCCGTGATTTCTCCAGAAAAACGTGCTTTGATTGACACGTTTCTAAAGAAAGAATCTGACAATGATTTCGACATGCAAAGGGCCTTGTTTAGAAAGACGGCAAAAATGGAGACTCAATTCAAAGTAAAATTGAATGGCTGAATAACATCACTCCCCATAAAAATGAAGAAATTCCGTCCCAAACTCATATCGGTTCTTCATCACAACAACACACACGCCAATATGTTTCTCCCGATCCACCTCATCCAATGGTAAACTATACCTAGATGAACACGTATCGAGAGAAACATTGGAAGACGAAGCTAGGGCACAAAAGGAGTGGGAGGAGAAAGTTAACAAGAGCTATTCCGGTCGGAATTTTTTTACGGGGAGTTACCGAATTCGGATACAGGAACGGACTAACCGTATAACGTATTTGTTTTTTTATCTATCTAGTAGTATATTTCCTTTCGTATTTTATTTTTACGTATTGAATAAATGTTTTAATTTTCGAATAAAAAGTGTTCACGTTTACGTTTTTATTTACGTTTTAGTTTACGAATTAATATAATAAGACAGAAAAAAAATAGGGTATGACGTGGAGGTGAGTTTCTCACCACCAGTAAGGTTGAAAGGTAGGTTGGGTGAGTAGAGAGAGAAAGCTAAGGTGGCGCTGACGTGGCGATGGTGAGTTATGTTGCCATTCCATCTAGCCTTATAATCGCAGTGATTTTCCATATACTTTTAGGCTGGGCGGAGTAGCTGACAAAGCCACTCGTGAGTTTCAAAACTCACTCGTGAGCCCCACCCCTACCCATTAACTCACGTGTGACATATTAGTAAAGAGGTGGGTTTCTCACCCTGAGTGACTCACTCACATATGAGTTTAATTTATTTAGTTTTAACATATTTTATTAGTTTGTGAGTGTGGGGATATTTAGTGGGGTATATTTTATATAAAGTGGGTATTTTAATGAAAAGTGAGTTTCTCACCGTCACTACAGTTGAAAGGTTAGTTGTGTGAGTGGAGTGAGAAAGCAGAGGTGACCACTCCCTTTAGCCTTATATTCCCTTGTTCAATTTCATCATCCTCTAGCTATATAAAACAGGGTTGAGCTTCTGTATTTGATTTAATTAATGGGGACCAAAAATTTAACAGAACTATTATGTTTACTTAAGGGGTTCACTTTTGCATTATGCCTGAGCAATCAAAAATTTCTCATAGTTGTATCTCTATAGCTAAGATTTTACACATCTCACAGGATCAAGAGATGGAGTTCTTTTGTACATACATTGTCTATATTAACTCCCTAGTGGGGCAAGATTGAGGCATTGGTATACAGTTAAAGGATTGGTCTTGCATATGGAAGAAGGTTTTCCTTTCCTTGCTTCTTGTGTATCTTTCTTGTTTGCTTGTTTTGTTTCATCAAGTTGTGTGCTAGCTATTGGCTATATAATTGTGTCCGTCTTCTTCGACCTATATAGGGTAAATTTTCTATTCACTGAGCATGTCATCTGGATCTAGACTCATATCATCAACTAACTTAAAAAATCTATGATACTTGCATGTATAAATCAACCAATGAAAAAAAGAATTATCACCCTGTTTTGGCATATATGCAAATCTAAATTACTTATTGTCTCATTGTCATTTTGTAAAAGTTGTTATGTCGCTAGACAAAGGTGTCCAAGACTTTAACAAGGTCTCCTACTGTCCTACATGTGAAGAGAACGTACTTCAAAATGCTAATAGAATTGTATAATTTTTCTGGAGTCAAAAGAAGTTGATTTCTCCAAAAATATGGATTTTAAAGAAAGTCTGCAAAAAAGCTAAGTAAATTCTCAGAGAACTTACGACCAGTTTTTCTCCTCAACACCTGCCAAAACTTCTTTTTACCTAATGTTTGTTTCACATGTAGACAAGTCACACATACTACAGAACTGTCTTAATCGCAAACGTAACAAGGAGCAATCTATAGTGTGCACAACATAATGCACAAATGAAGTCATGACATATGTAGAGAGAAGATAACATACAGAAAGTGTGTTCCCATAAATCAAGTCAGTGATGGACTCAGGAGCAGGTTGGCCACTGCTGTAATTGAACTGTAAAAGCAACAAAAATAAGCATCAGTAATTACTTATTTGTGAAGCTATCGTACAAAAGTTATATGCCGAATCATCTTCAAGCAGAAAGAGTATTTATCAATTAAACCGTAAACTTCAAAGGCAGTGATTAAGCAGGAAACAGAGATATAAAGAAGCTAGTAAGTCAGATAGACCTAGGGTGGTCATAACATCGGCTAATAACATCTCTAAATAAGCTGTACGAACAAACCCCGTGAAACACAGCCAAGAAGGACAGGATAAGAAGATTACAAGCACCAAATATTCACCTTAATACCCCAGTCATATTCAGGCCCACCAGGATTATGGCTTGCACTCATTATAAAACCACCATTTGCCTGTAATAACCAATGGAACCTTATATGATATTCATCGGATTCCCATTGAAAGCAAACATGAAGGAAAACTTACCTTTCTCTTCCTTATAATAGCAGATACAGCAGGTGTAGACAAAATACCTTCCCTTCAAGACGACATCAAAAGGTCATGATACAATGATAATAAACACAAATCAAATAATTGCACCATAAATTCAAAAATGTGCATTCCCTTCTGTGACAGGCATTTGACTTTAAATTCACAATACTGAAGTTTCAAAAACAAAAGACAAAACAGAAGTTGGACTAACAAACAGTAAGCTCATACGACAATGTTTATATCTTAACCTTCATAAACAGAAACATATTGATGCCTAAGAAATTATCATACGACGATGTTTGTATCTCTAGCAACAATATAATAACGAGTTAAGTATGAAGAAACTCACTGGCCCACCAAAATTTTACCAACTCCATTTCCAGCAGCGATTTTAATAATCAACTACATTTGAAACCAATAAACTAATCAGCAAAACATTTACACTATAATCACTTCACAATCCCCATTATTATTATCGAACACTATAGAAAGATACAACTCACCTGAGCAGCTTCTTTATTAAAATACCTCCCATCACCTCCTAATACTAAAACTGCATTCTTATAATCCTCCGATGGCAACGAATTAAACAACGCCTAATTACAAACACATAAACAAACACAATTTAAAACTAACAACTAATCACAACTTTTAAGCCCTAGCGCTAATAAACAAATTAAATTTATACGGAAAGGCGTGTGCATCAGTCGATGTTGCCGAATAACTTTATACCTGAATCCAGTTGGCTAAGTAATTCTCTTCCATAAACACTTTAACCTTCTTTCTCAAACCACTAGTTCCGGTTTTCTGTCCTTCTATCGGCTTCGTAGCAATCGTACTAACCTAACAACACAGTAATTGTATTACAAAACATTCAGCAACCTTTCTTACACAACATTTATATAAATACATTATAAACATATTAACACACAAAAAAAAAGAAAAAGAAAAAAAAAAAGTTTACTTAAAAGAAGTATTAACAAAAATAAGCCTACGAACACAAAGATAGCATTATATAAGCATCAATAATAGTAAATTTATACACGTATATACATAATCAACCTTTAACACGATAATAAGATCGTTAACATATTATGTTAGCTTAAATTACACAATATTGATAGAAATATGTAAAATTGACCTACGAACACAAAAGTAAATGAAAACAACATTATATAGGCTTTAGTTACATCATATTTACACAATAATACACGTAATAAAACTATTTACACAAATACTAACAAATATAACATTCTATAAGCTCTAATTACATCAAATTTACACAATCATATACATAGACAACCTGTGATACAGAACTAACATAAGATTACATCCTAAAGCTTTAGTAATGGTTAAATTTATTAGACGATAGATGACCGGGGCTTGGGCCATCTATCATCTAATAAAATAACATTAAAAAGCTTAAGTAACCGTAAGATTACACAAGCTTCAACTAGACAGCATTTAGATAGTGTTTGGCGGAAAGCATTTATAAGCATTTAGGGAGCGGTGAGTGATAAGCGTTGAGTGTTGCGATCTTTATTGCTCGTTTGGCAAGCACCAAGTTGCTTCATCTATTTTCTAGGAATGCTCATTTTCCAACACACATTCAAGTAGCATTTCTGAGCGTTGAGCATTTAGGAGTTGTTTTACTACTACATTACCAAGTGTTTTTTATAGAAAAAAAACCGTAATTTACTATACCTACTACTTCTAAGCTATAGCAACAGTTAAATTTATTAAACAATAGATGACCGGGGCTTGGTCCATCTATCGTCTAATAAAATTACTCGGTACATTATAAAAGCTTTAGTAAAAGCTAAATTATATAAGCTTCAACTACACAATACTTAACCTAACTAACTTTTTGACAAAAAAAAAGTAGCTATAATTACAGCACATTTACACAATTATACCTTTAGATCTTGAAATTCGGTTGTTGTAGATAACGCTTTAACGACGTAAGCATTTCTTCGCGCCCGAGCGGCGGTGAACGACGGCGAGAAGCGAGTTGTACGGCGGAAGAGTGACGGAGGTGTGAAGATTGACGTTCCGATACCGGCGGTGATCGGCATTGCTGAGTGTGTTTAGTGTGTGAGGGTTTGAGTGAGAGAGAGTGTTTAGTGTGTGTGTGTGAGGTGGAAAATGGAGGGTGTGTTGGGATTTGAAAAGAGAAATGAGTGGCACATGTTTGATGGAATGCTTATCGGGTGGTGGTGGTTATTGGTTATGTCGTTATGTGATTGGCGCCGAGATCACGGTTTGGAAATTGAACCGTTCGGTGCTTTTGATTCACGTGGTTAGCATGCGTGGGATCAAAGATAGACATCTCCCACCCCAACTTTACATACTTTACAGTTTACTCGAGATTGCTGCAGTTTCCACTCGAATTGTTACTCTCATGGCACGTTTTTAGAGATTAAAAATGTACTGTAGAATCCAAATTTAGAGGAATAAAATTGAGTGAAAAAAATTATTAAATTTTGTTGTTTAATAATTTCAGAAAATTGAAATAAAAAATATTCACAAAATTTTTCTTTTTTTTTAAATATCTAAATCAAACTATACGGTATTAACTTTTATAAATTTTATTTTAAACGAGTAAAAACCAAATAAAAATCATTAGAATATAAAAATAATCGTCAAGTCACTTTTTGGAGAAATAATAATTTCTCTCTTTTTGGTAATTAGAGAATTTTTAATTCTTTCGTATGTTATGTTAGACATAATATTTGAAGAAATTAAAATGTAAATGCCATTGATATCCCTTAAAATCCTCTAATATCCCAATCAAACGACCCGTTACTCGTTTCTCTTAAATTCTTCATTCCATTTTTATCTCTCTACCAAAAATGAGAATTGAGTCAATTTTCATTTCTTCATCATCAACTTTTCTTACCAAGCATATTCTCATTTTTTATCACAACTCATTTTGATTAGTCATTGATAAAATGTCAACAAAGCCGATCCAATCCATACCCGAATCCAAATAAATCTACTTGGGTCTTAGTGTAAGAAATATGTCATTATGTCCCATGAATCACTTTTATGTTACATATGTTTAAATCATATGTTACTATTATTTTAATGGCGTGGTCAATATCATTTGATGATGTATTAAGTCTTAATCGTTACAAGTTTAGTATTGATTGAGATACTAATGTTAAGACCTATATCACTAGTCCCCTCCCTACCTAAAAACACACAAGTAGAATAATATAGTTATCCATCAAAACTCTCCACACTTAAGTTGGGTCAAGGGCGAGAAACTAGTGGTGTTCAAAGAGTTGCTCACATCATGACAACATCCGGTACGGCTTCCGGTATGTCATCTCTTTCATATTACTTATGTGATTATTATCTTATTCTAAGATCTTGTGGCATAATGTTATAATGATTTAATCATGAATATCTTAATTGTAACACCCAATTGGGATAAATGGGTCGTTACGTAGTAATTATGACGTGTCATCAAAGCATGCAAGGTAAATGTCTAAAACATTAAATGACCATAAAGGAAACCGGAAACAAACATCGGTTCCAACATAAGCTCCACACATAAATGCATAAGTATAGAATGTAAGGAAAGGACTAAACAATGTCCAGCAAAGTAAAAGTAGGTAAATGCATTAAAAGAGAAAGAAGACTAGGCGCCTCCATCCCATGCACGTACTCTTGAATCCTAACTTTGCCCTTTAGTAGTTGCCGTATTGGGACATAGAAAGAAAAATACGGCTGAGCAATGCGCTCAGTGTGTATGACAATGAAATGTGAAGTATAAACATAAGCAAGTAATGAAATGAAATGAATAACAGCGGAATAAGTGTATGTGGAAAACCTGTTTAAGCTTATAAGACTGGTTTTATATTTATAAAAAGACTTATGTTTAGTTTATTCTGAAATTTGTATTTTAAATATGCCCGGAGCCCATATAGGTCATGTTATATCAACGTGCATGAATACTTAGAGGGGTGATCTCGTCATGCAATTAAAGGGGTTGCCTCTAATTAATATAGTATGAGTGGAGGGATCAGCTCCTGTAACGGATGCAAGGCACACACCGCAGTTACCATGAAATCTTACTAACTTGTCCTAGGATGCACCCATCGCCCCACATGATAACAATAACAAAGGCCAAATACTGTAAAGGGGCGCTGCGAGCAATCACTCTCAACGCTGAAGAGTCAAAACACCGGTGCCTCCAGTGCTATGGTTATGGAACCCCCATAACTAGGTGAAACTGGCATGCATGTATATAGCTTAGACAATCTAAAATAAACATAACATATACTGAAGTGTTTAAGACACGTAAGCTACTAGAGAAAACAGATAGCTGCAAACGGAAAATCCTAATATAGGAAATAAGTGTCCTTACTGAAGGACGGAATATTTGTACCTTATGTCTAGTAAATGAAGACGAAAACGAACGTGAAAGATCACTCCAACTTCATGAAAACGAACGCGGACATGAATAAGTATCTGTTTTACTTATACGAACTGGTTATTTAGTTTACTTGACGTGTTCATACTTATTATACTTGTTCTTGTCTTGTTTTATTATTTCATGTTTAATCGTGTGTTTCTTAGTGTTTCATGTGTTTTAGATTCGTGTATTTCATGTTTTAAGTGTTATAGTACTTGTTATAACAAAATGAGTAACTTCCTAAAAATAGCAGGTTTCTATATATAGTAACTTTCCAAAAATAGCAAGTTTCCATATATAGTAACTTTCTAAAAATAACAAGTTTCCTTAAATAGTAAGTTTTCAAAAATAGAATGTTTCCATAATTAGTAAATTTCCAAAAGTATAAAGTTTCCATATTTAGTAAGTTTCCATATTTAGTATGTTTCCATAAATAGCATGTTACCATATTTAGTATGTTTCCATAATTATCATGTTACCATAATTAGTATATTTCCATATTTAACATGTTTCCATAATTAATCATAGGCTTATTAAATAATTAAATGATATAACATATAGTTTTAATAAGCTTATAATATGTCATGTTTAATTATATTGTAAAATTTAATAGTGATTAAATACATAGGCTTAACTTATAATTACTAATTAATAATAATTTTACATGTTACCATAAGTTATTATTAATTATTAATAATGCATGGTTAAATAATTAAACTTTACCTTAAAAAGCATATTAATTAATTAAGCTAAGTTTTAATTAATTAATTAAATGTACATGAATAATTAAGTAATTAATTATTTTATCATAAGTTTATTTAAATAAAATGTACATACATAATAACATGATTTTATTTAAATAAAATATATCATAAGTCATAAACATTAATTAATTTAATTAACATGTTTTAATTAAACTAATTAAATAAATAATTTAATACATGCATTTGTAAAAGTTTTGCCAAACACCCGTTGCGTGTTTTGGTGTTAACCGAACCCCGAACGCAACCCCACGGAGACCATGGGGGTCTCGGTGTTGCCAAGAAGCCCACACAACACCAAGCCCCTTGGCTGTGGCTTGCGGCCGAACACCCAGCAGCCACCGACAAGGCTGTCGGTGTCGCTGCTGCTGTCGTGGTTCCCCATGTTGTCCACTACATACTATAACACCCCCATTTTACCTTGGCACATCGGAATAATATTTTTTGGGTATTACTTCATGATATGAAATCACACTAATAGAAAAACAACTCAAAAGAGTATTTAAATAATCTTTATTAAATTTTTATAATTTATCATTCATAATTAGAAATTTTTAATAAAACAACTTGTACATACTTAGTACAATCACAGGTTCCCGAGATCTAGAAAATAGGTTTGAATAAAAAAAATTCCCAAGTCTATATCTCTCCACGTCATCATTATGCTGCTCCATAGTATCAATTATCAAAACCTGAAATATATGCTTAAAGTCAACACAAAGGTTGAGTGATTTCATAGGTTTAAAAATAATTTGAATACAAGTTCCTTTTTCCTGAGCTACGTTATTATTCGCCCGTAAAGTTAATTAATTAATGCACTAAGCTTATGATACCGCGACTAGACATATCATAAACACACAATTGCCCTTATGAGGAAGTCTCTCAAACTATCCTTATTAGCAAAATAAAGTATGCATGTTTGACCACTGAGGTGCTAGCAAGTACGACTTGCCCAGACAGGGGATGTTAGTTCCCAAATAGTACTATTTATAATATTAGCGCTCATTTCCAGGGAAATGATTAACGGTTCATAATTAAAAAGGGACTTTCAAGGCAGCAGGTAAACGTAGTGTCAATAATTATTTATGAGAAGCATACCAAAAATACTTGTATTCAATTTTAGCATATATTCCCCTCACGGGTTTTCAAATAATTTGAAAGTAGTATACTTTAATGAGGCTATGAACTCACCTTAGGTCCAGTAAATCTTGTCAGGCTTATATCACACAGAACAACTTTAGGCTAACAAACAAGAACTTGATCTTACACCAACCTGTTTTAACATATTTGGTATAGTATTAAGTCTTTGATTTTTGGAGTTTAATATTCTTGTTATATTGTTTATGTATTCTTGTAATTATGATAATATTGCATCATTGTTCGGGCCATTATACTCATAGGCCATTCTATAAACGTTTGAGGAGCGATGGCACTTTAAATCGTAAACCCAACCACTCAGTCAGAACGTAATATCGAGATGAAACATCTTTGTACAAAGTTCCCTACTCACCTGATACATAATAATATATTTTTAGAAATTTCTTCAAAAGTTAGTATATATTTATATCTTTTATCCTTTAGTTTCATAATTGGCAAAAATAGTCCTTATACTTTATAATAGTTTAGAAAGTATGTTTTATCATATAGTTTTCATTTATATAGTTTTATAAATTATCAAAATGATCCTTTAAGTTTATAATTTAAGAATAATTATCTTTTTAACAATTATTTTCATAAGTTTTGCATATTTACACTTTTAACCCTTTAAGTGTATAGTTTTAATATTTATAATTTCAACCCTAAATATTTAACCTTAGGGCCTAAAAATTTCTAACATTTATTATTATAGCTTTAACTTTCATAAAATGAGACTTTTGGCCTAAAATGTTAAATAGTTTCAAAAATAATAGTTTTAGTCCCTATACTTGTAAAAATCACATAACAACCTCAAAAATGGACCAAATGATCTAGAATTTTGAAACAAAGTTTCAAAACATGTTTATAATCATAATAACAACATTTATTCAGAAATATAGCTTTTGAAATAGGTTTTTGCTTATTATTTTATGTAAATTATAAAACTAGGGTTTTAAGATATCTTTAACTTATAACTTTCATTTAAATTGATGAAATGACTTAGTTTCTTTTAGATTATATTTCTAACGTAGTTTTGGCATTATAACAAGTCTAATAATTTATTATAACAAGATCAAAGCATAGCTAACATAGAAATTACCTAGGTAGCTCCAAAATGGCTCCTTATGACTTCTTATGAACACAACTTGCTATCAAAGTTTCAAAAGCTTCAATGGATTCCTTCTAGACCTGGTTTCTGGTCTTGGGAGATATCCTAGAACATTTATAGAAGTGAATATGGAGAATGGGTAGGAGATACAAAGAAAGCAGGATGCAAGTCTTCAAGGATACTATACGGATCTATTTATAGTAGTAGCAACACTTAGGCTCCAAGTTTGGCATCTAAGCGTGTAAGAAGGATATGTAGATGACTAATTAAGGCTAGTGAAGCTCTACACAAGTTCTTAGACTATAGATTTGATTCAATCTTCACTTGTGGCTAGAAATAGGTCACAGTAACATTTAGATGATAATTGTGATGTGTAGCAGGCAAGGAGGTGATGCACCTACTTGTCACCACTCCTAAAATATCTTAGAAGTCCCAAATATCTTATATTTTGATTTGTAATAGAGGGAAATGGTTTGAAAATGGGTTTTGGAGGGAAAATACAAAATCGGGTTTAAAAATAGGGCTTGTAACTTATGGTTTGTGTTTTTGGTGATTAAGGACTTAGGAAAGTGATTAGTGAATTATTAAAGCTTAATTAGGGTTTAGAAATTCTATTTAAGAGATTTAGTTCCTTGGTTTGAAGTTTAATAAAGGTTTGATGTGAAAATGGGAAGTATACTTTTGTAGATTAGGGTTTTCTAATGATTTAAGGTTTAATCTTAGTAAATGTGGTTATCCTTATCTTAGCTACTGATTTAAACTTAATTTAGGTCCTATACATTGTATCTTAAGTGTCCAAAGAGTTCTTACACTTGGCTTAATGGTTTAGTTTAGGTAAACATGTCTAAAGGGTGAAAATTCCTATTTTGACCTAATTTACAAGTCATGCATTGAAATCTTGTACCTTGTGAATTAGGGTACTTGTACATTGTCTTAACATAATCTTATAATCTCAATGAAGTCCTATAAGTGTTTGTAGACTTGTCCCAAAAGACTAGGTTATGATTTCATGTAGATTTCTTAATATAAGGGTTTCTATATCACTAAGCCTAATGACTTTCCATTTTAGGTAATTAGGGTTTGTATATTAATGTAAGTTTATTCTAAGTCTTATATGATATGTTTATGACTTCTATGGGTTCTGCATTCTTAGTTTAAGGGTTTATATAGGTTGATCATATTCTAGGGTTATTTAAGTAAGCTTAAGGTTCTATGCTTTGATAACTTGTACTTTACGCTTTAATAATTTGTAACTTGGTTCAAGATAAATGTATGATTATATTATGATACTTAGTTAAGTTTTATAATTTGTGATAAAATATTGGAGTCTAATTCATTATAGATTGGATTTTATATGTCAATCTTGGTTTTAGGTCATTTTCTTGTAATTAGCTCGAGATTAGTGAATATTAGTACTTTGTTATTGCTTAAATTCTCTTTATATAGTAGATTAGAATTAGTATATTGTATTGATTATGGATTCGTAGTTCTTGTATAATTACATTGTTTAAAATATTGTTTATAAAGGTTTTTAGGTGATGATCTAGACTATTATGTACACTTATTTGTATTTTAGCTTTGTATAGCTTATTCTTACTTATATATTTGTATAGCTTTATACTTTCTATATGATAGTATAATTCTTGTTCTTAATCCTTGTTATGTATTCATACTTTTGTTATCTTTGAGTTCATTATAGGGGTTCTAGGGTTTCTAAGGGAATCATTATATTTCTTGAAATGTTCTTATTCATAAATATACTTGTTAAATCACTTATAAATTTATGCTTGTTATGTTTACAACACATATGAATATGTTGATATAGTAGTTTAGGTTGGGAAAATAGTTCATTCTACCAAGTAATGCATAAAAAGCAAAAATTTCTAATGGATTTTCCATTTCTATTATATAACATACTTGTGAAATTTATGGGTTGTCGTAGCCTCTTCCCCTTAAAAAAATCTCGGCCCGAGATTACAACATTTAGGCAGTGTACTAAAGGCAGATATAGTTCTTGCATTCTTAAATTTCTACTAACATTTCATTCATACACTAATGAATACGACTTGTACGTTGTCATTTATCTTACAACCAAATTATTTTTTACTAGAGTTATTATAAATGAACATTTATAAAGTGTAAATTTTATATTTTAATTATTAAGATTGTAATGTAATCTATAAGTATTATTAAGATAAATATAAAGTGTACTGATAAATCAGATAAATACAAAAGGAAATTAATAAGTCGTTAAAATCTTTAAATTGATTATTACCTTTTTCAAAATCAACCAAGGTTTATAAGGAAAAGCTCCTTTAAAGTTAATACTTAAGAAAATAAATCTTAATTTCTTTTGATAAAGTTTCTCAAAATTTACCATTTATATTTCATATATAGTTACTAGTTATATATTATAAAGTTTTTATTCTAATAGTATCTTTATAGGATAAGTGTAGTTCCAGGAAATATAATCATACGTGGAGTATGAATTTCTAATATCTGGATAATTCTCTCACTTTAACCATAGATACATATATAAGGTATAGTATTCTTAATGTATTTAAAACTATGGATATTGGTACTCTATGTCAACAGATTATTTTGGGTATAATCTTGTTAGAGTCTCTATATCGTTAGTAAAATACTTTTGACAATAATCCGGATGGCATTTTGTCTTAAGAAATACTAAGAAATCTTATTACTTGTTCTTACTTTTCTTTATAAGGGAAATCAAGGTTTTGAACATTCATAAGTTTAGATTTTAAAATTTTGTTAAAATAAAGATCAAATAAACAATATACATAGATTTTATTGATCAAATGAGTTGTACTACTAGATAATAAAAATAACACTTACAAGAGATGTAATTAAAACACATAGATTTTATTGATAAAACTCACATATAATCATTACATTTATTTATTTATAAGATACGGAAAAAGAAAATTTAGAAATTAGCCTTGCTCCAACAGTATCGAGTTTGATGACCTTTCTTGAAGCAATTCTGACATTTAGCTAGGCAAGACCCTTTGTGATGTAGTAGACACTTTACACAAAGAGGAAGCTTTCCAGCATAATTTTTGTGTCCTAGTGTTTTGGGAATTCTAAAGGAATTGGGATTTGGGTAATATAAGTAAGGAAAATATGGATCATAGGAGAAATTTAAGGGATTAGGTTTTGTTTCAGCGGATTCCTCTTCTTATCTTCTTCACTAAGTTTACGTTTATGGGTGTTTGATTCTGGCATAGGATTGTGCTTGATTACGTGATCCATTAATTTCTAAGAAATATTGATGGCTTCTTCTAAACTTTAGGGTTTAGAGATAGTAATCATTTTCTTGAATCCTTGGGGAAATCCTTTAATAAAAGCTTTCATCATTCTTTGGGAATTAGTGACAGGATATAATTCTGCTAACTCTTAAAATTTTCTCAAATAGACATTGAGATCATTTCCTTGTATCACTATATAGCAAAATTCCTTTATTTTCGATTTCTATGGAGGGATAATATTGGGTCATTAAAAGGCATTTAAAATCTAACCGCTTCATCTTCTGAGCTTCTTCTATTCCAACGAGTTGAGAATAGTAATTCCACCATGATAATGCTTCAGTAGTTAAACTACTAACAACAATCTTCACTTTACGATCTTCAGCACAACTACTTTGGGAGAAAATCGTCTCAGTTCTTTCAATCCAATGAGTGATACTAATAACATCTTCGGTTCCTTGAAATTTATATAACTGACTGGTTATAAAATTTTCTGTTTTAGTAGTATCCTTCACTATCTTAAAAGTCGGTATTTTCATAGCCGCAACAATTCCATCATTAACTATTTGTTGAAGTCCTTCGGGAGTTAAGGTAGAAGATATCGATGTCCTTAAATGTGTCATTCTGAATACAATTTTTTTTTGAATTTTAGATATACTTGTCCTTAAGCATTTGCCATATGTGTATACATACAACGCTTTACGAGCATATTTATTTTCCAAAAATTTAGAGATACTTCCTATAATATTAGAAGATAGGGTTATAGGGTTACGTAACTATTAACTTGTCTTAAGATTCCTAAGTTTATTTATCCTTTATTTATATTAATATTTTCTTTTTAACCAAAAAGACTTGAGAAGTCTTTTTTAGTTTAAGATAATATTTCTCTTTTGCTATAATTCTTTTAAAGACTTATACTTTGTCAAGTATTTCTCTTTTATAGAATGATATGCAAATAAAGGAAAGAAAAAGAAACTTTTATTTATTAACAATTCGCTTTGCGGATAAGCAAGCTTCTTTGTTACATAAATGTAAAACAAAAAGCTAAAATATTTACAAGACTTTTAGGGAAGCTGAAATATTTTTGAGCTGGTTTACTCCTTTTTCTTGAGATCTTTGATTATGGCTAAGAGTCCTTTGATATTGTCTTGATGTCGTACTTGAATATCTTCAATAAGCTTCTCCATTGTTGTCATTCTTACTCGGGCTAAGGTAATTTCCTTATCATGTAATCTTTGCTTATCTCGTAACTCATAATTCTCATTGCTCACTTTTATCAAATCCTTTTCCATAGTTTCCATTTTCTCTTGCATTATCGTCTTTCCATACTTAAATCCTTCAATTTCATTTTCTAGGTCTTCAATACATTTAGGAGGCACTTCACTAAAATAGTTGATCATATTTCCCATTGTTCTACAAATGTATCTTGGGTATTTGGGATATTATTGGATGTTTGGGATGAAGAAGTTTGATACTGCACAATAGGTATATTATTTGGTTGAGGACTATTTTCTGGAGATAAAGGATTAGGGTAATTATTATTAGAAAGGGCTAGTACTAAAGGTTTAGGTAAATCCATAAGGTAAATATCATCTGGATCCGAATCTGATATGACGATGGGATAAAAGTAGGAAGACATATTTCTGAATTTGTTGATAAAATAAATTATTTATATTAGTATTTAGTATATTACTTACACATACTATCACATAATATTATCATTTAAGAAAAAAAATATTACTTACAATTTTTGTAACAACATGGTTTTGATGCGGAGTTTTTCACTTGGAATTTATTAAAGAAAATCATTCATAGATTAGATTTTAATTTCTTGTTCTATATAACTATAGCTCTAATGCCACTATGTAACACCCCATTTTACCTTGGCACAGCAGAATAATATTTTTGGGGTATTACTTCATGATATGAAAGCACAGTAATAGAAAAACAACTCAAAAAAGTGTTTAAATAATCTTTATTAAATTTTTATAATTCATCATTCAAAATCAGAGATTTTTAATAAAACAACTTGTACATAGTTAGTACAATCACAGATTCCCGAGATTTAGAAAATAGGTTTGAATGACAAAAATTCCCAAATCTATATCTCTCCACGTCATCATTATGCTGCTCCATATTATCAATTATCAAAACTTGAAATATATGCTTAAAGTCAACACAAAGGTTGAGTGATTTCATAGCTTTAAAAATAATTTGAATACAAGATCTTTTTTCCTGAGCTATGAAATTGAGTATATTGAAGTTCGTTTTCTCTCGATTCTTGACAAATGGAAAGTCCTAAAAATCTCAAGTCTTTAATTGTTCTTGGTTGTTAGGGTATTTGGAAATTATATGTCTATTTCAATCAACAAGTAAAAATTGGAAAATATTAAACCTACGTATCCGTAAAACACTTTGCAAATACCAAATAATATTCACAAAAGTTCAAAATTAAAATTCATAAAAGTAAATGTGCTAAAATGTAATGTAAATGAAAGTAAAGGACTGGAATGTAAATTTTAGAAAGTAAAAGGACCAAAATTGTAAATTCTAACTAACTTGTAACAAATTTTAACCAACTAACAAATTGTCTAACTGAATTTGACAAAAACTGAAAGTTAAGGGACTGATTTTATGAAAACCCTAAATACTTGCAAGATTACCACCAAATGCAAACAGTTACAAACCAAAAGGACTAAAATGCAATTAATGGGAATTACTTAACAAAAACGGGGACACAACTTCAATAAGCTGGTTAAAGCTCGTTACTCGACCAAATAAGCTCTAGTTTGTTTCAAATTGCTTAAAGTTGAATTTTAGCTAGACTTGTATAAGGAAACAACTTAAAAACAAGTAGAACTCAAATTAGCTTATTCTAATAATGTAACTTTAAGCTAACATGAAAATGAGACTTTCACAATCAGATTTTAATGCTCAATCTTATTAAACAGCTTATAAGGAGTATGGAATGTCTTTCCAATTTGAAAATGATTCACTAGATAAGTTGAAAAATGAATTTAAGCTGGAAAGAGCTTATTTGACCAACGTTGACCATTTTTTTGAAAAAGCTGAAAACTTCAAAAATCACTCAAGACATGTTTTTAACAAGATTTGTGAAAGAAAACTAGTACATTTATGAAGTGGAAATTCAGTTATAAGAAAACAGTTAGGCTCTCATTACAGAAACTTGAGTTTGGTCTTAGGCTTATTAAAAAGCTTATTTCTAGCTGAAAACTAAAAACTGTAGAATTTCCTTGCACAAGCTTAAACTTTGGATATTAGACTACAACTGAGAATTGGTTTCAAGAAAAATGGTTAAGTAATGAAGACATGGCATTTGATTGAATTAAGCTAGTATTCTGAATAAACTGATGAAAATACTTGACCCAAACTTTTTTCTAACCAATTGCCTTTTTGACCAATTATTTGACTTCAAAACTGAACAAATGTGTTACCACTATGTTACCAAGTGTGAATAAGCAAATCTCAAGTGAATTATCAGACTTGAATAACAAGAACTAGGAAAATCCAAACACCATTTCACAAGGGTGTTAAGAACTTTTTCAAAGCTAATTTGAGTATAAAAGTGAATCAAGCTATGATTGCTATCAAGACTTGTTTATAATGTGAAATGAGAGTAAATTCAACTGAATTTAGACTTGTTCACACAGTAAATCATAGAATGAACTTAAAAGCTAATTACTGATGAAAATAAAAGCTGAAATCAAGCAAACTCAAAATGCTACAAAAGTACTCACAAGCTATCAAACTAACTCAATTACACTAAAACAAGGCTAAACACATGATCATAGCAGCAAGTAATGTTTACTCTAAGAATTTAGCATGCATAACAATTTTGGGGAACCAAAATGAGAATTTTGAGACCTTCTAGCTTGAATCCTCCATTGATAGAGTAGAGGAGTGTTGTACTCTCTAAAACCACTTCCTTCAAACCCAATTCAGCTACAATCTATAACCATATCACCTCCATATGCTATCTCTGAATCAATTCAACAACATCTGCTACAAACTGCTACAACAGGAACTGGATTGAACTGAACTTGCTAGAAAAACTTGAGTAACTTCCAAAACGTCTCAAACAAACTCCATTGATCAGTTATGATCAATGAAATCACAAGCATTAACAGAAATGCAGGTATGAGTAAGTGAGATGAGAGAAGAGTATGAACTGAATTTTAAATTTTATTGATTTAGGAGGGGAAAATTGTTACAACTACTAACTGACTAACTACCTCTCAAGTGTGTGTCAAACACTTGAGAGAAGTTAACTAAATGGAAGGAGAAACAGAATTGAGAGAAAAAACTACAAGTGTGTGTTTTTCACACTTTTTCTACATACTTAAAAATGAAGTAACTAGCTGCTATTTATAGAGGTTTGATGATGAGTTGTTGGGGTAGTCGACGTGTCATGACCAATAGCAGAATGCCAGGTGGCTTCTTCTGGTGAATTGCAGATTCTTCATTAAGAACACAAAAGGGGTTTTTAAATCCGTTGATCTTCAGTCTAATTCACTTGTGTAGTTGGATTCGTCTTCTTATTCTGAGTCTTTTTCATGTAGGAAGTTTGTTATGAAATGCCTTGTAGCTCATCTTTGATTCTGGGCTTGTTGCTTGAAAGAGATGACACGTGTCATGTTTTTATTCGCTCTTAGCTGAACACACGGATTGTTATCCGTTTTGGATATATTGAGCCTCCTACTCCTTCCCTTAGAAGGACAGTCAAAAGCTGGTGCTTTACCTGAATAGACTGATAACTCATAAACCCTATTGTTCCGCATAAGTGGTTTAATCTTGTATTTAGGGTGATGACAAGCAAGGTGCTGGATTATTGAGTGGTTGATTGTGATTGGTTAAAGAGAAATAAATGCACCCCACTATCTGATTTCTTTATTAATTGTAAATTCAAGTTAGTGGCCAGCTGGCACACTACTTGGCAATCCACATCCTTTAATTCCAGCCTTCTCATTGGTCCTCCTTGTATACACACGAATTGATCCAAAGTTTATGTAAATTTGACATATTCATCCCTTGGACTTTAACAACTTCTTCATTTGAACTCTTTTCTTCATTTTAATGGCAATTTCAGTCCTTTGACTAGGAATCTTGATCATTTAAGCCCCTTGACTTGGTTGACTTGAAGTTTGACCAAGTTTGACTTTAATCTTGACTTTTTCCAAACTTTGCATTTAAGTATCTCAACTTTTGAATATTGTCAAGATATATCCTTTATCTTCAAATGGCTTGTCATCTTTGATCCTTCTTTTGTCTTTTCATCATAAATGAGCTTGATTTCCTCTTGTTTGCTTGAAATTATATCCTTGTTACCTATTTAAGCACAAACATAGAACATACCACGTAATACTGCTTTATAGCACAAAAGTTTGGTATTTTCTATGTGTTTTAGGGTGATTTGTTGATTAATTGATATGGGATTTTACTCATATCAAATCCCTTACACTTGAACATTGCCATGACCTCATGCAATGTTATATTTTAAAGCATAAATTTACATTTTCCTCATAATTAACCCACCTTAGCTAATATGGAATGTTTTTACACTACTCTACGCTATATAATGCATGATTTTGGTTTTGTATAATGCAATGCAAAGAAAGAAATTCTATTTATATATTTTTAATTTTTTATAAATGGTTTTGATGGAAAAACTCATAAAGAAATCAATGACCTAAATTAGGGCTTTGGTACCATGGACACTTATCACCCTCAAGTTTCACTTTCCCCATACTAAGCTTAAAAATGGGATCATTGCATTCACAAGTAAAAAGTGCATCAACTTATTCATGACAATTAAATGTGGAACCGGTTATTATTTGAACAAATTGCTTGAAGGCAAATTTGTCATTATTTGAAGCGTGAAATATAAAATGTAAAATCCAAAAATAAGGAAGCACGATTATAATCATAAGTAGTCCTCTCATCCATTACTTGAAAAACCGCTCACAATTAATATAAGTCTGTTTCAAGAGTAATAAGTTGATGAGACTGTATTTATACATAGTCTCATCGTCCAAATCGGACTTAAAACGCTTAAAATATCATCAAGATACCCAAATATATGCTTGTGTTTGTTCATTGTGTATTTTAGGTACGGATATCGTGAATTCACCAAAAGATCAAAGGAATCAAGAAAAACGAACACGGGAAACGAAGTCACACAAAGAACCAGGCCCGAATCATGAATTTCCATTCAAGTCCTTGAAGTTTTGAAGATTGGCAAGATTTGTCCCTCAAGAATTGAAGACTTGTCATTTTATACCCCTGTAAATCCTAAAAAATACTTATGGGTCCCTAAAATATCAAGTATTTACAAGAATGGTCCTTAGAATATGGTCAAAATACATCTTTGGTCCTTGATATAACTTTGCAAAATTGATGTGCCAAAATCAGCAAGCTAATGAAACTTATTTACAAAGGAGTTTCTATTTTTTGGCTGTTTAAGTTTTTTTGACATGAGAAGGAGAGTCCAGGGGCCATATTGACCAGACAGCAAAACTCCTCACCACCACTCTCACGCCGCCACGTCACCCACTATCCACCACCCACCAATCAGCATTCACCCACCATCCATGTTACACCCCACTTCTATTTAACTGATTATTAATCAGTTAATAAATCCCTTCCCTCCATAACACCTAATTTAAACTAACCCAACCCCAAAAACGGATTAAACATGTTCTAATCAACCCATAAACCCTAATTTTGCCCATAATCAATTAAACTCCAAACAAAGGGTTTTTGCCCCACATACTCCAGAACCCTAATTGCCCTTATCTAAAACCAGACCCAACCACAAAAACCTTCACCACTTTACCCATGTGACCAGTAGGGACCTCCCCTGCTGCCTCACTTTCATCCCTAAACCCCAAAATCGACAAGATGTCTGGTTAAGATGCTACTACTTATTCCCCACTCAAAATGAAGGGCCAAGATCACTTCAACAGCTGTACAACAGCAGGAAGATCACATGTTAAACTTTTGACCAAGACTCCAAGGACAAGACTGGAAATTTAAATATTAGGGTTTAGCATTTGTATATTTTATTCAAGTATCTAGAATCATCCTTTAAGTAGTATTTAAAGGGTCGACTTGTGACCCTTTAATCTTTTGTTCCAGCTTAGTTTGTAAAAGTTCTTTTTAATGAAAAATAGTTACAGTTTATTAAAAATCTTCCATTATTAAGCTGAGTTCCATTTTCTTAGTGTAATATTTCCTTTAAGTTTTAAATTAGTTATAAGGTTTCAAGAGTTTTCAGTTTTTCAAAAAGTTTTTCAAAAATCAATTTTTAGTTAATCGGAAATCTCATTCACATTGAAGTGAAAGTGGATGTGTGATGAGATTTCAGAAGCTTCTCTGTTGATTTGTTACCATTTTTCAAGTGATTTCAAGATTGGACGATTTCAAAAGTTGGTTTTCAGAAAAGGAAGTTTACTTCTTTTCAAAAGTTCTGTTTTCAAAGTTTGTTAATTATTGCTAACCCTCCTTGCACAATAAGCTCGTATAAGCCTGACAAGCTTATATAAGCTTATTGAGTTTGGTTTCATTGCTATTTCTTTTTCATCTTAGCAGATTGTTTTTTTTCCAAGATATATGGGGGTGGTTTGGACTTAAGCAGTCACCACCTAGCACTCTCTACTCTCAAACAACAGCCTTCAAATCCATAAGCCCAGCTATAAGCTGATGGGAGATGGCATTGCAGCCATAGTGGGGCCCGGATGTGGGTCCCACAAGGTACTTTTTCAGGCTTGAACCCTCCTTCTAAAGCTTTTAAGTGATTTTGTGTGATTTGGTATGAACCTTGAGTGTTGTGTATGTTAGTTTATTTTAGTTTGTTTACTGAATATATGCATGTTAGAGTGATTGTAATCAAATTTAGTTGATTTGGTATAGATTTGGCTTGTTAAAATTCATTTTAGTTAGTTAGTTAAGGGGGTGTTTGGATTTGGGCTTTAAGATTAAATTGGTGACAAGTTTAAGCTTAAAACTAATTTGAACACATCTGATATGTTAGTATTAGGAGTTGTCATTAGTTGTCTTTGAGTTTGGTAGAAGAAAGAAGTGAATTGGTTCTTATTTGCATGAAACTGCCTAGATAATGAGTAAGTCCATTTTTAAGTTTGATTTAGTGTAAATTTGCCTTAAAATCTTGTTGATTGCTAGATAATAGGTCAAGCTAGGCTTGGTAGCTAGTTAGTAGTTGCTTGGATGTATATTGAGTGTGATTGTAGCTTTTCAAATTCGTTTTTGTGCCAAGTGAATCAGATCACTATTCATTAGAAACATGTAGCCATATCAGTGACTGTCTAGGGCATTTTTTGTGTGATTTTTGTGTTGGAGCTTGTGTTTTTATTGCATTTCTAGACTCCCTACACTCCACTGAGTGTAGGGGTGCCTTATTGTCCAAGAAAAATCAACCAAATAAGCTTTCCTAAGCTTATTTGTCACCAGACCTGAAAACTTGTTCTATCAGTGGGAACCAAGTTCCCACTGCCAGTGTTAAAGTTTCCACTGCTACACAAGCAGACAAACCAACTCACATGTCACTTTCATTCTTTTTACTTTTTTTGTCTTTAGTGGTCTAAATTAGGAATTTTTAGCTGATTTCAATTTCATTATTTTTCTTATTTTATTTTTGATTTTTCTGTCTAATTTGTCTTTCTGTTACTGTTCATTTAGTATTTTTTAGATTAAATAGCATTTTAAATTACTTTTTAATTATCTGTTTTTTGTCTTTTAGTGTAAAATTTTAGTATTTTTCAGTTTCAAAAATATCCTTAGAATTAGAAAAACATTTTAAGATTTTTAGTTTAAAAATATTTTACTGTTCACACTTTTAAGTATTTTTTTAGATTTAATTTAGTTTAATTAGGGTTTAATTATAAACTGTTTTGTCTTTTAGTGAAAAAGTTTACTTTTTCAAACTTTTTCATTTTTCTACTATTCATTAGTATAATTTAGGATTTTTAAAATTGTCAAATTATTTTAGCATTATTTTAATATTTTTAATCATTATTTTAGTTTAAAATTAGTTTTTAGTGTTTTAAAAATAGAAAAATAGTTTTTAAAAATTAGGAAAAATACTTTTTAGTCTTTAAATAATATAAGTAAGTATTTGTTCAATAAAATAATATTTTGGGCCTTTTCTTGATTATATTTAATTTTAGGGCTTTAATTAGCATTTAAAATTGAATATTTAATTAATAAAAGGTTATAAAAATTATTTATTGGATTTTTATCCTTATTTATATTATTTTAGACTTAGTTTTAATTTTTAAATTGTTTTTAGCTTTAAATTTTTAATTTCGTCACGTTTTACGTAATTACGTCATCGTTTTACGTCAATACGTTGTAGTGTAATCGTAGTCGTAACTCGTCTTTACTTTTCTCTTCTAAACCAAAAACGACACTAATCCAAACTTGATTTTATATAATTGGCACACTTAATCCACACACCTCCTTCGAGAACGAACCCGCATTTATTCGACTTGTCGGTTTTCCTAAATCGTCGAGTTTAATACTTGCCGCATTTATACTTGTCTTTCCTAAGACTTGTATATAAAAACCTACATCAAATTTTTGGCGCCGCTGCCGGGGAGGTGTTTTTAGTGTGCCATTATTATTATCGTGTTTGTGTGAGTAGTGCGTTTTTGCTTTTCAATTTGTGGAAAGCGTAAATATCGTACATACTCATTTTTGTTATTTTTCCTTAATATATTATAGTATCCAAATAAATCGTGTTTAATTTTCCTAAATTAAACACAAACCAATCTTTACTATATTGTAGATATCCCATTATCGTTTTCGTTTTTCTTGTGAATATTATTACTATATTGTACTTACGTAGAACAATAAATATACATGTACTCCAAAAGCGTGAAAACGCAACCTTGATTCGGGATTTCATCACTCGATAATTGTATTCGAATCCAAAGCAAAAGTTTAAAGGAAAAATAGATAAATACTTTCGTGAGGCTTAATTTCAATTAACACAAACTATAAGGTGGGTATAAGGCGGTTGTATTTCACGACCTAAGGGAAAAAGGCTCTTAAGTGCTTATCGCCGCCTCGTTTCCCCCGCTTGCTTGTGCATGTTTTGAGAAAGAGGGCTAATCGAGGATTTGTCGCCCAAGTATTATCTACGTATATTATATTTGCTTGTTTTCAAGATTAAACCCTCTTGAACGTTTTGGTGTTCCACCAACGTTCTAAAGTCATCGAAGGCGTTCACTCCACGTGTTCGTTTTCATTCTTTGAGGCTTCTTTAATCGAGAAATCGATTCGAGGAGAGATTTGTAGATTTTAGTCTACGTAATACATTCAAAAATCCAAAAAAATTTAAAAACAACCAAAAACCAGAAAAATTGAAAAATCGAAAAACCCCAAAAAGAATCTTCTTTGCTACCACTCATTCTACGCTTAGTGCATGCGCACTCGATCGAAGGATTATACTAATTCTAGCGACGCTTCGAATCGACGCAATCATAATCGAAGGAATCGACGACGTAGACGAGATTTAGAAACCGACGTTCCTAATATCATTGTTGAAGAGACCGTAGAGGAGATGGCCGACAATCGTTCGATGATGGAATTGCTCCAAGCACCCACCGAGGGTTATGGAGATGCGATCGTAATTCCCGCTATCGAAGCGGAGAATTTTGAGATTAAGAGCAGAATGCTTTTGTTGATTCAAGCTACGAAGTTTCGAGGTCGTGAAGCCGATAATCCTCACGACCATATTCGGAATTTTGATCGTCTTTTAGCCACGAGCAAGTTTAAGAACGTCGACACCGATGTCATCAAGCTTATGCTTTTTCCGTACTCGCTCGATGGTGCCGCCAAGGATTGGTACGAGAAAGAGCCACCTAATTCCATAACTACGTGGAAGGATCTCGTTTCCAAGTTCGTTAATTATTTTTTCCCACCGTCTAAGACAACGTTTTTCAAAAATGAAATTACGAAATTTGAGCAAAAACCGAAAGAATCTTTTAGAGACGCGTGGGATCGTTTTAAGGAATTGCTTAGGCAATGTCATCACCATGGTTTTTCCGAGTTGCACCAAATCGATAGGTTTTACAACGGTCTTAATTTTCAAGAACAAGATTCGTTGAATTCCGCCGCCGGTGGCAACTTTTTGTGTAAAACTCCGAAAGATGCATTGATAATTATCGAGAACCGATCCAAGGTTTACCAACTCCGCAACGCACCGAGTGTTGCCAATATCGCCAATGTTAGTAGTTCTAATCGCGGCATTGAGAGGGTTGATGCGAAAGTCGACAAGTTGACGAATGTGTTTACGTCTTTTCTCGTCGAAATGCAAAAGAAAGACGCTCCCGCTACGGTGAAAGCGGTTGAGGCATCGTGTACGTTTTGTGGTGGACCTCATAATTATTACGAGTGTGCGGCTACGGATGGCCAAATGTCGAATGTGAGTGCGCTAAATGGAAACAATAATTTTTCAAATCAAAATAACGCGGGTCCATCATAACAAGGCAATTATAACCAAGACAACAATTTTAATCAAAACCGAAACAATTTTCAAGGAAATAATCAACAAGGAAATTTTTCGAATCAAAATCAAGGTTATAATCAAGGTCGGAATTTGAATTGGTAAAATCGAGATAATAATCAAAACTCGAATTTTTCAAACAACAACAATCAAGGAAACAATTTTTCAAGTGGGAATCAAGGAAATTTTCAAAGAAGTAATCAAAACCAAGAGAACTTTAATTCTAATCAAAATAGTTCGTCAAACGATTTTCAAAACTACATGAAAACGAATGAGGCTAATATGAGACGATTAGAGGGAGAAATTGGTACTTTGAAAAACGACTTTTCTAATACATTGAAATTGCAAAACACAAGGATTGAGCAAGGCCAAATTGACATTAAAAGGATGTTTTCGGCTATTATGAACAAAGCCTCGGGTGCTTCATCGAGTTCGTTACCTAGTGACACCGTTGCAAATCCGAAGGAACAATGCAAAGCCGCCTCGTCTCGTGAGAAAGGTCGTGTGGTTACCCCTAACCTTGAAGGATTTCGAGTTGTTCCTTCTTCTCAACCCTCGACTTCTAAGACGTCTTATTATTCTAAAGTCGATGGGGTGAACGTGGCGACCAAGGAAAAGAGTGCACACCCTCGTGTACCTCAAATTCCATCCACGGTTCAAAAAGAGAGTTTTATCTACCTTACCAAAGTAACCCTTGAAGAAACTTGTGCATCGATCCTTCTTAAAAAACCCAAAAGGCATATGCCGAGAAAGGAAGAGGATCCGGGCCAATTTCTATTACCTTGTGATTTTTCCGAGATTGAGGGATGTTTAGCCCTTGCCGATTTAGGTGCTAGCATCAATCTTATGCCTCATTCTCGTTGGAAATTGATGAGATTACCTAGACTTACCCCCACAAACATGACAATCGAGCTTGCAAATTGTACATCATTAATACCAATTGGAATAGCCGAGGATGTCTATGTCAAAGTTGGAAAGTTCGTTTTTCCCGTGGATTTCGTTATATCCGATTACGAGTGTGACCCTAAATGTCCCATTATTTTAGGCCGACCATTTTTATCGACGGCTAGAACCGTAATCGAAGTTCACGAGGGGAGACTTACTATGAGATATGAGGAGGATAAAATGGACTTTTTCACGAGTAAATCCCAAGTGTTAATGATCATGAAAAAACCGAGGTTTCAAAACCTAATGTTTCTAAACCTAATGATTTCAAAATGTTCACTTTAGCGGAAAGAATGAGGCTTAATGCATGTTTTGAAAAAATTAAGAAGAACGGTTTTAAAGATGAGGATTTTAATGATAGAGAATACGT
Organism: Glebionis coronaria; assembly: GCA_025667525.1. Taxonomy (NCBI): domain Eukaryota; kingdom Viridiplantae; phylum Streptophyta; class Magnoliopsida; order Asterales; family Asteraceae; genus Glebionis; species Glebionis coronaria. Next base: position 101,545,232 of record CM046875.1, read on the forward strand.
GTACCTAATTCAAAAGGGTATGTGTAAATTTATGAATGAAAATTCACTTTGGGATGAATTCGATGAAACAAGTGACACACCAATTTCGGAGGGCGACGTTAGTGCCATCACGACAATGACCAAAATGGACTCGTCTTCACCACCTTCGAAGGAACCACGTCTTTGAGGCTTCAACTTCTAACTCCATCGAAGTGCCTCCTATTCCTAGCCCAACACCCGTTGAGGCGAAAGGTTTTACCGACATCGATCCTCTCGTTTTAGAAAAGTCACCTAAGCATAGTCATTCGACTTGTAAGACCATGGTTGTGAGTGCTCACATCGACTCTTTCTTTGACGATGACGATGGCAATTTTGCCGAGATTGATCACGTACTTAGAAATCCACATGAAATTTTTGATTCTCCTAAAAAGAAACATGTGAAGTACGATGATTACGAGTTTGATCCCGAGATTGAGGAAATCATTGAACGAGAGCTAGCTCTTTTGCCTCCACTCCCACCTACGAGTGAGGTCGATCTTTCCAAAATCGAGGATGAACTAAATGAGTTGGAACGTCTTATTTTCGATGACGAACCAACTCATGTGACCACCAAAAATCCAATTCTCGAGGAGTTACCTAATAAACACTCCTCAAACGAGAATTATGTTTACCACATTCGTGAGGATTTAACTTATTAACAATCCCCACAAATGGATGATGGTTTCGTGCTTGATCGTGATCTTTTCGAGAGAGTTTCTAAAATACTCAAGGAGGGGAATGACAAACCTTGGTTTGACAAGCCTATCTTTGATGAAGAAATCGATGAGATCGACGTTCATGAGGATGACAAATGTGTTGACCCCGAGGGGGCGGTGTTCTTTATTGATAAACGTTTTGAGAACTTATATAATCCGCCACCCCCTCCCACCATAGACTTAAATTTGAGGATTTTTAGCGCGACTAATTTTGAATTTGACACGCCAAATATTTTCGATATTATCAAATCGGGGTTTCATAAAGACTTTTTAAACGATGAAAAAGGAAAAGATTTAAAAAAAAAGGTTTTAAAAGATTTTTCTACATGTTTAACTCCATCATCACATCGTTTTATGAGTGCTACCAACTCGTCTACTCCTTTTGACGACGGTTGGTGTGGATCTAGTGTGGGGGAAGCCCCTTATGTTCCCTTACATTTCTCCACCGAGGGCGAGATTTACGACCCCAGAATTGCTTGTAAAGGGAAATCTCGGTCTTCCACCGATGCAATAAATGGAATTTTATCTATTTGCTTGGTGTGAGTCTACCTCGAGTAGCTCATTATGTTGCTTACCCATTGCCCCACCTTTCTACTTCTTATCTATTTTCTTCTACCCCTTTAGGGTTTTAGCATGCGTTGAAGTGGCGTTGGTTCGTTTATCCCATGAAAACGAGGACGCCATCTTCGATCCCGGTATTTTACATCATCAAAGGACTTAGTCCTTTATACCGGTTGCTTTTGGGCATTGTTTATCATGTAAGCCCCACAAAAAATGACTATACCAAGATTATCCCTAAATGATCACATTTATGGGGATTCGAGTCGAGATTTTGACTCGGTTATCAAAAACAAGGTGCCTCGTGGAGGATTCTCATGCTTATCCTTGTACATATTATCGCTTTCTTAGTTTAATGTAACGAGGGGACTTGTGCTCTTCCAACCTTTGTTTCGTGGTTATTTGTGATTGTGATTTATTAGGTTCATCGTCATCATTGAAGCCTCTCGTGTTTGTTTCACAGATCACTCGAGCTTTGATCGTTGCCTTTGTAGATTCCGATATCCGATGATATCCTTTTATGTTCTAACATTTATCTTATTAGCATAAATCATAAACGGCTTTTAGGTTATTCATTTTACCCTTTCCATGCTCGAGATTAAGCATTCGACTTCGTCTCTAGTATGGTGGTGCTTTCACCCCTAGACTCGAAACATTGAGGACAATGTTTAGTTTTAGTATGGGGGGTGAGTAGATACTTCACCTTGCTTACGTCATCACGCAATCCAATATTCACTTTTTGCTATCGTTTTGTTGCAAAATAAGGCTAAAAATGGCCAAATTTTAAATTTTTTCTTATTTTTCATAAGTGTTTAAGACACGAATGTAGGTTTTTCGATGGTGAGAATAAGAGTAATTTTTTACTCGACCGTGCGTGTTGAGCACTTAGCTTCGATTCCTTAACTTTTTAGGCTAAGTCTCTTAAATGAGGACGAGAAATGATAGAGTTATTTATAAGTCTCGTAATCGTCACGATCTCATGTGTAGTAATTATTAGCTTATTCTCCCCACGTTTTTGTATAATAAATTGTTAATAAATATTGATTTAGCGGTTTAGTCACTATTGTTGGTTTCTAATTTGTTTTAGTAGCTTCCATGTAATTAAATTGGGAAAACATTAAGGTATCGCCAGCGTCACGGTTTTGAAGTATTGGTACCCGAATAATCGAAAGCTTCACCTAATAATAAGATTTCAAGTGCTCACCTAAATTAAGCAAAAATTTGAAGCTCACAAGGCCGAAAAATCTATGCCCAAATTGAAAGTGAATCAAGCCTTAATCTTTGAAGTTTTAAAGATCCAAAATACGCTTTAGCGTGAGGATATACGTCTTTGGCTAATAAAACCACCGATGAGGCGGATAATAAAAAGCAAGGCAAGACCGAAGTCATAATAAAAGCTCCATGGCAGAGTTGAATAAAAGATGGAGGTAAACCTATGATAATAAGGCCCTTCCTTTAGGGGGCGTATAAAAGTCTTGGTAATAAGTCTCATGTTCAAAACCGTTATAAAACCGTGTTTATCGATCCTTCTTGTTGACTTAATTTTTTGACATCGTTGTCTATTAGGATGAATTATTAATTTAATGATTTTGGTTACACCGTTAAGACTCTATTTTTAGTCTTAATCTCTATTCACGCATAAGTCAATGATGTATCCTCGTGATCATTAAGACAAAATAAAATGTATGAGATACCAAGTAGGAATAAGGGAGTTTAGGTTCGTAATTAACACTCATGAGACATGATCGTGTTGCTAACTTATAATAACAATGATCTCGTTACACGCTTAGCATGAAATTGGGTGAAAATCGAGGACGACGAAATTATTTCTAACGAAGCATTCACGTGTTCTTGTTCTATGATCCCAAAAGTCACTTAATCGTGATGAAAACAATACATTATGTCTAAAACACATGTAGTAGTTTATTTAAATTTATGTCTTCAATAAATGTCATCATAAAATGAATTTTGAAAGTGCTATGATACTTAATTTTAGCATTGCGTGGGGACACGACAATGGTTTAGTATGGGGGAGTGATGAGACTGTATTTATACATAGTCTCATCGTCCAAATCGGGCTTAAAACGCTTAAAATATCATCAAGATACCCAAATATATGCTTGTGTTTGTTCATTGTGTATTTTAGGTACGGATATCGTGAATTCACCAAAAGATCAAAGGAATCAAGCAAAAACGAACACGGGAAACGAAGCCGCACAAAGAACCGGGCCCGAATCATGAATTTCCATTCAAGTCCTTGAAGTTTTGAAGAATGGCAAGATTTGTCCCTCAAGAATTGAAGACTTGTCATTTTATACCCCTGTAAATCCTAAAAATTACTTGTGGGTCCCTAAAATATCAAGTATTTACAAGAATGGTCCTTGGAATATGGTCAAAATACATCTTTGGTCCTTGATATAACTTTGCAAAATTGATGTGCCAAAATAATACAAGGTTTTTACCTCGTATGAAAGTTCGTTATTCCGATCTTTTCGAATTGATTACATGTAGAAAGTGCGACTCAATTGTTCTTGGTGGAAAATAAAAAGGTTTGGTTATCTATTTTAAACTAAAAATGAAAATGTCGTTGAGTAAAGAAAGATGAGAGCTTTAAAATTTAAAACTAAAAATGAAGACTTTAAAATTTGAAAAGTAACTGATTAAAACTTATAAAAATGTAAACTTTAAATATTTAAACTAGAATAAGACAAGTTATAATAAAGCTAAGTAAAAAGGTGGGAAAAATAAAATTTAAAAACTGGAATTACAACACCTTATCCGGAATGTTATCCAGAATGAAGAACGGTGGCTTATCCGGAATATGGTTCGGATGGTTCGGAAGCTTATCCGGAATTCTAGAATATGAAGCTTATCCGGAATAAGTAACTTCTCCTTATCCGGAATCCTCAAAATCAAACTATCCGGAATAAATCCCAAGTGAAGCTTATCCAGAATGCTAGTTCGGATCCTTATCCGGAATGTTTTCCGGATTCTTATCCGGAATCAACGTCCTGCTACTTATCCGGAATACCACGACTTGATCACTATCCGGAATAACCAAAAATCCCTTATCCGGAATAACTTTAACCCTTCTATCCTGAATGTCCAAAATCTGCTTATCCGGAATGTAGATGTAAGCCTTATCCGGAATGTTCTGATGCCCACTATTCGGAATAACTGAGGAGTGCTACTAATCCGGAATAAACTTAAGATGACTATCCGGAATACTTGAAACGTAACTTATCCGGAATAAGCTATTAAGAAGCTTATCCGGAAAATAGAGGTGACTGATATCCGGAAAAAGAGGGTTTAGTACCTCTTATCCGAAATAATAGGGACTTGACAGATTCCGGAACAAATGGGAAATTAGCAATAAGCCAAAAATCAATAAGCACTTTACCAAAAGTTAAACCAAAATGATTTTAGAAAAAGATGAATAAGCTAAAATTTAAAAACTTTTAAAACATTAAATAAGCTAGAAATCAAAAAGCACTTTTTATAAAAAATTATTAAACTTATTAAAAACAACTTATTTCTAAAAACTATTAAGCATAAAGATTAAGAAAAATAAGCACTTTTTATATAAAAGCTTTTAATATCACCAATTTTATAAGCACAATCAAATAAGCTACATAATCAAACCATCAACAAGATTAAGATACAACTACATGATTATCAAGATTAAGTAAAAGATTAAGAAAGGTAGAATGAGAATTAAGAAAATAAGCTTGATTGATTAAAGATTAAAATCAAATGATTACAAGATTAAAGTTGATAAACTTGGAAAACTAGAGAGAAGAAAACTTAAGAAAAACTTGAAAACTAAAATTAAACTACTACTAAAAATTAACCACCTAACCACCCTCCTAATGACACATTAGGAGGGTATTTATAGGAGGTGGGAAGATTACATGATTAAGCTATCTTATTCCTTTCTTCTCGTCTCGACTCGACTTAATTTCTTTGTCTTTCTCGACGTCGTCTCGGTATTAGTCGATATTAGTTGAACTTGTCTTATAATTTTCTTCTATAATTAGACTTGAGTTCTTCGACTTCATTAAACTTCCGTCTTTAGACTTTTTCTTCGATAAATCTTCAGAATTGGCCTTGGACTTCCGTTCTTTTTGCATTCTCGATCTTTCGACTTCGTCTTTAGTCTTTTTCTTCGATAAAAGCCCGTGATAACCCATGTTTTCTTACTTTTGCATCTTTTGGTCCTAAAACACAATAAAAACACAAACCACGCATAATTCCGACTTTTACGACATAAAATACACGTTTTGGTCTTGTTATTATTGGAGATAAGTGGTAAAAGGATAAGTGTTTTCACACTTATTAAATCCCCTACACTTGACCATTGCAATGTCCTCATGCAATGCACTAATTTCAAAGCACGATTTATATTTTTCATCATAGATAACCTATCTTGGCCTTTATTAAATGCTAAACACTAAGGAAACTATAAGAACAAAACAAGTAAGAAATCAAAAACTTACATTGGGTTTTAGGTTGTCATGAATGTTCATCATTCTCAAGTTTCGCGTTCCCCATACCAAGCTTAAAAACGAGATCATTGTTATTATAAGTTAGCAAACTAACACGAACTCATGTGGCCCAATTATTCACTTAGACTCCCTTATTCCTAGGTGTATCTCTTATATTTTATTGTTGTCTTGAATGATCACGAGGATGCATTGTTTGACTTATTTTGATAGTTATTTAAGCTGAAAACAAAGTGGGACGATTTAATCAATAGTTAGCTAAAGGACAAAATCTTTTAAAACTGCTTCTCGGGACCTCATAAAGTTCATATCTTGGCATAACTCGCTTCATGATTTGAGACCTTTCTCGGACCGATATTTGGCAGCGACTTCATACTTCAAATCTTTGAGAGACGTTCTTGAAATTATGGTCTTCTCTTCATAATAGGAATTTCTTCACTTGAAGTTTTGAGAGATTCTTCATATTTGGACCACGACTTCTTCATTTTTCTCCAATCTTTACTTTGGACTTTGATATACAATGATCCGCCTCCTTTTAGGACTTGGATCTATTTATCCTCATACCTTGCTAGGGTCTTTTCGGATTGACTTCTCCATGATCTTTTGGGGAGTACTTGCTTTTCGTCGTGTGTCTCGATCCTTCATATTGATTTTCGATAAATGGTTCTTCACATCACTTTTGGATCTTTAGCAACAGAATGTAGCCCTCATGCCTTGTTAGGGCCTTTTCGGACTCGCCAATCTTTGCATCCCGTTTCAATAAGTTATGCCTTGGCTATGAACTCTAATTAATACCGAGCAACTTTTAAACGATCTTGTGCTAGAACCTAAGTAACTTTTCAAATTGTACAACCTTATTTATTACAGATAAATTTATTAGCAAACGATGGGAGAATAGGCTTATAATCAACTCACATAAATTCACGAAAGAATACCAAACTTATAATTGACTCTATCATCTCTCGTTCTCTATAATTTAAAATCTCAAGGAATGAGACTCGTGGATGCTTAGCCAATTAAATCAAAGTTTTGGGTTTTCGAGTCATCTATAGGATCTTGCAAATTCTTAGAATTTTTCAAGTTTAGAAATCGCATTTTAAAGTTTCCTTGATAAACGACTCTCTAGGATCAATTATAGGAACTTGTGAAGAGTTCTTGTTCTTAACCCGTGAGAGTTAAGACATTCGCGTTTTAAAGTTCCCTATATAAAAGCCTAGCAAAACTTGACTTAAACACGTTAAGGATACTAGCTAGAGTAAACTTAGATAAGTAAACTCGGGTTGAGTCAAAATATTCACGACTTTGAAAAATTTTAAAACCACTTTATTAAACTTTATTTTAGCAAGGAAAGAAAATAACCATAACAAAGGAAAATACAACTATACAACTAGGCCAAAATAGATTAAAAATTTTGAAAAATGTCGAAAAATCAAATTTTCTGGTTAAAATGAGGACAAATTTATGGAAAAGACCACTTACTTCGATAGAAGTCCCCCTACACTTGATATAAACATTGTCCTCAATGTTTAATCATGTGGGAGTAAACTCCCCTACACTTAGGACATTGTGCACGTTGTTTAAATCTTGCTAAGGAGAGGACAACTATAGTGATTGCAATGTGAACATATAAGATATGAAAAATTGAATCACGACAGTTTAGGATAGAACCGGGAAGATGGGAACACAGGATCACGGTTCGTCAAAAGTCATCGAGAATGGATCTTTGAAGTTTTAATCCCTGCACAGAGGAAGAAACAAGACAACGAGCACATACGGGGCTCCCCCTACACTTATTATGAAAACGGTAAAGGATAGATCACGGGTTGCCTCCCGAGAAGCGCTTGTTTTTGTTCACCGAGTCACGAGCCTGACTCGACCCAAAACTAGTTCATGGGAAACGTGGTGAGGGATGGAATCATCTCATGAGAGATGTCCTCACCAAAGTACAACTTTACACGCTGGCCATTCACCTTAAAATTGGGCCCATTTGGCTGAGAAAGCTTAATGGTGCCATACGGAAAGACTTTGGCGATGGTGAATGGACCAGACCAACGGCTCTTCAACTTGCCCGAGAAGATCTTCAACCGAGAGTTAAAAAGTAAGACTTGATCACCAACGTGGAACTCTCGGTTCTTAATCCTTGCATCATGGATGATCTTGGTCTTCTCCTTGTAGATCAATGAGTTCTCGTAAGCTTCATTCCTTAGTTCGTTGAGCTCGTTGAGTTGAATCTTCCGAAGATCGTCGGCTTTGTTGATGTCGAAGTTAGCCCACTTCAAGGCCCAGTATGCCTTATGTTCCAGCTCGATACGGAGGTGGCATGCTTTCCCGTACACAAGACGATAAGGTGTACAACCAATCGGCGTCTTATAGGCGGTACGGAAAGCCCACAAAGCATCATCTAACTTATCAGCCCATGAGGCACGATGCTCTCCCACAGTATGCTCCAGAATTCGCTTCAATCCACGGTTAGAAATCTCGGCTTGACCATTGGTTTGGGGATGATAAGCGGTGGAAAGATGGTGATTGACACCATACTTAGCCATGACTTGTGCAAATTGATCATTACAAAAATGAGTCTCGCGGTCACTGATGATAGCACGAGGAACACCGAATCGAGCAAAAAGTTGCTTCAGAAAGTTCACAACCACCCTCGCATCGTTCGTTGGGAGAGTCTTCAACCCATTTAGAAACGTAGTCAACGACTACGAGAATGTACTTGTTCCCTTTAGAGGATGGAAACGACCCCATAAAGTCGATACCCCATACATCAAAGATTTCACATTCTTGTATGAAATTTTGAGGCATCTCATCTTTATGTGTGATCTTGCCTTGTCTTTGGCAAGCATCACAATGTTTAACCATGTTGTGAGCATCACGATAAATGGTGGGCCAATAAAATCCAGAGTCGAATACTTTCTTCGCGGTGTAATTGGGACCAAAGTGACCACCGGTGGGTCCTTTATGGCAAGCATCAAGGATTTGTACCGCTGCCGGCCCATCAACACATCGACGAATGACAAGATCCGCACATTGTTTGAAGAGGTAAGGGTCGTCCCAGAAATAATGTTCAATATCTTTAAAGAACTTTTTCTTTTGTTGGGACGTTAACCCTTCCTTGAGAATTCCACCCGCTAAGTAGTTTGCAATGTCCGCAAACCACGGGGTGTCATCAAGATTGGAATTTATAGACATTGAGGCCTCAAGGGGAAAAGAGTCATTGATCTCTTGATTCGGATGATCCCCTTGATAAGGATCCTCAAGTCTACTTAGATGATCCGTGACTAGGTTTTCGGCACCCTTCTTGTCACGAATTTCGATTTTAAATTCTTGAAGGAGCAAAACCCAACGAAGAAGTCTTGGCTTAGAATCTTGCTTAGTCAACAAGTACTTCAACGCGGAATGATCGGTATACACGATGGTGGTAGAAAGGACAAGATAGGGGCGGAAATTTTCAAAAGCATACACTACAGCTAAAAGCTCTTTTTCGGTAGTGGTATAATGCAATTGAGCCCCCGTCATAGTCTTGCTAGCGTAATGGATTGGTTGGAAGTGTTTGTTCACTCTTTGGCGCAAAACCGCTCCAATAGCAAAGTCGCTAGCATCACACATCAACTCAAAAGGTAGCTCCCAATTAGGGGTAACCAAGACCGGTGCCTTAGTTAGCTTATCCTTAAGAAGATTGAAGGATTCAAGACACTCTTTGGAAAAGATGAAGGGAGTATCTTTTTCCAAGAGGTGGGTCATCGGGCGAGCGATTTTAGAAAAGTCTTGAATGAATCGAAGATAGAAGCCCGCATGACCAAGAAAACTTCCCACACCCTTCACGGTTGAAGGTGGAGGTAATTTGGCTATGACATCCACTTTAGCACGGTCCACTTCAAGACCGGCTTTTGAGATTTTATGTCCAAGCACAATGCCTTCTTTTACCATGAAATGGCATTTTTCCTAATTTAGAACAAGGCGAGTGTCTTCACACCTCTTAAGCATGTGTTCTAAATTGGCAAGGCAAGTAGAGAAGGAATCACCATAGACCGAGAAATCACCCATGAAGACTTCCATATTTTCTTCAACCATGTCATGGAAGATAGCCATCATACACCTTTGGAAGGTCCCAGGAGCATTGCATAAGCCGAAAGGCATTCTTTTGTAGGCAAATGTTCCATAAGGACAAGTGAATGTGGTTTTATCTTGATCTTTGGGATTGATGGGAATTTGAAAATACCCAGAGAAACCGTCTAAGAAGCAGTAATAGTCATTACCTGCTAGACGTTCAAGTATTTGGTCCATGAAAGGAAGGGGAAAATGATCCTTTCTCGTAGCATCATTGAGTTTGTGATAGTCTATACAAACTCTCCACCCTGTAAGGAGACGAGTAGGAATCAACTCGTTGTTTTCATTGGGCACAACGGTGATTCCACCTTTCTTAGGCACACAATGGACGGGACTAACCTATGGTGAATCCGAGATAGGATAGATCATTCCCGCATCAAGAAGTTTGATAACCTCGTTTTTGATTACGTCATGGATCTTAGGATTCACCCTTCTTTGGCTTTGAATAGTGGGTTTAAAATCGTCCTCCATGAGAATTTTATGTGTGCAAAAGTGAGGATCAATTCCACGAATATCAGAGATTTTCCAAGCAATCGCTTTCTTCTGATTCTTCAGCACGGCGATAAGTCGAGATTTTTCTTCCTCTTTCAAGTCCTTTGCGATGATGACGGGTGACTTCTTGTTGTCTTCAAGGAAAACGTACTCGAGATGAGACGGTAGGTCCTTAAGCTCTAAATCCGGAGGATTTTTGATGGAAGGCGTAGTCAAATTCGGCTCATCGATAGAGATATCCTTAGGAGATGGTGGAGAAATATGGTCCTCATTGAGAAGTTTCTCAATGGTACAAATGTCTTCATCCCAATTGGAGGGAGAATCGTCATATTTTAAGTCCACATCTCCCAAAGTTGCTTCAAATTATTTCAAGATGAAATCACTTTCTGCAAATGGAGTTAGTGATGGAGCAATAGAGGCAACGGTCTCAACAATAGGAAGAGAAGAAGAACCACTTTTACAAGCGTCTTTGAAATGTTCTTCACAAGCCTCATCAAGAACGTCAATGAAATTAACACTCTCGTTTTCAGAAGGTTGCTTAGAAAGTTTTCCCATGTTGAAGACGATTTTATTGTCACCAACTCTCATGATTAATTCGCCAGCGGCTACATCAATGAGAGTGCGACCGGTCCTCAAGAATGGACGTCCAACGATTAATGGAACACGGGGGTCCATCTCGTAGTCAACGACAACAAAATCCGCCGGAAAGGTGAATTTGTCGACACCAACGAAGACGTCTTTGGCTATCCCCACTAGATAAGCAACCGTACGGTTAGCTAATTCCAAAGTCATTCGTGTGGGGACTAGCTCGGGTAGAGACAATTGTTTCCAAACGCTTAGAGGCATTAAGTTGATACTAGCACCTAGATCGGCTAGGGCCATACAATTCTCTGCCCCAGGGAAATTGCAAGGAATCAAGAAATGACCCGGATAACCAAGTTTGGTTGGTAATTTCCTTAAGAGCACTGCGGAGCAATTCTTATTAAGTTGGGTCTGAGCAATATCGAGAAGTTTCTCCTTATCACTGAGAAGATCTTTAAACATTTTAGCATATTTCGGCATGTGAGCGAGAGCCTCAGCAAAGGAGATATTGAAATTCAGTTGTTTAAACATTTTGAGAAAGTTAGAAACCTGAATATCATCCTTGTTCTTAAATTTCTCTTTCCTCAACCTCGAAGGATAAGGTATATTGGGTTGAGATGAAGGCTTTGGAATGGAATTCTCACTCACATCCTTGGGTGGTGGAGGGGTGGAAGTAGAAGGTGGAGGAATTGGAGAAATAGAAGGTGGAGGAGTAGAAGTTGGAGGAATTGGAGAAATATACTCGTTTTCCTTTGTCACAATCACCGGTGTAGGTGTAGGAAGATCAGGTTCCTTTAAACCTTTTCCACTGCGAGTGGTGATTGCTTTCATCTCCCCTCTTGGATTAGCAACGGTGTTACTCGGAAGAGAACCCGATCCAGAGGTTTGATTACTCGAGAAGAAACTAGCTATCATGTTCCTTAAGTCATTCGTTTGACTTGCCAAAGTGTTTCGCATATCGGCTCGAAGATCGTTTCCTTATTTCACCATATCTACTTTTAAGTTGAGCATTTCCCACTGAAGATTTTGCACTATCGCATCATTAGTCCTCATGTAGGTTTCAACCTCTTGGTGTAATGCAGTGGGTTGGTTGGGAGGAGCATGGTAGGCAGGTGGTTGATAAGCAGGTTGTTGGTAAACTTGGTTGTTTCTTTGAGGTGGATATGGGTTTCTTTGGTTTTGATATTGATTTGGAGCACGTGGTTGGTTTTGATTGTTGCGATTAAGGTTGTTTGGGTTTTGAGGGGGAAAACCGGGTGGTGAAAGAAAATTGTTTGAGCGATAGCTGAGCAAGTTGCGGTCACCTTGAGGACGTGCTTGATAGCCTCCTGTAGAATAGGTACCGTTGGCGGCATACGCATTTTCCGGATTCTCATGAGTCGAAGGACAATCGGTGTATGAGTGGGATCCCCCGCATATTTCACATGATTGACTCAAAACATTAGCTTGGGCGGTGATTTGTTTGGCATTGTTGGCGGCTTGGAGAGCAAGCGATTCAACAAGCGAAGTAAGCTTATCAATTCTCTTGTCGCTCTCATTAGTGCTAGCACTAGCCACATTGGTCCGAACACTCTTGGTTTGCACTCTAGACTTGTTCTCAATAATATCCCAAGCGGCATTAGCAGACTTAACCAAAATGTTACCCCCTAATAAGTGTGTAAACACTTATCCTTTTGCCACTAAAATCAAGGAAAAACAAGACCTAATCATGTGTTTAATATCGTAAAAGTCGGAATTACGCGTGGTTTTGTGTTTTTGTGTTAAAATAGGTACAAATGATCAAAAGAAGAGAAAACGCGGAATTTCACGGTCAAATGTTGAAGAAAAGTCCAAAAAGTGACGAAGACAAAGTCAAAAGATCAAAAGTGTGCCCAAGTTCACGAGAACCTGCTAAACCGACACGATTTTGAAGAAATAATCAAGGAAGCCGAAATCGAACTCGATTTTATCGGATTTAATCTTTTTAAGGATATTCGAGCTTTGTGGGTCCACATTTGCTTATTGGGCCCACAAGCCCATTTAAGAAGATGTGTACTTGTTATGGATCAAAATGGCTCAAAAGCCCAATTTAGGAAAGGATGAATACTTTTCGGATCCTAGGCCCAAATACAAAACAAGGATGGATGAATAATATTAGGCCAAAAACCCATTATTTTGGACGAAAGAACGAATTGCTTGGTCAAATTACTGGGCCCAAGCCATTTGCCAATAAACAGACGGAGTAAAGTTTATTTACTTGTCAAAATAAAAATGGGTAAATATTGGTCAACCCTAGCAAACACAACAAACGCTTACCCCCCCCCCCCACGTGTATACATACACGTCTCACCCCACACCCCAATACACAAAATAAATACTTTTTATTTACCCAACCCACACCCTACGATAAAAACAAGAAAACCAATTCATCACCACTTTCCTCTCCACCATTTTTACAGCCACCAAAACCCTAACTGCTTATATCTCAAAAATTACCAATCGAAATTTGGGGCTTTTACCCTTAATGTGTAATTCACACAAAGGGGAAATAAATCCCCAAGAAAAACGGGAAGAACACCCATAAGGTGGTCCTCTATCAATCCGACGTGGCCTATTACTTTGTTTTGATTGGTTGAAACACATATCCATTACCAATCCCACCAATATAAATCATCCACATCACCCTCAACTAGCACAACAAACACAAAAAAAATGGGCAATCGGTATGCATAGGGGTTATTCTCAACCGATTGATCAAGTGAAGAGAAGAGAGAGAAAGAAGAATGAAGGATTTAAGGGCTAGGATTTATTGCTTAATTGTTAAGCTACCAAGAAGGTTTTGAGGGTTTCTCTTATAAAAACCCCTTCATGTGTAATTTTTAGCTAGCACTTTTCTTTATTTATTTTTCTGCAATTAGATTTAGGTTTAATTTTGTATTTTTTTAAATTTCCAGTAATTGTTATTTTTTATGATTAATGAAAAGTTTGATTTAATTCATTTACGTCTCATTTAAATTCTGTCAAAGTTTTATTTAATCTGCTTTAAAGTTTTTATTTCTACTGTTCGTTGATATTATTATTATTATAAAAATAAATAAATAAATAAATAAAATAATAAAGAAGAAAGTGGAAAGATAATTTCCCCACTGGGAAATATTATATACGGTTACTGCTACTGATTGGTTCGAAGAGTGGTATTGTTTGGTTCGTTTGATTGATTGGTCCGAGGACGACGGTGACGATGTTCGAGATGATTAATGGCGGTGTTTGCTTCGGGTCATAAGGAGGCACAGCGCCTACCTTCATCACAACGGAAATCGACACCGGGTTCTATTCTTTTTTTTAATTTTTTGTTAAGTCTTAATCTATAATTGTCTGCTTGTTATGTTTACTTTTGGTTAATAGCTCTTTATTACCTGCTTATTTAAGTTTCTCTTGATGTTTGTTTTTTTTGTTTGTCGGATCTGCTTATTTTGATTATGTTGTTCGTTTAATCTGCTTGATAGTTACTGTTTGTTTTATTGGTTAATATTTCTGCTTTCGAGTTTTATTTGGATCTGCTTTTGACTTTTAGCTTATTTAGTTTTCAGCTTTATTGTTTCCGAGTTTTTGCTTATGCTTTTCTAATAGCTTATCTTCTATTTGTTGTCTGCTTATTAGCTTTTCGTGTTAGTTTGCTTTGCTATTGCTTATTGTTTAGCTGTTAAGCTTATTTGGTTTTGTGGGTTTGCTCTTATTGCTGTGTAAAACACAGATCGTTTTGATCTGTGTGACTTTAAATTCCAAAATTTCCAAAAATAAATTAATAGAAAATTTTTTTGGTCTGCTGGGTATCGAACCCCAGACCTCTCGCATCACAGCCAACGCACCAACCAATTGAGCTAGTACCACTTTTCTGTTTACTTTCGCATAGTTTAATTAATATAGGCGTTTAACTAGTGTCATTTTAATTATATAGCTTTAATACAAGTTCTGTTAGTTTTTATTTTAATTAAAAGTATTTTAAATAGATTTTTCTTTAATCAGTTTTGAAAAATTAAAAAGATAAAAAATATTTTTATTTAAATTACTTATGATTTTAAATTAGTTTTCATTTAAAAATAGTTTTCAAAATAGTTTTCTTTATTTAAGTTACGTTTATAATTTTTAGTTTTCATTTTATTTTTGTCTAAAAATAGTTTTCATTAACAATCTTTATTTTAGTTTTTAAAAATTAGATTTAAAGTTTTAATTTTATAAATTAGTTTTTTTTTCATTAGTTTAAAATTAGTTTATTTCAATTAAATTAAAAAGTTTTTTTTATTATTAAATAGATTTTAGAATAAAATACAAAAAGAATTATTTACCAAAAACAAGTAGTCTAACGTTAACCGGAAATCAATTCGAGTCGATTCGAGGAAAAACGAATATTAATTTGGACTAAAAATCCTAGTATTAAAATGGCGCCGCTGCCGCTTCGCTCGTACGATTGACGATTTTTCGTGAAGATGTTTGGATTTTGGGTTCCGTTCGCTTTGAACGTTATTTTTCTTGCAACAAAATCAAAAACATAAAAAAATCAAAAACTTAAAAATACAAAAAAATTAAAAAAAAAATCACAAAAGCAATTTCTTTCCTAAGAATTACACCAAAAAAAAATAAAAAAATCAAAAAGTAATACTTTTTCCTAAAAGTATTACACCAAAAATATTACGTATTAGTGTTATTTTTCTTAGTTCGATTTCTTTCGTTTTTATTGTGAATATATATTTTTCTAAAAAATACAAAAAGATTTTTCTTTTACTATAGTATATTACGTAAAACATTAATTTACCTACTTTTCAAATAAGCCTTAGTTGGGATTTCATCACCTAACTATTATATTCGCATCCTAAACAAAATAAAAGGGCAAAATAGATAAATACGTTTGAACTCGACATATACAAACTATAAGGTGGGTATAAGGCGACGCGCAATAAAAGGCCGTCTAAGGAAAAAGGTTTTTAAGTGCTTTGTGCCACCTCGTTTCCCCGCTTGCTTGTGCGTATATTGAGAGGGACGACCGGTTATTGGTTTGCCGACTCAAGTAGTACTTAAGTATATATTTTTGTAGCTTTTTACTATTGTACCTCGAGAGGGAAAATCCTTTTCCTCTCAAAGTCGACCGATGTCACCTACCTCATTTCAAGTTTTAATTGTATGCGCACTCGCGCGCGTACATACATACCGAGTGGTGTACCAAACACTTCTAATTCTTCCAAAAAGAAGAAGAAGAAGAAAAACAAAAAGACCATCATTCAAGCCGATCCCGAGAATCGAGCTTTCGACAATACGATGGCAACGGATAATCGACCAATGATTGAGATTCTACAATCTCACGTTGAAGGAAACGATGACGCGATTGTGGTGCCGGACATTGGAGCAAATCATTTTGAACTTAAAACGGGTTTTATTCAAATGGTTTCCGCTACACCATTTTAGGCCGTACTAATGATGATCCACACGTTCATATCAAACGTTTCATACAATTGGCAAATACCGTCAAATACAATGGGGTGCCACAAGAGGCTATTCGTTTGCAACTCTTTCCTTTTTCCCTCGAGGGACAAGCCCGGATTTGGCTTGATAAGGAACCACCGCAAAGTATTACTACATGGATTGATTTAGAGACCAAGTTCATAAACTACTTTTTCCCACCATCACGGACCACCTCTTTAAGGAATGAAATAATCACCTTTGAGCAACAATATGGGGAAACGTTTAGTGAGTCTTGGGATCGATTTAAAGAGATTTTAAGAAAATGTCCACAACACGGTTTCACTAAAGTGCATCAAATAAATACGTTTTACAATGGTTTAACTCTAAATGACCAAGACTCACTTAATAGTGCCGCGGGGGGCAATATTCTTGTGAAAACCATGAACGAGGCTTGGGCTATAATTGAAAACAAGGCTAAAGTACAAACCAAGAGTGTTAGGGCCACTATGGCGAGTGCTAGTTCTAGTGAGAATGACAAGAGAATCGATAAGCTTACTTCGCTTGTTGAATCACTTGCTCTAAAAACTGATGCCCTAAATGGTCAAGTTAATGCCATGAAAGAAACTTGTGAAACGTATGAGACTTGTGGTGGACCACATTCATATTTCAATTGTGACAAGGTTTACAATCAACAACAACAAGTTTGTGCTTTTAATGCTAATGAAAGGGTTCCATTTAAACCTAATGTTGATGTTAACCATTTGTCTTACAAAAGTACTAATTATTTGGCTCCCCTGGGTTTTGTAGCACCACAAAGACCACCCCCACCCGCCCAAAATACCCAATACCAAAATAGGAACCAAGGTCCTCAAATGGGTAATTTTCAAGGGAATACAAATCAAGGGAATTTTAATGGTCAAAATCAAGGGTTTCAAAATAATAACCAAGGTTTTCATAATAACAACGGTTTTCAACCTCAATATCAAAACCAAGGTTTTCCTAATCAAGGGTTTGACCAAATGAACATGCATAATCCTCAAATGGACTTGGTTCTACAAAAATTGACCGACCATGAGCGAATTATAAAAGAAATGCAAGAATCGACCGATAAGAAATTTTTGACAATGATTCAAGCCCTTAGACCCCAAGGATCCTTACCATCCAATACCGAGATTAACCCTCGTGCTAATGTGAGTGCTATCAATGCTCGAAGTAGAGCCACTTTAGTGGGACCTTCCATCTCTTCGCCCATAAAGGAGAGACAAGGCCCAGAGGTCATAATGAGTAATCCTACTCCCCCTTCGGTGATTCCTCCCACTACCATTGTTCTCCATTGCCGAAAGAGCCTATCCCTACGGTTGTTCAAGAAGCGAGTCCTTCTCCTTCTCAACCTTCAAAGTCTAAGCCTAATATTCCTTATCCATCTAGGTTAGACAAGGCTAAAGTGCTCACCAAAGATGACGTTCATGTCTCTAACTTTTTGAAAATGATTTCCAATGTGAATGTTAACATAAGCCTTATTGAAGCACTTGCTCAAATGCCAAAATTTGTGAAAATGTTTAAGGATTTGCTTAATAAGAAAGAAAAAATGGTTGAGCTCGTGAACACCCGTTTAAATGAGAATTGTTCCACGATTCTTCTCAAAGAGCTTCCCGAAAAGCTAGGAGATCCCGGACGATTCGTGTTACCTTGCTCGTTTCCTCAAATCGATGATCGTATGGCTTTAGCGGATCTCGGCGCTAGCATCAATCTTATGCCACTTTCGGTTTGGAAACAATTGTCATTACCCGACCTTGTACCGACTCGTATGACTTTAGAGTTAGCTAATCGAACTCTCGCATACCCCGTTGGTATTTCCGAAGACGTTTTTGTTCGAGTTGGTACATTCACTTTTCCCGTGGACTTTGTCATCATCGACTATGAGATGGATCCTCGTATTCCGTTAATACTTGGTAGACCATTCTTACGATCCGGAAGAGCCTTAGTTGACGTGGCCGAAGGGGAGTTAATTCTTAGGGTTCGGGATGAACAACAAGTTTTTAAAATGGGCAAAATCACAACTAAATCAAATGGAAAAGAGTCGGTCAATATGATTTATGTTCTTAATTATGACAATGAAGAGATTTTTATTAATCCTTTTGGAATTGAAAAATCTAATCAAAATGATTTTATGATAAATTCATCCCTTCCCTTAGAGCCTCAAAATTTTGAAACTCCTATTTATGACACCTATAGTGATGACACTTCTTCAAGTGATCACACTATCTTCGGTTTAGACGACTCGACCTTTGACCCACCCATTTTTGATCAACCAATCTTTGATACCTACAATGATGACACTTCTTTAAGTGATCTCATTAATTTTGATGACCCACCCCATGAACTTAATACATCTCATATATCTATGAGTGATTCTTCCATGGAGACTCCTTTCGACTTTTATACTCTAATTTTAGAAGTCATGACTTTTGAGGAGGATCCTCCACTCTTAGAGATCATACCGACTTTATAGGTTATTCCATTTGAGGAGGATTTAGATATCTTTCTAAATACCTATTTTCTCACGAGGATGAGTTTTCCTATGACTCAGATGATACTTATGTTTTCACATCGAGTTTGGAAGAGGATGACTTTCCCACTTTGGATTTTGATGATATTTTGAGCTTAAATGTCACTACCTCTTGCTATTTTCCCGTTAAGGAACCGGTGTTTGATCCCGGAATAGAAACTTTTGTGCTTTCATTACCATATCTCCATAACACCTTTCCTTGTAAGAGACTTTTGCCTAAGGATACCCCACTTTTCTTTGACTGGCGTACCACCTCGGGTTTTATTTCCTTTTGTGATGGAAATTATGTGTTTGACCCGGGTGGATTTTCATGGGGTATGCCTTGTATCACTTTGTTTCACCTCTTTATCATGGAGAGATTTTCCTCCCTTGGAAATCTTGGTTTTTCCATGATTTTCCCATTTGAATGATGACATTCGGGAAATTGAGTCGAGCTAGAGACTCGTGTTAAAAATCAAGCATCGTATAACTAGGTTAGATTTTTACCCTTTTTCACCCATTTTCACCAATAAGTGTAGGGGGAGCCAAGTAGGTTGTGTTGTGATGTTCTGTGCAGGGACATGTGCTTAATGATCCACTTTTGGTGCTTTTGACGTGACCCGTGTTCCCGTGTTTTCCGTGTACCCGGTTCCTTCGATAAGTTTTTGCTATTGTGATTCAATCTTGTATATAATTAAAACAAATAAATGTAATCACTTTAGTTGTCCCTCCCTTAGCTCGATTTTAAACAACGTACTCAATGTCCTAAGTGTAGGGGAGTTAATTCTTCCACATGCTTAAACATTGAGGACAATGTTTATATTAAGTGTAGGGGGATTTCTATCGAAATTTTAGTGGGCTTTTCCATGAATTTGACCCCATTTAACCGGAAAATTAAAAAAATTTCAACGTTTTTCAAATTTTTGATCTATTTTGGCCTAGTAGTATTTCCATTTATTTTCTTTCCTTTTATCATCACATCGTAATAATTTCCATTTCAAGAATAAAGTCAAAAATAATAAATAAATAAATAAAATGGTTTTAACAAGTTTTGATATCTTTGATATATTAGGCCCGTCGTGAATATTTTGACTCAACCCGAGTTTACTTATCCAAGTTTACTCTAGCTAGTATCCTTAACCATATGGACCTTAATTGGTTTATTAGGCTAAGCATCCACGAGTCTCATTCCTTGAGATTTTAAACTTATGGAGAACGAGAGATGATAGAGTTGATAATAAGTTTAAGGGTTAATTTTTGCTTATATGGTTTTTGTGGCTCTTTCTTCCCGCTTGTATATTTAATTGCTTAATAAATGAGGATTTTTGCGGTGTCGATTCGATATCTTAACTCTTAGCCAAATCTTTATTCTCCTTGTAATTAAAGCATGAACGCATTAAGGGTGCCAACGTTGTGGACTTCCGACTAAGGTGGCTCATAACCACTAACTAGGAGGTATTCAGACCATGGGACCGCGGAATTTGGCCTACTATATATATCATGAATAAAAAAAGAATAAGATTAAAACATGACCTCAAGGAGCCTTAGGGTGTGGGGCATGTAGCACGAACCTTGTCATTAGAGCCTTAGGGTGTATGCCATGGTAAGTGTTGAATAAAAATTGATCAAAAAATCAATTCCCTCGTTTATCGTTCAAGGAGCCTTAGGGTGTGGACAATAGACGGGGAGCATTTTTACATCTTAAAGAGCCTAAGGGTATATGATGTGAACTTGCTAAACTCCACATAAAGTCTACATGACTTTGGAGGAATAATTAATAAGTAGTACTATTTGGCCAAATTTTGGGTCCGGGAATTTATTCCCCAAATCGTGTTAAATCATCCTTGATGTGGGCTTACATTAGTGACAACGTTTTTGAGGACGAGGTTAGGTTTTGAGTGTCGGGTTTGCACCGTTTGGCCTTCATTTTTGGACTAATAATTATTAAATAAGTCAAATGAGCCTACGGGTGAATGACAATCAATAAAATCTAGAGATACAAAGTAGGAATTGGAGGAAGAGTATTACACAATTTTCTTATATAAGTGGTTTTAACCTAAGGACTTATGGTAAACAATGATCTCGTTTTTAAGCTTAGTATGATGAACGTGAAACTTGAGGGTGATTAATATTCATAACACCAAAGCCCTAATACAAGTCTAAGATTTCTTTACAAGTTTCTTCCATCAAATAATTTCCAAGTTAATAAATTGTTATAACTTTTGTTTCCTTTAAAGCTTTATTTCTTTTTATCGTAGTAGTAATAGTATATCTTAATAAAGGCCGAGATGGATTAATTATGAGAAAAATGTAACTTTATGCTTTAAAATAATACATTGCATGGGGTCATTGCAATGGTCAAGTGTAGGGGATTTAATAAGTGTGTAAACACTTATCCTTTTGCCACTAAAATCAAGGAAAAACAAGACCTAATCATGTGTTTAATATCGTAAAAGTCGGAATTACGCGTGGTTTTGTATTTTTGTGTTAAAATAGGTACAAATGATCAAAAGAAGAGAAAACGCGGGATTTCACGGTCAAATGTTGAAGAAAAGTCCAAAAAGTGACGAAGACAAAGTCAAAAGATCAAAAGTGTGCCCAAGTTCACGAGAACCTGCTAAACCGACACGATTTTGAAGAAATAATCAAGGAAGCCGAAATCGAACTCGATTTTATCGGATTTAATCTTTTTAAGGATATTCGAGCTTTGTGGGTCCACATTTGCTTATTGGGCCCACAAGCCCATTTAAGAAGATGTGTACTTGTTATGGATCAAAATGGCTCAAAAGCCCAATTTAGGAAAGGATGAATACTTTTCGGATCCTAGGCCCAAATACAAAACAAGGATGGATGAATAATATTAGGCCAAAAACCCATTATTTTGGACGAAAGAACGAATTGCTTGGTCAAATTACTGGGCCCAAGCCATTTGCCAATAAACAGACGGAGTAAAGTTTATTTACTTGTCAAAATAAAAATGGGTAAATATTGGTCAACCCTAGCAAACACAACAAACGCTTACCCCCCCCCCCCCCCCCACGTGTATACATACACGTCTCACCCCACACCCCAATACACAAAATAAATACTTTTTATTTACCCAACCCACACCCTACGATAAAAACAAGAAAACCAATTCATCACCACTTTCATCTCCACCATTTTTACAGCCACCAAAACCCTAATTGCTTATATCTCAAAAATTACCAACCGAAATTTGGGGCTTTTACCCTTAATGTGTAATTCACACAAAAGGGAAATAAATCCCCAAGAAAAACGGGAAGAACACCCATAAGGTGGTCCTCTATCAATCCGACGTGGCCTATTACTTTGTTTTGATTGGTTGAAACACATATCCATTACCAATCCCACCAATATAAATCATCCACATCACCCTCAACTAGCACAACAAACACAAAAAAATGGGCAATCGGTATGCATAGGGGTTATTCTCAACCGATTGATCAAGTGAAGAGAAGAGAGAGAAAGAAGAATGAAGGATTTAAGGGCTAGGATTTATTGCTTAATTGATAAGGATATTCGAGCTTTGTGGGTCCCATATTTGCTTATTGGGCCCACAAGCCCATTTAAGAAGATGTGTACTTGTTATGGATCAAAATGGCTCAAAAGCCCAATTAGGAAAGGATGAATACTTTTCGGATCCTAGGCCCAAATACAAAACAGGGATGGATGAATAATATTGGGCCAAAAACCCATTATTTTGGACGAAAGAACGAATTGCTTGGTCAAATTACTGGGCCCAAGCCATTTGCCAATAAACAGACGGAGTAAAGTTTATTTACTTGTCAAAATAAAAATGGGTAAATATTGGTCAACCCTAGCAAACACAACAAACGCTTACCCCCCCCCCCCCCACGTGTATACATACACGTCTCACCCCACACCCCAATACACAAATTAAATAATTTTTATTTACCCAACCATCACCCTACGATAAAAACAAGAAAACCAATTCATCACCACTTTCCTCTCCACCATTTTTACAGCCACCAAAACCCTAATTGCTTATATCTCAAAAATTACCAACCGAAATTTGGGGCTTTTACCCTTAATGTGTAATTCACACAAAGGGGAAATAAATCCCCAAGAAAAACGGGAAGAACACCCACAAAGTGGTCCTCTATCAATCCGACGTGGCCTATTACTTTGTTTTGATTGGTTGAAACACATATCCATTACCAATCCCACCAATATAAATCATCCACATCACCCTCAACTAGCACAACAAACACAAAAAAAATGCCACGAGGGCAATCCGTGTGCATAGGGGTTATTCTCAACCGATTGATCAAGTGAAGAGAAGAGAGAGAAAGAAGAATGAAGGATTTAAGGGCTAGGATTTATTGCTTAATTGTTAAGCTACCAAGAAGGTTTTGAGGGTTTCTCCTATAAAAACCCATTCATGTGTAATTTTTAGCTAGCACTTTTCTTTATTTATTTTTCTGCAATTAGATTTAGGTTTAATTTTGTATTTTTTAAATTTCCAGTAATTGTAATTTTTTATGATAATGAAAAGTTTGATTTAATTCATTTACGTCTCATTTAAATTCTGTCAAAGTTTTATTTAATCTGCTTTAAAGTTTTTATTTCTATTGTTCGCTGATATTATTAATATTATATAAAAAAAATAATAAAGAAGAAAGTGGAAAGATAATTTCCCCCACTGGGAAATATTATATACGGTTACTGTTACTGATTGGTTCGAAGAGTGGGATTGTTTGGTTCGTTTGATTGATTGGTCCGAGGACGACGGTGACGATGTTCGAGATGATTAATGGTGGTGTTTGATTCGGGTCATAAGGAGGCACAACGCCTACCTTCATCACAACGAAAATCGACACCGGGTTCTATTCTTTTTTTTAATTTTTTGTTAAGTCTTAATCTATAATTGTCTGCTTGTTATGTTTACTTTTGGTTAATAGCTCTTTGATTACCTGCTTATTTAAGTTTCTCTTGATGTTTGTTTTTTTTGTTTGTCGGATCTGCTTATTTTGATTATGTTGTTCGTTTAATCTGCTTGATAGTTACTGTTTGTTTTATTGGTTAATATTTCTGCTTTCGAGTTTAATTTGGATCTACTTTTGACTTTTAGCTTATTTAGTTTTCAGCTTTATTGTTTCCGAGTTTTTGCTTATGCTTTTCTAATAGCTTATCTTCTATTTGTTGTCTGCTTATTAGCTTTTCGTGTTTGTTTGCTTTGCTATTGCTTATTGTTTAGCTGTTAAGCTTATTTGGTTTTGTGGGTTTGCTCTTATTGCTGTGTAAAACACAAATCCGTTTGATCTGTGTGACTTTAAATTCCAAATATTCCAAAAAGAAATTAATAGAAAAAAAATTTGGTCTGCTGGGTATCGAACCCCAGACCTCTCGCATCACAGCCAACGCACCAACCAATTGAGCTAGTACCACTTTTGTGTTTACTTTCGCATAGTTTAATTAATATAGGCTTTTATCTAGTGTCAGTTTAATTATATAGCTTTAATACAAGTTCTGTTAGTTTTTATTTTAATTAAAAGTATTTTAAATAGATTTTTCTTTAATCAGTTTTGAAAAATTAAAAAGATAAAAAATATTTCTATTTAAATTACTTTTATGATTTTAAATTAGTTTTCATTTAAAAATAGTTTTCAAAATAGTTTTCTTTATTTAAGTTACGTTTATAATTTTTAGTTTTCATTTTATTTTTGTCTAAAAATAGTTTTCATTAACAATCTTTATTTTAGTTTTTAAAAATTAGATTTAAAGTTTTAATTTTATAAATTAGTTTTTTTTTCATTAGTTTAAAATTAGTTTATTTAAATTGAATTAAAAAGTTTTTTTATTATTAAATAGATTTTAGATTAAAATACAAAAAGAATTATTTACCAAAAACAAGTAGTCTAACGTTAACCGGAAATCAATTCGAGTCGATTCGAGGAAAAACGAATATTAATTTGGACTAAAAATCCTAGTATTACCCCCCGAGGCACTATTTAGTAAATCTTGGTCATTCATGCTTAAACAATTGTAAAAAGTATTAATTTGATGTACTTTTGTTAAACCATGTTTTGGACACTTTCTTAAAAGTTCCTTAAAACGGTCCCAAGATTCACAAAATGACTCACCGTACTTTTGTTCAAAAGTAATGATTTCATTTCGCAAAGCGGTAGTACGTGAGGGTGGGAAAAAGTAGTTGATGAATTTGGTCTCTAAATCCGTCCACGTAAGAATACTTTGTGGCGGTTCCTTATCAAGCCAATGCCGGGCTTGTCCCTCTAAGGAGAAAGGAAAAAGTTGCAAGCGAATTACCTCTTGTGAAACCCCATTATACTTAACCGTATTAGTGAGTTGAAGAAATCTTTTAATATGGTCATGAGGATCATCAATTGAACGTCCCAAGAAGCATTGAGCAGAGACCATTTGAATGAAGCCGGATTTAAGCTCGAAGTTGTTGGCTCCAATCTCGGGTATGACAATAGCATCGGTGTTGCCCTCTACGTGCGATTGCAAAAGCTCGATCATTGGTTGATTGTCCATGGTAACAATAGGTGGAGTAATGACTTCGGCTTGAGCTAGTTTCTTCTTACGAGCACGAGTACGCATGCACACCTACAAAAGGAAAAACAAAATAGACAAGAAATATTTTTGGTTTTTATGGTTTTTTCTATTTTTTTGTATTTTGGAAATTTTTTTAATTTTTATGGATTTTTGAAAATTTTAAAGCAAGGAAAATAACGTTCAAAGATGAACGGATCCTAAAATCCAACGCGTCTCTCACTAAAAACCGTTAATCTTAATGAAAAGAGCCGGCAGCGGCGCCATTTAATACAAGGTTTTTACCTCGTATGAAAGTTCGTTATTCCGATCTTTTCGAATTGATTACCAGTAGAAAGTGCGACTCAATTGTTCTTGGTGGAAAATAAAAAGGTTTGGTTATCTGTTTTAAACTAAAAATGAAAATGTCGTTGAGTAAATAAAGATGAGAGCTTTAAAATTTAAAACTAAAAACGAAGACTTTAAAAATTGAAAAGTAACTGATTAAAACTTATAAAAATGTAAACTTTAAATATTTAAACTAGAATAAGACAAGTCAGAATAAAGCTAAGTAAAAAGGCGGGAAAAATAAAATTCAAAAACTGGAATTACAACACCTTATCCGGAATGAAGAACGGTGGCTTATCCAGAATATGGTTCGGAAGCTTATCCGGAATTCTAGAATATGAAGCTTATCCCGAATAAGTAACTTTTCCTTATCCGGAATCCTCAAAATCAAACTATCTGGAATAAATCCCAAGTGAAGCTTATCCGGAATGCTAGTTCGGATCCTTATCCGGAATGTTTTCCGAATTCTTATCCGGAATCAACGTCCTGCTACTTATCCGGAATACCACGACTTGATCACTATCCAGAATAACCAAAAATCCCTTATCCGGAATAACTTTAACCCTTCTATCCTGAATGAACAAAATCAGCTCATCCGGAATGTAGATGTAAGCCTTATCCGGAATGTCCTAATGCCCACTATTCGGAATAACTGAGGAGTGCTACTAATCCGGAATAAACTTAAGATGACTATCCGGAATACTTGAAACGTAACTTATCCGGAATAAGCTATTAAGAAGCTTATCCGGAAAATAGAGGTGACTGATATCCGGAAAAAGAGGGTTTAGTACCTCTTATCCGGAATAATAGGGACTTGACAGATTCCGGAACAAAGGGGAAATTAGCAATAAGCCAAAAATCAATAAGCACTTTACCAAAAGTTAAACCAAAATGATTTTAGAAAAAGATGAATAAGCTAAAATTTAAAAACTTTTAAAACATTAAATAAGCTAGAAATCAAAAAGCACTTTTTATAAAAACTTATTAAACTTATTAAAAACAACCTATTTCTAAAAACTATTAAGCATAAAGATTAAGAAAAATAAGCACTTTTATAAAAGCTTTTAATATCACCAATTTTATAAGCACAATCAAATAAGCTACATAATCAAACCATCAACAAGATTAAGATACAACTACATGATTATCAAGATTAAGTAAAAGATTAAGAAAGGTAGAATGAGAATTAAGAAAATAAGCTTGATTGATTAAAGATTAAAATCAAATGATTACAAGATTAAAGTTGATAAACTTGGAAAACTAGAGAGAAGAAAACTTAAGAAAAACTTGAAAACTAAAATTAAACTACTATTAAAAATTAACCACCTAACCACCCTCCTAATGACACATTAGGAGGGTATTTATAGGAGGTGGGAAGATTACATGCTTAAGCTATCTTATTCCTTTCTTCTCGTCTCGACTCGACTTAATTTCTTTGTTTTTCTCGACGTCGTCTCGGGATTAGTCGATATTAGTTGAACTTGTCTTATAATTTTCTTCTATAATTAGACTTGAGTTCTTTGACTTCATTAAACTTCCGTCTTTAGACTTTTTCTTCGATAAATCTTCAGAATTGGCCTTGGACTTTCGTTCTTTTTGCATTCTCGATCTTTCGACTTCGTCTTTAGTCTTTTTCTTCGATAAAAGCCCGTAATAACCCATGTTTTCTTCCTTTTGCATCTTTTGGTCCTAAAACACAAACCACGCATACTTCCGACTTTTACGACATAAAATACACGTTTTGGTCTTGTTATTATTGGAAATAAGTGGTAAAAGGATAAGTGTTTTCACACTTATTACAAAATCAGCACGCTAGTGAAACTTATTTACAAAGGAGTTTCTATTTTTTGGTTGTTTAAGTTTATTTGACATGAGAAGGAGAGTCCAGGGGCCATATTGACCAGACAGCAAAACTCCCCACCACCACTCTCACGCCGCCACGTCACCCACTATCCACCATCCACCAATCAGCATTCACCCACCATCCATGTCACACCCCACTTCTATTTAACTGATTATTAATCAGTTAATAAATCCCTTCCCTCCATAACACCTAATTTAAACTAACCCAACCCCAAAAACGGATTAGACCTGTTCTAATCAACCCATAAACCCTAATTTTGCCCAGAATCAATTAAACTCCAAACAAAGGGTTTTTGCCTCACATACTCCAGAACCCTAATTGCCCTTATCTAAAACCAAACCCAACCACAAAAACCTTCACCACTTTACCCATGTGAGCAGTAGGGACCTCCCCTGCTGCGTCACTTTCATCCCCAAACCCCAAAATTGACAAGATGTTTGGTTAAGATGCTACTACTTATTCCCCACTCAAAATGAAGGGCCAAGATCACTTCAACAGCTGTACAATAGTAGGAAGATCACATGTTAAACTTTTGACCAAGATTCCAAGGGCAAGACTGGAAATTTGAAGATTAGGGTTTAGCATTTGTATATTTTATTCAAGTATCTAGAATCATCCTTTCAGTAGTATTTAAAGGGTCGACTTGTGACCCTTTAATCTTTTGTTCCAGCTTATTTTGTAAAAGTTCTTTTTAATGAAAAATAGTTACAGTTTAATAAAAATCTTCCATTATTAAGATGAGTTCCATTTTTTAGTGTAATATTTCCTTTAAGTTTTAAATTAGTTATAAGGTTTCAAGAGTTTTCAGTTTTTCAAAAAGTTTTTCAAAAACCTATTTTTAGTTAATCTGAAATCTCATTCACATTAAAGTGAAAGTGGATGTGTGATGAGATTTCAGAAGCTTCTTTGTTGATTTGTTACCATTTTTCAAGTGATTTCAAGATTGGACGATTTCAAAAGTTGGTTTTCAGAAAAGGAAGTTTACTTCTTTTCAAAGGTTATGTTTTCAAAGTTTGTTATTTATTGCTAACCCTCCTTGCACAATAAGCTCATATAAGCCTGACAAGCTTATATAATCTTATTGAGTTTGGTTTCATTGCTATTTCTTTTTCATCTAAGCAGATTGTTTTTTTTCCAAGATATATGGGGGTGGTTTGGACTTAAGCAGTCACCACCTAGCACTCTCTACTCTCAAACAGCAGCCTTCAAATCCATAAGCCCAGTTATAAGCTGATGGGAGATGGCATTGCAGCCATAGTGGGGCCCGGATGTGGGTCCCACAAGGTACTTTTTCAGGCTTGAACCCTCCTTCTAAAGCTTTTAAGTGATTTTGTGTGATTTGGTATGAACCTGTTTGAGTGTTGTGTATGTTAGTTTATTTTAGTTTGTTTACTGAATATATGCATGTTAGAGTGATTGTAATCAATTTTAGTTGATTTGGTATAGATTTGGCTTGTTAAAATTCATTTCAGTTAGTTAAGGGGGTGTTTGGATTTGGGCTTTAAGGTTAAATTGGTGATAAGTTTAAGCTTAAAACTAATTTTAACACATCTGATATGTTAGTATTAGGATTTGTCATTAGTTGTCTTTGAGTTTGGTAGAAGAAAGAAGTGAATTGGTTCTTATTTGCATGAAACTGCCTAGATAATGAGTAAGTCCATTTTTAAGTTTGATTTAGTGTAAATTTGCCTTAAAATCTTGTTGATTGCTAGATAATAGGTCAAGTTAGGCTTGGTAGCTAGTTAGTAGTTGCTTGGATATATATTGAGTGTGATTGTAGCTTTTGAAATTCGTTTTTGTGCCAAGTGAATCAGATCACTATTCATCAGAAACATATAGCCATATCAGTGACTGTCTAGGGCATTTTTTGTGTGATTTTTGTGTTGGAGCTTGTGTTTTTATTGCATTTCTAGACTCCCTACACTCCACTGAGTGTAGGGGTGCCTTATTGTCCAAGAAAAATCAACCAAATAAGTTTTCCTAAGCTTATTTGTCACCAGACCTGAAAACTTATTCTATCAGTGGGAACCAAGTTCCCACTGCCAGTGTTAAAGTTTCCACTGCTACACAAGCAGACAAACCAACTCACATGTCACTTTAATTCTTTTTACTTTTTTTGTCTTTAGTGGTCTAAATTAGGAATTTTTAGCTGACTTCAATTTCATTATTTTTATTATTTTATTTTTGATTTTTCTGTCTAATTTGTTTTTCTGTTACTGTTCATTTAGTATTTTTTAGATTAAATAGCATTTTAAATTACTTTTTAATTATATGTTTTTTGTCTTTTAGTGTAAAATTGTAATATTTTTCAGTTTCAAAAATTTTCTTAGAATTACAAAAACATTTTAAGATTTTTAGTTTAAAAATATTTTACTGTTCATACTTTTAAGTATTTTTTAGATTTAATTTAGTTTAATTAGGGTTTAATTATAAACTGTTTTGTCTTTTAGTGAAAAAGTTTACTTTTTTCAAACTTTTTCATTTTTCTACTGTTCATTAGTATAATTTAGGATTTTTAAATTTGTCAAATTATTTTTAGCATTATTTTAATATTTTAAATCATTATTTTAGTTTAAAATTAGTTTTTAGTGTTTTAAAAATAGAAAAATAGTTTTTAAAATTTAGGAAAAATACATTTTAGTCTTTAAATAATATAAGTAAGTTATTTGTTCTATAAAATAATATTTTGGGCTTTTTCTTGATTATATTTAATATTAGGGCTTTAATTAGCATTTAAAATTGAATATTTAATTAATAAAAGGTTTTAAAAATTATTTATTGGATTTTTATCCTTATTTATATTATTTTAGACTTAGTTTTAATTTTTAAATTGTTTTTAACTTTAAATTTTTAATTTCGTCACGTTTTACGTAATTACGTCATCGTTTTACGTCAATACGTCGTAGTGTAATCGTAGTCGTAGCTCGTCTTTACTTTTTCTCTTCTAAACCAAAAACGACACTAATCTAAACTTGATTTTATATAATTGGCACACTTAATCCACACACCTCCTTCGAGAACGAACCCGCATTTATTCGACTTGTCGGTTTTCCTAAATCGTCGAGTTTAATACTTGCCGCATTTATACTTGTCTTTCCTAAGACTTGTATATAAAAACCTACATCATAAGTCATTTGCCTTATGTGTAAAATCCTCATGTCATGCATTAATAAGTAGCTACACACTCGCAAAGGAAAGAAAAATAAAACTCGCGCAATAATTTACATCCTCCGCCATCTTTTTGAGACTTTATATCTTCAATCCCGCAACCCGTCAAGGTAATATTGGATTGGAGAAACTATTAAATCCCCGCAACCCTTGTGAGAGTAATATTGGAATTCAATAGTCACTATAATTAACACTTCACTGCCCCTCTTGGGAGTCTTGTATAATTATTAATTTTTTCTTTTTTCTTTTTTTTTCTATCCACTCATTTTTTTATAAGCCGCTCTTATTTTTCTTTATTCCTCACAAAGAAAGTTGAAAATAATAAAAGGAAAAACACCCGCTAAGTATTAAACATGACATAAGTCTAATACACATAAAACGTTCTAACTTAGAATCTTAAGACGTACTTATACCAACCATGAATGATTAGTCAAAAATGCATAAGAGACTACAAACCAATTAAAACCGTTCTTGATTATTTATTAACATATATACATGCGAAGAAAATAGAGGCAAAGAAAGAGAAGGGTTTAGCCACAAGTAATTGTCATGAAGTTTATCTAACCCTTTTATACTTGCTTCAACTCTATCATCTCCCATTCTCTACAAATTTAAAATCTCAAATAACGAGAGTCGTGGATGCTTAGCCTAATAGACCAATGAAGAACTACATGGTTAAGGATACTAGCTAGAGAATGCTTGGATAAGCAAACTCGGGTTGAGTCAAAGTATCCATGGCGGGCCTAATATGTCAAAGAAGTCTAAATTTGTTAAACCATGTCCTTTATTATATTTTATTATATATATATTTTTTTCTTTTTATATATTTTTGATGAAAAAAAATAAAAGAAGAAATTTATACAATGCAAATGTGTTATGCAAATGAAAAATGATTTATGCAAAAATTATGAATGCATATTTTTGGTGGCCAAAGTAGATCAAAAATTTGAAAAATGTTTGAAAGATTAATTTCCAAGTTATCATGAAGTTAAGGCAATGGTCTAAGTAAGGTCACTTTGATAGAAGTCTCCCCTACACTTAAGATAAACATTGTCCTCAATGTTTAAGAGTATTGGAGTAAACTCCCCTACACTTATGACACTGATAACTTTGTTTAATTCAAGATAAGGAAGATCAACTAAAGGGTATTCATTTTAAGCACAAGTGTTGAATATCACAATAGCAAAAACTAATCGAAGTGAACCGGATACACGGGCCTCCTCCATAAGCTCCAAGCATGAATTGAGAGAGAGCAACCCTTGAAACAAACACGAAAAGACGAAGAAAGGCCACCCTTCACTTCAACTCTACTATAACACCCTTTAATTAAACTTAACCTATTTAAATCTATTCTACGTTTTCTAACCTAGTTATTCAATGCTTGAGTTTTTTTAACCCTAAGTCTTTAGCTTGACTCGGCCCTGAATTAGGTTGTCCTTGAGGAAACCATCATGGAGAATAAAAGATATCACTTTGAAGCTCGTCTCACATGATACACTCAAACTTAGCACGTTGCCATTTACTATAAGATTTACAATATCTGCCTCCATAAATGGAACAGTCCAACGTGTCTCAAGTTTGTCCAACATAGAAAGTCTCTCAAATAGTAAGCACCCCAGGATCAAATACATAATTTCCATCTCGACAAGTGAACAACTCCAAAGTAGGTAGTATCACCAAAGTAAGCTCATAGAAGAAGCGCATATCAATAGAAGTCACACTCTTAAGTGAAGTAGATGAAAACCAAGGTGTGTCAAATTTATGTATCCCAGGATCAAAAACCTTTCCCTTCATGGGAAAATAAGAAGATGAACTCGTATCAACCATATAAGATTCCCCTTTATTGATAAAATCATCATGAGATAATGAAGGTGTAGGTATCAAAACATTCATAACAATTATGTCCATGTTAGGCTCGTCATCATCATCAAAAGGTGGGTAATCTTCCATAGAAGGCATAGAAAAAGGAGGATCAAAATTAATAGTGTCTTGTGGAGGAGGTGTAGTCTCTATGTTCCCAAAAAGCATGTTGTCAATAAGACGAATCTCCTCTTCCCAATTAGAATCACTATCATCAACCTCAATATCAATATTAGCAAGATAAGCCTCTATGGTGGCATCAATATCCATATGAGAATCCATATCAAAGGTTTTGGGTTCTAAAGGTGCCTTAGGTGAAAAAGTATCAATCTCTAAGAGTAAAGGATCTTCATCAATAACCAACTTCAAGGGTGGGAGGGTGGTAACATAAGGCTCAAAAGAAGGTGTATTAATGAGAGAATCACTCAAAGGGATGATTTAATCATTAAAATCAATAAGTATATCCTCAAAAACCGGTGAAAAATGATCAATCAAAGATTCTTCTTCTATAGACTCAATATTAGGTTCTTCATATTCCTCAAAAAGTGGGTTATCAAAACATGTCTCAAAAAGAGGATTTGAATGTATCACAAAATCACTTAGAGGAATAGGTGAAAGAGTCATAGAAGAAATGGAGTCACCATCATCAGAAGTAAATGACTCATCACTATCATAAGGATTATCAAAGGTTTCATCACAAGAATCATAAGGTGGAAGAGGAGAAGGATCCACATTTCCTATAGGAGCAAACTCTTCATCCAAATTAGGAATGTTATCTTGACAAGACAAGTCATCGGATGATATAGCATAACATGCGTCACTAGAATCACAATCATCATCCTCTATTTGTGGCAAGTCTTGCACAAACTCTTCCTCAATCTCATTATCCCTTTCTTTAAACAATTCATCAAGATCAAAATCACCAAAATCACTAGTAGTAGCATGAAGGTCACGATGTGATGATATCTCAATGTGATCATGAGGAGAAGAGGTATCAATACAAAACTCATCACATGGTTCATTGGAAACACCCTCAAGCTCTCTTTAGATTGGGATAAGGTTCTCAACACTAGAAGCGGTTAATTCATCCAAATCGGTGTGTGTATTAGTGCTAAGAGGCTCGTCCCCTATGGTTAAAGAGTCGGTGGGTTCCACGTGAGGTAAAGGTGATGAAGGTGTGTCATCATTAAGTGTCATACAAATCGGAGGTTCATCATCATCATCATATAAGCATTGTTTAAGCAAACGAGCACGATTAGCAAAAAATTGTTCTTCTTCTTCCTTTTTATCAATCTTAAAGAGTAAATCATCTAAATTTTCCTTGAGGAAACGAGAGGAATTGTTCATCGATTCTCTATACCTATCACCAATTTGCTTATTATTAAACCGCTTGTTCCTTACATCATCCCCAAGAGACTTAATTTCCTCCCTTAACCACCGAGACTCTTCTTTCATTTCCTCGAGGCTCATCTCTTTCATACGTTTAAGATCCTTTAAAATATATTCATTGTCTCTTCCTTGTTGCTCGAATATAAAAGAAAGCTCATTGAAATCACTAGGAGTAAAAGACGGTGGATCCCTTGGTCGACAATCATAACCATAATGGGGTTCGTTCCCACAAAACTCACATGAATAAGTCGAAGAATATGGTGGAGGTGGATTTCCATAATTAGGTGGATTATAGTTTTGAAAAAAGTCATGATTATGAAAGTTCTCATGATTGTAACCTTGAAAATTCCCTTCATTTTGAAAACCCTCATAATGTGAAAATCCTTGATTTTGAAAAGTATCTTGATTATAGCATGGGAATTTTCATCATTTTGAAAGCCTTCATTGTTTGAAAATCCTTGATTATGAAAGGTTTCTTGATTATAGCCTTGAAAATTATCATTATTTCTTGATTTTGGCATGGCTCATCAAAGGGTTGATCATGAAATGATGGTGGATTTTGTGATGAAAAACCGGAATATCCCATATAGTCACTACAAGTGTAGTCCATTTGAGGGTTAGGTCGGAAGTTAGGGTTCTCGGTTCCATTATAAGCATATACCTCCCCATAATAACCATTGTTTTGATCACATAAATAAGTATCGTGTGGACCTCCACAAGTCGAACAAGTCGAATAATTAGCGTTGGCGGATCGTTGTTTCAAAATCTCCAACATGGAACGAGTATCCATGTTTAGCAAGGTGGCCGAATATATATACAAGTAAAATGACGTTTAAAATGCTTCCTCATGGAAGGAAG
This sequence comes from Glebionis coronaria, assembly GCA_025667525.1. Lineage (NCBI taxonomy): Eukaryota > Viridiplantae > Streptophyta > Magnoliopsida > Asterales > Asteraceae > Glebionis > Glebionis coronaria. The sequence goes on from CM046875.1 coordinate 101,580,218, forward strand.
TAATACACCAAAGGTGGTATGGTTACACGTGTGCGAGTACACGTGTAAGTAAACTCGAGGAGTGAGAGATGAGCTCTCGGTCGACTTTTGAAGGAGAAGAGATTATCTCCCTCGGGGTTCGATAATTAATATCCACAAGAAAATATATTATATGTAAGTAATAATTCGGTGGCACACCACTCACCACTATCACTCTTGAAAGACCCACAAGGAAGCGGAGAAACGAGGCGGCGCGTAGCACTTAAGAGCCTACTTTTTTAGAATGTGAAATACACTTGCCTTATATCCCCCACACAGTGACCTCTTTCTCAAGATCAAGTAGATTATGGTATTTATCTATTGTGCCTTAATTAAGTTTGATCAATACACGTGTCAAGGACCGAACGCTCCCGAACACGGTGTATTGCCTCGGCAATACTTATGGAAATAGATGGATTAAGTGTTCGTATCTACGTATATGTATTTACATATAATAATATATCAAAAATATTTTTGTATTTATTTGAGTTTTTTAAGAAAAATACTATATGTACGTAAAACCGATGAAAACCGATATAATATAATTTTTTTTGGGTGCAATCTTTTAGGAAAAAGATTACTTCTGAATTTTTTTTTATTTTTTTGGTTCAATTCTTTAGGAAAAGATTGATTTTTTTATTTATTTATTTTTTTATATTTTTATCTTTTTGATTTTTTTATGTTTTTGATCAATAATACGTAAAAATAATGTTCACAAAATGAACGGATCCCAAAATCCAATCGTCTCACTCGAAACCGTTAATCTTCACGAAAAGAACCGGCAGCGGCGCCATTTAAAATTGAGTATATTGAAGTTCGTTTTCTCTCGATTCTTGACAATTTGAAAGTCCTAAAAATCTCAAGTCTTTAATTGTTCTTGGTTGTTAGGGTATTTGGAAATTCTATGTCTATTTCAATCAACAAGTAAAAATTGGAAAATATTAAACCTACGTATCCGTAAAACACTTTGCAAATACCAAATAATATTCACAAAAGTTAAAAATTAAAATTCATAAAAGTAAATGTGCTAAAAATATAAGCTAAATGAAAGTAAAGGACTGGAATGTAAATTTCAGAAAGTAAAAGAACCAAAAGTATAAATTCCAACTAACTTGTATCAAATTTTGGCCAACTAACAAATTGTCTAACTGAATTTGACAAAAACTGAAAGTTAAGGGACTGATTCTATGAAAACCCTAAATACTTGCAAGATTACCACCAAATGCAAACAGTTACAAACCAAAATGACTAAAATGCAATTAATGGGAATTACTTAACAAAAACTGGCACACAACTTCAATAAGCTGGTTAAAGCTCGTTACTCGACCAAATAATCTCTAGTTTGTTTCAAATTGCTTAAAGTTGAATTTTAGCTAGACTTGTATAAGGAAACAACTTAAAAACAAGTAGAACTCAAATTAGCTTATTCTAATAAGCCAACTTTAAGCTAACATGAAAATGAGAATTTCACAATCAAATTTTAATGCTCAATTTTATTAAACAACTTATAAGGAGTATGGAATGTTTTTCCAATTTGAAAATGATTCACTAGATAAGCTGAAAAATAAATTTAAGCTGGAAAGAGCTTATTTGACCAACGTTGACCATTTTTTTGAAAAATCTGAAAACTTCAAAAATCACTCAAGACATGTTTTTAACAAGATTTGTGAAAGAAAACTAGTACATTTATGAAGCGGAAATTCAGTTATAAGAAAACAGTTAGGCTCTCATTACAGAAACTTGAGTTTGGTCTTAGGCTTATTAAAAAGCTTATTTCTAGCTGAAAACTAAAAACTGTAGAATTTCCTTGCACAAGCTTAAACTTTGGATATTAGACTACAACTGAGAATTGGTTTCAAGCAAAATGGTTAAGTAATGAAGACATGGCATGTGATTGAATTAAGCTAGTTTTCTGAATAAACTGATGAAAATACTTGACCCAAACTTTTTTCTAACCAATTGCCTTTTTACCAATTATTGGACTTCAAAACTGAACAAATGTGTTACCACTATGTTACCAAGTGTGAATAAGCAAATCTCAAAAGAATTATCAGACTTGAATAACAAGAACTAGGCAAATCCAAACACCATTTCACAAGGCTGTTAAGAACTTTTTCAAAGCTAATTTGAGTATAAAAGTGAATCAAGCTATGACTGCTATCAAGACTTGTTTATAATGTGAAATGCGAGTAAATTCAACTGAATTCAGACTTGTTCACATACTAAATCATAATATGAACTTAAAAGCTAATTACTGATGAAAATAAAAGCTGAAATCAAGCAAACTCAAATTTATGCTACAAAAGTACTCACAAGCTATCAAACTAACTCAATTACACTAAAACAAGGCTAAACACATGATCATAGCATCAAGTAATGTTTACTCTAAGAATTTAGCATGCATAACAATTCAGGGGAACCAAAATGATAATTTTGAGACCTTATAGCTTGAAGCCTCCATTGATGGAGTAGAGGAGTGCTGTACTCTCTAAACCCACTTCCTTCAAACCTAATTCAGCTACAATTTATAACCAGATCACCTCCATATGCTATCTCTGAATCAATTCAACAAGATCTGCTACAAACTGCTACAATAGGAACTTGATTGAACTGAACTTGCTAGAAAAACTTAAGTAACTTCCAAAACATCTCAAACAAACTCCATTGATCAGTTATGATCAATGAAATCACAAGCATTAACAGAAATGCAGGTATGAGTAAGTGAGATGAGTGAAGAGTATGAACTGAATTTTGAATTTTATTGATTTAGGAGAGAAAAATTGTTACAACTACTAACTGACTAACTACCTCTCAAGTGTGTGTCAAACACTTGAGAGAAGTTAACTAAATGGAAGGAGAAACAGAATTGAGAGAAAAAACTACAAGTGTGTGTTTTTCACACTTTTTCTACACACTTAAAAATGAAGTAACTAGCTGCTATTTATAGAGGTTTGATGATGAGTTGTTGGGGTAGTCGACGTGTCATGACCAATAGGAGAATGCCAGGTGGCTTCTTCTGGTGAATTGCAGATTCTTCATTAAGAACACAAAAGGGGTTTTTAAATCCGTTGATCTTCAGTCTAATTCACTTGTGTAGTTGGATTCGTCTTCTTATTCTAAGTCTTTTTCATGTAGGAAGTTTGTTATGAAATGCCTTGTAGCTCATCTTTGATTTTGGGCTTGTTGCTTGAAAGAGATGACACGTGTCATGTTTTTATTCGCTCTCAGCTGAACACACGGATTGTTATCTATTTTGGATATATTAGATTATTGAGTGGCTGTTTGTGATTGGTTAAGGAGAAATAAATGCACCCCACTATCTGATTTCTATATTAATTATAAATTCAAGTTAGTGGCCAGCTGACACACTACTTGGCAATCCGCATCCTTCAATTCTAGCCTTCTCATTGGTCCTTCTTGTATACACACGGATTGATCCAAAATATGTAAATTTGACATATTTAGCCGTTGGACTTTAACAGCTTCTTCATTTGAACTCTTTTCTTCATTTTAATGGCAATTTCAGTCCTTTGACTTGGAATCTTGATCATTTAAGCCCCTTGACTTGGTTGACTTGAAGTTTGACCAAGTTTGTCTTTAATCTTGACTTTTTCCAAACTTTTCATTTAATTCCCTTAACTTTTGAATATTGTCAAGATAGGTCCTTCATCTTCAAATGGCTTGTCATCTTTGATCCTTCTTTTGTCTTTTTATCATAAATGAGCTTGATTTCCTCTTGTTTGCTTGAAATTGTATCCTTGTTACCTATTTAAGCACAAACACAGAACATACCACATAACACTGCTTTATATCACAAAAGTTAGGTATTTTCTATGTGTTTTAGGGTGATTTGTTGATTAATTGATATGAGATTTTACTCATATCAAGCTACGTTATTATTCGACCGTAAAATTAATTAATCAATGCACTAAGCATATGATAACGTGACTAGACATATCAGAAACCCACAATTGCCCTTATGAGGAAGTCTGCCAAACTATCCTTATTAGCGAAATAAAGTATGCATGTTTGACCACTGAGGTACTAGCAAGTGCTATTTGCCCAGAAAGGGGATGTCAGTCCCCAAATAATACTATTTACAATATTAGCGCTCATTTTCGGGAAAATAATTAACGGTTCATAATTAAAAAGGGACTTTCAAGGCAGCAGTAAACATAGTGTCAATAATTACATCTCCCCAAAAACCTTTTGTTTTTTGACTATTTTCTTGCTTGCTATTCTCGGAAACATAACACCAACCTTTGCACAACGCGACATCTTCCTCAGTTGTCTATTCTTTTGTCGGCTCATTCGATTCAACCTGCTTGGCTTTTGAAGCACGTTTAGAGGGCTTCTTAGGTTTGACGGGTGACATCTCTTCCTCGTCATCGTCAAGGTTAACCGCACCGTGATAGGACCCATGTCCCGAACCTTGGCTCATAGACTGATCTTGACTAAGACCTGGCCCGAACCTTGACCCGCATCTTGATCGCCAAAGTAGTCTTGATTATACATCAATTCATCAAAATCAGAATCAACCTCAAAACTATTAATCAGAGAATACAACGGATTAAGATGCGAAGAAGTGAAAGAATAAATAGTAGGGTGATACAAACCCGTTGAAGATTCAAATAAAGCTTGTTGGTTGTTATCACGGTATGGAGGATAGAACTGACAGTTTGCATAGTTTAGGTGAGATGGTTGTGGTGAACGATATTTAAATCCGGCGTGTCTAAACCGGAAGTTAGGTGACACACCGGATAATCGAAAAACCTCGTCCAACGTCACATGAGGAACGGTTTGTTGAGGAACTCGGGGTCTCGGGGTTTTGTTTTTGGGGGGGTTTTCTTGCTAGACATGTTGGATAGTTATTGTTTTGATTTAAAAGTTTGTTTGAACTTGGGAACAAATTGGTAGAAATAGTTGAGTATGTATAGGGTAAAACTAAAAGGTTTAAATTTAAAAAAATTTAAAAAAGATTTTTTTTCTTAATTTCAAACCCAACGACTTGTAAATCATTTTTCTTTTTCCTTTTCTTCGTTTTGAAACCAATCATTCCCACGATCCATTTGGCTCGATCGACCGAGACGATCTGGTCGTCGCAACGGTCATGACCGAGTGCGAATCGGTCACCCTCAGTCAAACGATACTTCGTTGCACATAGCCTTATAATTGTTCTCGTTAGATGTATAATGGATGATATTGACCATGCATTTCATGAAAATGCTTCAAACAGTTAGAGACAGAACCATGACTATATATTGTCAGATATATAAAAAAATTTGAATCGTAATAATAGAAACATACTTTGATGAACCAGATGTATTTAATATACATTTAAGAAACATCAATACTTTTTCAAAACTTAACATTACATTGAAAAAATTAATAAGATTTTTGAGCACCCACTAAAACTTCCTGATCAGTAACTATTGTTTTATATACACGGTATGAAAACAATACAAGAACAACATAACAGGCGAGGAAAGCAGTGACTAATGAATAGAACACGATGTCATCGCCAAAAGTCCACTACACGATTTTATTTTCTCGACTTTGTCAAAACTGAAAAAAAAAATGACGAAAATATTTGGCAAATACATGTATTCGCGAGATGGTTTTACCTTTTGTACTTCATTTTTCTATCATTTTTCTGGTCATCCTAAACAAAACAAAAACTAGGTACATATAAAAATAACGGTTCAATTATTTTACTTGAAATACATATTCTATGAATATAAGAGATCACTTTTTTAACCCATCAAAGAACAATAGGTTAAAGGAATTATAAAACATTGTTTTTGCCTATGATTTCATGCCATCCAAAAGGCATGTCAACTTTGAGGTCGGTTCATTCCATGGTGCACTCCATGGCAAAATCCATTGCATGTTTTGGAATCTTGTACGTGTTTAACGCTTTTATTGTATATTTTACTGGATTAACTTTTAAATTTAGGATCCACAACTCTTACTACTACGTAGTACGTACTCTTTGGTAATTCACACACAAGGACATATATCTAATAATTTCCGAGGCAATTATAGTATATAAAACAACAAAGTAACAAAAAAATACACTTTAATTTATATAAGAAAAATTACAAGTCATGGGCCAAAATGAGGTATGGTCCAGTATGACGCATTCCAGTAAATTTTTCGATGTTCACGTGATATTTGCGTAATGACTTTAGTTTGAATATGAGGATTAGCTTTTTGCCAAACAATGAAATCGATTTTAGCGTCTCTCGAATTTACATTTTTTATAAAGATGGATGACTAGAGTATGTGAATTAAGTTAAACGGAAACTTTATGTCTTGACTCTAAACTACTTAAAGGTAAACTTATGTGCACATGATAGTTTTTAACTACTACTTTGTATTATGTTCGTGCTTATTGTAATTTCTCATAACTTATAATTTATAAATATAAAAACTGAGAACTTGTGATAGAAATTATACTTAAAAAACATGAACATAACTTTTTATCAATAGTCATAAAAATTAATTATGATATACTAAATGTGGAGTTTTTGACAATAAAATATGTTTAAAAACAATATACTAATTTCAATCTAAATATTACCAAATATTTTGTTTTGCCTGATGATATGTACGTAGAAAAGCTTATTTTTATTCTACACTCTCATTTTTTATTCTTGTAATAAAAATTTTGGCGGGTAATTATTATGCATGGAGTTGCTGTTAAAATACCTATTGACATCTAGTTTATATTACAGAGACTTATTGTGTTGTTATTATGTTTCAGTTTTAGTCTCTAAGGATGCCTTTGGATTGACTTGGATAACACAAGGGGTTTTCTGGTACACATTGTCAAAGACATCTTCCACTTAAAATAATAAAAAGAGACGGAGGGACTTAATGTTGCAATATAAGAGGGACTAAAGTGCAACTGTCAACTTTTGTAGCTTATACCGAGTCGACACTCTCATTTGAGAGTATCTGGGTTTTTTCATCGGTGTGTTTTTCATATTACTCTCTCGTTCTTGATTTATAGAACATGTAGCCCATATAATCTTTTTGTAAAACTATTATCAATTTAGATAATAAGATCACACCAGTGTAGCTGTGGTGATCTTTATTTTTATGTTTTGTTATTCGATCTTGATTAAATGAAAAGGTTTTGATTCTTGTTATATAATCTTGTTTAAATCTATTGGATACTGCTTTTCTTCATGGTATCAAAGACAGGTTGCTATGAAATCATCAAAAAAATTTAAGGTTTCAAAAAGATTTTGGGGTTTTTTTAATTGATACCTTTTTTTGGGTAGATCTGCTATTTAAACAGTCAGATCTTTAATATTTATACATATATTCTTCATAATCTATGGAAAAAAATTTAGGGCTTCTAAATCTTTTTAGGGTTTCGATAATATCTTGTTTTGTAACCCTGTTTTTGGTGCAGGTGGTTGATTCATAAGATCTATTATATAGATCTGTTAGATTTCCGACATGTCCTAATTTTCTGAAATTAGAGTTTGGTCTGGAGGGTCTGTTTCATCCTAGACTAAGTAAATCTAGGAGAGACATATCGATTGTGTCTTGGTTGCATGCATTGTAACACCTATTTTCTCTCTCTTATTTTTTTGTTGAATCTCTTGTGTTGGTTGTTGGTATTTACTTGTTTACTATCTCATGTTGGCTATATGTGTTGGTTGATTATATTTGTTTATCTTGACCCTTAATCTTTGCCTTGCTCTTGACCTACCACCCTTAAGTGGTTTCCTGGGAACTTTGTTGGCACTGATTAAGTTTTTTATTTCCTTGTTTGTGCTTGTTTTTTTAGTTCATCATGTCTGTTCATGGTAACTCAGACATTGAACATGTTGGGGGTGATTTCAATGACTTTAATTAGCAAACTTGACATCAGTGACCCTTTACATCTTCACCCTAATGACTCTGCTACCTTAACTGTTATATCTGTTAAACTTAAAGGAACTGAAAACTACCAAGTTTGGTCTAATGCTATGTTACTTGCTTTAGAAAGAAAAAACAAAATTGGTTTTATTGATGGAACTTGTAAAAGGTCCATCACTAATGATATATTAGGAAAACAATAGGAAAGGGTCAATGCTGCTATTTTAGGTTGGATTTTTAATTCAATATATGAAGAATTGTTTCTTGGAATTTTTTTTCAAAAAAGGCTAAACATGTTTGGAATGATTTAAGAGAAACTTATCATAAAGTTGATGGGTCTGTTATATTTAATCTTCATCACAAGATTAACACTTTGAAGCAAAATGGTTCTAACTTATCTGATTATTATCATGGTTTGAATGCTTTATGAAAGAAATATGATGTTATGGTTGAGTTAGCTAATTATGATGCAGTGCTACTAATGAATTTAAGAATTATAACATGTTGTTGAAATTAATGCAATTTTTGATGGGGCTTGATGACTTTTACATGACCATTATGATATCTATTCTCTCTAGGAAGATTTTATCAGATGTTAAATGTGCTTATGCTATCATATCTAGTGAGGAATCTCACAGAGTTGCATCTGAAAATGTGTCTGGGTCCTATCAGAGGACTTAGACATCTGCTTTCTTATCTAATGGGCTTGCTAGAAACAACTTTCAAAAAAACCAAAGTTTTAACTCTAGTAACTTTAGACCTAATAATAGCAATACCCCTAGACCTAATAATACTGTCAGACCTAACACTTTTAGACCCAATGGGAATTCTGAGTTGGTATGTGAAAATTGTGGGTATAATGGGCATACAATTGAAAGGTGCTTTAAAATTATTGGGTATCCAAATGAATTTATGAAGAAAAAGCCTGGTCAAAATTTTAAAGAGAAAAATGTTTCTAACAATTATGTGGGCATTAACTCCAACTTTGTTTTTTTCTGATGAACAACTTACCACTCTGCTCTCTTTTATTAAAGAAAACAATGTTTCTAAAAGAAATGTATAAGCCAATATGACAGGTACTTAATTTAACTCTAGCAAGATTTCCAGTGATAATATTAAAAAAAATGTTCAAACGCCAATATTCAACCTAAATTGACTCAACATGGGAAGGTTATTGACCTAGGGGCTAATCAACACATGGCCAATAATGAAAAGGAGTTAGATAATGTTTATGACATATCTCATCTTAAAATCAAAGTTGCTCATCCTAATAGAAGTGAAGCTTATATATCTAAAATTGGAAACCTTAAGTTGTTTAATGGGTTGGTCTTGTTTGATGTGTTGGTCATACATGAGTATTGTGTCACTTTGATCTCTGTGCATAAGCTTGCTAAGGACAATAAATTTTTTGTTGTGTTAAATGAGAATAAGTGTTTGTTTTTTAATAAGTATTTGAATCTGAGAAATGTTCTAGGGACTAGTAATCAATGTGGTAGTTTGTACTATTTAGATAATAAAGGTATTAAGTGTAACAACAGTAAAACTATCACCACTTGTTCTCTCTTACTATGATTAGCACTACAGGCTTGGCCATCCTGTAGATCATGCCTTAGATGTTTTAAAGATTTGTTTAAAAATTAATAAAAATGATAAGTGTGATTATTGTGAAATGTGTCAAAGAGCTAAGCAGACTAGGAAACTTTTTCCTTTAAGTGACCATAAAACTAAAATGTTGGGAGATATGTTCACCTTGATTTGTAGGGGCCTTATAAAGTGACCAGTCATTCTGGTCATAGATATTTTTTGACTATTGTGGATGATTATACTAGAGCTGTTTGCGTGTATATCATTAAGTCTAAAGATGAAGTTTTTACTTTCATTGATGTTTTATTTATAACATGATCAAAAATAAGTTTAAAAGAACCATTCAAATCTTTAGAAGTGACAGTGGAACTGAATTTGTTAATCAAACCATTAACAAGTTTTGTAATAATAGAGGGATACTACATCAAACATCTTGTGCATATACTCCACATCAAAATAGGATTGTTGAAAGGAAACATAGACACCTAATGAATGTTGCTAGGTGTCTTATGTTTATGGGGGGAATTACTTTGAAATTTTGGTCTGAATGCATCATAACTGCTACTTTTTTTATTAACAGATTGCCCTCATATGTGTTAAATGGAAAACCTCCTTATGAAATGATTTATATTGCTTGTCATAATCTCTCTCTTATTAGAATGTTTGGTTTTATGCTTTGCTACTATATTAAATAGTCGTGATAAACTGTTTTAGACATTTAAAAAATGTGTTATGATGGGTTATTCTAATTCTCAAAAGGGATATAGGCTTTTTAGTCTTGATAGGCATCAATTCTTGGTTTCAAGAAATGTTAACATTTCTGACTCAATTTTTCCTTTCAAGGATTCTGTTTCAAAAAACAATTACAATAATCAGATATGTCCAATGTTAGTCAAGAAAAAAACCTGATAACATTTTTTATTTAGATGACCCTGAGCTTCTTAATGATGATAAAAGATTAACACTAAATCATAACAGTCACCATGAGTCGTAGAGTGAAGGTGGACACTCTCCTAACAATAGGGACAATGTGAACACTGTTGACTCCCCAATCATTGGGGATGATGCTCATAACAGTGAAGACATTGATGTTGGGTCAGAAGAGGAGGCTGCTACACTTGATGAAAATAATGTGTTTAAAGGAAATTTGGATCAAAATCCAAACACTTCAGCTCAGGGAACTCAAAACTTAAGAAGGTCTTCTAGAACTTTTGTTTTGTCAAAGAGTTATAATGATTTTGTTGTTAACTCCAAGGCTAAGTATGGTTTTGAAAAGTTGTTGGATATTCTAAACTTAATCAAGAAAATTTATGTTTTGTCACCCAACTTAATAAGAACAGTGAACCAAAAAGTTTCTTTGAAGCATCTCATAACCCTCTTTGGATTGATGTTATGAACACTGAGCTTGCTACTATGCTTGAGAATGACACCTGAGAAATTGTTGAGCTTCATAAAGGTAGAAAAGCCTTAGATTGTAAATGTATTTAGAAATTAAAATTTAAGTCAAGTAGGGAAATAGAAAGATGTAACGCTAGGGTTGTTGCCTAGTGTTTAGGACAGAAAGAGGGAATAGATTATGAGGAGACTTTCGCTCCTGTTGTTAAGATGGTTACTGTTAGATGTTTCTTAACTTAGCAATTATGTAGCATTGGCTTGTGTTTCAACTTGACATTAACAATGCTTTCTTATATGGTGACATTGATGAGACTGTTTATATGAAACCACCTCAAGAATATGTTCTTGGAGGTGAAAACATGGTGTACATACATAAAAAGTCTTTATATGGTCTTAAACAGACACCTAATGGAATTCTAAGCTCACTTCTGTTTTAAATGAAAATGGTTTTTGCCAAAGTAAATCTGATTACTCTCTTTATACCAAGTCTGATGGTGATGTCTTTCTTGCTTTACTTGTGTATGTTGATGATATTGTCATCACTGGTAACAATGTTGTTGAAATTTGTAACACCCCGAAATATGGTCAACGGAAGCGGTAAAGCTCAGGGGCTGTTACGTCATTGTATCATAGTTCAAGGTACAAGAGAACGAGTCTAAATGAGACGTTTTATAAAAATACCTTGTTGAATTGAATAAAAGAAAATTAAAGTACAAAGGTCGTAATTTTCAAAAGATAGCGTAGTGGAATAATAAAGTTTTAGGCATCAACGAGATAATAGTTCAAAAGCATAAATAGATAAATATCCGAAGATAGCCATGAAATGCATGCGGACTCCAAGTACTTCATACAACATATACACATCATCATCAATTACCTGAGATAAATGCTAAACGGGTCAACATAAAGTTGCTGAGAATATAGGTTTCATGTCAATCATGTTAAGTTGGACCGTAAAAGTTCATTTCATGTACACATGCAACTATGGGAGATATAGTGCCAAGTGTAGGATAAATTGGGTGTTCACAATATTTATGATAACTAAGCTCGTGACATCGAAACTAATGACCCGTACATGCAATAGTTGCACATATAAATTGCCCCAATAGAGTATCCAACCAAGATAACTTAGTTCATAGAAACGGTATACACTCGTCAAACGTCAGAATGCCCGAGTGGAGGTTGTCAAGCCTCAATAGATCTATCCATAACATAAGAGCTTACTCCACAGAGTAATTAACGATTCACGATAGTGGGGACTATGGCTAAAGCAACTTAAGCTATATCATAAACAATGCTCACTGAGCGTTCACAAAAAAAAAAACAGTTTTCGCGTCCAAAATTAAGTATAAGCATTTATCACATCCCCAAAACATTAAACATATAAAGCAGTTTAATAGGGGTTAATAGACTCACCTTAAGCAATGAATCAAACCGCACAAGTATGATAAAAAAAATAACGAGCACCTCTAGCGACAACCTAAAGATAATACTATAGTTTAGGCGCTAGCAAATAAATCATATAAGTGTGTCACGTATGTTGCTCATCGATCATATACATTGTTTCATAGTTAAATAATGACTTATCGAAATTATATCGTTATTAGTATTATAGTATACTTAGGCAAAAATATTTGTTTTTGACTCGGTGAAATTTCGATAGCCTATCGGCGCAAATTTTAATATACCCGAATTTAACTTAGGGACTGTTTGGTTCACCCACTTTGGTTAGTTTTTGTTGTGTTTAATATTGAATGTTGGCACACCTCGTGTTTCGTAGAAAAAAAAGAAGCTTTTATGTTTTAAACACTACGAAAACAATGATTTAAAAACACACTAGTGGATGGTGTGATTTAAAAAACTATGACCCATTTGACAACAAAGGACCATGGTACCCCACAAATAAATAATCTTAATTTGTATCTCTCTTCTCTCTTTTGTTCCCCTTTTTCACTTTTTCGACACTGAAACACATAGATCTCCATTGTTGTTATAAACACGATATAGAATCAAGTGTCAATGTTTAGATCTAGCCAACAAAACAGCCTATCGAATGCCAATTTATTTCGATGACGCCAGCCGAAGGAAGAAGTCGTCAATGATGACATGTGTGTCAATGATCAATGAGAAAGTTATTAAGAAGATAAGATGAAGCGGAAATTTTTATTTGTTGAGTAGAAGAATCTGCCACCTAATTTATATATCTATTATTTTTCTTTTTATTTGTTACTATTAATTAGTAATATTTTTATATATATATATATATATATATATATATATATATATATATATATATATATATATATATATATATATATATATATATATATATAATGTAAAAAAGAGATAGTGATGACGATAGATATGTTTACATCAATGTGGAGATCTTGTTTAGTTAATATTTATTGTTAAAATTTGTTGGCAGATTGTTAGTTTGTCATAGAAGACATATTTGATGTTCTTGAGATATTGAAGAAGATGATTGCCAGGAAAAGTTTTGATTTTAAAAGGGGTAACAATGTAATTTACTAGAATGTTATCTAGAATCATTTGACTACAATTATGTGAACCAAACAAGAAATAAGTTTTTAAAATGTGGTTTTTTTAGTTCTCCACTTTTTAAATTTGCCTGGGATAAAAACACCATGTTTTCAATTTTTATGAACCAAACAGCCCCTTAGTAAAATATTCGACACAATTTATACAAAAAATTCGACAGCCTTTCGGCGTCATTTTAAATTTTGCCAATTTTAGTAAATACTCAAATCTCGACCTAATTTTTCAACACTTTCTCAATCACAATCAACCAAAAACTTATTTTCCGCAAAATACCAACTTCCACTTTCAACGCCCAATTTCAACAATAATTCAAGTATTTCCATTTCACGCTTTTTCACTTCTCAAAACACCTCAGTTAAGCATATACACTATTTAGTACGCATTTCGACACTTAAAATAGCCCGGTTTAACTCGAAAACGTCATTCGACCGGTTTAAAATTCTAGACAGCAAGTTAATTATAGTGTTTTCCTCAAAAAGTAAGTTTTCCGATAACGAAATTCAAACGACCTATATCTTGCTCATTTTAGCTATGATTTTTGCTTATAATATACCGAAACGAAGATATTAACTTATATTTTCATAATCTCGTACTAATCTAGTGTCAAAATAATTTTATAACCCTTTATGCCTCATTATAAATTTCGGACAAAATAGTATATTTTTGTAAAAATCCATTTCGACCATTTTCAAATAAAACCACTAGTAGTAACTCTACTAGTTTCCCTCAAATCTTCACAAACATAGATAATATAGTTAAAATATCTTCAAGTTCATAGATCTAAAAATATACTTACATATATTTTGTAAAATCTTCAAATTAGGTTTAAAATACATGAATATATTAGATCCATCCATAGCTTACATAGATCTAAAAGTTTATCATGACCAAAAATAATTGTTATTTTTTATTTTCAAGAAAATTATATGATGAGTAACATGCATGCATAGATCTACTTAGATTATGCATGAAAAAGAAAGAATTAAAAAGGTTTAAGAAATAACCTTGATAAGCGTATCTACGTAACCACAATAGCCCGATCTACTAACTAATCAACTAATAATCAACTTCTTCAAAATATCTACCAAAGTAACTCAATCAACCAAACCAAAAAAACCATTCTTCTTTTTACTTGTATAAACCCTAGGTTGTTTTTAATTTGTGCTAAATATTCTTGAAATCAAGCTTTCAAAAATAAAAAATGGAGGTTTTGGTGTTTATGTTTGTGTGCCGTAAGTTTAGAGAGAGAGAGAGAGAGAGAGAGAGAGATTTTGTGTGTTTTTTACTTGTGAAATAATTAGTGAAATGTGAAGTGTAGTTTAGGTAAAAATAGTAGTAAGTTAAAACCATGAAAGTGACAATATGTTTAGCAAAACCAAAGTTTTAACCAACCTCATGTGGGGTGGTGTGTGTGGCCGGTTATGGAGGGTCCCACAAGGATAAAATTTCAAAATTTTACTAATGGTAATTAGTTAAAAGGTTTAAGGTGAAACGGTTAATTAGTTTTAGGTAATTATCAAAAAGTATACAGTTAGGTTTAAAAATGCGTAAAACTTAGAAATTTGACGAAATATATTAATTTTAGGCTTTTTCGACGAAAAATGATATTTTATGATTCTTAAAATGTTTTATGAATGTTAACGACGGTTAAACGTAAAAACAACGTAAAATATGAAAATACGTTACGTAAATTAATTATTCGCAGAAAATACGATTCATTACTATAAATAGCAAAAATATAAAAATACGTACATAGAAACATATACAAAAGCTATTAAACAATCAGATTACGTAAAGACGATTACGCAGTTAAAACAAAACAGATAAACACGTAATTCACAGTTACGAATAATCTCACAGATTATCGTCAATTCATTGACCGTTACAACAATTAGGTCAGATTCACATAATATTTCCAGGACGATGATTGAGCACAGTGTCAAGTCATTACACGTCCTCAGACAATTTTTCAGTAAACGCGGGATAACTTACCGGTTCAATCACATTTCAAGCACATAGTTGACTAAATAAAAAGTCAAAGGGCAAAATAGTCATTTAACAAGTCAAGAAAATTACTGGATGTTACAAAATTGAGAGATTCAAAGTTTTTCTAAAAACCAAGTTCATGATTATAGACTTGGGAAAGTTAAAATATTTGTTCGGAATTGAAGTTATTGACATTGAATATGGTATTTGATTAAATCAGAGAAAGTATGTGTTGGATTTGTTGTTTGAGTATGGTATGCTTGTTTGTAAACCTGCTGAGACTCCTTTGGGTTCTAAACTTGCTATATCCAATGGACCCACTGATAGTGATCCTTTACCTGTGAATGTTGTTTATTATCAAAAGCTTATGCGTAAGCTTATTTATTTAACTAACACCAGACCTGATATTTCTTATGTTGTGCATTTCTTAAGTCAGTTTATGCGTTCTCCTTTGAACTCTTATCTCAAGATAGCCATTAAGGTATTAAGATATCTTAAGAGCTCTCTAGGTTTGGGCATTCACTTTAAAAGGACCTCTGGTATGTTTCTTAAAGCTTATTATGATGTTGACTGGACTAAATGCATTGTTACTAGAAAATCAGTGACTGGGTATTGTGTTTTTTAAAATGATAATCTCATTTCTTGGAAAGGTAAGAAACAAAAACTCTCTCTAAATCTTCCACAGAAGTAGAGTATAGAGCTCTTGCTTCTGTGATCAATGAGGTCATATGGATTTTAAAAATCTTAAAAGATTTGCATTATAATAATATTTTACCACTTGATCTTTATTGTGACACTAATTCTGCTATTAAAATAGCAGCCAACCCTGTGTTTCATGAGAGAATTAAACACCTTGAAATTGATCCTCACTTTGTGAGGGGAAAAAACTTCAATTGTGTTGTTAAAACTGTTAAGATGGATACTGCAAATCAAATTGTAGATATCCTAACATTGGGGATGTTTGACTTGTATGAGATATCACATTAAGGGGAGATGCTAAAATACCTAATGTGACATCCAATTTATATCACAGGGACTTACTGTGTTGTTTTTATATTTTAGTTTTAGTCCCTAAGGATGCCTTTGGATTGACTTGGATAACACATGGGGTTTTCTTGTACACATTGCCAAAGACATCTTCCATCTAAAACAATGGAAAGAGATGGAGGGACTTAATGTTGCTATATAAGAGGGACTAAAGTGCAAAGATCAATTTTTGTAGCTTATACCCAACAAATACTCTCATTTGAGAGTATCTGTGTTTTTCATCTGTGTGTTTTTCATATTAGTCTCTCGTTCTTGATTTATAAAAAATGTAACCCAGATCATCTTTTTATAAAACTATTATCAATTTAGATAATAGGATCACACCAGTGTAGCTGTGGCGATCTTTATTTTTATGTTTTGTTATTCGCTCTTGATTAAATGAAAAAGATTTGATTCTTGTTATATAATCTTGTTTAAATCTATTGGATATTGTTTTTCTTTAGTTGCTAATACGTGTATTATACATATAGTGTCACCAAAAAACACACATATATACGCAGAGGCGAAGATAGGCAAGGGTCAAAAGGTCACGTGACCCTTTAAAAAAATTACGTGGTAAATTTTTTTGTCTTAAGGATAATTTGATAATTTGACCTCAAACAAAAGATCTTGCCATCTAACTTTGAAAGTCAAACTAATATTATCACATACAAACATAACAACAACAACTGTATCCAATCCCAAAAGAACAAGGTATACAGGAGATGGGGTGTAGACAGCCACTCCCCTACCCGAGAGTAGGGGCTGCTTCTAGGAAGACCTTCGACATATTCTCAGATAAAAACTAGATGCATATAATGATATACATAAATGATGAAGAAGAAAGCCTCGTTTATTTTCTCTCTAATTTATCAATCCATCGAGTATGAGTAAATTAGTAAATGTGTAACAATTATAGAAAATCTTCTACTTGTAAGTATTGTTATTGATTTATGAATCTTTTGTTGTCTTTTGTTTCTTAATTATTTTATAGATATGGTATTAATAAATTTTTTATCTCACTTAATTAAAGTAATTCAAGGTTATCTGACAACAATTCATGGTTGTTTATTGTATTAATGTTCAGCCCCTTCACTAATCAGTAAAATGTCTATTAGTTGTTTCACTAAAAATGCCTATTATTTATTCAATAATTTTTTAGGGTTTCTAACTTTTATGTTTTGCTAAAATAAGCTTGATTTTTATTAAACAGGATTAAGGTGTGATGGATAAATTTTTGATATGATCACTAAGACCATCAGCGGGGGAAACATCATGTCATGATAAAAGTTCGAACATGAGTCACGAACAAATTAATTTAGATCCTATGGATAAAAAACGATTATCTGACTATAATCCTAATGATCATGAAAAGGTTCGAATGGCACACGTGTTGAGAGTTCCTTATCAACCTAATGGTCATAAGTTTTCTCAAACTACTATTAGCATGCCAAAAAGGAAGTTTAAAATTAACTGGCTTAAACTATACAAACCATGGTTAGGAAGGTCATTTTTAACAATGAAGATAGTAAGGAATCGACTTCGCAATAAAATCGGAGATGAATGGATGAATGATTGTTTGGTTACCATACATCAAAACGCGGGCGTTCGAAAGTGTCTCTAGTGACTCGATCATGCAACGATTTCATAAATATGGAAAAATGTTGTTATCAACTATCAAATAACTCCAAATAAGTCCAACTAAGTCCAAATAAGCCGTAAAGTTTTTTTTGGTTGATATCAACGTAGTGATTGATAATATGGGCATTGGTTTTTGTACCTATATTCTAATGTGCCTTTATCAGTATTTATATGAGTGAAATCTCATATCAATAAGTCAACAAATCACCCTTAAACACATAGCAAATACCTAACTTTTATACAATAAAGTAGTATTATGTGGTATGTTTTGTGTTTGTGCTTGTTTAGGTAACAAGGATACAAATTTGAAGCAAACAAGTGAAATCAAGCTAAAAGATGAAGAAAAGACAAGAGAAGGATCAATAATGACAAGCCATGAGAAGACAAAGGACCTATCTTGACAACATTCAAAAGATGAAGGACTAAAGTGAAAATTCTGGAAAAGTAAATATCATAGCCAAATTTGGTCAACATTCAAGTCAAACAAGTCAAAGGGCTTCAAATGTTCAAGATGAATGTTGAAGGATCAAATATGTTAAAGAAATGAAGTTTAGGGACTAATTTCTACTCTGCCTAAACTACACAAGGGCTGAAGTTGACAAATTTCATACAAGTTTTGGGCTTAATCCGGGTTTACATGTGAGAACCAATGAGAATCAAGGAAAAATGGCACATGGACTGCCAAGTACTCGCACTCAGCCGCCAGCTATTAAATAACCAAATCTTCAACTTAACTAGTTCCTACCAATGAGATGAAGACATGCAATAATACTTTATCCATTTTGGATAGTGATCCGTAACTCACATTTTTATCCAATCATACGTTGCCACGTATCATCTTCAAAGTATAACGAGCCCAGGATCGTGAATCTGCTACAAGGCATATCAAGCAAAGTTATAAACATGAAATCTGCTTCATTTCAAGAGACGAATTCATTCATAACATCCAATTAAGCTGAAATTAATTGAATCCAAAACCCCCAAATGTGTTCTTGTGCTGGATTTTGCAATTAAGAGATTGAAGACACATGGAGCTCAGGGAGTGGCTACAACACGTCATCATCCCCAACTAACCTTCATCCTCACTCTATAAATAGGACATGGATAGCTCATTTGTACTTGTAGCTTGTAGGTGTGAAAAACACACACTTAATTCTTTTCTCTCATTTCTAGTTCTTCAATTCAGTTAGTAACTACTCTTAGGTGCTTGACAACCACCTAAGAGTCGGCTAGTTAGTTAGCAACAACTTGTAACCGAATTTCCTTCCATTAATAAAATTCAACATTCAGTTCATTCAATTCTCATTCTCATACCTTAATAACTTTGATCCTGTTGATACTGTGTTGTTCTATTGATCTTCCATGATCAATGGAAGTTGTTTGATGCTTTGAAGACTTGTAGCTGTTCAGTATTCCATTTGCAGATCATTTCCAGTCCTTTGAAGCATTTGTAGCAGGGTGATGATTGTAGTAGGTTTTGGTTATGATATGATGGTGATTAGTGGATGATTAATGGTGGTTTAGTGGTTTTTAGAAGGCTCAACGCCTTTCTACTCCTTTAGTGGTGGCCTATAGCTAAAAAGTACTCAATCTCTTGTCTTTGTTCCTCTACAATGTCTCTACATGCTCAATACTTAGAATAAGCTTTACTTGCTGAACTGATTGTGTGACTAGCTAACTTGTAGCTTGATTGCGTTAGTTTGATAATTTACTTGTAGATTTACAACCTTTAATTTAGTTTCACTTAGTTAAGATTAGCATTTTCATCAGTCATAGCTCATTAGTGATCATTTTGTTATTAGACAAGTAAACTTGCTGGTATTTGAGTTTAAACTGCTTCATTTCATCTATAGAGTAAAGTTTGATAAGTCTCCTAATCAGTCATTCACTTAAATTCAAAAAGCTTTTGAAAAAGTTCTTGTTCAGATTTTAAAGTGGTGTTTGGATCAAAATCTTTTTGGTGATTCAGTTGATAAAACTAGTTGAGAAGTGTTCATTTACACTTAGTAAGGTAGTGTAAACATTTTGGTAAAATTTTGAGGTCAAATTGGTTTTCAAACAGGCAATTGGTAGAACAAACTTTGGGTCAAGTCTTTTGATAAAGTTCATCAGTTAAACTTGTCATCTTTGATCCATTGGCATTTTCTTGTTACTTGATGATATAAGCTGAAACCTGTTCACATTTTTAGTTAAACATATAAACTTTCAGTCTTTAATTGGAAATTCTACAGTTAAAGATTTTGAGTGAGATATTGGCTTATTAGTTAGCTTAATAGCAAATTGCATTCTCTGTGATAAAGTGCTTACTGCTTTACTATATCTCTTAATCCACTTTATAATTTCATTGATTTCTTTCACAAATCAACTTGCAAACATGTCTTGAGTAATTCCTGAGATTTTCAGTTTTTGAGTTTTTGGTCAAACTTTGGTCAAATAAGTTGTTTTTGGCTTATTCAAGTTTCTAGTTTGTTCACTTGACCATTTTCAAATCAAAAAGACATTCCAATCTTCTTGAAGCTTGATTAATCATTTTTTGCAATAAAATCGTTTTGTGGATGATTGGATTTCAAATGAGCTTATTGTTGGCTTATTGAAATAAGCTAAGTGGAGATTTAAAAGCTTTTAATCTAAATCCTTTTGCAAGGCTAGCTTATTTTCAATTCTAAGCATTTTAGTGAAAACCTTATTGATTTTGGTTGAGTAATAAGATCTTACCAGCTTATTCGAGTCACTTTGCCCGTTTTTGGAAAAGGATTAGTTTTAATTGCAATTTGGTCCTTTGTTTTTGCTAGTCTTTGTAATCAGTGCTAAACTTCATACTTTCTAGGTTTTGCAAAAGTCAGTCCCTGAAATTTCATTTGTTACAAAATTAGTTAGTCAGTTTTGGAGTTTGTTAAGTTGGTTTGACTAGTTTGTTACATTTCTCATTTTTGGTCCTTTTAGTTCCTGATTTTACACTTCTAGTCCTTATACTTTCATTTAGTTTACATTTCAAGCATTTGTACTTTTATGCATTAGAAACTTGTACTTTAAGAATATAATTTGGTACTTGCACTTTGTTTTACGGATACGTAGCTTTAATATTTTCATTTTTCTACGTGTTTGATGGAATTAGACCTAGAATCCAGATAACCTTTAACAACCAAAAATAATTTAAAGCTTGAAATTAGTAGGCCTTTCAATTTGTCTTGAGTTGAGAATAAACGAACTTGCAAATACTCAATATTAAGTATGAATAAACATATATTGCTGTGAATTTTTTTATCGTTTCTTTTTTACCCCCCATAAATTATTTTCTAGCTCCGCCCATATATATGTTATCTTTCTCATGTCAGATCTAAAACACCCACAAATAAAACATTCACAAAAACATTTACCGAACCATTTTATAAAATAGATAATTTGGGGGGTGTTTCCACCTTTGTTTGATTACCACGATATTGATGTTGTTTTATCATAATCCAACAAAAACACAAGGTTATTAGTCATTTATGTATTATGCTCCTTAACTTGAGTTCCTACATGTAATAGTTAGGAATCTAAGTCATGTTTAACATGCGCATTACATATCTCTAAAGTTAATAAATACTTTGATAACATCAATCACAACTACATAACAATAGAGTAGGTAGGGAACTCAATACTCCTATTGATCTATCATTGCTATTTACTTTTCATTATTTTTATTTAAGTATTCTTAGTTTTAATTACTAATATTATTATTTCATGACAAAACAAACTAAAACAATTCACTTTTAGCTCCTTGAGCGACATCAGATTTACCATTCAAATATTTTACACGACTAGTTCCCTTCCCGTTTTTGCGTTATCGGTAGATCGAGTTTTATAAATTAAAAATCTGACTAAAGAATATTTTAAAATAAAATACGCACAAAGAAGTCAAACCTAATGTTGGGTAACGTGCTAACCATAATCACGCTAAATTAATGTTCGTTCAATTGTAAGTGCAATGATTGTGTTAAATGTCGTGAATATATCACTCCTAGATTAAGGCGATACTTCTTTCTTAAACCTATACACACCAGGTATGTCACAATTTGACACATCCTCATAAAAAGAACCAGGTTGGTTATTGTAACATCCAGCATACTCAGACCACAATATTGTCTGCTTTGCCCGCATGCTCACAGCTTTGCTTTGTGGCCCTCGTGTGAGTACTTCCCGCCAGGTTACCCAAGCTAGTAATACTCTGAAAAGAGCACTCTTAACTGCCAGTTCCTAAGAACCCCACGTGCAGTAGACCACAAAACGCGTTATGTCATGAGAAGGCGACTGTTATCTTATGAACCATGGATCTCTCCTGGCCACAGCCGATGTGGGATTTGCCTAGGGTGTCACAGTTATAATCTAGCTTAAAAGACAATAATGATGATCTTATTGTTTTTACCCAAAAAATGATGATCTTATTGTAACTCTTAGCTCATTGAGACTTTACCCACTCACTACATACGGCTATTATATGATGGTAGCTCAAGTTTCCGATCAATGCATAAGAATTAGGACCTAAGTGATAGACAAGGTCACATGCGAGCCTAACTAGGTTCACTAACTTACAACAGAGCAGGACGTTATCCATGATCCTATTATTCCACTTATATAAATCACCACAAAAAGCGGAGATTTTCTAATGCTCTACGTGCTAAGTACATGAGCCGTTATGAGAGATAAACATAATTTAACAGACTCACTACAATTAAAGAAAATCGATATAAAAAACAAATATTAAATTAACATAAACATGGCTAACACATAAATGTGTTAGCGTTTAGTCATAGTAAAAACATAAATAAACGTCATACGAATAATAAAGGTAAACTTAAGAATAATACCGAATATTAAAAGTATCAGTAAAGTACGTAGAATACAAGAGTTTCCTGATGTTGTTAAGATATTTGCTTGACATTATTTTCTCTTCTTAGGCTTCTAAAAACTCTTCTTGGTGGTTACTTTAGGGTTTCGGCGACCGGCTTCAGCCGACCGTTTGGACCTTCATCATCTTTCTTTTATGTAATTTTCTCTCCTATCTCTCATAATAACAACCCCTTACCTATAGATATGTCCTTTCCGATCGCCGTCTGCCGTCCGCCACCGCTGCATCACCATATGATGGCTTGCTGCTACGGTTCGTTTCTCTTCTGCTCAGATCTATTAACGGTCGGTCTCTTCTGCTCAGATTTGTTGCGATCCGCCAGCGCCACATGCCGTTCGCCACCACCACCTCCCTTTCTGTTGCCGCCTTGGTTTATGGATTTAGATTTATTTGGCTTAGGCTTGGCTACTTTAGGATGTTAGGTTTTATTTTTTATGTATGTTTTTATGTACATTGTTTACTTTTGCTCCAAGCTTACATTATATGGCGATGTCTACCTAAACCTCACATTTGTGATTCCCGCTCACCTTTGTATTGTGTTGTTACCATTTGTCACAACCTTTACGGTGTATGTCTTTGTTTGTCCCAACTTGTTACCTCTTATACTTTGTTTGGTAAATCAGTTTCGATTTGCCTTTTCTATTTCGGTGTAACTTGTTTTATACAAATTTCTTCCATTTGTGAGGTTTGATATGAATTCTCTGTTAAGAAAAAAAAGATGTCGTGTATATTAGATGGCAAAAAAGCGAACATACCTAAATCGAGTATGTTAACTTCCTCGGAAAAGGGGTGTTCTCAAAACCATATGTATGTTTGGCATAAAGAAATGAAGTACAAATAAAATGAAATAAACGTCGTAATAAGATAAATGAATCAGTAAAGTGACAATTTTATCGTGCTAGTCTCTTTAATTCATGTTCTTATCGCGACATGCCAAAAGCTACGCGTACGTGTAACTTAGGAATAAGTATCGTTCAAAACCGAACCAACTTGAAAAACCGAACCAAAAATCGATTTTGAAAAAAAAAAGAACCGAATTAAACCGAGTAAAATCAAACCGAATCGAAACCGAGACGTACCGAAAAAACCGAACCAAATATATAGTTTAGGCTTATTTTTTTTTTGTTTTTAACCCGGAATCAAATTGAACTGAACCGAGCTAAACTAACATAAATATACAAAATCGAAAATTAAACAAAAAATAATCGGTTCAATTCAGCTCGGTTTATCGGTTCAATTATTTTTGCTCAGCTCTTATACTCTAGCTTGTCAAAAGACTTTAAAAAGAAATTCCAAAAGAAAGTAAAAATGATGACTAACAACTTAATTAACAACACACCAATATTGAAAAACAAAAAGTAATTAAAGAATCCTCCAAATAAAACCACACATAATATATACACATACTCGTTGTCTCCGTATGCCAACTGAAATCTAGAGGCAAAATAGAATCAAGATTCACCTTCAAAAACCCATTCTTTATTGGTAATAATCATCTCTTCACATTTTCATTTAAATCATCGTCATTTTTCTTATAAACTGCAACATTTTTATATATATATTTACTCTGTTTTTGCAGTTCATATCAAGATTTAACTTCTTTTTTACTGCTTACTCCACATGGCTGATAAACCCATTTCAGGTAATCTTTTAATCTTGATTAAAAATTATTACTTTTTATTATATGATCTTGATCTGATTTGATTTAATGTGTTTTAGTTGATTGCATGTAGTTTGTTTATGTTGTAATTTGTTTATTTATTGTTGGTTTTTGGTTAGATGTTAGTTATGAGTGATTATTAGCTGCTTTTTGGATTTAGTTTGTTTCTAAGTTAAGTACAGCGCATAGCTTTGTGTGATCTTGTTGTTATGAATATTCGAATAGTGCTGTTTCTTTCGTTTCGGGGTGTGGTGCATTGTAACGTTTAGCGAATGGCGTTTGGATATTGGAGCAAGATATATTTGGGAAATGTTGTATTTTGAATAATTTGGATGATTCTGTTTTTAGTATCTAGGTTTCGGTTTGTGTCACTTTGTAACGAGGGTGTAGAAAATAGGGTGTTTGAATGAGCGTTTGTAAAGTGATCAAGGGATATTGAGTGATCATATTTATGTGAAATCTTCGTTTTATGAATAATTCGATACATTTATACTAAACTGGTTTCGGTTTTTGGTATATTGTAAAGAAGGTGTAGAAAAGAGCGTGTTTGAATGTGCTTTTGAAAAGTGATTATGGAATATAGCATGATCGTATTTATGTGATTATGGGATAACGAAAAAACGACTTTGGAAAGTGATTATTGTATTATGGAATATAGCATGATCGTATTTATGTGATTGTGGAATATAGGCATATAGCATGATCATATTTATGTGATTGTGGAATATAGCATGATCGTATTTATGTGATTACGGGATATCAAAAAAATGATTTTGGAAAGTGATTATGGTATTATGGAATATAGCATGATCGTATTTATGTGATTATCTCTTATGGAATATAGCATGATCGTATTTATGTGATTATGGGATATCAAAAAAATGATTTTGGAAAGTGATTATGGTATTATGGAATAGCATGATCGTATTTATGTAATTATCCCTTATGGAATATAGCATGATCGTATTTATGTGATTATGGAATATAGCATGATCGTATTTATGTGATTATGGAATATAGTATGATTGTATTTATGTGATTATGGGGTATTGAAAAAATCATTTTTGTGTGAGATCTTGTTCTTATGAATATTTGGCTGATTCTACTACCTTAGGGTGAAATTTGAAAGAAAGTAAGTACTATTTTGATTTCGGTTTGTGGTACCTTTCAATGAAGGTGTAGTAGATATGAGGCTGTTTGGATGTGCATTTTGAATGTGGTCATGGGATATAGATCGATCGTATTTATGTGAAATTCTGTTCTCATGACTGATTGGATGATTCTGTTTTTCAGTATAAGTAATGGAAAGATTATACTATTTACTATTTTGGTCTCGGTTTGTGGTACATTGTATTGAAGGTCTCCTGATAAGAGGGTGTTTGGATGTGTGTTAGGATTTCACAATGTGATTTTGGGATACTGAACGGTCACATGATTAGATAAATAGATGTTTAGTTTCTGTTAAGTGGGCTGTAGAAAATAGTTTTTTGATGACATGTAGCTTTTAGGCAAATTTTTTGTTTAATTCAGAACTTTAAAAATAATGACCAAAATAGACTTCTTTATGTAATTAATAAGATGATTTGTAAGATGAAACAAATAAGTTTTTCAGGTAGATAACTTGTGTTATATCTTTAAGAAAACTAATAGTCGTGTACTCTCTATGTTCCAGTTTTCATTCTATTTTAATAGAATGGGTCGTTTGGCTGTATGTTTTGAAACTGTTCGCGCTGTTAATCAAATACCATTAGTACTTGACTATTTTGCTAGTGTTGTTACCCAACTAAAACAATTTCCATGCATACAGATGGTTTAAAAGACCTTTCGTTGCATTCAAATGGAGGCTCAGCGACTAAGGGTTCACTTGTTGTATGCTTTGGTGAAATGTTGATCGATTTTGTGCCTTCAGTTTCTGGAGTTTCACTTGCAGAAGCACCCGCATTTCAAAAAGCTCCTGGCGGGGCCCCTGCTAATGTTGCTGTTGGTATTTCAAGATTAGGAGGTTCATCAGCCTTCATAGGCAAGGTAACCCAGAAATCCAAAATTTTGATTTTAAACTAATACGGAGTATATTTTTTCACCTTCAATACGCATGATATGAAAAAGATCAGATAATTAGTAGTAAAAGGACCAACTCTTTTTTTTGTAGGTGGGTGATGATGAATTTGGGCACATGTTAGCAGACATTTTACAGCAAAACAAAGTCAACAACTCAGGAATGCGATTTGACCAAAACGCAAGAACAGCACTAGCTTTTGTTACTCTGAGATCTGACGGAGAGAGGGAATTCATGTTTTTCCGTAATCCAAGTGCAGATATGCTTCTTCGTGAATCAGAACTTGACGTGAATCTTATCAAGCAGGTGGACATTTATCTTTTCTTTTAAAAGAAACATATCTAACTTTTAATCGCTGCTAATTCAGTTATGATTTCATACAGGCTAGCATATTCCACTATGGTTCCATTAGTCTAATAGACGAACCATGCAAGTCAACGCATTTAGCTGCAATGTCCTTAGCAAAGAAGTCTGGTAGCATACTGTCTTATGATGTCAATTTGAGACTTCCCCTATGGCCATCAGCAGATGCTGCTCGTGCAGGCATAATGAGTATATGGGATCAAGCAGATGTCATTAAGGTATACTGTCGGTTTTGAGAGCATAAAAACTAAACTTAGGTATCGAGTTTTTTTCTTTTTCTATGAGACTAATATAAATTATCAACACATACACAGGTAAGCGAGGATGAAATTACGTTTTTGACCGGGGGTGATGACCCATATGATGATAACGTGGTGCTGAATAAGCTTTTTCACCCCAAGCTTAAGCTTTTACTCGTAAGTGAAGGACCAGATGGGTGTAGATATTATACACAGGCAAGGATCTATAATCCTTATCTTCTAAGGTTTCCTAGTTTGTGTTCCTGTCATAAATGATATATGTAATTCGTTTTGTTTTGTTTTGTGCAGCAATTTAAGGGAAGAGTGCCTGGTGTTAAAGTAAAGCCGGTTGATACTACGGGGGCTGGAGATGCGTTTGTTGGTGGAATTTTGAGCATTTTAGCTTCGGATATAAATCTTTATAAGGTACATCAGTTACCTGTTTCACTAACTTTTTAGCACTGTTTTTTTTCCTTTTATCTACAAAATGATCATATAATATATATCGACTGTAATTTAGGACGAGACAAAACTAAGAGAAGCGCTTCTTTTTGCAAATGCGTGTGGAGCCTTAACCGTAACCAAGAAAGGAGCGATTCCAGCCATGCCCACAAGAGAAGAAATCCATAAAATCTTGAAATGTGACGGTTAATGAACAAGCTCCTGTGTTTCTTATGTTCAGTTTTACATGTTAATAAAATTAGCTCTTTTTTTTCAAGAACGAGCGGTAAAAAGGTTAATTGAATCAAACCCTGAAATGTACAAGCCTTATATGCATCAGACATTCATTTGTATCAGTTTTAGTTGTACACTGAAGTGGAATATTTTGGTGATTTGTACTCTGTACTAGTATCAAGTATCAGCACTGTTGGTAAGGAAAAGGAATTGTTGTTTTAGTGCCTTGTTTGGTCCATTTTTAGCGAACTTTTGACTGGTGAAAATATGTGTGCAATAAGTTTATTCCACAATTTTTATGGGACAACCTCCTTGACCACATCGTACGTCCTTCCGCAATAAATGCAAGACACTTCCTTTGGTGTAAACTGTAATGTGGCATGTTTTGATACAAAGGCGAAAGGCCCCCCTCTATCCGAAGTGCTTTTATTTATTGTCCGATCCATGAATTGATGATATGGTTTTGGCTTAAAAAGATGTGTGTCGAAATGGTTTTGAGCGCGAAAAATGAAGTTTGAATTGAAAATTTGGCGCTTGGAAACAGGATCTCAGTTGAGAGTGATTGGGTTGGTTAATGTACTTGTCATATGTTGGGCACTGGGTATATCATGTATCTTTCAGTCTATCTGTCATGTGCCACACTTGTAATTTGGACACTTTGATAAAACCTAATTCCTTTTAGTGCTCTGTGCAGTGCACATATGATGTTGGCTTTTTGTAAATGTGGCAAAATGAATGGATCAAGTGACTTGGGTGCCTAGTAAAATAAGTTCGGGTTAAAACGGGTCGTTTTTTCTTTCTTTTTCGGACATAGAGTAACAAGATTTATCAGACGAAGTTCTTGTTAACTAGAATCAACCGAATCGAGTCTTTTTCCAATATCTCGTGGATATGCAAACATAAAAAACTTACAGTACAAACTATACAACTATATTTGAAAATGTCAGCAAACAAAAACCAATAGATCTATCATGTTTTCTGAGGGAGTATTCTAAGTTGCATGTGCAAACTCACTGGATCTTGTAACATTATCATGACAGTAACATATATAAACTTTGGAAATCTGAATCACATCAAACACACATGGATCAAATACATACATCTGTCACATATGTCTCAAATATACACTTCAAATATACACTTCAATTTTTGTTAATAAGTTTGTTAAAACGACATTTAAAAAAAATATATATATCATTATTATATAGTGTTGAATTGTTGATGATTTGACTGTTCTATACATTACATATGTAGAGGAACAATGATTGACATTTCCATGTCTTTTTACTGCTTACATCCGAAACTTTAAGTAGTACACTTTACACTACCCACCATGGTCATCTATCTCACTTCTGACATACATAGAGGATTAATGATCTTTGAAGATTCTTTTAGTAACATCAACTTAACGACAGTATAAGGGTGCGTTTGATATGCATTTATAAATAACATTATAACAATTATAATAGGGTGAAATGATTGTTTGGTTTGACATTTAGGTTTTCGAATCAATTATATTTAAGTAAGACAAATTTTATATAAAAATATAAAATAAGACACATAAATTACACTAACTAATAAAATATTATTGATTTAGCATACCATTGGAACATTAGTCCAATGGATGGAGCTCTTGTGCTTGAGTCAAATGACCTAAGTTCAATTCTCATCATTGGCATTTGTTTCAAATAGGTACCTGTCTCCGCAAAACCTATGGGCACACTGGAGAGACTTTGTGGAATAAGAGATCGGGGGTCGAGTATCAGCTCGTCTCACTCTAGGTGTTGCTCCTCTAGGTCAGGAGAGTTGCCGGAGCTATTCCTTGTGGGGTAGACAATGGCTGGTGCCAAAAGGCACCCGAGGTTAAGGTATTCCCGCCAATCTTCACCTTTTTTGTGGAATTATTGATTTAGCATATAAACAAAATAACAAAGATAAAAGAAAAGGAATGAATTGATAGGCACCATATTTACCTCTTATGAAAAAGAACAAAAATAGAGATTTCATTACAGTTTTTGATTCCAGTATAATTATATCAAATGGATGTAATCATTCATACAATGATTCCCGCATTCTCATTACACCATACCAAACACATCGTAAGTATCTAGTGCTCTAAGTACACTTTATACTACCCACATTAGTCGCATCATCTCACATTTATTTCTACGTCACATTAATGTCAATTTAATATTCACTTCTTCTCGCTCTCTCCAAGCTTTCACCCTTAAAACACCAAGTACAGTTGGCATGAGCAAAAAAATACGGCCACTTAGCTTTCACATGACATCAAAAATAATCTTCCTTGTTGGCACAACAAAATGTGATGTCATAGGAGATTTTTTTAATTTTTTTCAATTTATATAAAAATTACTAGTAAGAAATAACAAAACATCATTTTCTACAAGTTACAGTTGTCCGAGACAGACAGTAAAAATGCATCCTGTCTTTCATGTATCCCAACTCAAGAAATGCGTGACTCCTACTGGCATAATGGGTAACTTCCTTGCTTGGGATCCCAGGGATTAATTGATGGAGAGCCAGCTACTAGAAAGAAAGGTTGTTAAGCAAAATAATTGAATGGGAGTGTTAGGTTCACAAGTATATGTAACTCGAGAGGACTTGACAAATATTCTCAAATATTTATTCAATTTTTTTCTTAAATTTTTGAGGACAAGGATTTTTGGAAGAAAAATGTAATGTCATATGCAGAAGTAAAGGTGACAAATCTGACCCATTTTAATAAATATGGACATTTTTGTTTATTTTCAAAAAACTGATGGAGCATTTGTTGCCCATTCTTTAATATTAATGGGCTAAACAAGGCATATGTCAGAAACTTATGGGCTTAATAGGTGCACATGTAAAACACTAATTAGGCTACTCGGCGGATATTTTATATTTCGTTGTTAACCCCGACTTTTCAACAAGTATTTTTATTTTTTAATTTTACGTTTTTATATGTCTTTTTCTCATTTTAGCTTGCGCCCGTTTAGCCCGCCCATTTTGCCCGTGCCCGTTTAACCCGTGCCTGTTTGACCCGCCATCTGTTTAGCCTATCACCCGTATAACCTGCCGCCTGTACCGTCCGCCCACCTGTACCACCTCTATGCATAAGTAAAAGTCAACAGAAGTCATAAAAAGTCAAATTCATATAAGTCAAACATCCCGTCCAAGACTATCTCGCCCATTCACCATTGTTTTCATTTTTTACTTAGTTTGATTGTGTGATTTTCTCTCTTAATTTCGTTATAACAAACTCTATTATCAATAATAAATCATCTTTAACCAAATTATAACTTATTTCAGCTTATTGTGTTGGTTATCTTTAACCAAAGTCTGAATATAGAGAGTACGTTCCATCTATAAACTAAATTTTATATAATAAAAAATTAACAATTACGTAATATAACATTTAGAGACTAAATATAAAATAATAAAATTTATTGGTTTTAAAGATCAAAGCACAAGTCACATTCGTCACCATATCTTCTCGTCTCTATGCTTGCTTCTTCTTCTTCCTCCATATAGCTTGCCCGAAACAAAAAGAAAAAATAAAAACACAAACACTACAGGCACAAACACATAAAAATAAAATAAAAATACAACACAAAGCATACATTAAAAAAAAGGTCGACAGCATAGAGTGGTTGGGAAGGCGCAAGGAAGCAAGACGCGAGTCACAGTGTCGCTGACGTGATGAGATGGCGTAGCGTCACTAGCCAACCGTACATTTACAAAGACTTATATCTAATAAAAAAGACTTATATCCAATCAAAAAACTAACTTTATATTCGGTTCAATTTGAATCGGTTTATACTCCACAAAATACCTCGAACACATTTACAAATCATATAAACAATAAACTCCTTTCATCTCACATTATAATCCACCGATAAAAACACGCAATTTAATAAAAATATAACTATTTTATCTTTTTTTCATTTACTTTTTACTAGCTTAAAGACCCGTCTAACGCCGGGACTACTTTAAAGAGTGATTTTCGTAAAATAAAATGAAAGGATGTTTATATTTAAAAAAGTGAAACGTGTTCTCGTAATACATGAGGACAATAAAAAAAAAGAACATGTAGCATTCGTGGCCATATTAAAGTTTGCGACAATAAAAAAAAGCCTTCAATCCGCTATGGTCTTCACGTATGACGTATGTTAGTCCCGATTGATTGAAAAGAAACTGTCCATGTCGTTAACACCTGAAAGTTTAAATTAAAATGATTACAAATGGATACGTGAACTTTAAGTAAGACTTAAAATTTATGTAAAAAAAATAGATTACATACCATTATAAACTTCGTCAAAGACCATGTAAGACTTCCTTGTATACAACATTTGTAGTTGTTTTACATACATTCCCGTCTGTGTCACATACAACAACCTTCAACCCTTTCTTGCTTTTTACTCGAGAGACAACTACATATAGTTGACCGTGAGTAAAAACTGGACGTGGTAAGTAGAGACCGACTTTAGAAAGTGATTGTCCTTGACTTTTATTAATGGTCATTGCAAATGAGAGTGAAATAAGGAACTGTTTTTTGACAATTTTTAGCGGTAAGCGCTTGTCAGATGGAGTTATTCTTAACCTGGGAAGGATAACTACCTTTCCGAAATGTGTTCCATTGATAATCCTGGCACTAATACCAGTTCTCGTTAGATTAAGCACCTACAACCTTGTTCCATTACACAATCCGTTTGGTTGATCGATATTTCTCAAAAGCATTATAGGCACACCCACCTTTAATGCTAACCTGTGATTCGGGACACCCGAGAACTTCAATTCATTTATAAACTCAGATGAGAAAACAGATTCATCGACGGAAGCACCACGATCAGCTTTGTCTATGCTGTCGCAACTCAAATAGACAGTCTCTTCGCCAGGAAATCTTTCCAACAACTTCTCGTTTATAGAGTCGACAATTTCATTAGTTGGCGCCAGAATTGCCTTTTCTTGGAAGAAGGAAGCATCATTTATGTTGTCAAGAAGATTTGGGTACGTGAAATCCACAATAGACGTGACTGGATTGTCAGTCGCGTCTATCAGAATATCTTCAGGCACATCTATTTCAACCTCTTCGTCATTATCTTCCCCAAGTTCACCGTCTCCTAACTTTAGTATCCATTCGGCAAAATATCGTATCTCGTCAACATCCTCTGGTCTTGAACCAACTGTAAGTCTCATATTCGCTGTCAACTTAAGCACTTTGCAATTATCCCACAAGTAGGACTGCTTCAGTGAGGCACTTACAATGTCTTGACGCGAGCCTTTTGGAACAACGGGAAGAATCTGCCTAAAATCTCCTCCAAAACAACTTTCATGCCTCCAAATGGCTCTTGATTCATTTCGTGCCTGTTTGTCCTAAGTACGTCCTTTAACGTGCGATCGAGAGCCTCAAAACAAAGTTTGTTAGCTATCGGAGCCTCGTCCCAAATAATAAGCTTACATTTCTTTAGCAACTGGCCAAGATCACGTTGAGGACATATGGAGCAGGTAGACGTTTCATCTACATTTATCGGAATACGAAACTGGGAATGTGCAGTCCTACCTCCAGGCATCAACAAAGACGCATGATAGTGTCATAAACGCCTTTTTGTTTTGTGGTTAAAGAAGCGTACAAGCGTTCATACTCGTTCTGCAACTCAACAAGATCATAATCAGTCTCATCATATATAAGACGATTTCAAAATGCAGTCATGTATATGTCGTCTGGATAAGGCATCTCAGGCTAACTACGTAGGGAATAACCTCTGGATCGCATAAGTTCTTCTATATAGAACAAACATACATTCTTCTTTTCTTCATCGGCGACAATCAAATCTGCAAAATAATAAAGTTTATCAAACAAAAATAATCATATGGGAATCATTGCTTCAAATTTTAAATTACATGTTGTGTACTAAATACAGGAGCATAAAGGTTTACATGGATCGTTCAAAAGCTCTCTCTTCTTGCGTTGCACATCCTCTGCCATCAAGTGTCATGTTTCTAACCAAACTTCCAAAGGTTTGGTGAGTTCCTTTTGTGTCAGCAATGTAACAAACAACTCACGGATTTGATCAGGAGGTGCCCAATGTACAACGTCTTTAATACTATCGACATACTCCTTGTCGTCCTCTAAAAGTCCAACCGCATATCAAGCTTCTTTGTATGTAGGATAAACAATTGTTAATGCAAGTGATGCCTAAAAACATTATTAGTGTTAACTAATCTTTCTTAGTTTTGATCACAACAAACCATACAACACATTTAGTGTAAAACACAAAATGAATTATTTAACTAACACTATCATCAAGGTAATAATCATATCACTAACCTTTCTTAATCATACTTAGTGATCATCAAAATGATTATCCTTAAAACTCACCTTTGTTAATATGACAAAAGACTTTTTAATAAACTTTCTTTTTTAGAAAATGTTTTATTAAAATAGAAAATGAAAATTTGAAAATAGCATATTCCAAATGCTGTTAGAATATCCTTTGAAGGTTTAAAATACCTCAGATATTCCCACCCTACTAAAAGACAAAAAACGAAGCGTAGTCTAGTGGCGGTACCTTAAGTACCTACGCGGTTCCTTAGCAATATGGAACCGCGGGGTGAGATAAGGTACCGCGCACAGCTAGCCGTTATAGATCCGTTATACTTTGTCTCCTTTAAATAGTGGGTCAAATCTCATTTTCCAGTAAGCCTCTTGGACGTTTTTCTCAGCCCTCTTTCTATTTTCTATAGCATAATCATTAGTAAATGATTACTTAAATTGTTAAGGATGTTTACATATGATTATCCTCTTGATCCCCTCCTTTACCTTGTCCAATGAGAAGATCACTCACTCACTAGTGTTGTGATAAAGATGAATCTATGAGCTAGTCATATTCATCATGATACCCTTTTTGTTTTAGGTCAATCCAATGTATTTATGAATACTTGGACTAGTTGTGTTCATCCAAGTTATTTGTGGATACTTGGATTTGTTGTGTACATCCATTGCATATGTGTTTGCTTGGATTTGTGTTGTGTAAATCCAAGATACATGTGTATACTTGGATAAGTCTAGTTGAGTTGTAATAGATTTGATTAGGAGTTCTCACTAAACTATAAAGTGATGTGGTTGTGTCTTGTGAGTTCTCACTAAACTATAAAGTGACTAGTAGTTGTGTTGTGTGAAGTTCTCACTTAGCTTCAAAGTGAAGAGTCGTGAAGATTGGTTCTAGCTTTCGATTAGAACTCGACATCTAGCCTTGTGTCGTAAAATGATGAAGTAGGCAACGTCGTGAAGATTGGTTCTACCTTAAGATTAGAACTCGACATCTAGCCTTGTGTCGTTAAATTGTGAAGTAGGCAACGTTGTGTAGATTGGTCCTAGCTAAAGATTAGGTCTCGACATTTAGCTTAGTGTCGGAAAATAATGTAAGCAACGATGTAAGGTTTTATTCGCCAAGAAGGGAGCTTGTGGATATAGTGGAAATCTCGAGTAGGTGTACTCGAGGAGTGGAGTAGAAACGAGGATAGAGCCTCGTTGTCGAACCACTATAAATCTTGGTGTCTTCCCACTAGGTTGTCTCCTTCCTTACTCTTTACTTATTTCATTATCATTACACTTACCTATTATCTTTGCTAGTGCATTTGAATTGAACCTAAACATTATGCAACTTAGCCTCAAGTAAAAGATAGTTTTGATACAAACCAAATTGAAAGTAATTTTAAATTGGTCACCAATCGAAGAGAAACTATTCAACCCCCCCTTCTAGTTTCTACAATTGGTATCAGAGCGATGGTCACTCAAGATCTTTGAAGTATATTGTACTTTGAAACTTGGATCGATCCATTGTCTCCTCAAATTAGAAGGTCAAGTTATACTAAAGTTTCTCTTTGGTCAAAACTATGTTTTCTTTAAAAATAGGTCTTTTAATTGATAATTTTGCATCCCACTTAAGATTAGTAGCCTTTATGCATTTTAGATATACTCTTGAAATGTATCTACTAGTTTGCATCTTGCTTTGTGTAGGTACTCATGAAGATCAATCACTTAATTGGTTGTGGATTGAGTTACTTGCACTTGTAGAAGACTCATCTTCATTGATCTTTAACATCTTTGAATGATGATACCAAGATGATTGGGTATGATACTAGTCCTTGAAGACTTAGTACTCATCATAGTCATTGATTGGGCATAGCATTGATTCCTTCATGGATTGCTCTTTGTGGCCAAGGTACGCTTTCGTTCTTCCACACGCCCTTTGATCATTCTTTTGATCATTACTTGACTATGTGCTTGTTCTTGGCATCCTTGCCTTGACATTTATTTGTGGTTTGTGTTTCTTTTCTTTTATCCTCTCAAACCTTCATTGCTTGGATACTTGACTCACTATGGTGATGTAGAGTGAGTTAGTAGAAGCTTAAAGTATCAAGCATGATTTCCATGGTTTGCACCCATACGATTAGTAGGCCCTTTGTGGGAGAGAAAGTGAATTAATACCTTGCTCATATTTTGGTTTAGACTAAGACTATTATTGAAAGTGATCTTAGTCTATACTTGAATAATTGCTTTGTGCTTATTCATTACCAAAGACGTTTAACATTTCGCCAGAAAGGCACGTCTTAAACCACTATATATGACACAAGCTCTTCGTTACCACTATTTGAATATTGTCATTAATCCCTTGAGCATTGGTCCTAGTCTTGATTCACCTCCCTTGACTTCTCTCCACTTAGTCGTTTTGCTACGAGTAGTCGTTTGGCCGTTTCGGTTCTTTTCGATCTTGATTTAACTCGTAATCCTTCGTTAAGGCATATTGCTTAGTGTTATGATGATCCAATGATATTCTAAAAGGCTCATGATTTAATTTTAAGTATTTTAGAAAAACTTGGTTTTCAAAATTTGGCGTTTTTCATAGATAAAAACCTGCCTCTGTAGGCGGTTCCTTATCTAGGCGGCTCAAACCCGCGGTGCCTTATCGATAAGGAACCGCGGGCAGAAACTTTTGTTAGAACGTCAGTTTAATTATTTTATTCTTTTTCAAACCAAACCCTCTCTCTCCCAAAAACTCACAACGGCGGTTTTCTTGTTTTCCACCATTGTTGAAGCTTCCAAAACCTTCAATCACTCAAATTAATTGATTCCAAGTTGTGGGTTTCACTCATCCATCATCT
Source organism: Glebionis coronaria (assembly GCA_025667525.1). Lineage (NCBI taxonomy): Eukaryota > Viridiplantae > Streptophyta > Magnoliopsida > Asterales > Asteraceae > Glebionis > Glebionis coronaria. The sequence continues at coordinate 101,617,351 of CM046875.1, forward strand.
AACATCAATTAATTGTAAGTATTTTCTTTCAATTTCATCTATTTTGTTCTAGGGTTCATCCTTTCATAATTGGGGATTTTTTAAATTGAAATTGAATTAAAACCTTAATAGGAATGTGGGTTGACATGGTTAATTTACTATGATTCCTTAGGTTGATATTCATTAAGATTTCACTAAAATCCACTTATAGAACAAATCCTAATTTTGATTAATTATGTTTGATTAAAAGATGGATTTGAGATGAACCCATGAACAAGTAGGTAATGACATTGTTAATGCTTACCTAAAAACCTTGTTTTGAAAAACCAATGTTCTAATCCATTGTTGATCTAACATAGATCATGTGTTCTTGGTTAATGATAGAATAGATACATTGTGAACATGAAGATGATATGGATTCAATCCTATGTTTATCAAGAAATTGATATAACACATTTTCATTTTTCGATTTATTTATAAGTGATTGAAAAGATATTTTCTTATTTAGGTACTTATCATGTCCTCAAGATATCAAAAAGATCATGAACGAACACGAGCATACATGCCCTCTTCTCCTTACCCTCATTTGATTCATTCTCATAAAAACTCGTCTAAGTCTCTTAAACATCGTTGTTTCCATGAAAGACGCATCGTTCCTTCTAATTGTGTAAATGAGTTTATTCGCTTCATGTTTGTGTCTATTGGCTTTGATTGTCTTCTTGATATTGACGAGCCAATATTTCCTTCGTTCCTTATGGAGTTCTTTAGCTCATTCACTTTGATAGGCATCAATAATGGAATATCTATACGATTTTCCATCATGGGGAAAATCATTACTTACACTCTTGAAGAATTCGGTGATATTCTTGGAGTGCCATCTAATGGTCAATTTCGATTCACCGATGCTTGGAGTTTAGACTCTTTAGAATCGGCCCCTATTGATGCTCATTATGTGACCATGCTTCCAACTCCTTCGGACATCATTCATGCCATTTCCAAACCTCGTGAGCATCCTATTCATGGTAAATTTCAAGGAGTTGTTCGAACTCTCTCTCCTTGGGAATTACTATCTAGTGATATTAATGATTTCATGACTCCTTGGGCCGAAATCATTAGGGAAAATGCAATGTGTCTAGATGGGAATCGGGACTTAGTACCCGCTTGTCTTGCACATATGTTGTATTGTGTTGCTACTACAACTCCTTACAATCTCGCATTTTTCATGGCTAGAAGAATTAGATTTGTTCTTCTTGAGTCTAAGTCAAGTCTTCCCTATGGAATGCTTCTTTCTCGTCTTCTTAGAAGAGTCCTTATTGACTTTTCGTCTCTTCTCTCGTCACCTTATCACTCCGTTGATCGTGTCATGTCTCCCATTCAAGGGAACATTTCACCTGAGATCAATGTGAACTCGTGTCAAGTCGAAAATACTTCTCAAGAAGAGTCTTCTAGCAACCCTCCCTCAAATTTCAATAACTTCATGTCCTTTTCAATCTCCATCTTGTCCTCCCATGAAGTTGATTCCGACTATCAATTTTATCTCAATCATCTTCTCCGAGAACGTCTCAGAAGTGAATCAAGGAATTAGATGATGTGCTCATGGTTACTTGCAACACCTTTCTAGGATGATTTTCTGACTTTCTTTCCTTCATTTGGTTGTGTATTAACTTATGTTTGGATTATTATTTACTTTGATCCTAAATGTCGCTTATGCAATGATGTTTGTGATTTACATAGCCTTGTGCATCTTTGTGATAGTTAGCTTACTTAGATTATGATATGTAGTTAACTTTGGCTTGTGAATCTTTTGGGAAAAATCTGGGTTTTACAAAAACTGGGATGAAAGATTTTTTTTGAAACCTCTGGTCGCGGTTCAATATCGACCAGCGGTTCCTTATCAATAAGGAACCGCGGGTCCTAGATAAGGAACCGCCGGCCACTGTGCACGACAACATCTTTTGCTTTACACTGTTTTCTTAAATCTGTGTAAACCTTGCATGATTTTCAGTAATAAACTGCACATTTCCTTAACTAGCTTACCTAAATTCATTATTCACCTAAAATGATTTTAACCCATTACTAGTTTGGATCATCCCCTCACCCATTTAAACCCACCTTGTTTGCCATGTTCTTCACACATCAAACATACTTCCCTAAACCTTAAACCACCCTTGTCAACCATGGTGTGTACCAAAACCTCAAACACTTCCAAGACCTCCACCCCAAGGAAAACACTCAAAATAAGGGTTAAGGTAGCCAAGCCTAACTCCTCACCTTTCCACACACCTAAGAATGAGATGGTTCCTATCCTCATTTCTTCATCACCTTCCCCACCTCTTGCACCATGCAAGACATCATCCACCCATGGTACTAACCACTCCATTGGTTCTACCTCCTCTTCATTCAACTCAAGAATGAATGAGCTCTCTTCACCCTTCACTCCAAGTGCACCCTTGGATGTGACCACACAACCCCAACCAATCCAAAGCATTCCTTTTGTGAATGACTTTGATGACACTTTGGTGACTTCACCATTTACCCCTCTTAACTCACCCATTTCACCAACCTTGGAGAATTTACCTCTACACTCACCCATTTCCCCTTTAGGGAACATGCCTCCACTCTCACCCACATCACCCTTAGAGAACATGCCTCCTCCACCTCCACCCAACTCAAACATTCCAATTTTGGGTGTTCCACTTTCCCTCCTTTTGGGTGATCTATACTATGGGTTTCAAAAAACACATGGTCCTAGTTGTCCATGTTGTCTTTACAACCACTACATCATCCATAACCTTAGGATGGATATGTATGGACTACATAGGAGGTTGCAAGAGTTCTTGCTTGCCTTGTTCTTCATGCCTCCTCCTAGGAGATGAATGATGGAGTCTTCTTAATAAGTGTTTTCAACAAAACCAAGCCAAAGAAGACTACTTATCTAGATTTAATGTTAAGCTAGCTATGTATTAGTTAGTTTTATTTGTCATTGTACTTGCTTCCTTCATGAATGTTTCATGTTGTTGATCTATGGATTTAGCTTTGTGTGTTTCTATCCTTTTGTGCACACTAATCAACTTTAATTTGAAATTAAAATTGAACCTAAATCTATCACAACCTCTAAAAACTTGACTAAAACTGGTTCAAAATGATATCTAAATTATTTTGTCACCCTTTGTCAAGACATTCTTTGTGAATGTGTTGCTTTTTGCAACCCTAGCATAATTTGATGCTAATAGAGGTAAAATTCCAAGATTTGCAACTTTTTGAAAAAGTCTTAGTTTTTCCCAAAACCTAGGAAAAACATGGTTTCATGTCCACTGGACGCGGCTCAATAAAGTCGCGCGGTTCCTTATGTGCTAAGGAACCGCCGGTCCCTTTAAGGTACCGCGGGCAGAAATCAGTTGACGAATTTTTGGTCAAAACTTTTAAAACCCTATACACTGTCAAGATTCCTTGTTTACTCATTTTGACTAAACATTCCTTGACACTTCACATTTTGTATTTAAATTCTTACCTTGATTACATTTTACTTATACCCCAACCTTAAGATTTCATTCTCACACCTTCCCAACCTTGAGAATTCATTCTCACATAACCTTGAGATTTCATTCTCACACCTTCCCAACCTTGAGAGTTCATTCTCACATAACCTTGAGATTTCATTCTCACACTCTCACAATGCCTAACTCCTACATTCCTAACCTTGACATTTCTTTGTCACAACCCCACTCACCCAAAGCTTCCTCATCCAAGCTTTCAAAGAAACCGAAAATCTCGGTTCGACCTATTTGGGTTAAGAAGAATGAACCATATTCGTCCAAACCACCCAAAAACCCTACCTTCTCTCCAATCAAGTATTGGAATGAGACTTATACCATAAACCCCATCACCGGAGCAAAAGAAAATGTTCCCCCACCACCACAATCCTTCAATACCCCTCAACTCAATGACCTTTCAACCTTCCCAAACCTCACAAGGCATTGTGAAAACATTCCCAAACCCATTACCCCACCACCACCAAACCCTAAGTTTGATGCCATACCCCCATCAAACGATTTTGTGTTGCATCATGGATCCTCGTGTGCTTGTTATCGATTTCAACAAATTGAACTTGCTCATGTGTATGAGAAGTTAAATTTTCTTGAATTCCTCCTCACTCGACCTCCTATTCAAGTTTTCGTTCCGGTGGACAAAACTTCGAATGATGCATCGTCGTCTTTTTATTTTTTTTATTTTTTTAAGCAATCTTGGAAAATATCACTATTAGACTAGCTTATGCTTAGTGGTTTATTTTCCATATTTATTGCTTTAAGATACTCATATTGTGTGTATGACTATCTACTTTGTTGTGTCTTTTCTTTTATGTAACCTTTGTGTTGTTTATGTGTTATTTCCTTAGTTCTATTTTGAGTTGATCATGGTTAATTTTTACAATTGCTTATGGGTGATTCCATCAATTCTAAACTTTAACCCATTGACAAGCTTATCATCTTCATAGGATTGAAGCTTGATTTTGTCAATTACCTCTTTGGACATACTTAGCAAAATACTTGCTTCTAATTTGAGATTTCTTCTCTCTCTCCCTCTCAAGTTACTTAGTAGGTAGTGATCATATATACATTGGTGTTTCTTTTCTACTAACCTTTGTGTAGCATGTCACCTTAGCTCACAAACTTGGTGCCCCAAGCAAGGGGAGCAACCACCAAGGGGGAGCTACTAGCAAAGTTTGATGTTCTTCAAAGACTTGTGCTAACCTTTTTGCTACGACAAAGGGGGACAAATGATAGTGATAAACTAGTTAATAATTCCATATTTTGTGTTTCTACGTAAATGAGTTTATCGTTTGTCGTAATAAAAAAGGGGGAGATTGTTAATGCAAGTGATGCCTAAAAACATTATTAGTGTTAACTAATCTTTCTTAGTTTTGATCACAACAAACCATACAACACATTTAGTGTAAAACACAAAATGAATTATTTAACTAACACTATCATCAAGGTAATAATCATATCACTAACCTTTCTTAATCATACTTAGTGATCATCAAAATGATTATCCTTAAAACTCACTTTTGTTAATATGACAAAAGACTTTTTAATAAACTTTCTTTTTTAGAAAATGTTTTATTAAAATGGAAAATGAAAATTTGAAAATAGCATATTCCAAATGCTGTTAGAATATCCTTTGAAGGTTTAAAATACCTCAGATATTCCCACCTCACTAAAAGACAAAAAAACGGAGCGTAGTCTAGTGGCGGTACCTTAAGTACCTACGCGGTTCCTTAGCGATATGGAACCGCGGGGTGAGATAAGGTACCACGCACAGCTAGCCGTTATAGATCCGTTATACTTTGTCTCCTTTAAATAGTGGGTCAAATCTCATTTTCCAGTAAGCCTCTTGGACGTTTTTCTCAGCCCTCTTTCTATTTTCTATAGCATAATCATTAGTAAATGATTACTTAAATTGTTAATGATGTTTACATATGATTATCCTCTTGATCCCCTCCTTTACCTTATCCAATGAGAAGATCACTCACTCACTAGTGTTGTGATAAAGATGAATCTATGAGCTAGTCATATTCATCATAATACCCTTTTTGTTTTAGGTCAATCCAATGTATTTATGAATACTTGGACTAGTTGTGTTCATCCAAGTTATTTGTGGATACTTGGATTTGTTGTGTACATCCATTGCATATGTGTTTGCTTGGATTTGTGTTGTGTAAATCCAAGATACATGTGTGTACTTAGATAAGTCTAGTTGAGTTGTAATAGATTTGATTATGAGTTCTCACTAAACTATAAAGTGATGTGGTTGTGTCTTGTGAGTTCTCACTAAACTATAAAGTGACTAGTAGTTGTGTTGTGTGAAGTTCTCACTTAGCTTCAAAGTGAAGAGTCGTGAAGATTGGTTCTAGCTTTCGATTAGAACTCGACATCTAGCCTTGTGTCGTAAAATGATGAAGTAGGCAATGTCGTGAAGATTGGTTCTACCTTAAGATTAGAACTCGACATCTAGCCTTGTGTCGTTAAATTGTGAAGTAGGCAACGTTGTGTAGATTGGTCCTAGCTAAAGATTAGGTCTCGACATTTAGCTTAGTGTCGGAAAATAATGTAAGCAACGATGTAAGGTTTTCTCCGCCGAGAAGGGAGCTTGTGGATATAGTGGAAATCTCGAGTAGGTGTACTCGAGGAGTGGAGTAGAAACGAGGATAGAGCCTCGTTGTCGAACCACTATAAATCTTGGTGTCTTCCCACTAGGTTGTCTCCTTCCTTACTCTTTACTTATTTCATTATCATTACACTTACCTATTATCTTTGCTAGTGCATTTGAATTGAACCTAATCATTATGCAACTTAGCCTCAAGTAAAAGACAGTTTTGATACAAACCAAATTGAAAGTAATTTTAATTTGGTCACCAATCGAAGAGAAACTATTCAACCCCCCCCCCCCCCCCCCCTTCTAGTTTCTACAACAATCTTGTTAACTGTTTTTATCCCGTCATGGTCTATACAACCTTTCGCACTATTTAATAGCATCCTACAATAGTAGGCGTCTCATGTAGATATAGACACATTATGAATTCTACCAATCGCTCTTCCTTTCTTCCTAAAGGTCAATATTCTTTTAGATGCGTTCCATACAAATTTTGTTGGAAACTCAACATACGTAAGCTCTTGTGCAACCGGATAGAGTTCATTCATTTTTAAGCAACCTTTAAACATACTATATACAACAGTAGGCTTGTGAATGACTGTTTCAAGGCCTGAGTTCTCGTCGTAAACTATTTGCTGGTCCCCTGGTAAGTGAAACGACAACCACTCAACAGCAGGTGTTTGGTAATGAACCTCAAAACCAAATATTCTCCACGCCGCCTCACACGCGGATAGATATCTACAATCTAAGTAAGCCTTGATTTCGTCTACAGGTTTTTCAACTTGTTCACCGTCTTTCATTGTACCCGGTTTATACAACTGTGCCGAGACATCTGGTCCTTTGTTAATGTACTTAAACAAATACTTTATAAATCCGGTCTGATTGCACCACTCTACATTAATGTGACACTGATATCGTTTTAGAAGAGTGGCATTATACGGTATAACATAACCATTATGGAGCTGAACTCCTTTAGCAGCTTCCACATACCTACCATTATCACGTCTTTTATATACAGGGTACCCATCAGCGTCAACGGAGCTGCGTTCGCAGAACTTAAATGGGAAACGTTTGCTACATTTATCGTCGACCATACTAACATGTTTAGGCTCGTCCGTACCGCAAGGACCGTGAATCATAAAATCAGAAACGAATGTGTATAATTCTGGATCTTCGTTTTTATCCGGTATCTCCGCGGAAATGTATTTGTCAATTTTCTCAGCATTTGGCACCTTGTCGTCCCTATGCAAGAACAAACACAGATGCGCGTGAGGGAGACCTCTCTTTTGGAATTCTACCGTGTACACAACTGTTAAAAGAAGAACAAATACTCGTAGTCTAATACAAATTACGCTAATAACCAAAGAAATGTTTCGTTATTAATGGACATCTTTAAGCTAATAGTTTGTTGTATTTACCTGCTTGGGTACGCCCAAACAATCGCATATCTTTCACGTCCTTCACCAGCAGGTCAAGTTTTTATTTGAAAACTCTTGTTAGCACGTCCGGCCTGTCGGAAGATGTAAGGTTATTATCACGCATGAATCGTGCAACCTCTGGCCAGTTTGGATTACATGTTATGGTTATGAAAAAATCCGGGCATCCGTACCATATACATAATGCCATGGCGTCCATATAGTTCTGCTTCATGAACCTTGGACCACCGGTAAACGTAGAAGGCAAGGCTATCGGTTTCCCAAGAACTGTCGGGTCGGTATTCCCAGATGCAATGCTTTTACGGATGTTCGAGTATGTATCACACATTAGTTTAGACTGATCAGACCGGTGGAAATACAAACGTTCAGTCTCCACCATTGTATAACCATCCACAAGAAACTGTTGAAACAAACGACCCCCACGAACAAATAAATTTTCTTGATTCGGTATGTCTTGTATTTGAAAAGCAAACCACTCACGCATACTAACATATTTTTGTTTTTCCTCTTCGTCTTTGTTCTTATCTTCAGCCGGGTCCGGTATTCTTTGGACAAACCTTTTTTTATGAGCCATTTCAAGATAATAACCATCTTATCCACGCGGCATCAACAAAGGGTACTGCAAAGGAAGATACATCAGATGGAAAATGTTGATACGTTGGAAACCTTCTTTACGTTTTTCGATGACAATATCTCTTTGATTTACGCAAGTATCAAAGTCACCTACAATCAGTCCAGTGACCTCGTTGGCAGTTGGTAGATTGTAGTTCCGTCCATCTTTACCACGTTTGGCTACCAACTTTATTTTAATATTTTGCTCGGTGTCTTGATTGTAACTGTCACGCGCCTTTCTAAATGTTTTAACCAAATTACTCGAGGTTTCCAAAACATCTTTAACTTCACGAATTATGTTTCTGTCAATAGGATGCTTAGCGTTAGCAGGAGCGAACGATGTGTTAGAGCCGCTGCAATTTATACATAACATGTCAATAATATAAACTATGTGCCAACTTTGGATGAAAACAATATCAAGAACATGCAAACAGAGAAACAAATAAATTACATTAACGCTTTTACTCTGTTATCTACCTCGTTCTCAGTATCATAGATATACAGTTGTGCGAACTTGGGCGTCTCACCATTCTCGGGAAGCAAGCTCCTAATTTTATGATATGTTTGTCCGTGCAAGCGAAACACATAAGGTCCGCGTCCGTTCTTATTTATTGAGTTGTCAACCGTCCCTCCCATGGAAGTAAAAGCAAACATATTGTGTATGATCTGATGTTGTTTTTAAAATTTTGACTCTTTGCATCGTTGTTATTAAACAAATCAACCAACTTTTTTGGAGCCAGCGGCGGTTGTTTAATAAAAACTTTTCCCTTTTGACAACATATACTATAAGGTTTGTTGTTTGGATTGTAGTTGCCCGTTCTTGCTTCTTTCTCCCATACCAAAGCATGACATTCTGTGCACTCATATATAGGGTTGCCATGGTCGTAGTATTCTGGGCATGAACAAAAATAATAAGCAAAATGTGAATAACGGAAAGTATTTTCACTGTGACCTTAAGTAGTAACGCTATGTTAATACCTTTAGATATTCCAACGTATTTATCATAGACTTTTCTGACATTTCCATCGTCACCACCAAGATTAAATCGTACCGGAGTTTAAGGTATTCGCGAGACCCGCTTATTTTTTGTTGGCAACCTTGATGATTCACCGACTTCGTATGTTGAGTTATTTGCTGATAGAGATTGCATGTTTTTTGTAACACCGGAATTAGAGTTACTTCTAACTGGTTGCCTAACACTTTGAGCGACAGGTGTTTCAAAAATAACTGAAAATTATTATATCTGACAATGAATCAGTTAATTGATAGTAAATAATAATTGAATAACCTATGGTAAGATTGAAATGTATAAAGTTGTTACCGTTTTTTACATCACTCAAGGGGGATTGTCGGACACGCGTTGATGAACATGCACCTGATGGATCCTTGGTAATACGATACGCAACAGGAGACGTAGTAGCATTCGCTGTCTTTCTTGGTCTACCTCGACCAATTTTGGGTTGTTACTGAAACAAATATTCAATATGTTTATAAATGTATTTTTCTTTAAACGATGTTTTAGCTAATTTATACATGAAATGTATAAAGTTCTTACCGTTCGTAACATCACTCAACTGAGATTGTGGGACACGTGTTGATGAAACTGTTAAAACTTGTATACCGCGTGACACTGGACTGTTTGTAAGGCTTATAAAACGATTAAAATTGATGTTGGTGCTGGTAAGTATTGGACTTTAAGACACTACATACATATGATTCAGAGATTAACTTTCCAAATATATTGTATATATTTTACAAACATATCAATAGTGTAATGAACTGTATGCGACATTACCGGTTGAGTTTCCAGATGCTGGATTAGTAATAATGTCATGCGACAAAGGAGGCATAGTAACCTTTGGTGTTTTCCTTGGCCTACCTCTACCAACCACTCGTGTCACAATGTTTGTTTATTTATCTTGCACAGACGTAACACGCTTTTTTGGTGTCTTACCATTTGCATTAACACTATTTTTGCCATTATTTGTAACAGATTGCTGATTTAAACCTAACATAATATAACATAATTTATAATGAATCAAATGTAAAACATACTACATTCATGTTAACCAACAAAACTTGTTACTAAGGTAAGTAAATAACACACCTGATTGTGATTGATTAGTTTGAAGTAATGTTTGTCTAAACCGTGCAGGGTCATTCTGAAATAATGGTGATAGACTTGGCATGGAGGTTATATTTTGTGAGAAATTTGTCACATGATAAATAAACAGAGATGTTATGCTTACTTTAAAAAATACCAGTGTGCTAATAAAACTAAATATGCCTTTTTAAGGTTACATACTTACAATTACCAAAGCCAGAAAGTAGTTGTCGATTATTGCTTGCTTGTTGGGACATTGCTGTGTTGAAGAACCTACTCATAAACAGATAATAAGTTTAGTCTAACCAAGGCTCATGTAAGGAAACCTAAAGACAAATACATGACTAACAACAGTATGAACTAACCTGTATGTGATTCAGATATTGTCAACCCTGTTTGCCTAACTGGAGGAACATTACCCAATGATGGTGATAACTGAGTTACAAATGTGTTCCTATTTATTCCCAAACCTGTTACTTCATTTCATTGCAATAGGTTTGTATGTCATTCTTTGGTTAAACAAACGTCACTCGTGTATTAACATAACTAAAAGTTAAATACTTTACACAACAGACATGTTAACTTATAGTTACTAACGTCTGATAAAGGAAGCCTTGTTTGTTTCCCAGTATGCGTAGAAGAACCTATTACCGTTCAAACCAAATAATTAGAATGCATATATTTTCATACATCTGTAAATCATTCTAACTATAATGATAACTACTTAGCATAAAGTATTTTAGAAGACAGTTTCATAAACCTGTGATATTGATTTGTCCTGTGAGAGCAGTGTTGTATTTTGGAACACCTCCATCAAGTGGATCATCTAATAACATAAGAACAAACAAATAAATATCTTGATTAACATGCAAAAAAACGAATAAATTATTTAATATGAACAACCAACTTACAATTGAGTATTTCAGCAAGTGATACTCTTCTTGGAGCCGGTGTACTTTTTTCTGATGTAGGAACAGCTTGATTTGAATGTTGACGGCTCATGTTGACATTGAAATAAGAGTTTTCATTTGAATGCAGCGTGTTTTGATTCACAACAACTTTTTTTTATGCTTTATTGATTCGGTTTGATTGTTATCGTCCATCTTAATGGATTAGTACAAACGTGGAGAACTTTTTTGTGTTTATGAATCTGTATACTTGCAATACAACATTGAACAAACAATATATATAAATGTTACATTTTAATATGCATGATTTTAGGGATTCTTTGTTAATACTCATAAATCAGATGATTTATTTGTAGAAGTCACATTTATGGTAATTAATAAAAAGACTGTAACTGCAAATGGCACAATTAATAACAGATCAACACCAATTTTAATTCAAATCAAATACAATTAGTGAAAGATTTTATTAACAAATCTTAAAACATTAAATTTATTACTAAAAACATAAGACAAACATTTTTTGATAACCATAGTTCCACCATGCATGTGTAATCATCACTGAAGCTGTTGATGTCAACATAGCAGTCACCGTCTAACTCAAGTCCCATTGCACGAAATTCCTGAATCATGACATCGACCTTAAGAAACCTCGCACTCACGCGGTTCAAGACCTCTTGGCAATCATTATGATCCCCAACATTTAGTTTTAGCCAGTCAACCATAACAGAGGTGTCCAAATCAGCTGTAAACAAAAAAATTTGTGACGATCAACATACACACTGGTTATACAAAACTATAACGAAACTATTTAGAATTGTAACTATACCAATTCTGGTGGATTAAACTTTTTCTAAAACAGAAAAAAGGAATGAAATCGCATCAACCTTTTGATTAATTTTTTGTGCGTGTTATTTAGCCACACCAATGTTTGTACTGCCATTGACATTTCCTTGCTCATCTGTCACACCCCACCATGGCGGAATATGGGGCGCGAGTATGGATATCATCACAACATGGCGTGTCTATAGAGATAACTATATGAAATAAGAAATGTCATAAAATGAAGACACAAAGTCATGACAATATCTCATCAGACTCAGGAGTCTAGGTAAGTAGGTAACAGTCCTACCGCTTACCCAAGACAAACAAATAACATAACCAAACAAATATATGTGTGACACAGTATCACTTATTAAAAGAACAAATAAAACTAAGAAGGAAACGGGGATTCTCCTTCTATATGCATTCCTAAGCTTCTCCAATCCTAGCCACTTATGTTCTCATGCTTAACCATAGTATCACCTGAAAGAGACACTAAAACACGTCAACATAAAGTTGGTGAGAGTCATAGGTTTAGACTCCAACGCTAAATCAATTACAAGCTGTGAATAACAACCATCAACACAATAACATATGGACAATGTGCTACAATTATGTATTAACAACTAGCATTCAAGATCAATCATTCCAAACCAAAATCCAAGGCTCCTACCTTACCAAACAACATGGTACCATAGATGATCACACTATGTACCTATCCCAAGGCCACTACCTTGTCAAACCACAAGGCCACTACCTTGTCAAACCACAAGGCCACTACCTTGTCAAACCACAATAACTAAGACGACACGTGTCCCCCGATCCAAATCATACACAATCAAAAATCACATAGCAGTTAATCACATAATGTACACACAAGTCCATCTCAAATCACAAACACATTCACAACATCAATTTAGAAAATAACTCAACACAGTGTCTCTTCCATCCCATCTGGAAGTCAAAATCAATATTAAACATGGGACTATGAAACTCACCTGATTGCTTCTTCACAAGTCCTCGCACTAGCAACAATCTAACAAACCAAAAACACGCAATCAATACACAAACCAATCACTAAGATGGCTCATCAACCTATGATGGACATCTAGCCTATTCCCATATAAATACCTCGTAGATAATCTCTAATCACCCCATTACCCTTCCTTAACAAGTCCTTAACTTGGTTAAATTTAATAACTATCCCGTTCATATTTTACACAAAACAGTCCCAGTTTTTAGGTCTCAAAACTTTAAATCAAGCGTTCAATTAAACATACCCATGGTTTCTGTAAAAGGAATATTCATACCCTTACATATGTTGGCTAACACCTCCCACTTGCCCTAACCTTAAAGCTACTGTTAAGGCCCCGATATACATATATCTACTTTTGTTATTCTAGATTTCCTGATTTTAAACGTACTAAAAGTTTGTTACCATTAAGGGGTCTTACCCTAAACCACAACCTTAGCCCAAGTGCAGATACTTACTACAATATATAAACCATCTCTTACGTTCGTGAGAAGATCCCAATGCAACCCTAATTACCCCAAACAACCCAAAAATTAAAAAGAAAACAGGCTGAATTCAAAACTGTTTTGACCTCCGACTGTTGTAACCTGTTTTTGACCCACTTCCCTACCTCCAATTTAGTTCTCGTTTCTTGCATTGGAAAGACACTTCAAATATCTTTCCAGGGGTACTTGGATCGTAAAATAAGAGTTTATATAACTCCCGATATGATCAAAACAATTGACACAAAATCTGCCCAGTTTTTAAAAACGGGTTTAACAAAATCAACCTCATTAATTAACCCTAATCCCTCTAATTACAAGCCCTAATATATGTAATCATTATAAAACCATTAATATAACATTAATTTAATGTTCTTAAATTAAACCCTAACCTAAATCCATCATAAGATGATTATAAAAACATAAAAACATAAAAACAATTAAATTAAAAAGGGTTATGAAGGTTTACATTTGATTTATGAAAACCTCCAAAATTATGAAGAACCCTAAAAACCCTCATGAAAACCCACATGTTTTTAATCTCCAGGGAATAATAGTGAATTTTGATTGTGATTAAAAACAATATATAGGGTGTACATAAAATCCTAGTCCAAAAGTAAGCCCACTTTCCTTTTTTTCCTCTTTTTCTCTTTTTCCCTTCTTTTCTGCGTCCAAAACCGACTATGCACCCTTAAAATTTGTTTTTTTTTTCCTTTTTATTATTAATATATGTATTAATAATATTACCTTAATTTTCCTTAATTTATTTCAGCTCCTAAAGCCTCCAAAACCTCAAAACCGTAAAACTAGTCAGTTTTTACGCGATTACCGTAAAAGACGTAAAATATACACTTTTAAAAAAAATCTCAAATTTTGAAATAAACTTTTTAACTAAGTCCTAAATGACTTAAAACCATCCCGAAAAATATTCATATGGATAATTACCTCACCCGAGACCTCTAAATGCTAAACCGTAAATCCTAAAAAAAATACTATTACTATAATACTTATACGCATACGTAGACATCAAAATAACACCATTTTCATTTCATAGTCACCACTTGTGAGCTCATGAACATGAAATAACCGTTCCTCGATTAACTTATGAGTACTCTATACTCATAAACGATAACCACACCAACCTCGTTCACACAAAATAAACACGTAAACACACAATTTAAGTAAGCACACATAAAATAACCTAAAAGTAAGACCAAGTGAGAAACCCAAAACCACGGTTGTCACATCACTCCCTCCTAATAGAAATCTCGTCCCGAGATTCACTCCCAAACTCAAACTTATTCTCAGCAAACAAACGAGGATGCATATCCCTGATAAAACCTTCACGTTCAAACGTGAACTCAGTTTACACGAAAATAATCTCAACCAACAACACATGAGCCTTAACCTTCCGCGAGGAAACTTATCAAAACCATAAAGTTATGTAACCAACCTAACTAAATCTCGCAACTCATTAAACAAGAACTGTCTTGAAACCAAGTTAGGAGTCGTCACATAACTCAACGGGTTTAAAACTGTCACCCCGATTTCAGTCTTACTCAAAAATACCATAAATCAAAACTCATCAAAATATATCCACGTATAATAAGGTCTAAAGAACTCTCAAATTCCTTCCCAACTCATCTCTATGTTAACCCTCCAAGTGTTCATTACCGCAAAATACCCAAAACACGAGTTTAAACCATGTTGTCCGAAAATTAACCTTGAACTCAACACTTGTACAATTAATTCGACCAAGCTACTAACTTCCAATTACAAAACTTTCTGAATATTTGAAAAGTATGTTCCGAGTACATAATTTTAGGCTTTTGAATCACCCAAAAACCTTTAAAAACGAATAAGTTATGACCAAAACGATTTTTCTCAAAATCTGCCTAGGCATTAGCGACAGTTTCTGACAGTTAGCGACATATTTTGACAGTTTAGCGACAGTTTCTGCCTACTCCGATTTATACCAAAAAAACGATTTTTAAACCCTAAAACCCCCCATTAATTACCAAAACTAGAACCTAATTTATTTTAATTCCAGAAAATTAAAACTCTATTAATTACATGATTTTAACATATTTCACTAAATAAGAACAAATTTTGTAACTTAAGAACAATAACTTTAGGTGATCAAAACCAAAATATTTTAAAATAACCGAGTCATGCTTATATGTTAAAAAATTTATATTCCACCTTATTTGAAACATGATCCCGACACTTCCTTATTTCATCGACTACCAACAACTATTTTTTTTTTTCAATTTGAAAGTTCTATTTTTTTACCATGTATAACTCGAAACAAAAGACATCGTTACCCCAAAAAGAAATCTCCACCATCTCAAAATCCTTCACGCCAAAAGTACCGTACAAACAAACACGTGAAATGAGGACCCGAGAAATGCGCTACTACAGAAGTTGAACATCTCAAAGAGAAACGAGCTAGCAACCATCCCAAGAATACAACCGGTAAGTAGAAAATAATTTTACATACATAGGCATAAGCGTACATACACTTAAATCCATCCAACATATACTATACAAGCATGTATTAACTCTCTTTCATGCAATCATACTTGAAAATCCAGTGGTGTTGTGGCACATATATAATTATGTAGGCCTCCATAATTATACATGTTCCCTTTCACCAATGTACTCCCTCCTATGATGACACTTATAAGAAATTAATACTACACATAACACATAATCCAACAACTCACCAGCACATAACCACACAAGATAAGATCCAAAAACCCATGTATTAAAATAACATAGCCAATGCACGAAACACATAAACTCGTAGTCCAGCTGAACCAGCGTAGACAAAATTCAAAATGTATAAAGAACATGAAAACATAATTAAGCGAAATCCAACAATGACTAGCGTATACGACCATGGTTCCACCCGCACTAATCAAAACTCGTAAAGAAAATAACATGTAGTTAAGTATGAACCATAGTAGTTCATAACCTAACAAATACTACGAAAATAATACTCAAACACATCAATTACTATAAAATGCACACATACTCCTATGACGCCTATATGCAGGGACCCTTAAGCTATAGACTAGGCTACGCGACTAGGCAACCTAATTCTCTATAACCATTGTCTCTGATACCATTCTGTCACACCCCACCATGGCGGAATATGGGGCGCGACGTATGGATATCATCACAACATGGCGTGTCTATAGAGATAACTATATGAAATAAGAAATGTCAAAAAATGGAGACACAAAGTCATGACAATATCTCATCAGCCTCAGAAGTCTAGGTAAGTAGGTAACAGTCCTACCGCTTACCCAAGACAAACAAATAACATAACCAAACAAATATATGTGTGCCACAGTATCACTTATTAAAAGAACAAATAAAAACTAAGAAGGAAACGGGGATTCTCCTTCTATATGCATTCCTAAGCTTCTCCAATCCTAGCCACTTATGTTCTCATGCTTAACCATAGTATCACCTGAAAGAGACACTAAAACACGTCAACATAATGTTGGTGAGAGTCATAGGTTTAGACTCCAACGCTAAATCAATTACAAGCTGTGAATAACAACCATCAACACAATAACATATGGACAATGCGCTACAATTATGTATTAACAACTAGCATTCAAGATCAATCATTCCAAACCAAAATCCAAGGCTCCTACCTTTCCAAACAACATGGTACCATAGATGATCACACTATGTACCTATCCCAAGGCCACTACCTTGTCAAACCACAAGGCCACTACCTTGTCAAACCACAAGGCCACTACCTTGTCAAACCATAAGGCCACTACCTTGTCAAACCACAAGGCCACTACCTTGTCAAACCACAATAACTGAGACGACACGTGAACCCCGATCCAAATCATACACAATCAAAAATCACATAGCAGTTAATCACATAATGTACACACAAGTCCATCTCAAATCACAAACACATTCACAACATCAATTAAGAAAATAACTCAACACAGTGTCTCTTCCATCCCATCTGGAAGTCAAAATCAATATTAAACATGGGACTATGAAACTCACCTGATTGCTTCTTCACAAGTCCTCGCACTAGCAACAAGCTAACAAACCAAAAACACGCAATCAATACACAAACCAATCACTAAGATGGCTCATAAACCTATGATGGACATCTAGCCTATTCCCATATAAATACCTCATAGATAATCTCTAATCACCCCATTACCCTTCCTTAACAAGTCCTTAACTTGGTTAAGTTTAATAACTATCCCGTTCATATTTTACACAAAACAGTCCCAGTTTTTAGGTCTCAAAACTTTAAGTCCAACGTCCACTTAAACATACCCATGGTTTCTGTAAAAGGAATATTCCTACCCTTACATATGTTGGCTAACACCTCCCACTTGCCCTAACCTTAAAGCTACTGTTAAGGCCTCGATATACATATATCTACTTTTGTCATTCCAGATTTCCTGATTTTAAACGTACTAAAAGTTTGTTACCATTAAGGGGTCTTACCCTAAACCACAACCTTAGCCCAAGTGCAGATACTTACTAAAATATATAAACCATCTCTCACGTTAGTGAGAAGATCCCAATGCAACCCTAAGTACCCCAATTAACCCAAAACTTAAAAAGAAAACAGGCTGAATTCAAAACTGTTTTGACCTCCGACTGTTGTAACCTGTTTTTGACCCACTTCCCTACCTCCAATTTAGTTCTTGTTTCTTGAATTGGAAAGCCACTTCAAATATCTTTCCAGGAGTACTTGAATCGTAAAATAAGAGTTTATAGAACTCCCGATATGATCAAAACAATTGACACAAAATCTGCCCAGTTTTTAAAAACGGGTTTAACAAAATCAACCTCATTAATTAACCCTAATCCCTCTAATTACAAGCCCTAATCTATGTAATCATTATAAAACCATTAATATAACATTAATTTAATGTTCTTAAATTAAACCCTAACCTAAATCCATCATAAGATGATTATAAAAACATAAAAACAATTAAATTAAAAAGGGTTATGAAGGTTTACCTTTGATTTATGAAAACCCCCAAAATTATGAAGAACCCTAAAAACCCTCATGAAATCCCACGAATTTTTTTAATCTCCAGGGAATAATAGTGAATTTTGATTGTGATTAAAAACAATATATAGGGTGTACATAAAATCCTAGTCCAAAAATAAGCCCACTTTCCTTTTTTTCCTCTTTTTCCCTTTTTCCCTTCTTTTCTACGTCCAAAACCGACTATGCACCCTTAAAATTCGTTTTTTTTCCTTTTTATTATTAATATATGTATTAATAATATTACCTTAATTTCCCTTAATTTATTTCAGCTCCTAAAGCCTCCAAAACCTCAAAACCGTAAAACTAGTCAGTTTTTACGCGATTACCGTAAAAGACGTAAAATATACACTTTTAAAAAAAATCTCAAATTTTGAAATAAAATTTATAAATAAGTCCTAAATGACTTAAAACCATCCCGAAAAATATTCATATGGATAATTACCTCACCCGAGACCTCTAAATGCTAAACCGTAAATCCTAAAAAAATACTATTACTATAATACTTATACGTATACGTAAACACCAAAATAACAACATTTTCATTTCATAGTCACCACTTGTGAGCTCATGAACATGAAATAACCGTTCCTCGATTTACTTATGAGTACTCTATACTCATAAACGATAACCACACCAACCTCGTTCACACAAAATAAACACGTAAACACACAATTCAAGTAAGCACACATAAAATAACCTAAAAGTAAGACCAAGTGAGAAACCCAAAACCACGGTTGTCACATCATCCTTCTGTTTCTGTTGTTTTTCTTCATTTGGTTCGCCAGTTATTGGTTTGGACGAATCTTGAATGATTTTAGGTTTCAAATTAGCCATGATTATTATATGTTATGATTTGGAGGTTTATGAAATTACTAAATGAATATCGAATGAGGTTTAGGGTTTCATGGATGAATAGGTTTTTTTTTGTGTGTTATATGGGATTACCAAGTGTTCTATATATAGGAGTGTTTAGGTCCTTTATTTACACTTTTAGTCATGCAATAAACACAAATGTCATGAATGAGACAATTATAATGACTCTTTAAGCTAAACAAATGTTACACAACATATAATTAAACGCTTAACAAAAATGATAATTAAAACAATGTTTATTTATAGCTTAATAGGTTAAAAAAACATAAACGAAAAAAAATAAGCACCGAAACATAAAAATAAAACATATACTTATTTAACGAAAAACCGTACTAAACCTGTTTTTGCAATATTTCAATCATCGTCATCTTCATCGTTCGTACTATCATTATCGGGATCATACTCATCATCACTTGCATCGTTACCCGCAGGTTTGTAATATTCGTCATCCGAAACATCGTTATTTGGATCATATTCTTCATAAGTATCATCCTTTGTTGCACCTTCGTCATCAATAAAATCTACATCATCAGTAGTCTTCTCTGGAGACTCTTGAGTAACATCATCTGAGTCTTCTAAATCAATGCCATTTTCTTCATCAGTTGCTTCATAAAGGGCATTGTTAACAACACCTTGTGTCATGTTAATACCGGTGTCACTGTTAGGAATTTCCTCATCCGTGGTTTCGTCAATAAGATGTAAAGGTTCCGATTGTGTCATGTTAATAACGGTGTCACTGTTAGGAATGTCCTCATCCATGGTTTCGTCAATAAGATGTAAAGGTTCCGATGTAGAGGGTAAAGTCCTTGCTTTTTTTTTTTAATGGGAAAATGAAAAAGATTCGTCCTCATCATTAACCTAAAAATGCAACATGAACAAAAGTATAAATAAAATAAAATAAAATTATGTATACATAATCAATGAAAGCAATGAGTTGTTACTTTTTTGTCATTTTTTCGTTATCATCGTTTTTGTTCTCTTTATCCAGTGGAACAACATCTTCATCGTCAGAATCAGCAAGATGAATAACTTCTTCATCATCAACGGTTTGACCAACGACATTTTCACTCAGATCTTTGTAGGGTTGCAAAATTGTTTTCTCAACAAATAATAAATTAGAAATCTAACTTTAAACATATGTATAAATTTTTTTTTAAATGATATGTTATGGATGATCTTAACACTAACATCATCATTGATATCCTTGAAGGGATGAAAAAAAACAAAATAGTAAAAATTTTCTATGTATAAAGGTATATAACATGTATAATTATTTAATCTAAATGATATGATAATTATATTGTAAAACTAACATCATCATCAGATAGATCAATTACAACTTTATTGTCGGCGTTTGACGACTTATTTTCTCCTGAATCCTACATATTCAGAGTATATAAAATCCTACAACAAATAAAATTAGCAAACATAATATCAAAATACTGATTGATAAAACATACATGAAAAATATAATAAGGACTTATCAAAGACACATTACTACCTTAGATGATGTGATATAAGGTTTTTGATTGTAAGAAATAGTTTTTTGCATGTGTTTTTTAAAATGAAAATCATTAGGTCTTATAGGAATGAGAAAATTTTACTAAACATGTAATTGATCTTCAAAATAAATGTATTTTTAATAAAAATAATACTTGTTGTTGAATGTAATAAACATGTTTTTTACAAACAATGCTTTTAGATGACAACAAAATCAACTAAATAATTGATGCTTATAAAAAAACCCAAAACATACACATTCCATAATGCATGCAAAAAACTATACAAAATATATGAAGTACATAATGCATGCAACAAACATATGCATCTTGTTAAAGTTCTCATTAAACATTGATAATATTTACCAAATAAATGATCTATTTTATTAATTATCCAATTTAATTAAATACAAAATATTGACTATAGGTGGGAAACGTATAACCATAATAATTATGGTATCTCACTTACCAAAACACTCCATCCATATCAAAATTATTAAAAACACAAAAACCCCAAAACGGATGATCAGAAACACACACAGTTAGTCACACTCGATTGCTCTTCAGACTTATCTACAACTCAAGGTAAACTCATTGCCTTTTTCGATTAATTTTCATAGTCAAATGATCATCTAGATGTCGCATGCATTATCTTATAAAAATGAACAGTGCAATAAATTTAACTTTTATGTTCTGAGATGTTTGTAAAGAGATTGAATGTTATTTATTGTATGATCTGTTATTAGTGATTGAAATCATACTATTATCAGTTAACAGTACCCAAAGATATAGGTCATCCCTTTTTGATTAACATTAGCAGATAATATGATTCATGTACATATTAATGCAGCAGTTATTCGAACGGATCATTGATTTGACTAATGTTTATGTCACTTTAAATCAAGATGTTAATAGTTTGATTATCAAGTTTCCTAATTAATTCTCCATTTTTTATGATCTGCATGTCTTTTTGATCCGTACAGTAATTTCAATTTAAAGTGGATAATGATGAACTGAAATTAATCATAGTAGATGATATTCAGGTTGCAAACCTGAAAAACTTTTTGAATGGATTAATATATTTTATTGATTACAACATGGATCATAGCTTGTTTGTTTAAATATTTTCCATTGTGTTTTAAACCTTTAAAAAGTGAAATGATATAATGATGCATAGAAAATACCATATCAGGCCATATGGTATGTCCTTCAAAGTTTGGTAAATCACCATTATTAGTCATTTTCCATTTTGAAAGTAAATAAAACTAACTAAAAGTATTCCATATGATTCAGTGAGAAAAAGTGTTTAACGCGTTTATAGTACATGCCTTATAAAAAAATTTAATCATATATTCAGCTATTTAATTTGTTTCAGGCTATCATGGATGATGAATTTATTTTCCGAATGTGCACTGAAGAATACAAAAGCTTTTTGATGCGTATTGTTACGTTTTCATTAAACACGTGTTAGTTATTTACTAACAACAGATTGTTTTGCATAATAGTAACATGAGACATCTATGTTGTTGGTATTATCAAAAGTATTCAAAGTCAGGTTCTTCAATGGCCAGCCATACATTTTTGTTAACGGACCTAACAAGTATCGTTATGTATGCTTAATAAGAAGAGATGGAACAAATCTGCATTTGTATGGGGACGAATGGGAAGCATTTGCAAAAGATAATTTGGATGATAATGTGCGTATACTTCACTTTGTTAAAGAAGGGGATGACATGTTTTACGCAACAGGATATGTAAATGGCGGATGTGAATCCAAAGGTTATGATCGGCGTGCTGTGGGGAACCGAGTTGTGAGATGTCTTGTAAGGTTTACGCGCAGAGGGAAGGTACACATTATATAATATGCAGATTTTGTTTACAATGATGGTTGAACTGAAAACCTTTAGTGGAAAGAATCAAACAAATGTTTATTTTTGACAGGTTCTTCCGGGAGATTTTTTGCAAGACATTTGGAAGACCAGATTTAAGATGTACGTCAACCACACAAGGTACAAACTCAACCATGATAGGATTCAAACAGACCCAAATAGTGTTTTACGATCAAAATCCCTATTCGGGACCATGTGGGATAGGCTCGGCGATGACCTAAAAATTCAGGAAGGACAAAATCTGGTTTTTACAAACATGGGTAACTATAGGCTACATCTGTCTGTCTTTAAGCACAATGGGATAGCAAAGTTTAATGCTCATATCTACCCAACAATGTTGAGGCATCTGGCTCGTGAGATACCACTTTATGCTTCTAAAGGTATGTACATTATATTTGTACTAAAGTTTTTAGAAATATAGTTGGCTACTTGTGGTAATTGCTACATGTACATATCATGACAGATAAAAGAGCAAGGCATTTCTGTGGATGGGAAGGAAATACTACTCACAACAATGAATTGAACGTTGTCTACATTGAGCTCAATGCACCTGTGTATGACCTTTCTCAATTGGTGAGCATCAAATTTCAACTTTAGTAAATTGAACGTAGGCAGTAGTGTAAGAAGATATATAGAGGTTAAATTCTTTTTAAATCGAATGTATGTAGTAATAAATTGAATGTAGGCAGTAGTGTTAACTGATAATTTGTAATTAAT
This sequence comes from Glebionis coronaria, assembly GCA_025667525.1. Classification (NCBI taxonomy): domain Eukaryota; kingdom Viridiplantae; phylum Streptophyta; class Magnoliopsida; order Asterales; family Asteraceae; genus Glebionis; species Glebionis coronaria. The sequence continues at coordinate 101,640,908 of CM046875.1, forward strand.
ATATGTCTTAATCAGGCATTGTCGGCTGATTTCTACGCAACACATATGATGCATACATACACTAGAGTGCTTCTTGTTCATGATGATGTAAGGTTCCTTATGAAACTGAGAATGATTCCGGACCGCCTTCGTCCAGAAAGCTTGTGCCATGTCAAAATGGCTGGGAAATGGAGGGTATTTGGAGAAACTTGCGGTTTTAAGACACCCAAAATGATGCGGATGAAGCTAATGGATGTTGTTCAAGAGGCGGTGGAAGGTGAAAACATGCAGGTTCCCTTATTCCAAGTATGTTAAATGACACTTGTGATTGTTGATCACATTTGTATGTCTTTTGCTGCTGAACATTTTTACGGATTACTTGTTCATGAACCTTGTCTGTGATGCTTGTGTTTAGACTTCGTTTAAATGTCTGTTTTTAGGTTTGGGTCAAAACTTTGGTTGTTATGTTCACTGTTAGCATGGTGCTTTTGGTAACTTTGAATACTTATGATGTGGATGTTTGTGTTTTAATGTATGTAATGGTCAAATTATGTCATAATGTGTTAGCAGATTGTATGCATTATGTAATTCCCTATTTTGTGTCTAAATGTATGCAATTATCAAAGTTGGCCCGTATACAAATATATCATTAGTCTTTCGTAAGTCATAATGACTAATATTGGGCTTTCCATTATTAAACTTATACATAAATTTGGGCTTCACATTATTGGCTTTAAAACTGGGCTTTCATATATATGTAATTGGGGCTTTAATATACATAACATTTGGGCTTTCATCTAAAATATATATCTTTAAAAAACTTTAAAGAAAAATTAAAATGATTTGATTTGGCTGGATTCATATGTTTGTATATATTTTTTTGTAATCGGTAACATATTGAAATAACATTTAAACTTAACAAAATAATAAACTCTTGGTGATTTCTCGCCATCATATGTCAAATAAAGCTCATCGTAATCATAAACCTCTATTTAACCATCATCATCAACAACATCACTTTCATGTTGTAATTCGTATGAAGAAACAATTGTTCAACAAAACTTAGTTATACTTACTTAAGGAATACAAACCATGTGAAAAGTGTGTTATTAAATTTGTGTTTGAAATAGTATAACGACTTTTTATTAAACCAATGTTTACAAACAAACAATATAGAACACTGGTACATGTATTTACATGATTATTTGAATGATAAAAACGCGCCATTGTCGTGATCAAAAAAGTTATGATTAACCTCTTTCAAAAATCATTGTCTTGAACAACCTCTACTTAAAAACTGTTGTTCCAGTCCAAGCCGTAGAATAATCTGATGACTTATTTTCTTGAAAATGCCCGAGTATAAGTTATTAGTCCAAACACATAACTTATAAAACAAATGCAATCAAAGATGAAAACAATTATAAAAAACGTCTATGTTGGGACTCCCCAACAAATATTTTAAAGGAAATATTATGTTGTGTTCATAAAAAAATTAAGATTGGGACTCCCCAATCAAAAAGAAAACAACCATATTCATACTACAAAAACACTCGAAAAGTGTCAAAATATCGTCTTTATATAGTATGACATTATTCATAATAGCCATTCGTTGTTGAGGATTGCAAATCATAGAGAACTTCAAGGATTCTTTTCCATCTTAATTTCAAGAACCTTCTTTTTTGCATTTGAAATTGCACTTCCCAAGTCGTCTTCATCAGCACGTTTGTCACCAGGACTTGGATCACCAACTTTTTTAGAAGACAATGGAGTGTGATTCTCATCTGTTTGAGACTCAAGATCCTATGACATATGAATAAATATAATATTAAATTACAAAAGTTTATATGACAAAGAATATAAGTAACAAATAATTTAGATGTTTTCATTACCAAAGGAATGGCCACAATTGCGGCAGAACTTGTGGCTTCAGACTCCTGTTTACATACAACACAATTTAACAATTACATTGACTATCAAAATTAATACATATGGGCAATGTTTTAAAAAAAACTATTTACCTTTATAGGTGTTGCAGTTGGACGAAGACTTTCTATAATGTCCACATCTCCGGTAAGTCGCAAAACAGCAAAGACAAGGAGCATCTTCTTAGCATTGAATTCGTCTCCGCTAACCTTGAAGGCAAATTTCTTTCCCACCAACCCATTAATGACCGGGGGGAAAACATCCAGCTACATTACACAGAAATGTAGCATTATTTTATGGTTACCATTAAACCATGTGGAAGGTAAGTTGTATTACATAAATTAATAAATACCTTGCCAATTTTTTCACACAAAAGGAAGGCTGATACTCCAACCAACGATTGTACCTCATCGTTCCACAACGTCAATGACATTGTGCCACTCTCGTCTTGGAATCTGATTTGAAGCTTGAAACTACACAACAAAACAATAGTCAAAATAAATAATTGACAAAAATTATTTTATCTATTTATTTATGTATTACTTACAGTGTTTTAATCACCGGAACGATGTTGCACTTTTGACAACGCCATTCGTCTTTTCCATCCAATGACATTGTAGGTTTTACATCCGTATATAGATCAATAATATCCGACGACTTGACAGACTTCTTCTTACATGCTTTGCATCCGAGATACCACCAGCCTTCCTCTTCGTGAATGGCTATTATAGTTCCAATTATGATGCTGGAAACACCCTAAGAAAAAAAATGAAGACATGGTTATAACCTGTTGCACTTATTTATGATAAACAAATTTTTTAAATAACATTATAATTTATTACATGTTCGAAATCCAAAAGCTCAACGATATTTCTAGGAGGGAATCCAGTGACGAAAACATCCTTTGTGGAATTCTTTGAAGCAGTGGAGATATGTGTAACCGTATTTTCAGATTCCTCTTTGTTGTCATTAGAAAACAACCTGCAATAGAATCACAAAATATATGAATACATGAAACTGCAACACGGACGCATATAAATACAAAACAAAGACTTTTAAAAAACTTGTAAAATACCTTCCACAGTATTCTTTCACGTCAGCAAAGTTCTCATCAGTAATTGGTTCAGAACAGTCGAACGAGAACAACTTAGTTGCATGATATCCATTCTGAACGCACATATGTCCTATAGTTTTAGTACAAAATCATAATAAGTTTATTTTTCAATTAAAAACAACCATACAACGTATTATTTAATACTACATGTTAACTTTTATGTTACTTACCATCCCATGTTTTCATCATGGCCAATTGAACGACCATCACAATCTTAGCATGGCTAGAGCATTTGTTCAAGAAGTCACTCAATTGTTGAGCATATTCTCCCTACATGGTAGCACGCAGTTCATTACCTCTAAATCATAGAAGAAGTGCAAAAAATTAAACCTCTAATAACATCTAGTTTTATTCAGCCTAAATATGTTATTATTACTTACTCTGCATCGACTAACATGGATGTTTTCTTCTTCCCTTGTTTACCATTTTTATCATATGCATCTAAATCCTCACAGGAACGTATATGGCCTATGATATCTGGTAAACAGTTTGTAAAAATATAATTAACAAATGACTTAACGAATTGAATAGACAACAATACGAAAATTGTTTTGAAGTGTGATATTAGATACCAAACTGTCCAGGCTCTTCTTGAGTTAGAGTAGTAATGGATTGAAAATCCCTAAATGCAATTCCATGGAGAGATCCAGTGTAGTCAGTACATGGCTCCACTTCTGTGTTAGACAAAAAACTCAACCGCAAAGCCTTGTCAACCATTCTGAACCTTGGTTGGATTTCTCCCAAAGTGTATTATTTTATAACAACACACTTTCCTTCCACCAGCTTATCGTTGAACTGGTTTACTAACCCCATACGAACAGTGGCTTGCATTCTTGAGTTATGCAAAGTAAAAAGTTACATAAACTACATTAGTTATGGATATATTAATTAAAAAACTAACGTATAACTACACATTGTAATGGTATTGTGGCTTAAATTATCATCCATAATCAAAACCTTCATATTTTTTATGTTAGTTTTTCCATAAACCTCTTGCATCCACGTACTAAGCACACGGACCCTAAGCAACACGTTATCCTTAACACCAGAAAGATCATTGATGTAGCCAGGCACGTAGGTAGCCATTGTTAACAAAAGTTTATTGCACAAAAATTAAAGATAAGTAAGGTTTGATGTGCATATGTTGAAGAGTCTAGGTTGACTTATATAAGGATGAAATTGGTATGATTTGGTGTAATCCTAATATTTTTTAGCCTGATTTTGAAAACTTATGATTTTACCAAATCATAACAACCTTCTCATAATTAGAGAAACAACGTGTTTTGATACAACAAACCATTAAATGTGTTTATATAAATGTCAAATATTGTACAAAAATAACTTTTGAAAGATAAGTGTGTTTTCAAAGTTAAAATATTTTCTATAATCATTCCGAGATTATAGAAACATCATTTGACAAAGATTTTTAAACTTAAAATCATAGCATTTATATAAACAACATTAATATCATAACATGATCACATATTTTACTAAATCAGACATTACTAAAGTTTAAACTGGGCTTAAGTCTTAATAGTTCGCATTACATGATTTGTATTGGACTTAAGTCCTAATGACTAATATTGGGCTTTCCCTTGCTAAAGTTTAAACTGTGTGCATCATAAACATTATTAAAAAGTAAACAGTTTAACATAAACATACACAGTTTCACTGAATATTCATTAAAATTATTTGAACATTTCAAGATGTCCATTACATGATTTGTAAAGCAAAATATGAAGAACAAAAATAAAAAATAAATATAGATCTTGAAATTACTAAATTGTTTAAGTACTATTGATCTATTGGGCTTTCCCTTGGTAATGATTAAACTTTTTGCTAATTAATCACTATTAAAAAGTAGGATTTAAATTATATTGAATTAAACTAACATAAATAAACACAGTTGAACTGAATATTCCTTAAAATTTAGTTGAATTACAAAAGATGTTCATTACATGATTTTAAAACATAAATCTAGAAATTGAACTTAGGAGATTTTTCAGGGTCAAATGAATGATGCAATTCATCATAATCGTGAGACTCTACAAAATCATCTTCTTCGCTATCGATTTCTTCTTCTGATTCATATGGGTTGTAATGATAGTAAAAATAATCCTCAAACTCCTCCTCCTCCTCAGATAGTTCCCTTCTAACCGCAGCAAGTTCCTCCCTTTCCTCCTTTTCAAGTTGCGCAAAAATTTGTTCTTCATATCTTTCTTGCTGCTCCTTTTTCTGCTGTTCAATAACCGCTTTTTTTTCCTCTTCCAACCTTTGCTGTTCGAGAAGCGCTTTTTCTTCGTCTTCCATCCTCCATTGCCGCTGCAACTCAGCTTCCTGGACATAGTACTCATGCTCATCATAGGGATCATCATGGTTTAGGATGGTTGTATCATTGCAGGGTTTAACTTGATTATGAATTTGGGATTCTGATATTACTATGTGTTGTTGCGCAGAATCCAAACGTGATTTCCTGAAAGCACAAATTTCAAAATATAAGATATTGTTAATATATGAAAACAAATTACAGTTATTAAATAAAGTAACTTACTTGTTGGTATTGGCTTGGATTTCTTCTAGATTGGCAGCAGTTGAGTTTCTCTTGATTGATCCAGACATTTTAGGAATTTTTTTAAAATATTTGAAGAGTGTATGGATTGTTTGAACAATGATTTTGAGATATCCATTGCACCCAATGAGGTGTATATATAATCTGACCAAAGAATATGAACAAGCAGAGTAGATGGTTACAGAAAGTTATATGCATGCGTGTAATAATTATTTTGTAAACTTCTAAGAAAAATCTTTGTTCAATGTTAAATGCATTAAAATGTGTAAATATAGTTAATTCAACTAAATTTATTGTCTTTGTATTTATTGCTTAAAAATTACATCCACCAATTATTTCAAATTCAGTCCTAATTATATTATGTTTAAACATTGTAACAATGATAGTTGTAACCACACAATTTTATAAATTGCATTTATAAAATTGCGTTTAAACATAGCGTGCAGAAAACACTATTATAAAACGCAATTTTATAAATTGCGTTTATAAATCGCAATGTTTTTGTAACAATGACAGTTGTAACCACGCAATTCTTAATTTGAGGAGGATAATAAGAGAAGTATCCATGCAATTTTTATAAACTTAAATTTGAATAAATTATACATTAATATGGACAATGTTGGGAATAAGTTTAATACAACAATCATAATTACAGTATGCACATAAAATTGAATAAATTTACATTACAATTCTTGGCAGCATTGTAATGATCAGCAATCCATATTATATGTGCAAACAATTAGATCAATGTTGTTGCATGAATGTACCTAAATCCATTCAATTCTTGGCAGGATTGTAATGATCAACAGTCCATATTATATATGCAAACAATTAGATCAATGATGTTGCATGAATGGACCTAAATCCATTTAATTTTTGGCAGCATTGTAATGAACACAACAACATTGATCCATCCATTCCAACTGTATCATGTTCGGCATCCAACAGGAATGTTGATTATGAATTAGCTTATTTTCCTTCAATTAACAGAATTAACAGAATCATAATATGCAACAACCAAAAAGCGATTGATCATCAAATCCACCTATATCCTATATTTAACAGAAACATTGAATGAATATTTATCAGCCAAGGGATTAAACAGTCTTAATCTCTATTATAACAGATTGAAATTAGATCAAATGTTGTTGCATGAATGGACCTAAATTCATTCAATTCTTGGCAGCATTGTAATGATCAGCAATCCATATTATATGTGCAAACAATTAGATCAATGTTGTTGCATGAATGGACCTAAATCCATTCAATTCTTGGCAGCATTGTAATGATCACCAATCCATATTATATGTGCAAACAATTAGATCAATGCTGTTGCATGAATGTACCTAAATCCATTCAATTCTTGGCAGCATTGTAATGATCACCAATCCATATTATATGTGCAAACAATTAGATCAATGTTGTTGCATGAATGGACCTAAATCCATCCAATTCTTGGCAGCATTACAAAGAAGGGGATGAAGAATAGAGTTTTTGGATCTAAGAGATTGCACAAACATGGATGCCGAACACTTTGATTTTTGTGCTGCAGATATTGTGTGGGAGGGCTTTATATAAGTTTAAGGTTTAGATTATTTTAGGATAGGAGCGTCAGAAATCAAACACATAATGCGTTTTAATTTTAATGCCATAAAAACATTACTTAAAATAAATTCAGCGTTTTGAAAGTTTGATTTTTAAAAAAAATTTGAATTGCACAAACAGACGCTCCATTTGGATAAGTTAATTTAAGAAACTGTTTTATGAGTTGTGCATTAAAAATCTTGTACATTGGAGTTATATTAGGAAACTAATTACATTTTTTGTGCTTTAAAATACTTGTAAATTATTTTATTTTATTATATAAAAAAGATACAATGACAATTTTACTTTTAACAATTAATTTACAACTTCTTTATTATTTGTAATAATACCTTCAAATGAGGGTGATACGATAAATTTAATCTTTTATTTATTTTCGAAAGTAAACTATTAGTTTGGTACTTTCGAAAATTGTAAACTAAACTATAATTTTAAGACGAAAAAAGTAAAAACTTCTTATTGAAGGTGGCGCGTGAGGTAGGGCTGACTATGTGCGGCGTGAGCACGAAGACCGGTCTTAAATTGCATCAAAAGGAATTTTCATTGACTACATTCTCACAAATCAAATACTGTATCATTTTAGCTACTATTGTTTTTTACGTAATTTAAAATATAAAAACAGACAAGTTTTTGGGATAATCCAAAGTAAATATAAACTTACGAATTGTGGTTAAGTAAACAAAAATAATTTGTATAAGTTGTTTAAGCAAATACTTTGAATACAATACTCCTACTTTAGTTACATATGTTTGTGTCATATGCTGTTTTGGAATAGAGAAAAAGTTGGTATTTTTGAATTTGAAAAACAATAATGATGCAAGGTAATCGTAATGGTATTATTGAGCATTCACTTTAGTATCTTGCTATTGATAGGTTTCTATTTATGTTGAAATTTGAATAGTGAAAGTTGAAAAGATGACTCATAATTAAAGGAATACCGAATCCTACACCTCTGTTTGCCCTTACTTTGGTAGCACATTAAATTTCAGACCTAAAATAGCCCCTTATATGCATATAGGTATCACTTGGATGATTAAATCAGAAAATTATGAGATCGGTTTCTCTATTTGTTACAACCAACAAACCACAAAAACATACTACCAACTAGCGCCACTATGGCTCTATTTACAGAGATGACGGGTACAATTCATTATGAAATTCGATTTATATAACTATCATATATGTTTTGCACACCAAACAACCATACTTCAAGTCTAATCGTAACTTTATTTAGTTAAATACAATTAAATCTTTATGCATAAGCTAATAATACTTTAACCCACTAAAAAAGAGAAAATAGTCAAATAAGTTAGTAAAGTTTGTTTAAATGTTCACTTAAGTTACTAAAGTATTTTTGGTTACAAATCAGTTACTTATGTTTGGTTTACCTGTTATATAAGTTAATCTTTTGATTGCAACCTTTTGTTACTGGTAACTAAGTGACATGACATATAATATTAATGCGTTAACACACAAAAATGTTACCGTTTGTCAAAATATTCATCTACGTTACTAACATCTTTTTCGTTACAAATAGGTTACTAAAGTTAAGGTAACAGGTTAAATAAGTTACCATGTATGTTTTAACCCTTGGTACTAGAGATGCACAGAGCCGGTTAACCGAACCGGTTCGGTTTGTGTTTTAAAAAAACCGGTTCTTGGTCAAAGACCAAAAAACCGGTTGGGTCGGTTAACCGGTTCGGTTACAAACCGGTATAATGGCTAAAAAACTCTAACCGGTATAACCGGTTACTAACCGGTATAACCCGGTTACTAACCGATTCTAACCGCATTGCCGGTTTTTTTTTCGTTTTTCGTTTTAGAGCGGATGGTGAACCGTAGAGAAGCCGTAAGACTACAATTATTAAAAACATTACTTTTATTTAATAGAACATTACAAATACATTGAAAAGGAAATACAATTGAAAGGAAATACATCACACTCACACATAATACATAAAACATAACTAAAACGGATAACCTAATCGGATTCAGAACTGTCTAGGTTGACTTCGTTGTCGGACTTGGACCTAGCTTCTGCATTAGCTTCATCTTGTGAAAGTTCTTCATCGGTTAGTGATATCGCTTCACCCGATTTTACCTCATTCTCAAATACCTCTTCTTCAAAGTCTAAGGTGTGTTCAAGACTTGTCTTGTGTTGTACCCGCTCTTGTGCATCTATGTGATCTTTCAAGCACATGCACATCTCCAAAGACGCTGGAGTGAGTCTTGTTCTTCGATTAGATAAAACTCTTCCACTTGTTGAAAAAGCCGATTCCGAATCTACCGAAGTAGCTTGTACACTTAGCAAGTCACGAGCCATTCGGGATAAAACATGCCACATTTGTTCCTTTGATTTCCACCAAGCCAATTTATAAAGTCTATAAACTGATTGGTGGAAAGTTCGATCCATTTTCCCGAGACATACATATTAATTTCGTTGGATCCTTGTTCTTCAAGCCTTGCCCTTTTTTTTTTGCTTCTTGTAAAGAATTTATCATTTTTGCTATCGGATTCCTTGAACTCGTACCCGATGAAGATGAAGAACCAACATGTGATGAAGAAGGTATGTTACCATATGTTTCAAAGTAAACTTGCCATAAACCCTCAAAGGCATCATTGAAAGATTTTTTTGCATCATATGCAAAGTTCACATTTCTTTGAAAACACCCCAAATCATTAGTAATTGAATCAATGAACATCTCTACCCCGTTTACATTGAAAAATGGGTTTAACGCGGAGGAACAAGTAATTATTGATGGCAATTTTTGAAAGTATTTTCTTAGCTTTAATTTCATTGGTATGACCATTCTACAATTATACCACCTTCAAATTTAACCTTTGACACATCAAATAAATTTGTTGCAAAACCAAATGAGACGTTGGATAATAGACTCCCAACAATGTTTTGGTTGAGGTGTTAAAGATTTCAAGTAATCGGGTTAGTTTTTCAATAATATCCCAATTTTCAACCGAAAACCCATACTCAATATCACCATTACCATGCAACTCGTCATGAAAATTTTGTAAAGTCGTTTTCTGTTTTAAACCACACAAGAACATATGATATATGGAATTCCATCTTGTAGGAACGTCCCAATTAGGTGCCCAAAAAGGTTTTTCCGAATCTTTACACCATTTAATATATTGTGCATACCTTCGGTTGCCCGCTTTGAAAATATCTTTTAACATTTGTCTAAAACAACCTCTAATTGCACTTATAGAGTCAACATTTAGGCCATCTTGCACAACCAAGTTAATGATGTGTGCAACACATCGACTATGAAAAAATATCCCGTTCATAATTGGTTCGTATCCTGATTTTAATCTACTCATGGCTTTGGTATTGTTACTAACATTATCCAACGTAATTGAAAATATTTTGTTTTCCAAATGAAACCTTTTTAACACGGTACACAACAAAAAGGATAACTCAAGCGCCCCGTGAGGATATGGAAAGTCTTCAAATGCAATGACCTGCTTCATCATGAGCCAATTGCTCGGATCGATCCAATGTGCGGTAACACATATGTACGAACCGACGAACCCATGAGGAGTAGACCACACATCCGTAGTTAAGTTAACATTAGCATTTAAGTTTAAAAAGCCATCTTTAAGTTCTCGTTTAGCCGCTCTCCACATTTTCATAGCATCACGTTTAAGGGTAGAACGACTTACATTGTTGTATTTCGGTTGTAGAGTCTTCTGAAACACCCTAGTGATACGAGGGTTGTCGAAATGGTTAAATGGCAGCCCCTCTTGAATAACCAACCCGACAAATTGTTTTCGAACAACTTCCGGGTTATACAAAAATATGCCCCCTTCTCGAGTCACCGAGGGTTGACCCGCTTCCGCCTTGTTCTTGAGTGATTTACAATACCTTTGTTCAATATGAGACCTCGACGTCGAGGTGGAACCATGCTGCATGGTTTTAAAGCAATGCAAGCATTGAGCCTTATAAGCACCGTCCGTCATCCTCACGTATTGATACTCTTGCCAAATTGCAGCGGTGTGATTGTGAGTTGACATCACTTCTGCAACCGTTGGTTCTTCCTTTTCCGGTTTGGAAGATGTAGAACCAACACCGGTGTTACTTGAAGAAGCTTTGCCTTTACCTCGTCCTCCTACCATTTGTTATTAGTGAAACAAATTCGGTTTTGATTTTGAGTGTTTTTTTTCTAAAATGAAAGTAAAATGTGTTACTTGTGAATATTGTGTGATACAACTAGTGTACTTATAGCTAAAATGAAAGTAAAAAGATTCGAAAGTTAAAAAAAAGCTCTACCTACCCGGTCCTACTAGTACTAGCTATAAAAGCAAATTTCAAAATTTGAAAAAAAAGTGAGATTCCAAACCGGTTAACCGGTTAGACAAACCGGTTGGGAAAAGAACCGGTACAAACCAGCTCCTAGACTTCAAAATCTAAACCGGTTAGTAACTGCCGGTTTGGGAAATACTGTAACCGGTTATGAAAAAAACCGGTTGGGACCGGTTCCAGTTTTCGGTTCTAAACCGGTTAACCGGTTCCAAACCGGTATGTATGTGCATCTCTACTTGGTACTAGGTAAGTGCCGACGTGGAATTACTTATTTTTTTATTTGTTTAAAGAGTAAATTATCTTTAATTTTTAAATTATGCGTATCCTAATAACGTATGATTCAAGAAAAATGATCGTAGCAAACCATCTGCTCGTAAACTATCTTCAAATTCTTTCATTTTACTTTTTCACTAAGACATGATAAGCAACTATCTCGATTGGGTTGACAACGGAAGAAGGGTGAGTGTGTGCCGTATGAATGGGTGATGGTAGTTGTAGTGGTGGATTGGTTACGATGGCCGGAGATTGTGGTGGCTGGTGAGAGTGACATCAATCTTTTTCGGTGGTAGCGTTTTCTTCTATAGAGATGGTGGTGGTGAGAACTGGTGGTGGTGGTCGTTGTGCTGATGAACGAACATTAGGAGTCAACAACATTCTTGTTTGAGGGGAGACCCACAAAGTGTTGATGTGGCCATAACTACAGGTTACCAACAAGTTGCCCACCATCGGAGTAAACTAATTGTAACTTTTTAAAACTTCAGTAACTCATATAATTAATCCGTATACTTGAGTAACCTTTTTATTACAAAAAATACTTTAGTAACTTAGGTGAATATTTAAGCAAACTTTAGTAACCTATTTGTCTTTTTCCCCACTAAAAAATGCTATTACTATATTCTACTAACAATTTACACGTTAGTAGTAATTTTTAGTCTAGAGTGTAACAAATTGCCAATATCATCCAATGTTAAAACCTCGAAGCATGGACCACTTGTTAACCTAACGTTTTATTTTAGTAACATTATCCAATGCACCTTCTTAACCACGAACTGTAGTTATCATAATGTGTGCCCCGCCTTTATACCAATGTGTATCTTTCCCAACTCCTTCGCCAAGCAACTCATGTTTAATTTTACTTTAAGGTATTTGTCTTTCAACCGTATTTGAGCCACTGTAATATCATCGTTGCTAACTTGAAAACCCCAGCTTCACGATTTCTTTGAGCTCCTTACAGTTCTACCTCAAACCAAACATTTTGAACATTTAGCCCATAGACTCTCGTCTTAACATCAAGACCAAGTTACTTGAACCCAACTTGTTTTAAACCTTCATGCTTTTTACAGTTTTATCATTGAGCTTTTCGATGTTTAACTTAGTACTTATACCAGCCATTCTTCTTTAACCTTTCTAAAATATTGTCTATTTTATTAACCAACTTTACCCAGAAGCCTACAAGTCATGTGCTAAATCCGCTTTCTTGTAAAGATTGATCTACTAAGTTTTCAAAAACCTTAAAGCTTTGATCTTTCCACCTAAATTATACCATCTTGATATATTTTGTACTCCAAGTAATCGCTTTACTTGAATCAAAAAACAAATCTAAACCTTACTTTTCTTTTAAGAATCACCGCGACTTAAATTTCAGAAACAACAAATTTCTTCAAATTTCAATAATATAAAATAATTATTAATCAACAAAACCCTAAAACCATTTTAACCTTCAAACTTAGTCAGCTCAACACCTTTAAAAAAACCCTGAGGCTTAAATATTCAATTTTGTATAAACCTTTTTGAAGCTTGAACGTTATCTAATTAAACCTTTGCAATGCCAACATTGATAAACTTCAAGACTCTAGTAAAAATCAACGATCTCAAGCATTCAAACCCTTGATCGAAATGAACTTTGAATAGAATTTAAAGATTCCTGACCAAACCTCAAGAAGTAGTCTCTTACCTTTCTGGTTTTTCGGTTTACGTGTAACGAGAGGAGACTTGACGTTGCGGATTTGTTAACCATTAGATCGCTGTAAAAATCTAATCGTAGGTCTTTTTGGAGTTTTTCTTGATTCGTGATTCCGCTCTAGTAACCGTATCTATTGTTGAAAGTAATCCAACAAATCGGTTTCTAGCGCGAAACCAAGAATCAAAAATAAATCTAACAAGACCTACGATTAGAATTTCACAACGATTTAAATGTTAACGAATTTGTAATTTCAAATCCTACACCACTCTAAATAAAAGTAAGAAGGTGTTGAAAAATGTGAAAGCAATTAATGCGGAAGTGAATTGTAAGTCTCCGAAGCCATCTCTAAGTAAAGAAGATGTAGATTTGATGAAGTACTTTGAAGTACACATGAAAGAAAGATTGAAGCATCGTCGTTAAATGAGAAGGTGGTAGAGTTATGTAAATGAAAGAACATTTATGAAGAAAGTGGGGAGAATTATCAACCATGAGAGGGAGATTGTTAAAAAGGTTGTAAGTGCTAATTATTAGTTATAAGAGTGTCTAATTTATTAGTAATTTTGTATTACTTTTATGTTTTAAGAAAATAGAATAAATGGAATTATGTCATCAATAAGAAAATAATGGTATAATTACACAAAGAAGGTAGATTAGAGATTAGTATAAATAGAGAGATTTGTCTCACTAAATAAGGTTTTGTCATAAGTTGTAAGACTCTCCTCTCTTTATTTATTTCTATTTCTCCTTTCTAATGAAAAAATAAATATTGTAAAACATTTATTTTATCTTTCCTTAGTACTCTTTCATTGTTTATGTTGCTCATCATACATAATCTACATATATAACATTATTTAACCATTTCATTGAGGAAAATGACTCAAAACTTCTTTTGGAAGGAAAAAAAATCAAAAGACCTTACATTGCATACAACATTAACTTTAGTGCCATCAATTAATAAAAATAAGTTGCGTACCTAACATTCAAATTGGCCTAAAGTATGATATATTTTTATGCATTTTTTCCTAAAACAAATGATTAATAGAACCTTTAAAAACAGTTATTGATAACATAGATTCTAGTATATTCTAAAGTAATGGATTATAAGTACTGAGATTGTTTGCGAGTTCAGCGGGTCTATTAGTCTTTATCTCTATAAGTATTTCTCAATGCATCTCTTATGTGGTGTTCATTGTCTAACATGGTATCCCACTATGTCTTATCGTGAGACCTAGTCGACAACCTTAAGTCGACGTCTCAAGCCACCCCGTCAACCCTAGTTTTCGCCATCAGCACAAAAGAGTTAACTAACGTAGTCAACGTCATTAGTTTCGTTATTAAATTCCAGAGAAAGTCATAATGAAATCATTGCTGTAGCCTTGAGGATGCAGCACCGCGCTTCGTAACTAGCCGTCTAGTTCCGAAAACGATATCAGCTCATTGTTTTGCTTATAATTCCCAAACTACTAAGAGTTAGATGACGCCTTCAACGATAGTGGATTCGTAATTAAGTTCCAAATAATTTTTTATCAAAACCAACCCCAAGCTTAGTAACAAGCCGTCGGGTTTAGAAAACAACATTTGCTCAAGGTGTTGCTTATAAATTTTAAACCGCTAAGAGTTAGATTACGCCGTCAGCGACACTAGATTTGTACTCAAGTTTCTAACAGCAAGCTACCGTAATTGTCGCCTCCAAGTCAAACGCGTCTCCACTCTTCGTTATAAGTCCACGCAACCGTCGAAACAATATCTCTACGTTTATCTGTTGCGACTTGTTACAATTGAAGCCTATATTCTTTATCAAGAAATCTATCTTTATTTTTATTCTTCTAGTAATTATACTTTACACTTTAATTTGAGTTCGCAATTTCGCCTTTCAAGTTGCAAGAGTATTAAGCAATAGATTATAAGTCATGATCCCATCTCTAAGTTCAGATCCAATGTTTCCATTTATTGTCTTTCTAAGTATTTCTCAATAAATCGTATATATCTCTCAATGAATCTCACCTTCCTCATTGCATAACATTCTTAAGGCTGGAGAGAGTGGGAGGTGGGTTAGGAGGTGAGTTTCTACGTGACCCTAATCTACGCGTGGGTTCCCATCCCCTCTCCCAAAAGTCATTGATAGTCGTAGAAATACGTCTTTTAGGAAAAAGAGCGTATAATTGGCAAGTATTAAGTTGCACGTTTTAGGAAAAACGCGAAACCGAACAAATGCGAGTTCGTTCTCGAGGAGGTGTGTGGATTAATGTGCCAATAAGTATAATCAAAAGTTTGGGGTAGTGTCGTTTTTGGAAGAGAAAAGAAATAAATAAAAGACGAGGTACGTTAAAAACTACACTACGACGGCGAAAACGTGAAATCGTAAAACCTACAAAAACCTAAAAAGTCTCTAAAATTCACCAAAATTTAAACTTAAACTAATAAAAATACAAATAAAACAATTTTGAAAACCAAAAAGTCCAAAAGCTTTTTAATAATTTTATAATAATTTTTAAAGTTAAAGAAAAATCCTAAATTTAAATAAAATCGAAAATAAGACTTTTTGAAAACTTTAATAGATGTAAACCTGAAAATATAAAATTAAAACCTAAAAATATTTTTTATAAAATTTTAAAACTATTTTAACTATTTTTAAACTATTTAATTAAAAACGGGAAATAAAATAATGTTAAAAAATAAATAAATAAAGAGAAAAATTAAAACTTTATTCCAAAAAAATCTAAAGCTAAAGTACTAACATAAGAAAAATAAGAACTGTCAAAATTGCTTATTCAATAAGCTTATATGGGCTTATATACACTCGGCTTATATTAAATGGAAGAAACCAAAATGTTTTTAATACTTGGTGGGTGGAGAGGTATGACAAGAAAAACTATCCGGATCACTGGTAAACACGTTACTCCTCCGAAAGGGAGGTCGCGTGTTCGAGCTCAGGCCAGGTAAGTTTTTGCTAAAATATATATATATATTTTTTTTGTTAAAGACTTGTCTATAGTGACCCAATAACTCCCAAAACACTAACTAACTTCCAATATGCACGAATTAAGCTCAAGTAAAGCCTCAAACAGTGCTCAGACCTGAACCTTATTACCCCCTTTTTTATTGTGCTTGTTCTTAGTTTTTAGCTTTTGGGGAATTCTTGGATTGCCCGGGTAATTTGGATGGCGTTGCTGGGCAGCAGACGGCACCCCCACAACAATTGAGTTGTGGGGAGTCAAATGCAAGCAAAAAAAGCAGGTCAAACAAAAGATTGCACATAAACAAGGCAATTTAATGTTACTGTATCGACTATATGGGGTCTGATGGTTAAGTAGGCCAAACAGTGGACTTAAGAGCTATGTTTAGACACCCAAAATCCTGATTCAAACTGATATGCTCCTAAGTTAACCTATGTTATACACTAGTGTCCAATACCAAGACACCAAACTTAAAATCACAGCCTACCTACCCTATTATCACAGCAAAAAGAGACAGGTCTGGGCATTTTTAGGCAATTCAGTAAGTGTCTACAAGGATTATGAGCCACCAAAAGTGTACCAACACCTAGATACTAGACTGCCTAAACCTAACTTAATCCTACACTAGCTTTGTAAACCTAAGTTGGCACATTACAACACCTCTATGAAACCTCAAAGTTTGTTGGTGTGAATAGTGAACAGTAGTGAAGTTTAATGATTTTTTTGGGCAGTTTGGTGTGTGAAGAACAATCAACTCATGGCCAACTATCAACTAAACTTAAGGTTAAATTACTCCAATGCCTAAACTATCCTTGGACCTAGATGTAAACAAACTTCAATCCACAAATTATCATGAATTAAATCCTTAAGTACCCTACTGTTTATATCTAGGCAGTTTTTACGCTAAAATATGCAAACCTATTTCTAACTCCTAACTATAGAAACCAAAGCTGAAAACTAATAGAAAATGACCAATCAAGAGTGCCTAGGCCTGTTGATTCGAATGTGTTCTCATCCGCAGCTTCATAACACACAGAACCAAACACCCCTATGCTTACTATCACACCGTGGTTAAGACAAATGAGTAGACCTCTATTTCTATCTATATTCAAACATAAACTTAAACCTAAACGACTGAACAAAAGATCAAATAAACCGTTTACTCTTAAACCTAAACACCAACAAACCAAAACTAAACTAATATTAACTAGCCTACAAGTTCTTAACACCTAATCAATACTAATCAAAGAAATAGAAAGTTAATAACTATCACATGGCAGATTTATGAAAGAAAAACATTAAAACCAAATTTTTGTTGACAAGACCCAAACTTTTGGTACCCTCTGATCACCCTAGACCTAACAAGAAAGTGCAGAATTTAGCTAACCTTGAGGGTCGCTTACTACCCACAAAACTAGCTCTCCCAAACACCCCTATATAAGTGAGATAACCATTTTTCAAAAGCTTTTGTTTAAAAACACCTTGAAACCACAAGATTTCTAATGACAAAGATCAAGTATCTTGCAAATGCTAAATTACGAGCAACGTATCATCAATTCAATGCATACATTCAAGAATCAAACAAGAACATACAAATTTGGACAGAAATTATAAACAAAAGAGAAAAAAAAAACATACCTCTAGGACGCACATCCACGCCCTAGGCTGTTTGAGCTGAAGTGTACGCTTGTACACTAGCTTTCCGAGCTGCTAAGAGAAACAAACAAACCAACACCAAGTCTTGTGGACTTGGTTTGGTATTCACAAATATCAAAGTAACCACTGATTTTTCACTTCCTTTCTTAAAAATTACTTGAAAACTTTAAAACCAAATCACCAAACATAAATTTAACACAAAATTTGATCCTATGAACAAACTCCGTTTTCACTTCATTTGTACATGAATTCAGACCTGTGGATCTCAAAAATTTATACAAAATTCTTTGAAAAATCTTTGATAAACAGAATTTTAAAAGGAAAATGATAAAAATTGCAAGTAATTAAAAAAAACTGATAAAGTAAATGAATTGAGAAACAATGGAACTCAAACTCTTTTTCATTAAAATTGTATAAATAACAAAGTAATAAAAAAGAAAATTTGGAACAAAGGGCACAAGTACAAGTTGCTGGCTCCTTTTATAGGCATAATGGGATAATTCTAGAATACATAAAACGTATGTAAACCCTAGCTGATGTTTCTCTAAATTACCCTTGGTCAAAGTTTGAAGAAAGTCTTGGTCATAGCTTGCCATCTTGTGATCTTTGTCTTCACATGTTATGCCCAGCTGGAATCTTTGATCATAGTCGTTTAATGACCATTGGGGGTCAAGGAATCAACCAGGATCGTCGATCCTGTCTGTTTTGGAAAAAGGTGGGAAAGTGACACAGCAGGGGATGTGGGGTGTGGCACATGGGGTGTGTTCCTGAAGGAATCTTGGGTGGGGTTGTGATTAGCATACCCTAAATCACATATCTGGAGACTTTCAAGCTTTAATTTTGGGTTAAATTAAAAGAAGGTGATTAGGGTTTATAGGAGTCCATAGTGGGGGATTTGATTTATTTTTGGGAATAAAAAGTGTTACCCGCTCCTAAAAGTATTTTAATAATCTGTTTAAAGCAGATTAATTATATTAAAACATGGGGTTTAATGGGTCGGGTATTAGGGATGGTTTGGTGGGCTTTGGTTGGGTTTAAAGTGGGTGTTGACCACATTGACCGGGTTTGGGTTTCATTTTAGGCAGAAGTGACCCCCAATGTTTGCAAGATGGTGCATATAATGTTTTCCACAGCCTTTTTCTTCACTTTCCTTTGTATGCAACTTTGGATAAGTTGTCAAAATTGGCACATAGTAATTCCAAACTTAATACAAGGACCAATGTTGCATTTCCTCAATTCTTTAAGGGCTTATAAGGCATAATATTGAAACTTTAGGACCAAACTTGTAATAATTGAGGTTTACAAGGGTCTAAAGTGACAAGTCTTCAAAAGTTGAGGGACCATTCTTGACAATCTTCAAATCTTCAAGGACTTAATTGGAAAATCATGATTCGGGTCCGGTTCTTTGTGCGGCTTCGTTTCCCGTGTTCGTTTTTGCTTCATTCTTGTGATCTTTTTGTTGATTTCACGATATCCGTAATTAAAAATACACAATGAACAAACACAAGCATATATTTGGGTATTTTGATGATATTTTAAGCATTTTAAGCCCGATTTGGACGATGAGACTATGTATAGTTGCAGTCTCATCACTCCCCCATACTAAACCATTGTCGTGTCCTCACGCAATGCTAGAATTAAGTATCATAGCACTTCCAAAATTCATTTTATGATGACATTTATTGAAGACATAAAGTTAAATAAACTACTACACGCGTTTTAGACATAATGTATTGTTTTCATCACGAGAAAGTGACTTTTGGGATCATAGAACAAGAACACGTGAATGCTTCGTTAGAAATAATTTCGTCGTCCTCGATTTTCACCCAATTCCATGCTAAGCGTGTAACGAGATCATTGTTATTATAAGTTAGCAACACGATCACATCTCATGAGTGTTAATTACGAACCTAAACTCCCTTATTCCTACTTGGTATCTCTTATATTTTATTATGTCTTAATGATCACGAGGATACATCATTGACTTATGCGTGAATAGAGATTAAGTCTAAAAATAGAGTTTTAATGGTGTAACCAAAATCATTAAATTAATAATTCATCCTAATAGACAACGATGTCAAAAAATTAAGTCAACAAGAAGGATCGATAAACACGATTTTATAACGGTTTTGAACATGAGACTTATTACCAAGACTTTTATACGCCCCCTAACGGAAGGGCCTTATTATCTTTGGTTTACCTCCATCTTTTATTCAACTTCGCCATGAAGCTTTTATTATGACTTCGGTCTTGCCTTGCCTTTTATTATCCGCCTCATCGGTGGTTTTATTAGCCAAAGACGTATATCCTCACGCTAAAGCGAATTTTGGATCTTTAAAGCTTCAAAGATTAAGGCTTGATTCACTTTCAATTTGGGCATAGATTTTTCGGCCTTGTGAGCTTCAAATTTTTGCTTAATTTTGGTGAGCACTTGAAATCTTATTATTGGGTGAAGCTTTCGATTATTCGGGTGCCAATACTTCAAAACCGTGACGCTGGCGATACCTTAATGTCTTCCCAATTTAATTACATGGAAACTACTAAAACAAATTAGAAACCAACAATAGTGACTAAACCTCCAAATCAATATTTATTAACAATTTATTATACAAAAGTGTGGGGAAAATAAGCTAATAATTACTACACATGAGATCGTGATGATTACGAGACTTATAAATAACTCTATCATTTCTCGTCCTCATTTAAGAGACTTAGCCTAAAAAGTTAAGGAATCGAAGCTAAGCGCTCAACACGCACGGTCGAGTCAAAAATTACTCTCATTCTCACCATCGGAAAACCTACATTCGTGTCTTAAACACTTATGAAAAATACGAAAAAAATTAGAATTTGGCCATTTTTAGCCTTATTTGCAACAAAACGATAGCAAAAAGATGAAAATTGGATTGCGTGGTGACGTAAGCAAGGTGAAGTATCTACTCACCCCCACATACTAAAACTAAACATTGTCCTCAATGTTTCGAGTCTAGGGGTGTAAACACCCCCATACTAGAGACGAAGTCGAATGCTTAATCTCGAGCATGGAAAGGGTAAAACGAATAACCTAAAAGCCGTTTATGAATTATGCTAATAAGATAAACGTTAGAACATAAAAGGATATCATCGGATATCGGAATCTCCAAAGGAAACGATCGAAGCTCGAGTGATCCGTAAAACGAACACGAGAGGCTTCAATGATGACGATGAACCTAATAAATCACAATCACAAACAACCACGAAACAAAGGTTGGAAGAGCACAAGTCCGCTCGTTACATTAACTAAGAACGCGATAATATTTACATGGATAAGCATGGGTCTCCCCCACGAGGCACCTTGTTTTTGATAACCGAGTCAAAAGCTCGACTCGAATCCCCATAAATGTGATCATTTAGGGATAATCTTGGTTCGGTCATCTTTGGTGGGACTTACATGTAATCAAGGCCTAAAAGCAATCGTGTATAAAGGCAAAACCTCTATACCGGGATCAAAGATCGTGTCTTCGTTTTCGGATGATAAACGAAACAACACGACTTTCAACATCATCCCCCAAAGGGACACAAGAAAATAGCATAAGAAGAGAAGGATGGGACATTGGTTGGGCATAAAAATCGAGTTACTCGAGGTAAACTCTCACCGTAAGTGTAGAAAGATTTTCTAGTGACTACTTCGGTAAAAGACCGAGATTTTATCTTAAACGTGATACCGGGGTCAAAAATCTCGTCCTCGGTGGAGAAGTGTGAGGGAACAAATGGGGCTTCCCCCATACTAGATCCACACAAAACGTCGTCAAAAGAAGTAGACGCGTTTGTAGCAAGTTCAATTAAACGAGGTGATGACGGAGTTAACTTTGGAAAATTTTTCAAATCAATTGTAAAATCTTTTCCTTTTTCATTTTTAAACTCATTGTTACGAAAACCCAAGTTGATTAAATTGAAAATATTTGGTGTTTCCAAAACAATTCTAGGCACACTTAAAATTTTCACATTTATCTTGAAGGCGGGAGGAGGATTTGAATTTTTAAAACGTGAATCAATTAATAAAACATCCCCCTCCGAGCTAACGCAACGGTCCTCATCAAACTCGAAAATCAAAGGTGGGTCATCAAGAATACGTTTGATCTCGGAAAAATCGCCATCGGGATCAAAAACGTCTTCTCTTCCTCGTGGAAGAGGTTTGGAAATTAATTTATCGATAGTCGAGTCGCTAGCTCCAACCGTCGTGAAACTAGGAATAGAAGGCTCTTCGATTGAAGATTTTGCCTTTGTCGTTTTGACCTCGATATCAAAAAACGTATCGATGTGAGCAAGGCCATCGGCGGACTTCTCACATGATAAATCCAAAATCTCACTCAGTGTGGGATTAGGAGTAAAAGGCTCGTCTCGTGACGATTTTGCCTTGACGGTTTCAACTTTGTCCTTCGAAGGGATCGAACGTGAGTTTTCAAACATTTTAGCAAAACTACTAACACGTCCCTTCGGAATTAATTTCCGTTCATCTTGTAAAAACGAGGGTTCAACGATTTCCTTTAAAACCTTTTCACATTTTTCTTTTTTAAAATCACTTAATGGAATTTCTTTGTCAAAATCAAGTGTATATTGATTTAGAAAATCCTCAATAATTTCATCCTCATTAGAAAAATTAGGTTTAGAAGGTACAAGATTTAATAATCCCAAGTATCCTACGAGTTTTTCCTTTGGTTTATTTTCAAAAACATTTTTCAAAACTTCGTTGGATGACGTTTTTGTTTCCTCTACGTTTTTGCAAGACGACGAAGGTTGCACGACTCTAAAATTCGAGAGATTGGGATCAATACGAGACGTACGAGTCTTAGGAGTCGAAATAACTTGAACCTCTCCCTCGAGATTAGGATTGGTGACGTTCTATGAAGAACTCGACTCGTATGAAGCTACTTTTTTCTCTAAGGTCTCAATCGTTGAAAGAAGTTCATTTTGCTTATTAGTGTAAGCCTCCACAACTTTATCAACAATTTTATCCCATCTTTCGTCAAGTAGGTCAAATAAACGTTCTTGTTCTTTAGAAGCGGCATCATATTCGTTTTCCAACTCGGTTCTCATGGAGGCCATTTCCTTTAAGTAAAATTCCTTTTGAGTTTCCAATTGTTTTTCGTAATGTTCCTTAAGATTCGTAACTTGTTCTTGAATCATCGTTAAGTTTGCATTATTTCGTCTCATATAATCACAAAAGGCGTTTTGATTCATTTCATCATTTTGATTTTGATCACAATTAAAAGACGAATCATATGACGAGTAGAACGAAGACGATGGGTGATCTTGGTCGTAAGATTGAAAATTATCACCATGATCACGTGGAGCGGAGTTATAGATATAACCCTCTCGACCTCCAATAACCTTACAATTAAAACAATTGGCACCATCGGGCGGGCCTCCACAATATGGACACGAATAATATCCAATATCATTCGACATGATGCAACGAGAACGGTGTTACGAGAATTAAACGTTATAGAGGGTGAAAGAAGAGAATTATGAAATTAGAGGGAATGTAGAAGACTATTTTTGTACTTTTGATTGTTTTTTAATTTTTTTGGTATTTTGAATGTATTACGTAGACAAAAATCTACAAATCTCTCCTCGAATCGACTTTCTCGATTAAAGGAGCCTCAAGGAATGAAAACGATCACGTGGAGTAAACGCTTTCGATGACTTTAGAACATTGGTGGAACACCAAAACGTTCAAGAGGGTTTTAATCTTGAAAACAAGCAAATATATATACGTAGATAATACTTTGGTTGGCAAACCCTCGATTAGCCCTTTTTCTCAAAACACGCACAAGCAAGCGGGGGAAACGAGGCGGCGCTAAGTACTTAAGAGCCTTTTTCCCTTAGGTCGTGAAATACAACCGCCTTATACCCACCTTATAGTTTGTGTTAATTGAAATTAAGCCTCACGAAAGTATTTATCTATTTTGCCTTTTACTTTTGCTTTGGATTCGAATACAATGATCGAGTGATGAAATCCCGAATCAAGGTTGTGATTTCTCACGTATTTGGAGTACTTGTATTTTTATTGTTCTACGTAAGTACAATATATTACTAATATTCACAATAAAAACGAAAACCAATATATCTACAATATAGTAAAATGATGTTGTGTGTTTAATTTAGGAAAACTAAACACAATTTATTTGGATACTATAATATAATAAGGAAAAATAACAAAAATGAGTATGTACGCTTTTCAAAATGTGAAAAGCAAAAACGCACCACTCACAAAAACACGATACTAATAATGGCACACTAAAAACACCTCCCCGGCAGCGGCGCCATTTTGATAGTCGTAGAAATACGTCTTTTAGGAAAAAGAGCGTATAATTGGCAAGTATTAAGTTGCACGTTTTAGGAAAAACGCGAAACAGAACAAATGCGAGTTCGTTCTCGAGGAGGTGTGTGGATTAATGTGCCAATAAGTATAATCAAAAGTTTGGGGTAGTGTCGTTTTTGGAAGAGAAAAGAAAGAAATAAAAGACGAGGTACGTTAAAAACTACACTACGACGGCGAAAACGTGAAATCGTAAAACCTACAAAAACCTAAAAAGTCTCTAAAATTCACCAAAATTTAAACTTAAACTAATAAAAATACAAATAAAACAATTTTGAAAACCAAAAAGTCCAAAAGCTTTTTAATAATTTTATAATAATTTTTAAAGTTAAAGAAAAATCCTAAATTTAAATAAAATCGAAAATAAGACTTTTTGAAAACTTTAATAGATGTAAACCTGAAAATATAAAATTAAAACCTAAAAATATTTTTTATAAAATTTTAAAACTATTTTAACTATTTTTAAACTATTTAATTAAAGACGGGAAATAAAATAATGTTAAAAAATAAATAAATAAAGAGAAAAATTAAAACTTTATTCCAAAAAAATCTAAAGCTAAAGTACTAACATAAGAAAAATAAGAACTGTCAAAATTGCTTATTCAATAAGCTTATATGGGCTTATATACACTCGGCTTATATTAAATGGAAGAAACCAAAACGTTTTTAATACTTGGTGGGTGGAGAGGTATGACAAGAAAAACTATCCGGATCACTGGTAAACACGTTACTCCTCCGAAAGGGAGGTCGCGTGTTCGAGCCCAGGCCAGGTAAGTTTTTGCTAAAATATATTTTTTTTTTTTGTTAAAGACTTGTCTATAGTGACTCAATAACTCCCAAAACACTAACTAACTTCCAATATGCACGAATTAAGCTCAAGTAAAGCCTCAAACAGGCTCAGACCTGAACCTTATTACCCCCTTTTTTTATTGTGCTTGTTCTTAGTTTTTAGCTTTTGGGGAATTCTTGGATTGCCCGGGTAATTTGGATGGCGTTGCTGGGCAGTAGACGGCACCCCCCACAACAATTGAGTTGTGGGGAGTCAAATGCAAGCAAAAAAAGCAGGTCAAACAAAAGATTGCACATAAACAAGGCAATTTAATGTTACTGTATCGACTATATGGGGTCTGATGGTTAAGTAGGCCAAATAGTGGACTTAAGAGCTATGTTTAGACACCCAAAATCCTGATTCAAACTGATATGCTCCTAAGTTAACCTATGTTATACACTAGTGTCCAATACCAAGACACCAAACTTAAAATCACAGCCTACCTACCCTATTATCACAGCAAAAAGAGACAGGTCTGGGCATTTTTAGGCAATTCATTAAGTGTCTACAAGGATTATGAGCCACCAAAAGTGTACCAACACCTAGATACTAGACTGCCTAAACCTAACTTAATCCTACACTAGCTTTGTAAACCTAAGTTGGCACATTACAACACCTCTATGAAACCTCAAAGTTTGTTGGTGTGAATAGTGAACAGTAGTGAAGTTTAATGATTTTTTTGGGCAGTTTGGTGTGTGAAGAACAATCAACTCATGGCCAACTATCAACTAAACTTAAGGTTAAATTACTCCAACGCCTAAACTATCCTTGGACCTAGATGTAAACAAACTTCAATCCACAAATTATCATGAATTAAATCCTTAAGTACCCTACTGTTTATATCTAGGCAGTTTTTATGCTAAAATATGCAAACCTATTTCTAACTCCTAACTATAGAAACCAAAGCTGAAAACTAATACAAAATGACCAATCAAGAGTGCCTAGGCCTGTTGATTCGAATGTGTTCTCATCCGCAGCTTCATAACACACAGAACCAAACACCCCTATGCTTACTATTACACCGTGGTTAAGACAAATGAGTAGACCTCTATTTCTATCTTTATTCAAACGTAAACTTAAACCTAAACGACTGAACAAAAGCTCAAATAAACCGTTTACTCTTAAACCTAAACACCAACAAACCAAAACTAAACTAATATTAACTAGCCTACAAGTTCTTAACACCTAATCAATACTAATCAAAGAAATAGAAAGTTAATAACTATCACATGGCAGATTTATGAAAGAAAAACATTAAAACCAAATTTTTGTTGACAAGACCCAAACTTTTGGTACCCTCTGATCACCCTAGACCTAACAAGAAAGTGCAGAATTTAGCTAACCTTGAGGGTCGCTTACTACCCACAAAACTAGCTCTCCCAAACACCCCTATATAAGTGAGATAACCATTTTCAAAAGCTTTTGTTTAAAAACACCTTGAAACCACAAGATTTCTAATGACAAAGATCAAGTATCTTGCAAATGCTAAATTACGAGCAACGTATCATCAATTCAATGCATACATTCAAGAATCAAACAAGAACATACAAATTTGGACAGAAATTATAAACAAAAGAGAAAAAAAAACATACCTCTAGGACGCACATCCACGCCCTAGGCTGTTTGAGCTGAAGTGTACGCTTGTACACTAGCTTTCCGAGCTGCTAAGAGAAACAAACAAACCAACACCAAGTCTTGTGGACTTGGTTTGGTATTCACAAATATCAAAGTAACCACTGATTTTTCACTTCCTTTCTTAAAAATTACTTGAAAACTTTGAAACCAAATCACCAAACATAAATTTAACACAAAATTTGATCCTATGAACAAACTCCGTTTTCACTTCATTTGTACATGATTTCAGACCTGTGGATCTCAAAAATTTAAACAAAATTCTTTGAAAAATCTTTGATAAACAGAATTTTAAAAGGACAATGATAAAAATTTCAAGTAATTAAAAAAAAACTGATAAAGTAAATGAATTGAGAAACAATGGAACTCAAACTCTTTTTCATTAAAATTGTATAAATAACAAAGTAATAAAAAAGAAAATTTGGAACAAAGGGCACAAGCACAAGTTGCTGGCTCCTTTTATAGGCATAATGGGATGATTCTAGAATACATAAAACGTATGTAAACCCTAGCTGATGTTTCTCCAAATTACCCTTGGTCAAAGTTTGAAGAAAGTCTTGGTCATAGCTTGCCATCTTGTGATCTTTGTCTTCACATGTTATGCCCAGCTGGAATCTTTGATCA
This sequence comes from Glebionis coronaria, assembly GCA_025667525.1. NCBI lineage: Eukaryota > Viridiplantae > Streptophyta > Magnoliopsida > Asterales > Asteraceae > Glebionis > Glebionis coronaria. The sequence goes on from CM046875.1 coordinate 101,668,432, forward strand.
TAGTCGTTTAATGACCATTGGGGGTCAAGGAATCAACCAGGATCGTCGATCCTGTCTGTTTTGGAAAAAGGTGGGAAAGTGACACAGCAGGGGATGTGGGGTGTGGCACATGGGGTGTGTTCCTGAAGGAATCTTGGGTGGGGTTGTGATTAGCATACCCTAAATCACATATCTGGAGACTTTCAAGCTTTAATTTTGGGTTAAATTAAAAGAAGGTGATTAGGGTTTATAGGAGTCCACAGTGGGGGATTTGATTTATTTTTGGGAATAAAAAGTGTTACCCGCTCCTAAAAGTATTTTAATAATATGTTTAAAGCAGATTAATTATATTAAAACATGGGGTTTAATGGGTCGGGTATTAGGGATGGTTGGGTGGGCTTTGGTTGGGTTTAAAGTGGGTGTTGACCACATTGACCGGGTTTGGGTTTCATTTTAGGCAGAAGTGACCCCCAATGTTTGCAAGATGGTGCATATAATGTTTTCCACAGCCTTTTTCTTCACTTTCCTTTGTATGCAACTTTGGATAAGTTGTCAAAATTGGCACATAGTAATTCCAAACTTAATACAAGGACCAATGTTGCATTTCCTCAATTCTTTAAGGGCTTATATGGCATAATATTGAAACTTTAGGACCAAACTTGTAATAATTGAGGTTTACAAGGGTCTAAAGTGACAAGTCTTCAAAAGTTGAGGGACTATTCTTGACAATCTTCAAATCTTCAAGGACTTAATTGGAAAATCATGATTCGGGTCCGGTTCTTTGTGCGGCTTCGTTTCCCCTGTTCGTTTTTGCTTCATTCTTGTGATCTTTTTGTTGATTTCACGATATCCGTACCTAAAAATACACAATGAACAAACACAAGCATATATTTGGGTATTTTGATGATATTTTAAGCATTTTAAGCCCGATTTGGACGATGAGACTATGTATAATTGCAGTCTCATCAGTCATGCATGAGTTTTTGTTTCCAAGGCATACACATCTTTGCAATAGCCACTTACTCATCTTTCGTAAAACACAAAAAATGGGCCCAAGGCTGAATTCAACCGTTTAATATTTATTAAAAAAAATCAAACATTTTTTTCCAATAAAGACCAAACATATTACCACTTTTAAAACACACACAAAAATCTCAATTATATAAATCTCTCTAATAACTACTACAAAAATGTGTCCAACGAAAAAACTCTGCAATCCAGAAAACGCAGCCAACGAAAAAAATAGCACGAAGGGTGTCGATTTGTTATAATGTACAATAACATGATGCGTATGTCGGTCGAGAGTGGATCCAACGACGAGTATTAAATGAATAGGGTACTTGAGGAATATGTAGTTGAGTTTGGGACGAGGTTTAAATATCATCATTGTTAGGATGTTTTAAAAGGTAATCACAAGTTTGTGGGTGGTGAGGTCGTGAGATTTTTTGAAAAATCTCAAGGCACCAGCGCCAACAAGAGGTCCAAGACATCAGAGTATGAAGACGCCAACATAAATCAAAATGTTGACGACGATGAGGCGCACAAAGTTCAATGACCAATCGACAGAGATGGAGTGAAAGCTGCGAAGAAGAAAGCGAACCAAGCATCGGGCTCGTCAAGTGCGAATGACAAAGAATTAGCAAATATGATGGTACCCGGAATTATGGATCTGGGTCGAGACAAACAACTAGCCTTTTTAGAGATAGAAAAGAAGGAACAAGAATGTCGTCAAGCAAAATTAGAAAATCATCTCAACAGTTAAAAATAGAAGTACACCGTGAAAAACGAAAAGACATGAAGTTTTATCTTGATGCATATAATCATTTGTCGGGGGCTATGCAGGCAAACCATGAACAACTCAGGGTGGATATAAAGGAGAGGTGTAATTTCGTATTTTTAGTTTTAGTTTTTAAGTTAGTACGTTTATTTTTTTTAATTTCGTACGTTTAAGTTTTTTATTTTTCTATGTATCGTTTTTTATTTTATGAATAAAAGTTTTTATTTTAAAATAAATAATTACGTAAAATGATAGTGAAAAAATAAGATGAAGATGAATTAAAATAAGTTTGTTTTTATTAATACAGTAAATAAAATAAGTTTTTAATAAATTTATGATAAAAAAAAGCAATAAGATAGCACTAAAATACTAAATGAATTTCCTACCACCATTCTCACCGACCTAAACACGCGTAAAGAAAATATTGTGTTTAGCTTTACATTATCAAAATACTTGTAAATACTTTTAACACAAAATTAGACCTACATTTATAAATACTTTTTAACACGAAACTAGCCTATGTATGGAGTATGGACCATAATAAAACAAAGGTGGTGAGTTGAAGTCATATTGTTGCCATTAGGCGGATTTAAGAGACAGTTCGTATATTTATATCTATATCTATACTGATATATATAAACGGTTTATTTTAAAAGTTAGAAAAAATAAAAATTTATTATTTTTATATATAATCATAATGTTTAAATAAAATACAAGTGTAACCAATACATTATAAATTCGACAATCAGGTGACGGGTTCGATCACCGTGTCAACTTGGTCGAGTCACCGTGTTACGGGTTTAATCAACGGAACAATCCGATCGAGTCATCGTTTTACGGGTTCGCTCACTGGGTTCAGGGACGGAACCAGGGTGGGTCCCGGGGGGTCATGGGACACCCATGGATTTTTGTTGCGTAGTGTTAAATTTGTTAAAAAAAAAACTTTGATTTTTGTTAGATTTTTCCTAAATGCACCTGGTCCGTAAAAATTTTGTTTGTAGCATTTTTTAGTTTATTTTAAGTGCACCTGGTCCTTTTGTCTTCTGGTTCCGTCCCTGACTGGGTTAACCCGATCGAGCAATCGGGTCACGAGTTCGACTATCGAGTCAACTCGATCGAGTTATCAAGTTATCAGTTCGACCACCGAATCAATTAAAATATCATAAATTATAACGGCGTAGATGCATGTCCAGTCAAGTTAAATGAGTGCATGCGTGTCTCTTTCACTTGTAAACGGGGAATAGGTTCTAGGCAAATCTTGTGTACATATGCAATTCAAGAAGCTTTTGAAACTACTACGATTATCGATTCAAATAGTAATTACTCCATGAATCATAATTTATCATCCAATCAAGTTTATAATTTGGATAAGATGTTCTATTATCATCAATAATCGTTAACTATTTATAGCAAAAAGGTAAAATCATTACAATAGTCACGAAAATCATGAGGTTGTAGAAATCAATGTTCTTCACTTTGTGACATAAAGCTGACTTTCTAAATTTGCCTTCTTTTTTGTGCCAAACGAATTAGCATCTGATCACGTGAACAACACATGTGACCTCACTATGTCAGATCATGTTTGTGCCACATTGCCAACATTAAACTTTGGATCATTTTTTTCTTAAAAGTAAATTAAAAATAAATAAAAAATTTCAACATTTCATCCTTAACTTTCAATAACAAGTCATTCCATGTTGTAATTAAACGTATTAAAAGTCATAACTTTATTTATTTATGTAAATTTCAACACGTTCACAACATGACTAAACTAGTCATCTCATGTACTAATGTCTCGACAATGTCACTCTCTATATCCTGAACAATGCTATCTACCTCATTTTCGATCGTAGCCAATAACATACATTGTGTACTTCTTCCTATATCTCTATCGATCAAGCCGTTTATATCTTTCAACTCGTCGCATTTGACCGCACGAAAACCACAAATCTTGTCACACAAGTTCTTATTCAGCTCGGACCCGAGCATTATAAATGAATCCGGTGGTCTTTTTATATTCATGTAAGGTTTCAACATTTCCGCTAAGAGCTCGTCTACTAGATCAAAAACCAATTTTCGTCTAGAGGTGTCGCAAGAGGAGTAGTGTTTTTCTAGTTTGTGAAATATGGAGGGCTGAAGAGGGTGCGAACGCGAGTGCCATTGTCCCGCGGTTATAGGTGTGGCGTGGCTGATTCCACATTGGTCAAGGATCCTTGAAATGTAGTCGAAGTGATTATGGAAGGGGCCGGTTTTCGAGGCGATAGAGGGCTGATTCAAGAAGTTGGACGTGTGTGTTGGATTGGCATTGTACGACGAGTTCAGATTACTAGGTGACTGAGTCTTGGTCATCAAGGACACCTGCAAAATGAAATATTCCACAAACAAAAGTTAGACAGAGATTTATTACTTTATGATTAAATATATTTGACTGGATAAAAAAAAGATTTCAAACCATTTGATTTCTTTTATTTTTTAAGAGTTATACTTTTATACTCATTCCGTCCTAAAATAATTATAAACAAACAAAAATAAACAAACCAGAATATGTAATTAACACAAGTTTTAACTGAGAAAAAAAAAACTACTTTTACTCTTATTTTTCATTATTAAACTTAGAAATTAACAATTAATATAAATTTTGATTGAAAGAGGAAAATATGATAAATATAATTACATTAATGTGTGATATTTGAAGATACTTTTTTGAATAAACATAAATATTAAGTTGGTGAAACAGAGGGACTAATAACTTTTACGTAGTACTAAATTAGTTGGAACGTCTTGTCCTAAAAAGCTTACAAAATAACATGAAAACTATGGGTAGTACAAACTTAATTTTCTTTGTAGACATGCATTTAAACTAAGGGATTGGCTTATGAAAAAAAGATTACTAAACCAATTTATGACTCCAGTTGACATTTACGTAAACAATGAAGAACATAATTCAAAAAGAAAAACATTTGATAATATATTTTTTTTTCTAGGAGATTCAAACTTTAATAAATATAAATATATATATTTTACTTTTTAATTAGTACTGTTTATACTTCATGATTAGTTTTTCCAATTCAACCTTGGTGTTCAAAATCTGAGCATTATATGATCACTATTAAAACTAATAAACTCATTTTTAAAACTAATAAATAAGATTAAAGTAAGTATCTTTTTGTAATCTAAAAAGATTCTATTTTCCAAAATGAATAAATAGAATATTCATTCAAACAATGACATTTAAAAATAGACATGAATAGATTTATCAGTAAAAAGATGTCATATGACAATAGTCAAAAATATAAACATAAAAACAAATGACATCAGAGATTAAGGTACAACTCAAAGTACCTGATTTTGAGGTAATCTTGTTGCTGAATATGATGACGTCATCTCTTTCCTAAATGAATGAAACTTTGTTGTGTTGTTGACATTCACATGATGATGATTTGGTAATGGTAATAAAGTTGACTTCTTTTTAGATATCTTCCCAACATATGGTTCTTCTTGTTGATACATTTTCTTCAAACGTGAATCATATCTTTCACTTGCCATTCGAATCATTTTTTGATCTTTTACCGGCTTTTCGACCTTCATCAGTGGCGATTTACGAAGTGGTGGCATTGGTTTCGGCTTTGGTGCTACATCTTTGTAAGATAAAGATTGTGAATGTGAAATGGGTTTGGTTAGATTGTTGTTCATGTCCAACAATCTAAGCTTTGGCGAGCTTATAAATTGTGTCGAATCTTGGTTTGCTTTTGTTGTCTCTGGCGCACTGTAGTGCGCCTGAGCCAACGGCGAGGTTGGTGGTTTTTTGGGCTTATCTTGTTTTGCTTTTGAAACCGTCTCCTGTGCAAAAGAGTGCACGGGAGATAAAGGAGCGAGTGGCTTCTTAGGCTTAAGCAAAACAAGATTCGAATCTCTTCTATACTCCTTATTTCTTGTCGACGAAATGGTATTGGTAATATCAGTACCAAGTCGTCGATTAATTCTTTCCCTCACTTGGTTCGCAATCTCCTTGGCATATCGACTTTTTTGCTCATTTTCTTGACCCTTACAATTATTGAAGTTCTCTTTGTCCACTTGTAGCGAAAGCCTATGGTGATATTCATTATCCGCGGACCGTCTACTAGTTGCTGATAACCTCGGAGTTGAAGGTAATGAACGACTCCGGTGATGAGAGTTCATCACCGGAGTTGCATCCGCTGACGGTCTCGGAGATGAATATTCGGGCAAGATATCCAGACCCATTAATCTAGCAACTAGATTAGGTGTTTTTGTGCCCGGAGAACTGCTACATTCCGATGATATATCATCCGTAAATCTTGATCGTTGTGTTTTGATTTTAATTCCACCCATCTGCATTTTCACATATCGATTCATTATTTAATGCACAGCAAAAACATAAGATAAGCTGTTTTAATTGTGTTGAGGATTTGCTTATTCAAACAAAATATCATATCTGCTCAACAAATGCAAAATAAAAACATTTTAATAGCAAATATTCGTATGTTTAACACATAATGACACATTAAACTGTCTTTTTTAATTACAAAAACTTTATAAAAATAAGAAATAAACAACAAAAAATTATAATAAATAAAATTTCTAAAACCCTTTCCATATTTAAACATTATTTCAAACATAACAAAAAAATGAAAATCAAACAAAAAATGATAAAAAGAAAAAATCAACTTACTGGTATGTTTAAGTTAGTTTCTTCTTTGGCTTTCGAAGACGATGATGATGACCGAGCAACATCGACTATGCTACTTTCTAGCGACTCCAAGCTATTCCTCGGTGCCTCAACGCCTCGTAAATCAATATTCGTATGAGACGAGCGATTTATAGTGGATTCGGATATAAAAGCCGGATGATGCAACCTAAACTGATGACGTTGAATATCAAAAACACTAAAAACAGCACTCATGCACCCGGAAAACGTGTTATTCTTTTCTTTTTTTGTTTTTTGCTTGGTGGCGATCGTTGCAGATGTTGGTGATCTCTCATGGCCGCCACCACGAGCCTTGTGTAACCATTCTCTTCCCATGACACACGTTAGTGTATGTGTGTGTGAAAAAATGTGTTTTGTGTTTTGAAAAATACGAGGTGGGGATGAGGTTGGAGGGTTTAATTTAAATTAGTTAGTTTACTGGGGATCCGAACCATATACCCGTTTTATTTTGAATTGGATTACTCGCACGTATTTATTGCATCTTTTGACTCTCTTCTTGGTTCACTTCAAAACCTTATTGTTTTTAGTGTTTTATTTAAACCTCAAAGTTAAAAATGTTGTTATTGGTGTATGGTTTTTAGTGTTTGACTACAAAGTTGTTATTACTCAACAAGCAAGTCTACCCTGTAATTAGTAAGCTCTATGGTAAAGAGAATAAGATGTTGGGGAGTCGTAAGGCTGGAAGGAGTGATACACAATTCATGTCACACCGTGCGGTGGCGATACAAGGAGCGCGAATTATGAATATCATCACAACAAACTGTATCTTTATAGAGAAAACTAAATGCAATATAAATGTTATTTAAGGCGACACAATGTCATGACAATATCTCTAACAATGTAGTGATATAGGTAAGTAGGTAATAAGTCGTACCTCTGACCTAAGACAAATAAATAATCAAACATATAGGTGTCATACAATTCACTTATTCAATCAAACAAAAAGGAAATTTAAGAGGAATGGGGTTCCTCCATATGCAGTCCTAGGCATCACCGATCCTAGCCACCTATTCTCTAACTTGACCACATTCTCACCTGAAAGAGACACTAAACACGTCAACATAAAGTTGGTGAGAGTCATAGGTTTATACTCCAAACCAATACAAAACATAACATTTTCAGCTCCGAAACATAAACGTTTAACAAATACACATTTGGACAAGGTGTTACAAAATGCATTAACTAACTAGTAATCAAGATCATACAATTCAATCCATCCAAGGCTACCTGCCCTACCATTCCATCTGGTCTCACAGACACCCCTACATTTATGTATCAAACCAATGCTACATGTCTTACCAATCACCACTGGTCCCATAGACACCCATACGTCTACGTACCAAACTAAGGCCCCGCCTTACCAATACTCCTTGGTCCCATAGACGCCCATACATCTACGTACCAAAACAACCATAACACAATCAAGATTCACATAGCAAGCTTAACACATAAGTAAACACACATTGTCCAACTCTAACCATTAAAAACAATCACAGCTATACATTGCAAAATTATTACAGTGTCTCTTCCATCCCATCTGGAAGTAAAGAAAAGCATTTGCAATACTCAAGAATATAGGACTATGAAACTCACTTGAACGAGCTTCTCCAAATTCCCACACACTAGCAAAGATCTATACACAACAATACATACAATCAAAACATGAACTAAAAGTATCTCATAGCGGATCATCAACCTATGATGGATGTCTAGACCTCTTATACACGCTAATCCCATTCTAAGACTATAAGTACCCCATTTCACCCCTCTATGAGATCCAAACCTAATTAAGTTCATATCCTAACCAGTTCTCATTTTACTCAAAACGGTCTCATTTTCATGCTCAACAAAGTGGAACGAACTCTCCCTTAATCAAACCCATTTATTCTCTAAAGAAAACCCAATGACCTTACATGTGTTAACTTCATCTCAAAATTTGCCCCAACTCTAAAGCTTCTGTTAAGGCCCCGATATATATAAATATATGTGTATATATATATATATATATATATATATATATATATATATATATATATATATATATATATATATATATATATATATATATATATACTAGACGATTACCCGCGCATAGCAGCGGAATTACCTAAAGATATATAATTAATGATATGCTTCGAACTCGTGACCCAATAATTGCCTAGCGATAGATAGTTAATGATTTATTAATTGACCCGATGGTCAAATCGGTAACCCGGTGACTCGTCCGGGTTGAACCGGTAGGCGTGCCCGTTCCCATTGACTCGATCGGATTGACTCGGTATTCGAGCCCGTGACCCGGTGACTCGATAGTATTGACCCGGTGGTCGAAGCCAGTGACCCGGTGGCTCGACAGGATTGACCCGGTTGTCAAACCCGTTACCCGTTGACTCGATCGAGTTAACCCGATGGTCAAACTCGTGACTCGAAAAGATTGGCCCGGTGGCCGAACCCGTTACCCGGTGACTCAATCGGGTTGGTCTGATGGTCGATCCGTGACCCGATGACTCGACCGGGTTGACCCGTTGGTGGAACCCGTGACCAAGTTACTCGACCGAATTAATTCAGTTGTGAAACCCGTGACCCGGTAACTTATACAATTGTTTATGGTTTAATTTTTTAACATTTCCTATTTTATCTAACTTATCTGTATTTAATTTTTCAACAATTTCATAATTAATATGCAACTTCTATGTATTTAATTTTTCAACAATTCCATAATTAAGTTATTTTTCAACATTCAAGGTTTTAAGGTTTTTCCTTTATAAGTAGTAGATATATATATATATATATATATATATATATATATATATATATATATATATATATATATATATATATATATATATATATATATATATATATATATATATATATATATATATATATATATATATATATATATATATATATATACTTTTACCTATCTAGAATTTCCTAATTTTAACATGTCAAAAGTTTGCTATGACCAGATGGTCTTAGACTATTCTAATGACTTAGCCCTTCAAGGGGACTTATATTTAACATCTAAACAACACCTCATATCCATATGAAAGCCTAATCTCATTCCTAAGTACCCTAACCATCTCAAAACATTATTTGTAAATACGCTGATCCAAAATCAGTTTTGACAACGACTGTTGTAAGCTCTTTTTGCCCTACTTCCCAGTCTCCAATTGAGTTCCTGTTTATTTCATTCAAAATCTTATTCAATTACCTTTTTTTGGACACCAAATTCGACTTCTATATGTTTTCCAAACTTGAGTTATGATCAAAACAAGATGACTCAAAATTTAAGTCAGATTTAACTCCGAATTTAACATGACAAGCCCTAATTAATTATACATAAACCCTAATTAAAACCTAAAAACGATTTCCAATGATAAAAACACATTAATTACATCACTAAGTACACATCATTAACAAACTCTAATAAAAAATATGTAGGTTACAAATACGTAAATTAAACATTAATTGAACATAGTTAGTGTTTACCTTAAACCCTAATTGAATTATTGGGTTTTCTTGATCCTTCATTGATCAATTCGACTGAGATAGAGTTAGGGAAGGGAGAAATTCGTTTTTGGGGCTACAGGGAGTAGTATGGGTAATTAAAACTAACCAGGAAGCGTAATAGCACTCAAACAAGGCTCCCCTTCCCTTCCTTAAGCAAAATTTAGCGCAAAACCAAGCCTAACACCCTATGGACGACTTTTATACTTCATATACTGTTATTAAATCTTAACTAAACTTAGTGGTACCCTTGGGTTACTTTCGGGTCAAAACCTGGAAGCTTTACGTTAATTTTTTGACTTTTTACGCGATTTCTGAACTAACCTTCATTTCCAAAAGTTTCTAAATATAGAAAGTAACTCTAAAACTTATCCTAACCATATAATATATACTTAATAGATACATACAACATACGATACGTACACGAAAACTTATAAAAAAGATACCTGAACTTTCCCGCAGTTCATTTCTGAACTCATTTCATTTCAATTCATTTCCAGCTTGTACCATGATTTACACATCATGTAAATCATTTCATCCATTCTCATTCCCAAAATCACACATATAAACACGTAAATCACATAGAACAAATAATTTAACACATAACTTGAAGTCAAAGGGTGACAACTAATCGTCAAAAACCCGAGTTGTCACAACTCACCCGTGAGTTGCCAAAAGCCATGCGCGACTCCTACCCCTTTTAAATAACTCACGCGTGAGTTAGTGGAAGTTTGCATTTTAAACAAAATCTTCCAACGGCTACTATATAATTTTTTTTTACTTTTTTTAAATATACCCAACCATTTAAATCATTTCTCTCATACTTTCAAACTTTTATTTTACATCAAACTTGTTTTATACCATAACACAAATGGCTTCAAACCAACCATGGACTCCCGATGGGGAGGTAGCTTTGTGTCAATCTTGGGTACGTGTTTCAGAGTCGTCCCTAAAGGTCACGTGACCGGGCGAAAGCGTCTTAGGAGGAGGTAGCTGATTAGTTTCATACCAAAATAGGTATTCGAAGAAAAAGTTATGACTCCATTCTTCGTAAATGGAAGACTATGATTCGTCTCCAAGTTGGTCAATTTTCTTCGATTTACGATCTTATCTTACTTAGGCATCCAAGTAGGACTTCTGAAGGAACTATTTATCAAAAAGCCGCAATCGAATATCACACTCTTTATCATTCGGATTTTGCATTCTATGAATGTTGAATTTTTTTAAAACAATCTATCGTATGGACCGAGGTTGAATTGCCACGGTTTCTTAATATGAGACAATAAGTTTTCAAGTTAAAAGATAAATTTAAACTTTAAAGTTTTTTTTTGAAATTATTTTTTAAATTATGAATATTAAACTTTTCAAAAAAAAATAATCGCTTTAAAAAAATTTAAAATTTCATAATTTTAAAACATTCACTTTAAAGCATTTATAAACTTAATATATTACTCCACTTTTTTAAAACATTAATTTTGGAGAAAAGTAAATAATTTGTAAATATAATACAACGTTTAATATTTTTAACTTTAGAAAACTCGAAAAAGTGTATATATTTTTTAAAAGTAAATATAAAAAAATAAAAGCGTAAAAGGGTTGAAAATATTTTAATTTTTTCGAAGAAAAACGTTTTAGTTAACTTGAAAATATAATTGTGATATAAACGTAAAATATTAAGAAAAAAAATCTAATTTTAAAACTTATTTTTTTAAGAGAAGCTTTTCGACAAATTAGATTTTTTCTTAAAAAATTACAAAAAAGTATAAAATATCTATTTTTATTAAAAAGTGCAAAGATTCAAAATACAACATTATGAAAGGAAAAAAGATAATTATACCCACCTCTCACACCTTCCTTAATACTTGATTGTTAAAATAATTGCATCATCTGTCCTCAATTATGTATAATGTACCATTTTATAACTATAAAGATGTATGTTACAAGAAATATTAACTAAAAATGTAATTTAAACTTTTGACAAACTATAAAAATAAATTATACACTTTATTCAAATATTTTTTTCTCATCACTCAAGTAACGAGATGCGCTTGAGTCTTACAATTAACCTAATAAAACACACATAAAAACACCTGAAGGCTTGGCTAGTAAATCTAGCACAAATATAACTCTTGAGGAGTGTAGTTCAAGGTCATAAGGTCGCGTTATTAGGTTATAACTTGACATGTCTTTGAGAGAATATATTATGAGAAGACATTTTCTTCTGTTATTAAGATTGTTAGTGTGAGGTGTATTTTTTGTATTATTGTTAATAATAAGCGATTTTTCTTTCAACTGGATGTTAAAAAAAATTGTATGAAAATTTTGAGAAAGATGTCCATTTAAATTTTCCAGAGGGTTATGGTAATAAAAAATGATAGAAAAATGTGTAAATTGGTTATATCTCTTTATAGACTTAAAAAACACCTAAGAAATGAAATAAGAAATTGTCACCTGTTTTATATGAACATTGGTTTGTGCAACATAAATTTTGTATTAATTCATTAAACATGATAATTAAAGATATATCTTCATTCAGCTTGTGTATGTAGATGATAGTATTGTTACTAGTAATAATTTTGATAAGATTAACAATTTAAATAGTTTTTAAGTTACAATTTCTCATTAAGGATTTTGAGATACTTAGATACTTCTTAGGAGTTGAGGTTAAAGATATTGAACATGGTTTATGTTTGACTTAAATGAAATATTGTAATAAACTTTTATTTGACTTTGGCATGTTAGTATGCAAACCTTGCAGTATTTCTATTGAAGTGATAGTGAAAAAGTGAATGAAAATTTTGGTGATGATGAGATACTGAGTGAAATTACTCAGTATCAAAAGCTTAGTGGTAAATTGATCGATTTGACAATGACAATATCTGATATATCTTACGTAGTTCACTAGTAAGTTAGGCCATACATTATCCAATGAAATCTCATTTGAGATTGGCTTTTAGTGTTATCATATACCTTTAAAAGGAACCTAGGTTGTACATTACATTCAAAAAAAGTGTTAATAACCATCTAAAAGTTTGTGTGGATTCTGATTAGGCTAAGTGTAAAATCACTAGAAAATTTTTGACTAGGTATTATGTCTTTCTACGAAACAATCTTATTTTATGAAAAAGTACGAAACAAATTGTTGTATTGCATATCCTCTATTGAGGCTCACTACATGACTATATGCAATGTGTATGGTAAGATTATGTGATTAAAAAGATATTAAAAGATATGCAGGTTAATATTAATTTACTAATCATGATAATATATCTGTCATACATATTTTAATAATTTATGTTGATGAAAGAATTAAATATTTTGAATATGATTTATATTTTCTAAAGGAAAAAATATCTACATGATTTATGAACCAGTGAAGATGAATTATGAAAATAACATTACATATCTTTACAAAAAGGTTATTGATTACGAACCATAAAAAGCTTTGCAGATGGCTTGGTTTCTTTAATGTGTTTCAGGTGTAAAGCTTAGGGAAGATTCTAAAGAGTAAGCTTCACATTCTTAAACTAAAAGATATTCTGCAAAAGATAATGTTTAGAAGTATAAAGACTATTTATGGCAATATTTTGAAAATGAAGGAGCCAATGTTAAAAGGCTTTTCAATAGAGTATATAAGGGCATCCATTATGTTAGACTTCTACATAAGTTTATAATTCATTAAAGTTGTTATTTTTTTTTAAAAATTTGGTTGTATAAACCTATATCAACTATAGATAAATTCTTTAAACTTTAGAAACATCACATATATCTCAAGTGCATTAAATTGTAAAGAGGTTCAAGATACTAGACTTATTCATGCCAAGTAAGCATGAAATAAGCTTTTACTATGGTTTTTAAAAGTATAGACCTTTTTATGATATTATAAAATCATATTTAAACAACCATAGTGGATGCTTTAAGCTCAACAAATTCACATAATTCATTATCTTTTTTGTTTAGAAACTTTCTCAATCGTGTGTTTGTATAATCTATTAGAAGATATAGTGGCCCAAGCCTGGTTTGTGGGCTTAGGGTTTATTAGGGTATTGTCTTATAAATAATCTATCAATAAAACATAATAACATACGGGTTTTTTTATCATTCTACATGGTATCAGAGCAGGTTAGATTATAAAACCTAGTCGGCCGCCATGAGCCGCTGCATCTATGCCACCCCGTCAAATCTTTATATCTCTCTTATTAAACCCTACCCGTCATTGCGCCGCCATTAATGGTCGACTGGAAATTCTTCTCTTGGCAGTCCCATCTACACAAATCCTCTCTTTTCTATCTCTTTCTTATTCATATAAGAAAAACAAAGTATTGTCCTTGTTGCAAATATGTCTGCAGTAAGGTATTTGCTTTCTCCTTTGTGGTTTCAATGGTAATTAAGAGATACATTAACTCCTTATTAAATTAGCCATAGAGATTCATTTTTTTCTTAGACATCATGCATGTTTCGTTTATCTCTTCATTTTTCTAATCCTAATTTTTTTTATGTTTAAAAAGCAAGTCAAAAGTGTTTGCTATGTCATTTGTTTCTCCTTTGTTCCATTTATCAGAACAAAAAAAAAGCTCTTTTAAAATTTACATTCTACGTTTCTCCTTTCACCACGGGTTCATGTCAAATTCATCACACAGTCTTCTAAAACTTCAAACCTTCTCATGCATCTCAGAGCAACAAGAATAAGTAACACGTAGATCTAGAATGTTCATCATCTCATTATCAAGATGCAGATCTAGATTATGGGTCTATCACCAAGTGGAAGATCTCAACAGAACAAGTCTCAAGAAGCAATGGAATTATTTTTAATAAATTTTTTTAATGTTTATGTTTATTTTTATTTTTTTAATGTTTTATGGTTTACGTTCTCCAGTTTGAGCTTTCGTGATTTCACCGCTCGAACTGCGGGAGGGTATTAGTAGATATAGTGGTACAAACCCGGTTTGTGGGCTTAACGTTTATTAGGGTATTGTCTTATAAATATCGATCATAATAAGTGAATTATTGGAGTTGTTAAATAATTTGTTTTGTTTGAATTATTTGATTTAAATTTTTTAACAATATGAAACTTTTAGTAAGCTTTAGACTTATTCTTAAAGATAATAGTTTATTAAGAGGGAAGTGCAAAAATCATCCCTGTGGTATGTCCAAAAACCGAATTACATCCTTCGTTAACTTTTTGGACATCAGCCATCCCCCCATTAGTGCGCGGGGCAAAATACATCCCTCTTGGACTAAACGGTGCAATTACTTTTCCAAGGAAGGGTTTGACTTGTTTTCATATGTCTTTTTTCACCCACCACCCCTTTACTCCCCAACCACACATTTCTTCCTTAAATACCCACCCACCCTCTCTTTATTCCTTACCCATTTTAACCTAAAATTTCCCACAAATCAAAACAACCTATAATGTTTGTACCAAGGACGTGTCAATGTGGTCTCTCAACTGTGTGTCACACTTCATGGACACCACTCAACCCTAGAAGACGCTTTAATTGTTGCTCGAAACCAGTAAGTTAACATTTTTATTAGTAATTTTTTTGGATAAAAAATTGAAACGTAATGTGTTTATCCCCTTTTTGTACGGTGCCAACTGTGGGTTTAATGGATGGTTCGATCCACCCATGTGTGCAAGGGTTGTGGCAATTATTCCAGGCTTGTTGAGGAATATGAATGATCTTAGAGAAGTTGCTGATGCTAATGTAAGGACAACTAGAAGATTGAAGTTGATCTTAGGTTTTAGTTGGTTTATGTTTGTGATGTACTTCATGATGAACTGAATGGTGTTCAACTTAGTGTTAATGGTTGAAGTTTATGAATGGATGTTGTCTTTTGTTTAATGGAACTCTATAATGGTTGAACTTTATGAATAAAGTGATAATTTTAGTACCATAACCATAATTTCCAAATAACATTACAAAATAGGCATAAGTTTCATAGTCTGTGTGTCATTACATAACACAATACCATTTAACATAATTCAAAGACATAAACTAACAGATAACAAAGTATTCAAAGACATAAGCAAATGTTAGATAAAACACATAACTAAAACCAGTTTGACCAGCCAGACTTGGATCTTTTTGCAGCAGTTGTTGAACCAGGCTGAGATGATCTTTTTGCAGCAGTTTTTGAACCAGGCTGAGATGGTTTATTTGCAGCAGTTGTTGGGCCTGTTTGACTTGCTCTTGGCCTTTTTTGCAGCAGTTGAAGCTTGTGATCCAGCAGCATGTGATCCCCTAACAGTTGAAGCCTGTGAGCCAGCAGCAGTTGAAGCCTGTGAGCCAACACCCTTAGCCTTGCATGACCTACTATTGTGACCTTGGGTCTTGCACTTTAAACATGTGACTGTTTTTCCAGCCCTTGACAGTTTACCAATTGCAGTCATGATTTTGCTAGATACTTTACCTTTGGCCTTTTTCCTTGCCTTAGGTGGCCTCCCAATTCATGGCTTGATCTTTGGTGGAGTGATTGTCCATGGGCTAGGGTGTTTACTCCACATATGTTTTCCATTGAGAGGGTTTATAGTGTGGCTATATTGGTTAACCCAAGTACTCACCCAATAACAAGTATGCACCCATGACTCTAGACTTCCCACATCAGGATTGTTTAAAGACATGCCATTTAGGACTACAACAACATGTTTGCAAGACATTCCAGTAAGCTCCCATTTTCAACAACTACAAGTCCTATCTTGGAAATCCACAACAACTTGGTCATCATGTGGACCAGTTGCTTGATATTTGGTTTCACCATTGTACAACACCTTTGATAATGCATAACAGTTAGAAAGCATAACATTGTATAAGCATATCAGTTATTACAGTCAATGATAAAAAAGAACCCTTACCATATAAAAGCTAGCTTTCTCTTTTATTGCATCAAACAACTTGGTTGCACCTGGTGTTAAAGGGCCCATGCTTTTAGAAATCACTTGTTTCACATTCACTATCCTTTTCATTAGATACTCCCTAACAAATTCCAAACATGTTATAATAGGAACATCTCTGCCATCCAACAATTGTCTGTTAAAGACCTCACACAAATTGTTTAACAACATATCACAGTGTGCTCTACATGCAATATAATAGTAATTTAGCTAAATTGATAACAAATCAAAAACACTTAAATGAGATGATAACAAAGCTTACCACTGAAATGTGATCTTGACTAGTGTTGTGGAGGTATCTTCTTCAAATACTCATATGTACCTTCATTAACTTCCTTTAACTTGTCTATTTGTCTATCAAAATATGGAACAGTGGTGGCAGATGCACATCTCCACACCAACTTTTTAACCTGATTACCTTTAAATTGGTTCTTCATGTTCTCATATATATGTCTCACACAAAATCTGTGTTCAGCATTAGGGGAAGAGTTTTGCAAGTGCAAGAATGAGACCCTGTTACCAATCATAATATGTTAGTAATGATTAAATTCTAATGATTAAACATATATAATTAAAGTGTAGTGAGGATTACCTTTTGTCCAGATATGAAGGTAAAGTTAGACATTTCTGTTAAATCCAAATCATCCCCTAAACATGTCAAAAACCATGTCCATGAATCCAAGTTTTCTGTTTCCACAATAGCATAGGCAAGTGGATAGGTACCATGGTTTGCATCAACCCCAACAACTTTTAACAGCTGACATGGGTATTGTACCTTCATAAAACACCCATCTAGACCAAGTAAATCTTTTAAACCAACCTTAAAACCTTTCTTCAAAGCTCCAATACACACATAGATCCTTTTGAACTGTCTAGTAACATCACTTGGATTATAATCCCTTTCCAGATCTATCTTCACAGTGGTGTCTTTATTAGTTCTTTGCAGCTCAACAACATAATCCCTTAACAAGGAATATTACTCTTTGAAATCACCCTTAGCATGCTTGACTGTTTCAGCCCTTGCCCTTTTCACCTTGCCTGTCGTAATTCCAAGTTGATACTTTTTCTGTAATTGCTCTCTAAGTGCTTTTACTGGAATCAATGGGTTTGGTTTAACTATATCAGCAATCTCCTCTACAAGACAACTCTCTGTGAGCATTTTGAGTTCCCTTGTTTGAAGACAAGTATGTTCCTCTTTATAAGTTTTCACAGTCCATATTTCATCTTCTTTTGAGATATGCAATGACCAAGGGCATGTGATATCTTCATAAATATAAGATCCCTTTTTTCCACCTACTTTTATCCTTATCCCACCAGCATTTTTATTCCTTGTCCACTACCACATGTTTTAACATTTTTTGATTTTACCCATTTCCCATTTACATTTTCCATGTTAGCTTCACTTGGGCCACTTAGCCCACTTGGACATTTCCCCCTACAAACTGCCCTAACCCTAATTTTATCATTTTTCCAAACATACAATTGACTCCTAGTTGCCACAGCTTGACTAGCTACCATTGCTGTAGCTTCTTTCTTATCACCAAATTCTTTTCCAATAAAAAACAATCACCTTTTTTGTTCTTAATATTTTCCCTCCTTAAAGTTCTTAAAGCCTTCTTTCTTTTGGAGCTTTTTTCTATGTCACTACCAGATTAAAGCTCTATGTCAAAATCATCTAAGTCATACCCTTCTGCATCTTCAACATCAAACTGACTAGGAACTTCTCTATTCTCCTTACCGTTTCCCATCCATTCTACATCTTTGTCAGTGTTTTTGTAAAAATCCTGCATATCTACATCTACCTCATGAATAAGATTATCATCATCAACTATAAAGTCGTTATCTTGACTATCATCACTCTCAGTACTATCTGCTTCACTACCATAATCTGCTTCATAAGCATTCTCTTGAGAATTAAAACTATCCCCTCCATTATCCTCATCTAAAACATCAACATCTATGGGTACTTCTGTGGCGTGTTTAAGTGTCTCAACATTCAAAGTTGGTCCCTCAAGCAGCAATTGTGGCAACCTAACAGGCCTTTTAAAAGGTTTCCTAGCTGGTGCACTAGGTTCTTCTTCATCTATCTCTTATATCCTTAATTTTTGTGGGGATTTTAAGTAGGTATTTAGGACTGAATACTCATGCTCAATGTAAACCTCAAGAAGTCTATACTTGTCAATATACCTAACAAGATTCAATACATCAGAGTCATTACCTAGTGCTTGTAAGCCAAAATCTAAATTGTTGTTAGGTATCTTGAAATTTTAGTACATTGGGCTATTCTTCTTAGTGTAGCATAAGCTTTTAAGCATCTCTTGCAATTCAATCACTGAAAACATGTCTGCATCTATAAAGTCTATGTAGTTAAAGCTCCCATTTGTGTAAACCCTACCTGGAGGTTCAGTAAAAAATCCACAATGATGAATCTTCAATGAGAACAAACTTTCATTAAACTTACCTGTTAAAAATCAATTTTAGGGTTTCGATCATTAACTAAAAATTGGGGGTTTCGGTAAAAAAACAACAATTTATTCATCAAAATAAGATGGCATTAATGATTAAAAAGTTTAGAACTTACCATATGCTTTTTCTTCATCAACTGGATCATCGTAGTCACGAACCTTCCATTCCACGACCACCATATCAACAATGTATTTGGGTTTTGTGTTAATTGATGCTCTTAATTTGATAGAAAATGATTGGAATAAGATTGGATGGATTTGTGTTTATGTGAAAAAGATATCACCCCTGTGGTTAAACATGAAGATAAGTGTGGTTGGGAGTGAATGGGTGGTGGGTGGAAAAAGAAAGTGAAAACATGTCAAACCCCTTCTTTGGAAAAGTAATTGCATCGACAGTCCACGAGGGATGTATTTTGTCCTGCGCACTAACGGGGGTATGGCTGATGTCCAAAAAGTTAACGAAGTATGTAATTTAGTTTTTAGACATACTACAAGGATGATTTTTGCACTTTCCTTATTTATTAATTTGTGAGTAGTTGATAATTTATTTTGAGAATTCTTACTTAAGCTTTTTGCTTGATTTTTGGGTTTGATTACAAGTTAACCTGAATAATAATATTACTTACTCGACATTATAATATAGTTCAATGTAACTCAAGTGTTTGAACCTTTGAGATGTGTCAGAAAAATGAATAGTGTTAAATTTTAATTCAGTACATCTAGTACATCAAGTTTCCACATTGCCCAAACATATTGGTAACTACTGTTCGTGTCATTACACACTTACCATCTTTAAAGTGACAACGTTTTTCCCAAAGTTATTTACACTTGTTAAGACTAGAGGGAGTGGTAGCAAATCTATTCACCGCCACGTCAGAAGTAAATCAGCTTTTTAATAAACTCACTACAACTAACTCAAACTTCCGACATGAGGTAATGACACTCATCCAAACTCAATACAACTCACATTTTATACTTTTTTTTTTATTTAAACACACACACTCACAAAAAAACACCAAAAAATAAACCTAAAACAAAAAATAAAACTACCTAGGCTCAAAAAAGTTAAACTTACGCTGAGTGAGTTTACCCTTGTTTTTTTCTCAGTGCTAAACTCGCGCGCGACTTATAATGGAGAGAATGAAAGTTACGAGTGAGTTTATTCAACTTACCCGTGAGATATATCCCACTCCGTTCAGCCTAAGAAGATTCATATTACCATTATGACTGTGATTTTCATATGAATCAGATCATATAGAAACTGAAAAAAGAATTCCACGTACGATGAAAAGATTCCTCCCTGTGATAAAATGAGATACTAAAAAAAAATAGTCAAAATAATTTTATAATGACCAATCTATGATCTCAACTTACACACGATACTTGTTATCAAAAGTTGATAAAGTAATACTCCGTATAACAATAAAGTTCTATTTACGAACTTTTTGAGAGCCTTTAGCAAGTACATGTTCTTTTTTGAAAATCGTGTATATCTCTTAAATCAATAAGCTAACTTAAAGTTTGGTATGATTCGATATGGTTTTAAAAATGAATCACAATATATATATTTCTCAAAAGCATTATTAAATGTGTTAATTATAGTTAATATATAGTTTTAATTTTTGAAAATAAAGATTGGTTTCGAATCTCATAAACCATTTAAAGATTTAGCCGTTGTGCATCACATGTCATTCAGATTAAGATTTTGCATGTGCATATGCTAATATTTTACATGCAATTCTATAACCACCTACTAATTATACTCTGATTTTTCTTTTACCATTCATGTTTTAACATATAGTAGTTGTAAAACGAAAATGGAAAGCCGATGTGTCTCCTCAAGCTATATCAGTTTGAGCCTTTGAGGTTATAAAACACAATGGGTAAACGACTCACTTTGTGCCTCACTTATGTCGTCGCCATAAAATTTTTTTTACCCCCTTGAGAGATTTTTCTGGCTCCGGCCCTGATCATACCTGAAACATCGACCTTCTGTGATCTTAAATTTTTTTAGCTTTCTCTCTCCAGCGACCTAATGTGACCTATTTGTCTCAACAAGACGACCTAGTTCAATATTTTAATATATTTTTTTTAAATAACTAATTAAATAAAATAAAAAATATTATAATAATATCTATATTTAAATATCGTTAAAATATAATTAAAAAAAGATTTAATTAGAAGAAAAAAAGGAATGCATTAGCTAAAACTAACTGAAAAAATTGTCAAATTAATATATGTTGTGAGGAATTAAACAAAGCTCAATATATTAAAAAGTATAGAATTTTTTATAAAGTTTATATAATTAAAACATGATTAAAACAAGTTAAATTTAAAAATAACTTTTTTTCCAACAGCTCCAAAATCCCAACGGTAACAAACTAGATCGCATGGGGGTCGATTTGGGACGGTCGAATGAGGCGACCGAATCGTCACAACGAGACAACCTACACACGACCTAGTCACGAACGATTTTTTTCCTTACCGTTGCGGGTAGCCTCAAGTTTTTGAATATATCTCAAGTTTTTGGGTACGTTTGGTAAAAGTTGTTTTGATTTTTTTTCAGAATTGTTAGTTTTTTATATAAAAATAATTTATATTATTTCTCTTTGGCCTAATAATTTTTTATAATTGTTAGTTTTTTATTTTAAACAAGTAGCTTCAAAATAAAAACGGATTCATAAAATTTTTTTTTATTGTCAAGAGCTGTTAAAGCTGTAAATTAGTGATATACCCTCCAATTATATAATAATTTATTTAAATATATTTTTAAGTCATTTTATGTCTTAATTTTATAGTCAACAGTTAATATACCAAACACTTTTGTTAAAAAATACAGCTTATAGCTTATGTTTATAACTTTTTTGTTAATAACTTACAACTTACAATTAACGCCTTACAACTAACAACTTACAACTAGTTTTACCAAACATATCTTTTATATAAAAATTTAATATATATATATATATATATATATCTTTACATTATATATAAGAGGAGGGATTTGCCACATCATCAATTAGGGCACTAATCCCAGTCATCACATATTTTAATTTATTTTTAATTTTTAATTTTTAATTTTATTTATTTGTGTTTTATTTTAAATTTCGGTATTTTAATTTATTTGTATCAATTTGGGCTTTAAATTCAAGTTTCGGATTAAAAATGGCTGATTTTTTAATTTTTAAAAATTTGTCCCATACATGATTCGAACTCTGGTCTGTCGATTCAGTAATAGACAACTCAACCAATAGACCAACACATAAGTTGTACTAGATAATGGAAAAACAATATATAAAAACACACTTTAGTTGTTTACCGATTATATTTAGCAAATAGCTTGATTTTAGAAACACACCGTATCTTCAAAATTAAACAAAAAAACGAATCCATAAAACACACACGACTCGACTCCTTCTTTATGTCAAGTTATCAATCCTCTGAATTACTTCTCAACTAATTCAGTTATTTATATTAATTAATCAGGTATAAATGACTGTTAATTATTCCTCATTGAGTATTTTTAATGACCATGTTGATTAATTCTGTTCTTGATTTGATTTACATGTTTTAGTCGACCTTTGTTCTTTCTGATATATTGATTTACAATATTTTTGGTTAGGTTTTTATGATCTGCTAATATCAGCAGTATCTTTATCTGCTTGCAGGAATCATATAACAGATGCTTAGTATATGAATGATAGAGTATTTATTTATTCATTGAATGTTCTGATGTATGACTTAATTCTGAATGCTATATTATGGATTTGCAGATTTTTATTAAGAGATGGTAGCAATAAAAAATATGCATCATTGTTATCATGAGGCAAGATGAAAGAATATGGTGACGGAGTGAATAGCAATCGCTTAGTAAGGCTTCACTAAACTAATTTTATAGGGTATTTATTGAGCATCTTTAAAACCAGTTTTGTTCCAATTTTAGTAGTCACACCTTATGAATTATGCGCATTAGTTCAACTGCATAGACCTTCAATAGGGTAGACCATGAATTCTGTGAGGTTCTCTAGGTTAGTGTCTGTGTACAAGAGATGGTTAGTCGTTTACTACTACTAATGTTTGTTATGGGATTTTTGTTTTCAGTAGTTCTGATAACTTTTCTACATATGGTTACCAGTATTAATTAATTTTATATTTGTTCTGATCCATAGGTCTCGGCTTTGAACTTGTCTCCTATGAGAGACCTTGTAGCTTTGACACGGGCACATCTTTGACATATATGATTGTGCACATGACAGGCATCTGTCATTAAAGGTTCCGCGAGCATGTATATCATTAGTGCCGTGTTTATGGTTATGAGATTTTGCATATTGAGCATAATATCTCCGACATTGATCACATGTTTTTTTATGGTTTCAGATACTGAATCTTGCAAACAATAAATTGGACATTGAGCATAGGGACGTCCATCACGTAATAGATAAATTTGCTGAACATTGTTTGAGATCCCTTGCAGTAGGCGTACCCGGTATAAAAACATTATCCAAGACCAAAATGACCCTTCAACACCATTTGTTCTTTGGATTATAACATTGTTTTAACAGGAAGTCCCTGACCGAAAAGAAGGAAATCCCAAGTGGTCCATAAGAGTTTATCGGACTCATGTCTCTCTTTGACCCACCCATGCATGACAATGCAAATATAATTAGAAGGACACTGAATCTTGGAGTGAGCGTATTTATGATTAGTATGTTGTGGTGCATGTAGGATTATGCGAACAGTGTATATGATCAATTATGAGAGGTAAGTAATAGGTTTTTGAAACAGAAAGAGATAGATAAGGGGCAAAATGTCTGATGTGAACTATCGTTGATGGTTGAATCTGTATTGAGTCAAATAATGTTGATAATACAAATGAGAAGGTTGAGGATGAATAGTTTCATAGTTTGACAAAAGGTTGTTCAAGAGCGCGAGAGGGCAGCAGTGGAAGAACTGAATGAACTATGGAAGTCGCTGAAAGAGATTGCTAAAATGATGAAAATATTACAACCGCCACTCTCGCCACCTCAAAGTTAGTTGGTTTGGCCAAGAAACTTCCTGATGGAGCTCTCTTCTTGTCAGTTCTTGCCAACTCATGATTACCCATTATAGTTTAGAAATTATGATTGTCTTACGGTTTCATGTGACTTTGAAACTGATTCCCAACATATTGAACATCTTTGTGATATTACAGTGTCGTGAATATCTAAATTTGTTGCTGAAGAGCATCCCGAGTACGTTTGAGAGTAATAAAATTGTTGATTCTACTTTTGGTGCCAGGATGAAGGTATTTTTTTCTCTGTTTCATGCTACTATCTACCCATTTTGGGCAGAAGGGTAAAAGAAGTTACCTATATACTTTTCATTAACATAATTTCAAAGACTGTCACTTTATTTCACAAGACGTCTCTATATTCTTTTTCTTTCGATATCGTGGAGTTATATAGATGAAACTCATACTATAATATACAACTTTGATGGAATATCTAACTCCTATGTTAAATACTGAATACAGGAGATAGACCATAGAGATTTGAAGTTCGAGAACACTCTCTAGAATGGAAGCCCTGGCACCAGGTTAGAAAATTTGTGACTTTGGCTACTCAAAGGTATTTCTTATTAATAAAACATAAAAACATTGAAATTTGATTTAGGTTATGTCATTAAATAACTGATTTCGATAAAAAAGTTAGATAGCCGTGAGCATAACAAACTTTATGTTTAGCTGTTAATTTTTTTATTACTTTGGTAATATGATTTGTGATTAGTATTCGGTGTAGGTACTATGGATCCTCTGACTCCCAATCGGGTTAGATATTAAAGTTTTGGAAAATTACACATTTTGATCTTCTTTAGTTCTGACCCATTTTAAAACCTATCTATTACCCGACATGCCCGATCTAATCCATGCCACATTTAATTGATTTTTTTAACTATGGTCCTTACTCAATTTGTCCAATCTGACCTGTGTATTATCAAGGTAGTGTTTACTACTTATCAACTTTGTGGGTTTGATTTTAATGTTGATTAAGTAAAACACCCAAGTCCTTAATTGTTGACAGTGCCATGTTTTATGGATTGTCTTTTGAGTTTCTTAACAGTGTTGTAATGATGCGTAATTTATAGGTAAAGTGACATGTTATCCCCTTTTCTAACTTTTGAAACCCGCTACGATTTACGGAAAGTATCTACAATTAGTTTTTGACAAAAAATGACCACCTAATCATGTTTTTTTCCAACATCAGAATTCAATGATACCTCCTGAATTTCATATGGTGAGTGCACGAGCAGACGTGTTGACAATCACAGGAAGGCAATACTTCATTGGTGATCATGAGTTGCAATTTGGCGGGTTGCTGATCACGGGCTGCTAATCACAGGTATATACTATCTTTTTTTCTAATTTAAAAAAAAGTGCATTTCTAAGCAACAAATGAGCCGTAATCACATTCGTTAGTTGGATTTTTGTATTACCTTAGATGCTATTGTTTCCTTTTGCCAATCATCTGAAATAAAATGATGCTGATACAATATAATCAAAGAAATAGTGTTGAACAAAGTAGGCAGTTATAATTAGGCATTTCAACTACAAAAAGTTAAAAGATGGGCAACAAAACTAAGTAACAGTCCTCATCTCAGATGATTTATAAAGGTCCATCATTGTGGTTTCGGATGATTTTGCATCTTTGGTATTGCCTCACTGATCACAAAAAACATCATGAATAGAAAGTAAATGGTCTAAAATCGTCTCATACAGGAAATTGTAAACCTTTTATGGGAAATTATCTTACATAAAGAGAGGTTATGGGTTCTGACGAAAGCTGGTACTCTGGGTCAAGGGCTACAATGAGGACCGTATCCGCTATTATGGTTCCCTGATATTACATACGCAACGTTTAAGCACAAACAAAATGTGCAAAAACTGTAACAAATATATCTGAAGTTTAATATCTTAAATTTATGTTGCAGGTTAATGTAAAAAGAGACATTCTATGAGATATGTCATTTACAACTATGGAATCGAAAATAAGTACATGATTTGGAGTAGTATATCAGACTACCAGAATGGAAATGATATTTAGCATCAGCAATATATATGTTGCATGTTCTATTGCACAACCAGAAGCCCGCACCACTATTAACCCGTTATGCCAAACACTCCAACTGCGGCGCTTAGGAGTATGTGTCCTCTGTCCAGAATCATCAAGGGGTAATTCTACTTTCATGTTCACATTTAATGCCATCGCACCGTGTTACATGATCTCGCCTCTAAAGTCAATAGTTGCAGCTCGACGCATTGAACTGACATGTCCCTTTCCACTTAGAAAGCTAAGGAAGCATTCCAAGGACACTAACACTCCAATTATCATACCTTTTCCAAAGCTCAAATACTTCCACAAACCACACTTTTATCCTAAGAATCTAGCATTATAAGTCGTCTAATTCCTCGAGTTTCTTTCTCGCCTGGATGATAGAAAACCATATTTCTTACATAAGAGCACATAAGGTATGTCTTTTTGAGCTTATCTGTCTAATATGTATGCTTATCAACACTTTCAAAGCTATTAAAGGATCAAGTTTAGGTCTTATCATTACAAATTTAAATGCTTTTAAGAATATCAGGGGTGTTTGTTTCGGTTTCTATAGCAGGTTATTTGTAGTTTCTTGGATGTTTGCCACACTCGCAATTCTATAAATGCATTTTTTGGGTGTTGGACGTACGGACGGTTTGGTTTGCGTAGGTTTTTATCATTGGTAATGAAATATTTGGCATAACTATTATTTCATGTGGTAATTCAAAATACAAGTTCAAAATACAGGTCAAAGGAACGAGCCTATGGGTCAGAAATCATAATTTCCACCTTCATTATCATTTGTTTTGCTTTAAGATGCCTACAACTATGGAGTTTATAGAAAACAAGTTACCATTCAAGGGCATGTGAAATCTAGAGGTTGTGTATGCAACTGATTTTCAGGTACATGATTTTCGTTTAAATGTGCACGTTTTTGGAAACAGGTCAAATTATGTAGTATTCAAGACATGTCTGTAGGCCAGATAATGTTGACATCAATTTTTAGCAATATGGTTGCGTTTGCTAACCAATCAAAATGGGTCAAATCTGACTATAAGTTATAATTTCTTCATCCCCGTGTTGTTAAAATTTGGGATGTCAAGCGTCAGGTACTACTAGAATCCTTGGTAGGTTCCCTTGAGTAGAGGTGGCATTTTTATAGCCATTTACATATAAATTTGGTCATTATGGAAATAATAATAATTTGAACTGTGAATCTACTCACCCATTTTACGGAATTTGTTCGTTCTTCTTCCGTCAGTTTGATGTTGTTTTGTTTAACCTGTAGAAAACTATATTATGATAATAACAATAAGCTATATTTTAAATGAAACTATATGTATCATCGCCGAAAGTAAATTATACCCAGACTCTACTTGAAAGAGTGTTTATGGCATGTGAATTGTACTTGCTATAGCTGACCAGGCACAAAGACAGAATAGCAGATTTTTAGGTGCTCCCAGGGATGTTTTATCAGGTTGTTTGTTCTATTATAAACTCTTCATAAAAGATCAATACTTTAAATATAAGCAAGTATGATACACATGTAGTTATGAGTCGATCTGTAAGTTAAACCTTGAATTTGATCCTAATTGTTGTTTTATTAGTGTTGTGGCACGTTTATTAGTGGAACAAGTTATTGTGAGTTTATCTTTTATTTACACTTGATTTGAGCGTTCATGCAATGCAGGTAGATTCCACTTAGAACTCGGAGCAAACAACTTTCACTTTGAGAACCTCGAACTACTAAATAAGAATCAATCAAACTCAAGAAATTGTTATCAGTGAGAAACATTCCAGTGATATATCGGTACATAATTTTCTTTTCATGGAGTAGCATATCAGTTGGGTCAGATGGGTCACACGTTTCCCATATTAATTTGGTTCTAAATTACCTGATCTTTTTTTACTTATCTCTCCTAACATTCCAGGGATTTTATTTTATTTTAATGATTTAACAGTTATACAGTTTTATGTTTCATACAGATCATCAAAGAGTGGAATGTGGAGCTTTAGGATAGAACCAACAAGTTCAAGAAACAAGCTAATGCAATTGCTGACTGGGATAGGAGAATCTTGTGGAACTTGGACGTTCTACTTAAACTTGAGGGGCTGCTTTAAGTCAAGGTACATCCCTTCATCTTAATCACACTTATCTTTTTTTTAAAGAAAGGAATCACACTTATCTTTACCTCAGTTACATATATTTGAACTCGATGCACCTGACCTACCTGTGGCCATGGTCACGTATATGCATATATGACATATTCGGTTTAACAAGGCCAATCTTTTATATGTCGCGATCGGGTTTTAATGTGTTTTGGTGGTGTAGGCATTCTTGCATACAAAAAGTAAACAAGAATTTTAAATATAGGACAATATATCATTTGATATACATTTGTTTCAAATTTTCATCACCTCTGTAGTGCTTATATCCATATTAAATTAGAATAACAATACACAGTACTTATATCCTATTTAATCAGAATGTGCCAAACACTCAAAATCAGCTTATTAGCTTATTTGGATGGACCATAATTATCCAAACATGATCTTATATACAAAAGGTCTAATGCTATATATACCAATTTGTGCTTGACTTTAAATCCTTCACCAAGGTGGCCATTGTCATGACTCTTGATGTTCATGCCTTATTTTCTGTCTTCAGGTTTGTATTATCAATTTATATTGCTTCACTTAGACGACATACTAATTGGGTTTTCATATATATATATATATATAATGGCATCATAATAGAATTAGTTCTTTTGGAAGAGGCTTTACACATTAAAATAGACTTACGGTGTCTTTTGACCCATTTGACCCGTTCAAGCCATTTGACGCATTTGATGGATGCGTGATGTTTATTGCAGGTGCTGATATGTGGTTTTAACATGCATTGATACCAATAACCATCATTTTCAGAAAGTATGAGCTTGATGCTACCGAACCTTTACACGAAGAAGTGGACTAATGGACTACCCATTCCAAAACCAATGAGGTGAGTGTCCAGGTAAGAATCCATGTATTGCATGTTGGTCTGGGTTACCACCTCTCATTATCTTGTCCATGTATTGCATCCTCTAAAAATAATCAATGTGTTACATTCCATATGGTTAGAAAGAGACCTTGGGCGACTTTCAACGCGCGTCGCCCATTTGATCTACTACATAAATATCAAGTAACTGTAAACACACAAATAACTCAAATTAAAATCATATACTGTAAAATTTAAGAAGCTTTAATTAATCAATCCCATACACCCATGATAATATAGAATAAATGTATGGTTACAATTTGTTGACTGAGGTAGTTAATGAAGATGTTAATGAAACAGGCCCGGAAGCTGAAGTTGATGTGACGAACAAAAAAGAGAGATTGGATGCAACAGTTGAAGTTAAAGCTGTTGATGTCCGTGGACCCAATGAACCTGATAAAGTTGTTGCGTGTAGTAAAGCCGATGAAGCGACAGCTGCTCAAAAGGAGCCAAATTCAGATGTTCATGCTGCGACATATAGCTCAAAACTTGATTTAGTTACATATGTTGAGCCAACAGCCTTAGAAATAGACGCAGGAGTCTAAACCGTCAAGGTCGAACATGTATCTCCATCAACTGGTGAGACACACGACTTTCAAGAGATCAAGGATTAACCGATATCTCTTTAACAGACATTGGGTCCTAGATTCCACAGTAGAAGCTCCTGCCACGGGTGAACCCCAAACTTATGTCGAGCAAATTGTTTTTCCTGCTGATTTAGAAGGAGAGAGGATGGACATAGACAAAAATAACAGCTCATAAACGTTTAATAATGCAGTCGATTGTGCTTTAGAAGTGTTCAGACAGGTGAAATTAGGGCTTATGTGTTCATGCGTTTCTCGACTTATGTTGAAGAGAATGATTTCATCTCTTTCGATTGACACCTTCCTCCCATAGTTGAAAGAAAGAAAGGCCAATGTTCTCACCTTATATATTCATGCGAACATCTTTTGTAAAAATAAGAATGTTGAACCAAACAAACTTTAAGAGCCAACCACTTAGTTTATTTTTTTTGCAATTAACACTTTTTAAGCATTACGCTACTAATAAGCTTGATTAGTCTGTTGCTAGAATACCTAAGTTCGCATTCTAAGTGGATCTGTTTTACTAACTGATGGTTTATCCTCATTCATTTAACCAAGCAAATCTTCAGCAGCAAGCAAGGTTAGCCGCGCACAAATTCAATAGCACTGTGATTCTTTTAGAAGTTGAAAGTTATTGTCAACAAGGTCATCCGTTATGAGTTGGGTCACGTCCTAGAAAAGTCAAAGTCAGCTAAAAAGAGCCACACGAAGAGTCAGCCCCTAAAAGCATCGGGTTCCTACAGGATATCACCTTTTATTAGCACAAAATTGTTATTAGCATTTATCATTCGTCTTGATTTGGTTGTTTCGGGTTGAAATGTTGGAACCTTTAGTAGTATGAAACTATGAATGAATGGTGTTTGCTGCTTCGTATTCATGTGTTTTGAGTTCTTGAATGGTTGCGTGTTGTGCACATTGTTTTAAGTTATATCATCCTTAAATCACTCATGTTATGTGATTAAATTCATGGGAAGAAGCATCTTATATGGCAATTAATTGTGGTCATCATTCTTGTCTTTAAAAGTAGACGTGTTTGCATCTTTATGCTTTTTTGTTTCTCAAGTTTATGAAAACATTTGGATATTTACAGTTTGTGGTCTTATTTGCGTTCATTTTGATCACAAAATCGAATATAAGCCTTCACCTTATAATGTACGAAAAAAATAAGTCTGGAAATAAATTATAACTTTGTAAAAATAAGTACGGGAAAAAAATTTGAGCTTTATAAAAAAATATTTTTTTCGTAAGAATTTTTTTTTCTTTTTCAGAAAAGAAAATTTTATTTTTAATTTTAAAATGTACGAAAAATGTCCTTTTCAAAGAAAACAAGAAAAAACAAATTAAACTAAAAGTGAATTTTTTTATAATTTATTCTTTGTAGTTAATAAAAATGCCATTCATACAAACAACAAAACGCTGCAAACGATTGTTTGCTAAATAGATTAACGTTGCAACATTATAACTAATAATATAAATGTTTGGTTCAAGTTGAAAAAAAACGAAAGTACGTTTGTAGTATTGGTAATAAAAATGTAAGTGTTTCATTATGGTAAATTTCAAAAAGTGTGTTATTATTCTATATCATTTATCTTTTAAGTAAATGAGTCGTCATTTGAAGAAGTAATTTTTTATGTTTTTTATCGTTATCTTAATGATGTAACAAAATAATTATATTATAGAGTGATATTTTTTTTTATTATATGTTAATAAGATACAATGTCATGTAATGGAATATTTTTATAACTTGATACAAAGGAATATCTTTCTATTTCGTTTTAGCATAGGATTTTTTTTGCATGAGTTATGTCATGTAAACGATAATTATAAATCATGCCCATTCATAAGACGAGCTTAGCCACTACATGCACATTTCAAATTTAAACCATTCTAACCAAAAAATAAATAAAACAAAAGTCATGCCTAAAAAACAAACGTTATGCTTAAAAAGTCACGACTAATAATGCATTAAAAGACCACTAAACTAAAAACAAATATTGATCAAATAAAAATAAAAGACAATCAAAAGTCATACATGTCAATAAAACATTACAAACAAATATTTACCAAAGGAAAAAAAAGTTAAATAACAATCAGAAGTCATACCCATCCATCAGACATGTTTGTTTCACAAATAATTGTAAACGATAATTTGTCGTCATACATGTCAATAAAACATTACAAACAAATATTTACCAAAGAAAAAAAAAGTTAAATAACAATCAGAAGTCATACCCATCCATCGGACATGTTTGTTTCACAAATAATTTTAAACAATAATTTGTCGTCATACCCGTCCATCGGACGGGTTTTGAAACTAGTATATATATATATATATATATATATATATATATATATATATATATATATATATATATATATATATATATATATATATATATATATATGATAAAACAACAATGTGTTTCGTCAAATATTGTGGTGGGTATCTCAAATACATACTACATCTTTTACACACTGTCTCGCCCTTATAAGGTTTATAATCGACGGAAAAACTTCAACTTCTTACAAGCATAAGGCTTTGTTTCTTTTTTCTTTTAGGAATAGAATGAGTGAGTCCCTCATCCCTTAATATCTCATAATGGGGACTAGTGGGGTTTTTATGCATTATGGATATAGAAGATTTAGTGGAAAACAAATATTAAAATATTAGTGGTCCCACTTCCTTCCCCATTAGGAGAATTTAACAGAAAAAAGAAACGCCCCCTAAGTGTCAAATAAACAAAACATCATTAGGATCGCAAACAATGAATAATAAAATTTATTATTTATGGTCGCTTACTTGTTAAATGAATTATCGTTTCAGAATGTGCTTAGTTAAAGATATTAAAAGATAAAAAATAACAAAAATAATGATTAATGAAATAATACTTGTTTTGGTATAATGCAACGAACCATTATCTAATATTAATCAATTCATCATTTCCTATTCTTTTGAGAGTGATGACCGTATAATGCGTGAATTTTCATTTTTCTTCATTTTATTTAGTGTTCTCTCACTCTCTTTCACATTATAACATCTCATATTCATATAATTAAATTTTTTATCATTTCATATCTTTAATCTGGTCATTGCACAATCTTTAAATCATTTTTATATTCTAATTATACGAGTAATAATTACAATTGATGTTCTGTTTAATAGAACTTGAAATATTTAGTATCTAATTTATTTTGTACATGGTGAATAAGAAGAGACTTATATATAAAAAAAATCTTATTTGACACACAAGGTAGGCACATCAGCGCTTCGCTGCGATGCCATTTGTTTTTCATTCGATAGTTTTCTATCATATATCACTTTTGTTTTAGGCACACAAAGATAATTATAGTGGAATTGATACTTCTCAAGTAACATGGTAACAATACTTTTGCAGGCACATAGACATAAACGTATGGATAAACATTTGGTGATTCATGTTATATGAAAAAAAAGTGTGCTTGTACAACTCTCGCCTGCATATTGTGTCCTCCTATATTGCAGTATCATGATCCAATGTCAGTGGAGTACACCGCCAGCAACCAAAGAGTTCCTATGTTTATTAAGGGCGCGTTAAGGAAAAAGAGGATACACTCGCCATGGCTGCAATCCTGATAGGATGCTCCACTAAGATACTGGTAATCTCAACTTAAACCTTGCCCATTCAAACTCATCACAACCTTAAAAACGTACAACACACTAGTGTGGGGCCTTATGTCGAACTATAAACAACAAACTTTCTGCAAAGGAAAACCAATTTAATGATTAGCGGCCAATGCAACCTATCAATATAAGCTGACACAAAGAAACTAGTAAAGCTGCAAACGCTTACTTGTTGACATCAACACATAGCTATCATCGTCACTGTTATTCCGAAACCATAAAACATATATGAAAACACACACATATCGACCATCTTCTTCACATGTATGAAATACACAGGTTTCGAATACAACATTTCAAACGTAAGGATGCTCAGATACGCGAAGTGTCTAAAAATAAGGTACGCTCGCAGTGGCTGCAACCGTAGTTGGTTACCACACCAAACTACGAATTATGTCAGTTTTTTAGAAGCTTTTAGGGACAATAATAAAACAATCGTTACTGTAGATGTTGTGGGAGGCCGATAATACCATAAACAGATCTAAGAAGTAATAATACAAAATTTAGTTCTTAGACTTATCATAGCCTTCAACATAAGTTACCCATGTTGTTTAGTATAGGTATAAGCTCATACCACAAAAACGCAAGTAATCACGTGTTGGTCGACAACACAATAACACTCATATCCAAAATTCAGCCTTTAAAGGCCTAACCGAAGTCGTGCAATATATGCTTGGGCTAAGATTTGTATAGGATAATCCGAACATAGAGTTATCTTAGCTCAAGTAAGGGTGCGAAGCAACTCGATTGCATAGCAGGCACGTATACCATGCCATCCGGGCTTTGCCCAACCAACTTAGGGGAGAGTGTTGGTTCCTTTAGAGATAGATCTTTCAGCCTGTTAAGGATGGTAGATAACTTATGTAATCACAAGTTATCCACAGAGAGACTCTAAGAGAGAATAAGTGCTTATGCAGAATATAAACACTAGTAACAAGAAGAAATGAAGACTAAATGAATAACATGATCCTTTCTAAGGATTTCTAATATTACTAATGAGAAATCAAATGGTGAAAGGTGTGTCTAACCCTTCAGCCGTAGGTTCCTTTTATACTACAAGGAAACACTAAATAACATTTACACCAAAACATGTAACATATGATATGCATATCCTTTCCTAAGACATCTCATGCATATCCTAAACTAACTGCTACTAATAATACGGCCTGACTAAGTAACAGACTAGGAGTAACTTATTACTCCTACCAGGAGGAACTACTCATGCTACTACTATGACGAGGAGGAACTACATACCTCCTAGTTATTACTATTGAAATACTAGAAGTAAATACCTATTACAATATTCCTAACAATCCTCCCCTAAACATGAATTTGACTCTGTTGAGTTCAAGTTTCCAGATAGATCTTTCATAATAAATCTTGAAGATTGAACTAGCAGCCACAACAACAACAAGTCCGTCTTGGCCACACCAGGAGAAACCCAAAAATAAGTTGCTTTGCACTCTAACAAATGACTACTTTAAAGTCTTGAAAATATCAACATATTTTGAATCTTTGCAGCAACAAGAGTGGATCTAATAAGCCTTTACAAAGTATCTACCCACTCTTTGGCTAGCCAGTCTTTGGTGGAATCATGACGTCACCCTGGGAGACAAGTATCCAACCAACTCTTGAAACGTGAATCAATGGTGAGTTCGAATACCCTAAT
Source organism: Glebionis coronaria (assembly GCA_025667525.1). Lineage (NCBI taxonomy): Eukaryota > Viridiplantae > Streptophyta > Magnoliopsida > Asterales > Asteraceae > Glebionis > Glebionis coronaria. The sequence goes on from CM046875.1 coordinate 101,703,802, forward strand.
TATTTTTGGCAAATCATTAAAGCTAGATCGGATTTGATAAAGTCTTTACCTATAGCCGTTTGCTCAGGACTAGCCAACTCTCAGCCATTAAGCATGGGTGAGTTAAGAACCCTATAGTTTTAAGCAAACTATTACATCTATTAACGGATTTGACTAAGTCTTTACCATAATCCGTTTGATACGGAGTAGCCACTCTTCAGTTCAAAGACCAAGGGGAGTGATGACCTTCCAATTTTGGGTAAATTGGTAACCATCAACGGATTTGATTATCACATCAGAGTCGTACCCTCATGGTGAATCAACTCTTTTTTGTCTAAGAAACAGGGTGAGTTGAGCACCATTTGTTGTGTGGGGGGCAGCCAACACCCAAAGTACAAAGAAAGTGACAAAAATAAACAGCCCAAAAACTGAGTTTATACAAATATCCTTTGGATTGTTCATGATGGTTTTTTTTGTTTAAATAAGTATGCACAACAAAAGACTATACATAGATAGCCAATAAAAGAAAAAGAAAAGAGAAAAGGAAGCTAAAACAACTACATACCTGAGTCGGACACCAGAAGCTGCACGCCTAGCAGTAGCTAGCTGAGCCTAGATAGACTCCACCAACGTAACCGCCATCGAACCTTCATTCCCATTTGGAGTATTGGAAATAAACTGTTGGGAATCTAAACTTGTTAGATTCCCTGATCATAGATTTAAACATAATTAGGCTGTTAGATAGTCCCTTGCCTGTGCCTAGGAGGCAGGCAAGTTTCGCAAGACTCACAGAGATCCAAGTCTCTGTGAGCAACCTCAGAGGAGTCCATGTCAGAGACATTGTCAAGGAAGTCAAAGATTACTTGAAGACATACTCATTGGCTGTGATGGATAACAACCAAGATGTATCAGGGACTTTGAGGGGTTGAGGGTTAACATGGGTGGCAATACCCTGTTAACACTCAGCACACTTTGGACATGCCATTTGTGTGTTTGAGACTATGAAGAAAAAGGAAATTGTTTTGACAACTGTTTCCTTAAAGCATAATGGAAGACTACCAAGAATAGAAGGACATCATGTGACTGATGTAGGAACTTGTAAAAGCTTGTGTAGTCACCATCAAGTACTATTTAGGTCAATCTCATAACACTATAAATAGGATGTGTATCCATGCATTAATGTTGAACACTTTGAGATATTCATAACATTATTGCATAGAACTTAGTGAATCAAACAGCTACGACTGTATTCATAAGTTAGGGTTTATAGTTGTTCAAAGTGTGCACAACATATTGTCATCAAACGGTGTTATCCATAACACTTGTAATTCTTTATTATACAATAATAAGATTACGTTTGAAAAGTAATACCTTGTGTTGATTAAGTTAATATTAGGGTTTCTAGCATTGATTAGGGACTTTAAATTGGTATCAGAGCGGTGTTTGATATTAAAACCTTCAAGAAACATCGTTCTCAATTTTATAATCAAGATCCACCATGCCAGAAACTTCTAACCCACCACAATCACCTTCCACAAACCCATCTTCACCAAGACTCAACCCTCTAGCCAATGACGATGATCTACCCCAACTTCTTGACTCAAGAGGTGGATCACACGTCACAAGTGTACCAGTCTTTAATGAAGAAGATTTTGCCAGTTGGAAGAGTCAATTTCTTGTGTATCTCGATGGACTTAAACCTTTTCTTCTAGAAATTTCAGAAAATGGTCCTTATATTCCCATGGCGCTTACATCCACTGAAGAAAACCCTCTTCCCAAACCTCTCAAACAATGGACTCCAGCTGATAGAAAATTGGCAAACCAAGATAAACGTCTCAAGAGCATCATAATATCCTGTCTTCCCAAACATATCATGAAGTCTGTCATTCAGTGTCCCACAGCCAAACAAATTTGGACAGACCTCATCCTTGGCCATGAAGGACCCTCTGAAACAACAGAGACGATGATTCAGGCACTCAGACTTCAGTTCAATGCCTTCAAGTCACTTGAAGGTGAAAAGGTTCAGCAAACCTATACAAGGCTGAAGATTCTTCTCAATGACCTAGCAATGAATGACGTCACTATTGGTCAAGCTGAGATCAATGCCACATTTGTCAACAGCCTTCCAAGAAAGTGGCTGAGTATGAATCAGACTTAGAGAGCTAACAACTCAATCAAAAATGACACCCTTGCTCAGCTTTATGGAAAGTATAATTATGAAGAAGGGCTAATTGATACTATCTACAAGTCAGAGACTGAAAGATTTGTGGTCCAAGGAGCATCTTCCAAAGCCTTGATCTCTGCAACACATCCTCATGACAGCGATTCTGATGTTGAAGAAGATACCCGTAGCAGCCAAGAGTTCTTGACAGACCTTAATGCAGAGTTTCATGAAGGAGCCTTGCTAGCCAACCAAAGAAGATATTTCAAAAGATCAGGAAGAGTAGGATCAACTAGTAAACCAACTGACAGGTCAAAAGAAACTTGCTTTGCCTGTGGAAAGCTTGGACATTTTCAAAAAGACTGTCCTTCCACCAAGACATCCTCACCCTCTTATCCATCATCTTCATCCAAACCTTACAAGTTCAAACAACATAATAACTCATCTCATCAATCCAATTCATCAGACACTGAGAAGAAGGATTACAAAAATAAGTACAAGGCACTTAAAGCTGAGTTAGAACAAATGAACTTGAAGATTGAAGCTCTGTCCAAGAAGAAGGGTGGTGAGAAAAAGACAGAGAAAGGGTTGGTTGCTGAAACTTATGATTGGAATGATGAACCACTGACTTCAGATGAAGAAGATACCACCAGAGTCAGGGCTTTCATGGCGATAACTGAGGATGAACCAGCTGTTGGAAAAGGTGATGCAAGATCAGGACAATGGGTTGACATCACAATGAAAAAGGTACATAGGCTTCTATCTATGTCTGATAGTGATGAACGTAAGCATGTCCTTGATTACACCATTGTTGATTTACACTTTGTTGAGGAACAAAGAAAGAACCTACTTGATAAGTTTCACTCTGTTAAATCTGAATTGCTAAATGCTAAATCTGAATGTGAAACTCTCAGGCGGGTTAATTTAGAGAAAATATCCCTGCAAAATGAAGTAGCTAGATTAACCTTGAAAAACATTGCTTTAAATGATCAAGTCTCTGAATTAAACAAGGTTATTGAAAAATGGTTGTGTGCTAGGTTCACTATAGATCAATTGCTTAATGATGAAGTGCCTGCTGACCTCAAAAGGGATATATCTGCTAAGAAAAATAAGCTGAGAATTCTCACCAAACCCAAAGACATTGTCTTCAAATCTACAGAGACAATTCATATGTCAGATACCACTTTGACTAATGACCCTGTCTCTGAAGATGTGACTGAGTTACCACCTCTGACCAAACTCTCTGGAGTTGAACCTAGTAGTTCCTCTCGAGCTGCTAAGGGTGAACTTAGATCTGATATTGAGAAACCTCCAGCTAAAGTTTTTCATGTGCCTGCTAAAATAACTGGTAAACAAGTAGCTTTTAAGCCTGTTGCTACTAAAGCTGTGAATAAGGTTGACCTTACCACTGAAGATCGCCTGTTGTCTCTAATGAAAGAAGTAGAACTCTTGAAACAACACATTAAGCCTTCCGTTGAATGCTCTACTTCACATGAACCTAAGTCAGTCCTAGGTGAACCCAAAGGGGAAAGGTTAATCAAACCTTATTGCAATGTATGTAAAAACTCTCACCATATGACTTTAGATCATGACAGACACATGGCAGCTAAAAGAGCTCAGACACCCTCTAGGGATAGACCACAGAGTTCCAAAAGACAACAGGGAAATTACAAACCTTATCCTCCCTATAAATTCTGTGGGTTCACAGATCATCACTCAGACGAGTGTGGTGACTTCCCTGGGTGTGATAGCTGTGGAAGTTATAACCATGAAACAGTGAATTGTCCATCCCAACGCCAGAAGTTCTACAGCAACTCAAGAGTTGCTAATCAGCAATTCAGGGAACCCACTGGAAAGTGGGTTCACCATAGGAACTAACCTGTTTCTATGTATCTGTGCAGAAATATCTCAAGGAATCGGTATGGTAACTAGACAGTGGCTGTTCTAGACACATGATAGGGATTCAACAATACCTGCACAGATACTCAAAGGAGCCAGGTCCTAAAGTGGTGTTTGGAGATAACTCTTCAGGTGACACAGAAGGATATGGCTCAGTGAACTGCAATGGGATTACATTTACCAGAGTTGCATATGTGAATGGTCTTAAACACAATCTTATTAGCATCAGCCAATTGTGTGGTGCTGACTATAAGGTTTTGTTTACTAAGACTCAGGGAACCATATTCAACAAAAACAATGATGTTGTGCTTATTGCACCTAGAAGAAGAGATGTTTATGTCATCAACATGGCTGTTTGCTCTGAAGACAACTCAAATTGTTTTCTTGCTAAAGCCTCTGAAAGTGTCAATTGGCTGTGGCACAAAAGACTGTCTCATCTCAACTTCAAGAACATCAACAAGATAGCCACACAAAACCTGGTTGCTGGTCTACCTTCAATAATGTTTTCTAAAGACAAGAATTGTTCTGCCTGTATCAAAGGAAAGCATCACAGGTCTTCATTCAAGACTAGGCAATCATTCTCTATTGACAAGTGCTTACATCTCCTTCACATGGATTTGTTTGGGCCTGTCAAACCTCAGACCATTAATCACAACAAATACACCTTGGTCATAGTTGATGAATTTTCAAGATACACATGGGTGTTCTTCCTCAGAAGGAAAAGTGATGCAGCTGAAACCATCATGTCCTTCATCAGGCAGGTTGAAAATATGAATGATGTTAGAGTCAAAGCTCTAATAAGTGATAATGGTACGGAATTCAAGAATCATCAACTTGAATCTTTTTGTGATGAAAAAGGGATTTCACAGAACTTCTCTTCAGCTGGCACCCTTGAACAAAATGGTGTGGCTGAAAGAAGAAACAGGACTTTGATTGAAGCAGCCAGAACTATGTTGAATGGTGCAACCTTACCAAAGCAATTTTGGGGAGAAGCTGTACACACTGCCTGCTACACACAAAACAGATCAATCATTGTCAAAAGACATGGTAAAACTTCCTATGAAGTTTTCAGAAAAAGATCTCCAGATGTCAGCTATTTCCATGTGTTTGGATGCCCTGTGTTTATTTATAACTACAGGGATAAACTTGGAAATTTTGATGAAAAAGCTGATGATGGTTTCTTCTTGGGATACTCTCCAACAGCCAAAGCCTTCAGAGTATTCAACATCAGAAGACAAGAAGTAGAAGAAACCTTCCATGTTAGATTCAATGAAGATGATGAAGTCACACAGAGAACATGAACAGAGGGTGATGAAACTGATTTCAATGAAAATGTATCTTTCCCAAGTGATGAGTTCACAGAACCAAGACCTACCAGTCATCATCACTCCAACACTCTCACCCCTTATGTCCCTGCCTTAGACCCTCTGTCTACTCACAACATTGAAGTTCCTACCTCTCATGAACTTGATGAAGAAGAACCACAAACCTCTGACTCTGACACTGAAGTAGTCTTTGAAGAAAGCCCTCCTAGTCAGCAGGATGAAACTCAAATTGTACCAGCTATCCCACAAGTGTTCCTGTTCTTGAGTCCCCAGCTCCTCAAAATAAGTGGTCAAGAGATCAACACATTCTTCTTGTCAACATTATTGGGGAACCTAATGCAGGGTTCACAACTAGACAGCGAATCCAAGACTCAGAGTCTGCCTCAGCCAATGAATGCCTCTTTGCTGAATTTCTCTCACAAATTGAACCTAAAAGAGTAGCTGAGGCTCTGGTAGAAGAAGGATGGGTAGCTGCTATGCAAGAAGAGATCAATCAGTTCAAAAGGAACAAAGTATGGACACTAGTGCCAGCTCCACCTGGAAAGAATATCACAGGCACTAGATGGATCTATAGAAATAAGATGGATGAAATTGGGAACATCATCAGAAATAAGGCCAGACTGGTGGCACAGGGGTTTTCTCAGACTGAAGGAATTGATTATGATGAAACATTTGCTCCAGTTGCAAGACTTGAAGCCATCAGAATCTTCCTTGCTTATGCTGCCTATATGAACATCACTATGTATCAGATGGATGTAAAGAGTGCATTCCTCAATGGTGATTTGGCTGAGGAAGTGTATGTTGCTCAACCTGAAGGATTTGAGAACAACGAGTTTCCCAACCATGTGTACAGGCTTCACAAGGCCATGTATGGGCTGAAACAAGCTCCAAGAGCATGGTATGAAACTCTTTCCAATTTCTTAACTGAAAATAAATTAGTCAGGGGTTCTATTGATAAAACACTCTTTACCTTCAAGGATAAGAGTGATTTCATCATTGTGCAGATTTATGTGGATGATATCATCTTTGGGTCAACAAATGTCAATCTTAGTAAACGTTTTGCTAAATTAATGACCAAGAAATATGAGATGAGTAAGATGGATGAATTAACTTACTTTTTGGGGTTTCAAATTAAACAATGTCCTAAGGGAATTTCAATTTGTCAAGAAAAGTATGTTAAGGATTTACTTAAAAAATATGACTTAGCTGATTGTGCATCAGTGAAATGCCCCATGCTTCCACCCAACAACTTGGGCCCTGATGAGTCAGGGGTCTCTGTTAATGAGACTTTATATAGAGGCATGATTGGGTCACTCATGTATTTAACAGCTAGTCGTCCTGATATCCAATTCTCCACATGTCTCTGTGCAAGGTACCAAGCTAACCCAAAAGAATCCCATCTAGTGGCTGTTAAGAGAATTTTCAGGTATCTCAAAGGAACACCATCCCTAGGCCTATGGTATCCAAAGGAATCAGGCTTTGATCTCAAGGCCTATTCAGATTCAGATTATGCTGGATGCTGTATTGACAGGAAAAGTACTTCAGGCAGCTGTCAAATCCTAGGAGGAAAATTGGTTGGATGGAGTGCTAAGAAGCAAAACTCTGTGGCTATGTCTTCAGGTAAAGCAGAATATGTCGCTGCACCCAGCTGTTGTGCCCAGGTGCTCTGGATGAAAAGTCAATTGGCTGACTATGAAATTTTATATGACAAAGTGCCAATCTTTTGTGACAACACCAACGCCATTGCCATATCCAACAACCTTGTTCTTCACTCTCGTACCAAACACATTGATATCAGGTATCATTTTATCAGGGATCATATAATGAAGGGAGATATTGAGCTGCATTTTGTTCCCACAGAGCTGCAACTAGCTGATATCTTTACAAAGCCTTTGGCTGAACCTTCGTTCAACAGGCTAGTTGCTGAGCTAGGGATGCTCAATATCTCAAAGCATGTGGCTTGATATTAAATGTGTTCATTAAATGATTGATTTTGTATTAAATGTTTTTCACATGAAACTAGGTAGTTACTTTCCAAGTAAATGCAAAAAACATTCTCAAATATTTAATCATTTATTTTTCGAATAACGAGGAGACAAACAAGTTTTGAAAGGTCAAGGGGACCCACTTGAGCAGTCATTTTCGCACCTTGCATTTAATGCGGTTGAATAACTGTTTACTTAGTTTGAATATATATTGTCTCTTTTCTCTTCTCACCCACCACCATTCTCATTTCTCAAATCTTTTCTCTCTCTAAGTACTTCTCTCTCTTAACCCATCCTCCATTTTCTTTCACCTTCGACCTCGAATCCATGGCGTTTTCAGTTCCCAAAGCAGCAAATGTTAACTTCGAGATCAACGAAAGCATCCTCCCTCCAACAACGCCATTGGATGGATAAAGGCTCCCAATAGCACATACTCAGATCTGGTTAACTTCATGCAGAATTGTGACGTAAGTGAAGCCTTCACCAAATCCCCATCCACCTTTTACCAAGAATACCTTAGAGAATTCTGGTACTCTGCTGAGGTGGTTGATGACACCATAACTTTTAGCCTTTCATGCAATGAACACCCATTCGCCTTCTCCCTTAAAGATTTCTCGAGTGTGGCTGGATTGAAACATGGAGATGATTGCCTTAAGGTTGTTGATAAAAAGGCTGTCAAAGAAGCCCTGGCCACACTCAAACCCTGCCATGATGTAAACCCTGCCCTTACACCAGCTGAGGTCCTCTCCCAATCTCCCCTGAAGATTAAGTATTTCACTCCCATGTGGCGTGTCCTCTTCACCCACATTGTTAAATCCCTGGGAGAAATGCAGGGATCCCAAGACCAGATGTCTTTCAACCATCAGGCTATTGCATATGGGCTGATCTGGGGAGCTGATGTTGATGTTGGAAGCATTCTCTTCTCCAACCTTGTAGAACAACTGAAGGGAAGAAATCAAGTCAGGGAAAAGAATATCTGCTATGTGCGCTTCCTGTCTCTGATCTTTGAAAGTTTGTTGGGAGACAACTACCACAACACTGCGTTGACTGCTCTGAAGCCCTACCGCATCACAGGTGCCATCTACAAAGAAATAGGAGCTGAAGATGTCCCTGTCACCTCTCATATGATGAATGTGGCCAACAAACTACCAACAGCTGAGAAGCCCCTGCTCCCTTCTTCTGAGAAGGTGAATACTTCTAGTGTTTTTGGCAAGTCTATGTCTTTGACCTCTGGGCAGCACACTACCAAGTCCAAGGCTTCTTCTGGCCAACAACCTAAGAAGAAGAAAATCCCCTCTTCTTCCCACACCAAATCTGTTTCTAAGGCCAAGGGAAAGAAGACTGACACCTCCTCTGTTCTAGATACTCATGTGGAATCAGATACATTTGCTGACAAACAACAGGAGTCTAGTGTCTCAAAGTCAGCTGAGACGACAGGAATCCAGCCTAATCAAGCCGATATCTCACAGGTAATCAGTGTACATTTTTAGAGGTTCACTAGCAGCCACTCTCATTTGTCTGTAGGAGAGAGTGGTGAAGTTAGGGTAATCCTCGACCCATAGAAGTCTGTCAAGCACTTAGAACTCTTTAAGACTTTTGTACACCCTGTCTTTGCACCAGGGAATGATTCATTTGTGTTTATAAAGCACCCCGATGACCCTGAACCCTCTAGACAGTATTCAGGCTAACAACAACCTGAATACACTTATGTCTCAACCTTGATCAGTTGTACTTCACACAGCCTCTTGGTTCCCTCCTTAAAAGAGTCCCAAAGGATTTATCCTTTTCAGGGGGAGCTGAATCATCACCCTCAGCTTTCCTAGGGGTAGCGTAACAGGCGACCTTTAACCACATATGTTTCACTCTTAAAAGAGTCCCAAAGGTTTCTTAACCTTTTGGGGGGGGCTGAATGATCACCCTCAGCTTTCCTAGGGGCATCGAATGGCGATTCATAAACAACATATGTTTCACAATCAAAAGAGTCCCAAAGGTTTTAACCTTTTGGGGGGGGGGGGGTGCTGAATAATCACACTCAGCTTTCCTAGGGGCAGCGAATGGCGATCATTAACCATATTTTTTTCACACTTAAAAGAATCCCAAGGATTTATCCTTTGGAGTGGCTGAGTAATCACCCTCAGCCTCTTTGGGACAGCGAAATGGCGACCATTCCCCTTATCTTTTTCCCTGTTACTAATTAAAACATTTACAGGCTGAAATTGTACAGCCAGTTACTGAATCCCAGGTACAAAAAGAGAAGGAGGCTGATACAATCACTCAAGACAAACCTAATGATGAAGAGCCTCTGTTAATTACTGATGAAGAAATGCAAACATTAGAGGATGATGTCTCTGATCTAGAGTCGATGCCTGAACATGAAATCCCTGAAGGGATGTTTGAGGAGGAAGATGAAGAAGATGAGGAAGATCAGTTATCTGTCTCTCCTCCCAAAGAAATAGCTGTGTCCACACCAGCTGGCGATAAGACTCCTCCTCCCAAGGATGCTGTTGTAACTCCAAACTCTGCTACCTCAACAACAACAGTTTTCCAACGCCCAACCTATGATCTAACAGCGGAGTTTCTCTTGTTTGATCATCCTGCCCAAACTAACTTTGATCTTTTTCCAAGGGGGGATGATTATGCTCAGCAAAGCCTCAACATCAAGAATCTTCAGCCTGTTCATCATCAGTCAGACATTGAACGTTTATCAAGGAAGCTGGATGTGATAAAGTATGAAATGCACAACCTCACTGTTACATTCCCTGGAATCATACAAAAGGCTGTGGCTGAGGCGGTTACTGAGCCAATCAAGGATGGTGCAAGGAAAGGTGTAGCACAAGGACTCAGTCACCTTTCCACAAGAATGAAGGATGTCATTGACTCAGAGGTCCCTGCCATGTTTCATGAACATGAGCTAACCATGCACAGGCAATTTGATGTTGTTCGTAACAGGCAATACCGTCATGCAAACTTCATTGTCAGTCGAGTTCAGGCCAACACTAATGCTAATGGCAACCTTTTGCTGAAGATTGCCAGGGCTTCAAGGAAAAGGCAACGTGCTATGGCTGCCTCTGTTGAACAGATTGCAAGGCATTTTCAGACACGTTCATCCAAACGGCTGTGTAGCCAGGATGAACGTGAGGGGGAGAAAGAAACAACACTCAACCTTGCATCTGCTAAACAAAGCTCATCATCAGCTGACAACACCATTACACCTGTTCCTCTCCAAGTCATCACACCTGTTATAATACCTGATGATGAGGATAACACTCAGGGGGAGCAACAAAATCAAGATGGAGCTGACTCATCAAAGTACATGGTTTTGGTTAACACCAGCGAGCCTGGGGATGATGATGAACCAGCTGCCAAGAAGCTAAAGTTCACTGTTAACTCCCTCCCCAAAGCAATTCAAACTCAGGCTCAGACAGCATTTATCAGAAGAGCTGATGTTTTGAAAAACATAAGTGTGGAGTCCTCTGTCTCGAAGAAAGGAAAGGAGATAGTTTTGGTTGAGACAGACACCAAACTCAAGAAGATAGCTGCGATGCTAGAGACAGGAGGATCCACCACAGACCTTTCCTAATTCTCAACCTTTACACCTTCCAATGAGATTCCTTTAACCCCTGAAGAAATAGAGAAACAGGCTGAGGAATTCAAGTGATTAAATGAACTCAAGACAGCCAAAAAATTGAATGAAGCTACTCTGAGGAAGATGACACCACCTGAAAGAGAAAAGCAAAAACAAAGGTTGAGGGAAATGGAAGCAAAACATGCTGAGGCAATAAGGAAAGTCAAAGCTGACTATGATGCCTGCGTTAACAACAGATATGCCCCTGGCAAGATAACCAAGTTCAAATACACCATTCATAAATCCACAAACACCCCACGGATGATCTTATGGAGGGATAACCAACCAGGAAATATGAATATGTTTGACAACTTCAGGATAAAGACACTTGGGTTATCAGAATGGTTCGAACTTGAAGCCTTAGTTGCCAAAAGAAATGGACAGGCTAATTTTCTTCTGCTGAAGACTATTAAGGCCAAGTTTACCTGGATCAAAGAAACAGCTACCAAACTCAAGATTGATCCCCCACCACAACTTTTTGAACAAGAACCCCCAAAGACTAGCAACAAAAGAAGAAGAATTTCTCAACTTGTTAACGAAACTTTTGTTACAGATGATGTTAAAGTGGATGGCATGCACAGGGATTTGATCCTACCCAATGGTATAGTTGGCCCTGTTGATGGTCAGACATATACAGAGCCTGAAAGATGAATGGCATTTATGAACAGGGCTTGCCAGTATGCATTTCAAAGAGAAGATGAGCTGTGCTTAGCTTCAACAATTCAGATACTTTGTCAGAAGAAGTCACTCAAGATCAACACAGAGTATTCCAAGAAGTTTGCAAAGACTTCGCAGGATGAATTAGATAACAGATTGGACGTGGCTGAAGCTGAAGAAAGGATAAAAAATGATGACTATTGAAGATGTTCACAACCTAATTTTACCTTCACCTTTTATTTTACTTATGTAATGCACTTGCAATTTTCTTTAAGTATTAATAAAATCATGAGGTATGTTTGTTTAGATCTGTTATGAGTAAGAAGAAGCTGTTAACTCACTTACCTTAACTTAGTTAGATCTAGCATTATTTATGTTTAAATAGGGGGAGATTATTGGGAATATAAACTTGTTAGATTCCCTGATCATATATTTAAACATAATTAGGCTGTTAGATAGTCCCTTGCCTGTGCCTAGGAGGCAGGCATGTTTCGCAAGACTCACAGAGATCCAAGTCTCCGTGAGCAACCTCAGAGGAGTCCATGTCAGAGACATTGTCAAGGAAGTCAAAGATTACTTGAAGACATACTCATTGGCTGTGATGGATAACAGCCAAGATGTATCAGGGACTCTGAGGGGTTGAGAGTTAACAGGGGTGGCAATACCCTGTTAACACTCATCACACTTTGGACATGCCATTTGTGTGTTCGAGACTATGAAGAAAAAGGAAACTGTTTTGACAACTGTTTCCTTAAAGCATAATGGAAGACTACCAAGAATAGAAGGACATCATGTGACTGATGTGGGAACTTGTAAAAGCTTGTGTAGTCACCATCAAGTACTATTTAGGTCAATCTCGTAACACTATAAATAGGATGTGTATCCATGCATTAATGTTGAACACTTTGAGATATTCATAACATTATTGCATAGAACTTAGTGAATCAAACAGCTACGACTGTATTCATAAGTTAGGGTTTATAGTTGTTCAAAGTGTGCACAACACATTGTCATCAAACGGTGTTATCCATAACACTTGTAATTCTTTATTATACAATAATAAGATTACGTTTGAAAAGTAATACCTTGTGTTGATTAAGTTAAGATTAGGGTTTCTAGCATTGATTAGGGACTTTCATAAACAATCTTCTTTTTAACATGCCTTTCATGGTACGGATAGAGAGGGGATAGGTCTGATCCACCATCATAGGGACATGTAGCCCAGAAAATGTCTCGAGAACATGAACACCACATGAGGCATATAGTTTCCAACTCCGAATCACCCATTAAGACCGGTCATCCCAAATGGCAGAACTAGGAGTACCAGAAGGGCTGTCAAGCATCACCTTCAAATCACCCCATAAAACCAATCCAGGACAATCAGATGAGTGAACTTGAACAACAGCATCTACCAAGCCACACAAATTTACTAAATCCTGCCTATCCACCAGTATAGGATGTCTTGCAGGATCGAGAAATACTTGTGCTGACAATCTATTGTTTGAATCATATAGGTATATGTACCTGATACTATGGGTGAGGATTGCATATCCCAATGAGCAATATGGCCAACCCTAAGGGGGCCTTCCGCATCACTATCGGAACGCTCCTCAACTAGAGATTTGGATCCTGCTTATCAATAGGAATACAAGGACTCCTCGTTGCAAAGTGTTTCCTAATTTCGCGTGTAGACTTAGGAGATGACCCAACTTGAGTAGCAAAAGCAGAGGCTGCTGAACCTTGAGCCTGAGAGCTAGTACCAACAGGAGTAGGAACCGTGGAAGGAACAATACTAGGTCTGAAAGCAACGACAGAACTAGGAGCATTTGTTGCAGCCGATCCAGTTAGAGGTGGAACTTGAGGATCCACAGTCATCGGGGTAGGAGCATCAGAAACACCAACTGTAGGCTAAGCAACAACACTAGCATTTATATTAGCATCACATCGAACAGAGAAGGTCTTAAAGTTAGCCCAGGTCATCTTAGTTTGAGTGGACTCGTGACGTTGTTGATTATACCGCTACATCCTCTCAAACTCAACTTTGAGCTGTTCATACGACATGGCCTTGGCTCTTTTCATCATCCAACATGTAGTATAGTAAGCACCACTCTGATTCTTCATATATTTCCTCATGACCTCCCGTTGTCGAGCCATGAATAATGGTCGATACTTGCGTACATGTCCTAGTTTAGCAGCCAGTAACTCCTATTGTTTCTAAATTAATGAAGTAACTCTTGAAGCATAGTTGTACTCAGTTACATCATCACCCAGTAAATCCTTGAACTGATGAACATTGGTGCTCATGATCGTGATAGTATTTTGTTAGCCTCAAAATATTGAGCCAAACAAGAATGCTCGGTCATATGTTTATTATGTATCGTATTTTAGAACGTTGTAATAGGTAGTATATTAGTCGTGTTATTACGGGCTTAACTTTAAGCTAAGGTTCATTAATAAGTAACCAAAGCCCAAACGTAAAGCTCGGCCCATGATCATATAGCCCATTAAGTTACATGTAAGCAAAGGCTATATAAACCCTTCCTAGCATGATAGGAAGGGTGTTGGTGATTCATTTTTTTCTCTTAATCTAATATTCTACAAGTTAATCCTCTCTACTTCTCTCACTACTTTCTCTCTCTAGGAATCCATCTCTTTTCATCTATTTTCTATCTCTAATCATCTAAATTTATGGGACGACAATTGGTATCAATCGCCATGGGGTAGATACGTGATTGGTTTTGATTCTCCTTGAGTAATTCGTGCGTTTTTCTTGATTTTTAAGCTCGAATCATCAAGTTTTTTTTTGTGTTTTTGTGGCGTTAGTGAGTAGACAAATCATCTACATAGGCGTGGTAGTGATTTGGGTTACTTTGATCGCTTAAAAACACGAAATTTGGTGGTGTTTGGCTTGATTTTTGGTGCAAAATCACGTTTTTCTTAAGTATTCACCATTGTTCCTATTTTTTAGCACATCTGTTACAAATTCACAATTGTCTTCTAAATTGCGAAATTGTACTTCACTCAGGAATTGCGAAATTGTATTCTACTAGGAATTGCGAAATCTTGTGATTTTCTAAGTAATTGCGGAATCTTGACTTCGTGCATATTGCGGATTTTGGTCATCATTGCGGATTTATGTTCAAGAATTGCGGAATTTGTCTTCACTCATAATTGCGAAATCTTGCCAATATTTGCGGAATTCTCCCAATTGCGAAATTATATATGAGAATTGCGGAATTAGTGCTTTTCTGGGTATTGCGAAATCATGGCCTAATTGCGAATTGTGCTTAATTGCGGATTTTGAGACCATTGCGAAATCCTTCTTTAAAGAATTGCGGAATTATTCTTTTCTTGTTTTGTGGATTGTACTTCGAAGGAATTGCGAATTTGAACATTGTGTACATTGCGAAATTGTGTAACTTTTTTGACTGAAGCATTTTTAGATTTAGCCACTATCTAGACTATGTACTTCGAAGGAATTGCGAATTTGGCGGGAAAACCATAGTAAAATTTATTTTTTCCTAGACCATTTTTAGGCCATTTAAGCTTCAATTTCAAATTTTGGCAATGCGGAAAATTTTTCGACCAAAAATTCAAATTTTCGGACCAAAATTCAAATTTTTAGGCCATTTTTAGGTTTTATTTTTTTTTAAAATTTTCTATTTTCAAAATTTTTCCCTACTAGTTATTGGCTATTTCTAACTCGATTTCAAAATTTTGCATTTCAAAATTTTTTCGGTTTACCGTTTTGTCGGACTGAGGAATTTACTGTCGGGTTGAGAAAAAATCGGAATTTTCGGAATTGAAACCACAACCCAATCACACCATATCTACTTAAGATCCAAAGTCACTTCATCAACTGAAAAACCATCATCATGGAAACGAGCAATGCGTGTTCAGACAGAGAAGAACGAGATATGCAACTACAAGAACAAGTCCTTAAACAACGTTGTATGCAAGCTTTCAGTGATCTTAAAACGAATCTAAAACGTCTAGAAAGAGAGACCTTCTCGTACAATCCTTTGTATATGCGTGCTTTTCATTCCTTTTTCGGAAATGATCATCGCACGTTCACTTATGACTTAAGAGACCACTTGCAGAATCTTTAGAATGAGTTACTCAACAAAAACCTTCATGAGACAAATTCTAGGAATGCCTTCAAAACACTCAGAACACCGTTTCAACCATTCTTTGCTTCACAGCTATTCAAGAACCCCAATTTTGAGTCAGAAGTTCGAGATGCAAATCAACACTTCAAAGACTACACTACAATGGAAGCAAAATCATTCAGAGATTTGATATTTGGAAACATGGAATCAATTGAAAGGCTTTTGGATGAACGCCTACTTCATGCAAAAGACATGATCAAGAAGATGAATGACACAAGGCTAAAAATGCAAGAGTGCACGGTGGCAAAGATTCATGTAGTGGATACGAGTCTAGTCTCAACTGTAAGTACCAAGACAATATCGAGAAATGCAACTGACAGCTGCAGAACAGGGAAAACAACGCATGGTGAGCAGAATGAACATAACAGCTCAAGGAAAGACAACAGCAGCTCTGACAAACAACACATCGACTTAGAGAATGTCATCAGCAATACACCTTCCTATGATAATGGTCCTGTTTACGATTCTGAGCCATTGGAAGAGGTACACAATGCTGAATTTAATGTGTTTGCCAATGCCAATACGCATGAGCATAGTGATCAAACAACAAACCTTATTGACACATGTATGACGGAAAAGGTTGATAGCAATACCACACCCAATTCATCAGACATGTGCAATAATGAGTTTGAGGATGATCAACATGCAAATGAGTATGATGACGAGGAGCGTGTCGCGCTTGCTAATTTAATTGCTAGTTTACAAAAAGATGTCAATGAAAATAGAAAGAATCAAAAGCAATTAAAGAAGGCAAACGCAGCGCTCACTCAAAACTTTTAAGAATGCAAAGCCGCTCTTATAAAATCTAGTGAGACTATTGATAGTTATAGGGATGAGCTTCTTCAAAAGACCAACGAGCTTGAGGGGTACAAAAGTCGTGTCATCAACGTTAAAAAGGACGATTTTGAAAATAAATACAATGAAGCTCTTGCTTTGTTAACTAAAGAAAAACGTCAATTTAATGTTTTACTAAGTGATGAACGTCAAAAAACGTACTTTGCCACAACAAAAGTTAATGAACTTGAACAAAGGCTTTCTATGAACACCACCGATTCTGCTAAAGTTCTTGACGAGAAGAAACAAGAGGTTGAAACATTAAAACAAGATTTCAAAAATAGACAAAGCAAAGATACTGAAAAAGTAAAGGATCTCGAAGAACAAGTCGATTTTTTGAAAAAAGTTGTTTATAATACACATGACTCTATTCAATCCGTAAGAATGATACCACCTTGGTCGTTTTTCAAGGGTCAACCTAGCTTTGCCACCCCCAAGTACCTCGAACAAGCTCAAGCTGCGAACCCTCACTTATATCTTGATGAGTCCGAATGGACTGATAATGACTGCCCAGTAGCTAACATCGATAGTGAAGAGACGTCCCTTTGGGATGAGGAGAGTAGATCACCGGTCAATAAAGATTTTGTGAAACCATATAACTATGTTATGAAAACAGTCTTTATGGTCTTTTCACTCCACAAAAATAGAAGTCTCGTGAGGAATTATTTTTAGAATGCAAACAAAAAAGAATTCAATGGAAAAAAGCTTTTGTCACTAAGAGGAAAACTAATGTTTTTAAATATATTAACTATTTGCCTCTAGATGCTTCTAAAAGCAAAAGTAGAAAAACACTTGGTTTTCTTAAACACCACGTTAATAATGTTCAATCAATTGTTGAAAGCGATTGAGAGAAACGTCAAAAGGATAAGTGGAAAACCGAGATTCCTCACGACATAACTGTGCTTGTGAAAGAACTTTTAATACTAAATACGAAGATAATAAAAGAACATGTTCTTGAATTTGAAAATTTAATTAAGTCTGAAATGTTTGATGATTTGAAATATGTTGAGTCTCTTGAAAAAGAAATTGATGACCATCAAAATGACAAATTAGAATTTTCAAACGAATATGATCTACTCTTAGAAGAATGTCTCTCCAAAGATATTTTGTGTGTTACTCTTCAATCATGTGCTGATATTGATGAATATTCTGATGTTGCATGCAAATATCTTGATAAAATCAAAGAGTGTGAGCGTCTTGAACTTGAGCTTTCGAAACATAAAGAAAATGTTGATAAAAAGGCTTTTGAGTTACTTCAACACAAAACTGATTTCCTTCAAAAACATTGTCATTCTCTTGAACTTGCTTTGCAAAAAGATGTTGGTAGTTTTCCACATAATAATAAACTGCAAGAAAAACTTTCCCAAATGTTTCGAGAAATGAACGAACAGAATTTGGAAATTAAAGGGTTGAAAGCTCAGTTACAAGACAGGGACAGAGCGATAGCAGAGTTGAAGAAACTCGTTGCTAAAATGGGTGGGAAAATCATGGAACCTAAAGTTGTGAAACCTGTTGTTCGACAACCCAATGCCTACAAGGATCCAAAGCCGTCTATCTTAGGAAAACCGAATCCGTTCTCCAATTCTTCTCATATGAAATCTAGGTTACCCCCTAAGACTGATATGCAACCAAGTGTTCCAAAACCATCCATATCACCCTATGTTCCTCCATTTAGAAAGCATACTGTTGCTAAACCCAACCATGTGAATGCACCTAGCACTTCTAGGACTCCTCCAAAATGTGTGACATTCACGTCCACAAAGGAATCTGTAGGTTCAAATGACCTCGTTCATACCCACAACCTAGAGGATGCGAAACAAAAAGGGAAGATTCAGAAAGACAAATCAGTGTATGAAAAACCTAGTTCACCAAATCCCGCTAGAGTTCCACACACTCCTAATGGCAGTCAACCAAAACCTAGGATCCCTCTTCAACAATCTAGGAATTGGAAACCATCCATGAATAGTCGTGTTTCAAACACTACGCCTGAACGATTTGGAAAACAAAGGAACACAAGTAATTTCGTGAATCCCAAATTCCCTGTATGTCCCACTTGCAAAAAGGGCATTCACAATGGAAATCATGACCATTGCATTTTGCAATACCTCTATGAGGTCAAATCTCGTTCCTTTGAACAAAGATCAAATACAGAATCCCATAAGACAACAAGGAGATACAAACCCGTCGTAAAGAAAAGCAACCACACCAAATCTGAAACGTGGATTCAAAAAGGACATAGTTTCTCTCCAAAGAAGTCTTCCGCTGTGCAAGAGAAAACTACTCCTAAATCTAGTCTTCAGTGGAAACCAACGGGTCGGATCTTCAGAAAAGTTGGTCTTAAGTGGATTCCAATAGAGAAGAGTGATGACACCTGCACCAGCACTAATGCTACTGTTCTACACGCTGAAAAGGAATTTGTTACTCCTAATTCTAGTATTTGTGCAAACTCTTCTTCTGTAATTGCAGGTACAACAGCAGATTCTGAACCCACTTCTCCTTCTTCAAAGGGTTCCAATTCTGTACATTTAATATCACCTTCTTCTTCTGTACAAAAGTCTATTTTGGATTATTTTCGAAAAACTTGATAAAACACAAAAATATAATAAAATGTAAATATCCATAGAAAAACAAAATAAAAAATGGAAAAACATTCAAAATACCAAAAATATTCTTTTCGAAATGTCTTTCAGTATTGATAATATGGACGTGCCTAGAAATGTCGCTCAATAACGACACGGGTGTGTACATAAAGCTCGAATGAAAGTTGTAAATATTTTTCAAAACATGTCATTTCTTCTTTTAATAAAGGAAATTGTCTATTTTGGACCAATATTTCCAAACAACGGGTAGATCAATCTATCACGGGTTGAGCTTGTCACAAAACATTCAACGTTTTGAGCTCAACACAATGGCTTGTAATCACTTTCAGATTGCAACCTGGATCGATATTCACGGGGGAGTGTACGATTTAGTACCCTTACCCTCAGCAAAAGAAGAGAAATCTTCTTACACTTGAGTGGATTCGTCAAGACATTCAAAGTCTATGAACTCAAGTTTATGCTTTAGAAAAACCTTTCGACAAAAAGAATTGATTTTTCAAAAAGCGTTGAACACAATTTTTTCAAGAATTTTTCAATGATATTCAAAATCTTTCAAAAATTGTGTGTTCAACAACTCCCATCCTCAAAAAGCGAAATGTGGATCATATCCTCACAATGACAATTCATTTGGATCAATTTTTGAGGGGGAGCATTTTAACTTCATGCAAATGATTAACACATCTTTCTCCCAAAGATTTCAAGACTATTTTTTCAAAATATATTTTAATCAAATTTGGTATCTCTAATATCAAAAGATTTTATATATTAGAGATAGGGGGAGAAAATGTGATTAAAATGTGATCTATAGACTCAAGTACGTTAACTCTTACCCACATGTGCAAAATGTTTACTTAAATTCTTTCGCATTTAAATGCACATGTGAAGGGGGAGTTTTTCTGAAACGACAAAACTAGCAAGGTGTTAAATGTTTTTCACACACTTTGTTAGAATTTAAAGTGGTTTTCATGGTTATGATCAAATACCCACAACATCTTTAATTCACGACGTTATTGGTGTCAAAAGGGTGGTTAGGTTTAAGTCCTATGATCCAACCAGAACCGGAGGGATCTTCCCAGGGACAATCCAATAGATTATTAGAAGTCCTTAGGAAAGATGGAGTAGAATGTGAACGTAGCTGAATGCCGACTAAGTACTGATGATAGCACTGGAACAATCACAACAAGGTGCTATTAATGATGTCTTGGTAAGCATTGAAGGGGTTGAAGAATGAAAAAGAAATGTAAGGATAAAAGGGTCTAAAGAAAGAAGCCCTTCATACAACTTAGGCAGAAACCGGGTCAACTCATCATGAAGACAAACTCATCATGGACCCAGTGATGTGAAGCACAACCCTTTCCTAGCTACTCAGGCTTCTCTCAAAAGAAGTTTGTTTTATTGTCACGGAGATCAACACGACTTCTATTGACTTTCTCACTCCAAGATAGTTGATATTGAATAGGTGGCATCTGCTCCAGCCTCCGACCACTAAAAGTGCACAAATAGAGTCTAGAGCCAAGAGATCAATCAAATCTCGTTAGGAAACACGGATGAAGATCAAGAGAGTCCTACGCTATATCCTTGCGATATTGCTAGAACACTCAGAGTGATACTACTTAGTGTTCACAATGATGAGTGGAAATCCTTCCAGTGTTAACGTCAAACAGCACTGCGGTAGGTCATATGCAAGATTCTTTATGAATTGAACATATGTAAAACTGAAAAGCAACAGTGGTTTGATTCTGAATTGATTCAAACTCGTTTCAGGTTTCTACGCAATATCTTTATGGTCTTGCTAGAACATTCAGAGTGATATTCATTAATATTCACAGTGACGAATGGAAATCCTTCTAGCGTCAACATCAAACAGCGCTACGGTAGGTGACTTGTGAGATTCTTATGAATCAAACTTGTGTCAACTGGAAAGCAACAATGGTAAGATTCTTTAAGAATCACACTTGTTCCAGGAATTTGAATTGACGACTTTAATCAAGCGGATATCTATCCAGTTGATTCACTCTTTATGTTCGCAGTCTTGCTTTGAGACGGTCGAGTAAAGAGAATGGCTAGTACAACCGCGAAACCCTGTCAAGGAGATTCTTAATTGAATCTACCTGATCACAGGTACGATATTTAATATCGTATAACGGTCTTCACCGACCGGAGGTAAAACGCTATCGATTTAGGACGAATGTCAAAGCCATTCAGTCCGTGTCTATGTTTTGTCTCGAGAAGATGGCGTCACGGTGTACACAACAAAGTCAATGATTCAGAAACCACATACTCATGCCGAAAGACATATTCAACAATTAATAGTGTGAGCATGTGGATGAAGACACAAGATCGCAAGATGGCAAAGACAAGTCAAGGATGATTTGAAGATCTCAAGCTTAAAGACAAAGTCGAAAGACAACGACAAAGGCTCAAAGATCACAGCATGAAGGAACAAGACTACTATTACACGTTCAAGACTCATTTATGGCGAGATTAGTAATCTCTACAAATTTCCTAAATGACCAAGGTTTATGACCTCTCATTGGG
Organism: Glebionis coronaria; assembly: GCA_025667525.1. NCBI lineage: Eukaryota > Viridiplantae > Streptophyta > Magnoliopsida > Asterales > Asteraceae > Glebionis > Glebionis coronaria. The sequence continues at coordinate 101,725,574 of CM046875.1, forward strand.
GGAGATTGTTAGCCTCAAAATATTGAGCCAAACAAGAATGCTCGGTCATATGTTTATTATGTATCATATTTTAGAACGTTGTAATAGGTAGTATATTAGTCATGTTATTACGGGCTTAACTTTAAGCTAAGGTTCATTAATAAGTAACCAAAGCCCAAAAGTAAAGCTCGGCCCATGATCATATAGCCCATTAAGCTACATGTAAGCAAAGGCTATATAAACCCTTCCTAGCATGTTAGGAAGGGTGTTGGTGATTCATTTTTTTCTCTTAATCTAATATTCTACAAGTTAATCCTCTCTACTTCTCTCACTACTTTCTCTCTCTAGGAATCCATCTCTTTTCATCTATTTTCTATCTCTAATCATCTAAATTTATGGGACGACATATTTAACTAATCCGCATCATTCCAGTGCATAGCTTTGCAACAAACTTCTCTTGCCTTTTATGCTTAGCCTCTTTTTCTTAAGCCAGCTACTCTTCATGCATTCATTGAGCCGCCTCTGCCCCCAACCAATCCTCTTCCATCTGTCTGTTAGTACACTTGGGAGCAGGAGATGGCTCTTCTTCCATGGGAGCTTTGCCCTTATCAGCAGCAGCATGAGGAACACTTGAAGACTCTCTAGTGTAGTGTGGCATATGGATAGGAGGAGGAGGAACAAAGATAAAGGCACTAGGAGGAACTAGAATTTCCCCGCTAGGCCTAGCAGCAAATGCATCTCTTGCTAATACGGACAAACCATCATCCTCCTGCTTAAACTCATTCTCATTTGATTCAGACAAAGCAACATGTTTCCTCTGTCTCTTCACTCTCTTTTCCAAATACTTCACACGTGCAACCAATGTAACCACAACATCCCTTGTAGTTTGTTTATGAGCAATAAGGTCAACTTCCAATGATTGAACCTTCGCATAGTACCTGTAAACTGCAGGTTTATTAATATCATAACAATTATATAAAACCCTAAACGAGATCAAATCACATATAGCGGAAGCGAGTTAACAAGATCATAATAATAACATAGTTATATTTAATCGAATTAAGGTTACATACCTTTACGCTAAAGCAAATCCAAAAGACGAAGAACGAATCACCAATTCGGGGTTATACCGTATATCACCAAGATATAGTCTGAAGTAAGACTATATTACGTTCTTGTACACACGTAATACAACGAGCTAACTATGATTCTAGCACGTGTAAACCGAGCTTCAACGTCAAGTGGAAAATTTACCCAACAACCCTAGAGAGAGGCTAGGAGTAGATTATTGCTAATCCAAAACCAAAGGATAAAAGGAACCCTAAAAAAGGTGTTTTTCCTTTGGTGTTGATTGCAAGAAAGAAACCAAACAAACCAAACAACCCTAAGGCTGCGTTTGGTTTGTTGATCGCATAAGAGAGAGAAAGAAAAATAATAAGTGAAGAATTATGGAGACTAAGGGGTCCTTATATAGGCCTAATTATCTTGTAGCCCAAGGAAACAAATATAAGGCAAGTTTCCAACCTCCTTCCCCTTTGGTATAGTCGACGGCCCAAACACCCCTAAGGGGTGTTCCGGAACCTTCCGTTCTTCTTTCTATTTATTTCTCTTTCTATTTATTCCATAACGCTCGTTAATACTTAACTCTTAATTATTTAACGATCGTTAAAGTTATGTCTTGGTTTAATTTAATAAATACATAAATATATTTTTATTAAATAAATTAATAAATACAATAAATATATTCATTAAATAAATTAACTCTTTACGTATTGTGTGCAATCCCGTAATCTCGAGTTCGATCCTATCACATGACTATTAAATATATGTCCATAAACTTACAGCTCCCACTTGGACATGTTTCGAATATCGTGATTACATTGACTAGCGTCTAGTTACACTAGCAATGTCTCTAGTACAACTCGAGTAAGGTCTCCTGGATAAAACCTTTTTAATGATTCATCATTATATTATCCTTTCGTTTCTAATACACCGTTAGTAAGGATATGGATCTTAGTCATTCCTTTCATTAACCATTCTGTTTCTCGTTATCGGATTTAAGCAAGATTACCAAAACTTCTAAACTTAGTTTAGAAAGACTCTGGGTACGGCCATACAAACATTTTACTAATCCCACGAGGGGCCTAACTATATTAAACTTCAAAATAAATTTGAAGGAAACAAATTCCATATTGACTACGAGCAAAACTTATGAATTTTGCAACACTTCTAAAAATAACCCTTATAGCTACGAGTTATGTTTAACGTTAGATTATTCCACAGAAATGCACTAGATTCATATCAGTTTCCTGGTATCTCAGGTCTAAGGATAACTATTTATGATATACTTAACGACAAAGATCCATAAAGTATAATCATATAGTTGGGATAAGTCCAATATTCGATTCATCGAATATCATCCAAAATCGATCAATATAATTTCAAGTATACTCTATCGCAATTTCGAATTGTCTTAGTTTAATAATATTCCCATATTATTAATCGACAACGAACATTTAACATAACAATTTATTCATGGATTAAAACATGTAAAATATGATACAAAATTAAATAACAAGAATAAACGAAACCCAATCTTTATTCCGTTAAATAATAATGTCTTAACATCCTTTATCCAAATACTAATTAGATCAATTCATGAAAAACATGGTTGATGCATCATGCCTCTAGTAGTGACCTTCACACTCGTTTGGCAAAGTATAAAACAACCAATCTTGACCTATTGGAATTTTGAGAATACTTTCTTTAACAATTCAATTATTGAAGTTCTTGCACATGTGCATTTTGATATTGCCACATGATACCAAAATTGTGAAACATCCTTGATCACCAATTTATTATACTAAACTTCCAAAAACCCATTTGAAGTTCAAAGTATTCTAATTCTTTAATGTATAATGCAATTTTTAATCAACATGTCATCTCCAAAGATCCCATGATTAATATTGAGTGTTACCTCAATTATATCTTTTCAAGTTTTTGATAACTTGTCATTTAAAGATATAAATACGTTACCAATCATATCTATTATGTAATGTTTGATTCCAACGAAATATTCAAGTTTGTTGGCTATGATAATTTCCATAACTATTGACAAATTACTCATCTATAGAATATGGAAGCTGATCCAAGACAATGATGTTATTCTATATCCAAACATATCCCTTCAGAATATTCATTACACAAGTGATTTAATAACTTTCAAATAGATTAATATATTCAAATCATCTTGCATTTTAAGCATGATATAAATACAACGTGATGCACATGAAAATTTCTCAAACCAGATTTGGATTTCTTCATGTTCTAAATATCCATATAAACGTACTACATGACATATTATGTTGTATTTCCACCGCATAAATAAATAAATATTTCCACCGCATAAATAAATAAATTTATTTGTTCCAAGGTTATGTATCTTATTTTCTAAATCACTAAAGCAAAGTTTCATTTCAAATCTAAACCAAATCAAACATTTAATTTAAATGAAATTTACTTTCTTATATGGCTATTCGACACATATAATTTAAGAAAATAATCATAATACTCTCACTAGCTTTTAGAAATACTTAAAAATCATCTTATTCAAATTTAAATCCTATCTTGATTTCAAATTAAACATAAGAATAATTTCCTAGATGCCTGCATTTATTCATGAATAATTGCAATTTGTACTTTTCTAAAGATTTATTTGAATTAATAAACTCCTTTCGATTACTTAAGTCCGTGCTCAAGTAGTCATTCAAGAAAGAGTTCATGCATATTCAATTTTTTCAATTAAAATATGACCACCAAAATCTTTATATATTTAATGCATTTAAGAAAGAATACTCAATTACAATTAATTTACTTAACTGTGATTAATAATCTATTCATAATACATACATTAAATATGTGTACAATCTTGTCCATATAATTTCGACACAAGGTTTTAAACCACCACAATGGTCGTTTCTACCTTTCTTTGACGAAACTTATCTTTAATTTCTAGTAAAACTATTTAAGATAAACCAAATCTAAAATTAATTATCTTTTGGAAAACATCTATAACATTCATAGTATGAGTAGTTTACCCAAGTCAATATTTGGTAATAAATCATAACAATTATTTGTAACTCATTTTTCTCAACATATAAATCGCATATCCGAGATATCCTTGCGGACCTATTACTTTAATTCCTTTATCTTGAGAATTAGCATTTACACGCCTACCTCATGATAATTACTAGTGTATTTCAGAAGATTACTTTTTTTGTAATTTTATCTTTCAAGATCAAAACTCCCACTTGCTTTTAGTAACTTAAAGTTAATCTTTAAATACATAGCAAATAGATCAACATTCCAACGTTATTTATTTTGGGATTTTACATAATACAATGACAGTTCCTATCTCTTTATTTCCTAACAACCCACTTCATACGTAGTTTAGCAAAATCCGAACTTAATTTAAGACATAATGTGATTCATCACACTCCATATATAATGGTATCTTATTAATCTTCTTAGCTCAAGTCATACTCAACTTTCTAACCTTGATATCTTTTGGAAGAAAAGAAGATATAGTTATCTTGAATCAAACATCACCATCATATTGAGAGTTTGATTCTCCTAATGAACATACCATATCAATGATGTATTTCATTTAGGGAAATATTGTAAGCCAATCTTAACAATATTAAGATAAATATATATCTTTTGGTTTATCTATATACCAACTAAATCATCTTAATGATAAAATATATTTCCTTACCATTTTGTATGCTTTATAACTCAAGTACTTCTAATACAAAGTCACTTCGTTTTCATGTCTTTAAAACATAAAAGTTATAATTCCATCATACGTTTTAAGTCATTTAAAAATGACTCCATGTATATGTCTTAACGAAAAGACACAATACATTAACGTCTTACTTTATATTATATGTCTTTCAAGACTTTATGTTTGTGACTTTATACAATAAATCATAAAAATGTATAACTAAAGTAAATCATGAACACCACTAGGTTTCATTAATCTTTTCAAGTTAATTCACTACTATTTCTATTTATGTAATTCCACGAATACACAAATATTAATTACTTTAGTAGTATAAGATTACTCTATGTATTTATGTCATTCCAGGAATTATCCATTTTAAGAAACCTCAAAATAATCCACGCCCAATCTCACGACATGTGGATATTTAACCCTTGTGTTTACAATTTAGTCCAAGCTTTCACATGACTAAAACAAAACCACAAGTGTTTCTTAATGTGAATGATATATATACTTTTAAGTAGTCTTTAATAATCATATTGACACATGATCTAACTTTCATCTAATTATTAATTAGATCGTTAGTCTCTTATCTTGAAGTCAAGAGAATCATATCTTTATGAGTTGTTTCTTCCACACAATATTCATTTCTCCCACTTGTGCATGGAACAACCTCATATATTAGATAAACATCACGTCTAACGTTTGTTTATACAACGTATGGTTGTGTCATATATATATACTAGCGTTATAATAGCTTTTTACAAGTAGATGTAGAACCACTTAATCAACAAGAATCAATACATGACTATCCTTTGAAGATAATAGTGTCAACAATTCGAAAGTAATTATCTTAGGACATGCTAAAGATAACATGGGTTATTACCAAGACAACAAAGCTTGTAACTCCCACTAAATTAGAGAATGTTAAAATAACCTCGAATTCAGTAATACAACACAATTCTCCCACTAAATTTGACAACATTGAAAATGTTGTCCCATATTTGTGATGATTAAGTAAGGAAGAAAGAAAGAAAATAGATGAAGTAGATGAATTCTAGAGAAAGAAAGTAGTGAGAGAAAGTAGAGAGAAGTGTGTGAAACTTTTGGAAGATTAGATTAAGAAATAATGACAATCAACACCCTTCCTAACATGCTAGGAAGGGTATTTATAGCCTAGCCTTCATGTGGCTTAATGGGCTATATGTTTGATTGGGTCGGGCTTGAATAAAATGCTTAGTACCTTGAAAGAGGCCTTTTAAGCTAGCCATCAAGCCCGTAATGTCACGACTATTTTAACTAACTATTACAACGTTCTAATAAATGTTACAATATAAACCTATGACCGAACATTCTTGTTTGACTCAATAATTTGAGGCTAAAAATCTCCCCCAATGTGAGGTCATTCTTCTTCGATATTTGGAGATCAATGGAGATTATGAATTTCGTCATAAATGAGTCTTGAACATGTAATAGTAGCCTTGTTCCTTCATGCTTTGATCTTTGAGCCTTTGTCATTGTCTTTCGACTTTGTCTTTTAATCTTGAGATCTTCAAATCATCCTTGACTTGTCTTTGCCATCTTGCGATCTTGTGTCTTCATCCACATGCTCACACTATTAATTGTCGAATATGTCTTTAGGCATGAGTATGTGGTTTTGAATCTTTAACTTTGCTGAGTACACCGTGATGCCACCTTCTCGAGACAAAACATAGACACGGACTGAATGGCTTTGACATTTGTCCTAAATCGGTAGCGTTTTACCTCCGGTCAGTGAAGACCGTTATACGATATTAAATATCTTACCCGTGATAAGCAGATTCAATTAAGAACCTCCTTGACAGGGTTTCGCGGCTGTACTAGCCGTTCTCTTTACTCGACCGTCTCAAAGCAAGACTGCGAACATAAACAGTGAATCAATTGGATAAATATCCGCTTGATTAAAGTCGTCAATTCAATTTCCTGGAACAAGTGTGATTCATAAAGAATCTTACCATTGTTGCTTTCTAGTTGACACAAGCTTGATTCATAAGAATCTCACAAGTCACCTACCGTAACGCTATTTGATGTTGACGCTAGAAGGATTTCCATTCGTCACTGTGAATATTAATGCATATCACTCTGAATGTTCTGGCAAGATCATAAAGATATTGCGTAGAAACCTGAAACAAGTTTGAATCAATTCAGAATCAAACCACTCTTGCTTTTCAGTTTTACACATGTTCAATTCATAAAGAATCTTGCATATGACCTACCGCAGTGCTGTTTGATGTTAACACTAGAAGGATTTTCACTCATCATTGTGAATACTAAGTAGTATCACTCTGAGTGTTCTAGCAATATCACAAGGATATGGCGTAGGACTCTCTTGATCTTCATCCGTGTGTCCTAACGAGATTTGATTGATCTCTTGGCTCTAGACTCGATTTGTACACTTTTAGTGATCGGAGGATGGAGCAGATGTCACCTATTCAATATCAACTATCTAGGAGTGAGAAAGTCAATAGAAGTCATGTTAATCTCCGTGACAATAAAACAAACTTCTTTTGAGAGAAGCCTGAGTCAGCTAGGGAGGGGTTGTGCATTACATCACTGGGTCCATGATGCGTTGTCTTCATGATGTGTTGACCCGGTTTCTCCCTAAGTTGTATGAAGGGCTTCTTTCTTTACACCCTTTATCCTTACATTTCTTTTTCATTCTTCAACCCTTTCAATGCTTACCAAGACATCATTAATAGCACCTTGTTGTGATTGTTCCAGTGCTATCATTAGTACTTAATCGGCATTCAGCTACGTTCACATTCTACTCCATCTTTCCTAAGGACTTCTAATAATCTATTGGATTGTCCCTGGGAAGATCCCTCCGGTTCTGGTTGGATCATATGACTTAAACCTAACCACCCTTTTGACACCAATAACGTCGTGGATTAAAGATTTTGTGGGTATTTGATCGTAACCATGAGTGCTTGAGTCTTTAGATCACATTTTAATCAGATTTTCTCCCTATCTCTAATATATAAAATCTTTTGATATTAGAGATACCAAATTTGATTAAAATATATTTTAAAAAAAATATTCTTGAAAATCTCTAGGAGAAAGATGTGGCAATCTTTGCATGAAGTTGAAATGCTCCCCCTCAAAAATTGATCCAATGGAATGGTCATTACGAGGATATGATCCACATTAAACTTTTGAGGATAAGAGTTGTTGAACACATAATTTTTTAAAGATTTTGAATGTCATTGAGAAATTCCTGAAAAAAATTGTGTTCAACGCTTTTTGAAAAATCAATTCTTTATAGCGAAAAGGTTTTTCTAAAGCATAAACTTGAGTTCATAGACTTAGAATGTCTTGACGAATCCACTCAAGTGTAAGAAGATTTAACTTCTTTTGCTGAGGGTAAGGGCACGAAATCATACACTCCCTCGTGAATTTAGGTCCGGGTTGCAATCTGAAAGTGATTACAAGCCATTGTGTTGAGCTCAAAACGTTGAATGTTTTGTGACAAGCTCAACCCAAGATAGATTGCTCTACCCGTTGTTGGAAATATTGTCCAAAATAGACAATTTCCTTTTGAAAAGATAGAAATGACATGTTTTGAAAAATATTTACAACTTTCATTCGAGGTTTATGTACACACCCGTGTCGTTATTGAGCAACATTTCTAGGTACGTCCATATTATCGATATTGAAAGACATGTCGAGAAGAATATTTTTGGATTATCAAAGATTTTTTAATTTTGTATTTTGCTTTTTCATTAATATTTACAGGTAGATGTTTGATAGATGAATCAAGCAGGTTTCTTTGCTAGAATCTTCAGTTCTGCTGGAGTCAAACATCTCATACCAATTTGCCTAACAAGATACGCAAACCTCTCTTTCAAAAGAGCTTTTGTAAACAAGTAAGCTAATTGGTAATCAGTTCCAACAAAGTATAATTCAACAATACCCCTTTCAACTTGTTCCTTAATGAAGTGATATCTGACATCAATGTGCTTCGTACGGGAATGTTGTACCGGATTGCAGGAGATAGCTATGGCGGACTTTGAGTCACAGTACATAGGTACTTTATCAAAGTGGAAGACATAATCCGTGAGTTGTGTTCTCATCCATAGAACTTGAGCACAACACGCAGATAGAGACACATACTCCGCTTCGGCTGATGACAGTGACGTGCAATCCTGCTTCTTGGAAGACCATCCCACAAGTTTATCTTGACCTAGAAATTGTGCACCACCAGAAGTACTTTTACGTGTATCAAGACACCCTGCATGATCAGAATCTGAATAGGCCGTTAGAAAGAAACCGGTTTCCCTCGGATACCAGAGTCCCATGTGAATGGTATTCTTAAGGTACCGAAAGATCCGTTTAACCTCCTTGAGGTGCTTTTCAGTGGGTCGTGCTTGATATCGTACACAGTAACACGTAGCATGTGATATATCTGGTCGGCTTGCTGTTAAGTACATGAGGGAGCCGATCATGGAACGATATCTCGTTTGATCTATGGCATCTCCCTCCATATCAGCATCTAGGGATGTGGTTGATAATGGTGTCCCAACGGGGTCACATGAGGTCATACCATGCTTTTTGATTATCTCTTAAAAATACTTAGCTTGGTTAATGAAGATACCACTTGGGGATTGGTGAACTTGAATTCCAAGAAAGAATTTTAGTTCGCCCATCATAGACATTTCAAATTTACTGTGCATTACTTTTTCAAACCATTTTGAAAGTTTTGGGTTTGTAGACCCGAAAATAATGTTATCAACATAAATCTGCACAAGAAAAATGTCATCCCCATATTTATAAGTGAACAAAATTAGATCGATGGAACCTTTTGAGAAACCTTTGGAGACCAGAAATTTCAAGATCTCGTCATACCACGTCTTGGAGCTTGCTTGAGTCCATAAAGTGCTTTGTGGAGACGATACACCTTGTCAGGATAATGAGGATTGACGAATCCTTCCGGCTGAGTGACATAGACTTCTTCCTTTAAAGGACCGTTAAGAAACGTCGTCTTTACGTCTATTTGATAGACAATGAATCCCTTATGTGCAGCATAAGCAAGAAAATTCTTGACCGCTTCCATTCGAGCTACAGGTGCAAATGATTCTTGAAAATCAATACCCTCTTTCTGTCCATACCCTTTAGCCACTAGCCTAGATTTATTCTTCATGATCGTGTTCTCTTCATCCATCTTGTTTTTCCAGATCCATCGAAGATTTAATGGTATTACATCGTATGGTCTGTCAACAAGTTCCCAGACTTTAAGTCTTTCAAATTGTTGAAGTTCATCCGTCATTGATTCAATCCTAGCATGATCAGCCATGGATTCTTTGATGTTTTTCGGTTCTGCTGAACTCACGGCGAGTGCGAACATACAAACATCGCCATCAGTGTGAAGCTGTCGTCTTGTACGAACAGGCTGTGAAGGGTTTCCAATTACTTGAACCAAAGGATGATCTCGGGTCCAATGATGTGTTGAAGGACGTCGTTGGTGGAACGTGTGCATATTTGACGGATCAACATGGCGAGTAGAAGACTCTCCAGTTTCGTGTACCGATGTACCGAATGGGTTGATAAATTTGTTGGAAATACTTTTTTCCAAGGAAAGTCTCGGTCACATCATTGTTAGCATAGATCACGAGCTATAGACTATTTAGGACATTGTAACTTGGAGTGACCTCCCTTTGGGGGAGATTGTTGGAAATACGTTTTTACGTAGAAAGGATCGGTCACTCCAATGATATTAGGCTCGTGATCCAATATAGCCCATATAGCCCACATGTAGGGTGGGCTATATATACCCCCTCCTAGCATGTTAGGAGGGTTGGTCATTTTGTGTTTCACACATTTCATTCAATCAATCTTCTTTCTTTCTTCCTCTCCTTTCTCTCTCTATCTTTCTCTCTCTAGTTCTTCCATTTCCCTTCCATCTTAATAGATAATTCATAACATGCTTAATCCTTAGAAAACGGAGACCTACAATTGGTATCAAGAGCTATGGTTGAATCTTAGGATTGAGTGTGTTTTTATCTATTGATTTACTTGGTCAAAATTTTTTTTTCTCTTTTCTTTTGTCTCGAATTTGATACAACATTTGGAGTTGCGTGGTTTTTCTCATCATTCTTTCTATCATTAGTTTTGTATAACTTTTGTGGGAATCCATTTTTTTTCTATCATCAGTCTTGTATAATTTTTGTGGGAATCCAAACAAACTATTGGTGGGATAATCTTATTCACAAAAATATTAGTTTTTTTGTATTCACAAAAGTATCAGTTCTTTTGGTCTCAAAAGTCTTCAAAAATATTTGTTTTTTTATATTTTTTATCACCTTTGTCACTTTCTTTGTATCTATCTTGTCACTTTCTTTGTACTCTGTGTTATAGTCAAGTTTCTGTCAGAAAAGGGTTTACATTGTCAGGCAGTTATTTATTCCGATGCAAATTTTTTTTGAATATATTCCGATAGAAGGTTGCCAGTATTCCGATATCTGTTCATTCCGATCGCAATAACCATCGGTTCTACTTTGCGATCAAATTATTCTGACACCCTTATTCCGACATGGGTTGCGATTGCACTTTGCGATTGTGATTGCGACGGGATTAAGGTTCTCTGAGACGAAACTCTGCCGAAGTTTTTTCGTGACATTTCGATGGTGAGCTTTTACACATTGCGATAGTGAGTTTTTGAATATTGCGATGAAAGTGTTTTTTATTATTGCGATGGAAGTAGTTTTGGATATTGCGATGGTAAATATTTTGAGTATTGCGATGGATGTTTGTTGATATTGTGATAAACAGGACTCTATATTGCGATGACATAAATTAAATATTGCGATACTAACACAGTTTTGACTGGACTTAACCAACTGAAAACTCGGGCAGTCCCCAACACCACACCCATCCACAAAAACCCCTCGAACATCTTTTGACTCTTGACTCTTGACTCTTGACTCTTGACTCCAACACCAACAACACAGACTCAACACCTAGACTAACATTGACCCAGCCTCGAACCACGTCCAAACCATCACTCACTCGACTCGACTCGACTCAACCATTTGCCCAAGACTCACCAGACTCGATCGAACTCTCGACAAACCAAAACCACACACCCTCAACAGAACTCTCATCAGATCTCAGTTTCCACAAAAACTCTCATCAATCCAAATCCGAAAATTAAACAAATCTAAAACCTTACCCGAGACCTCTTAACAAGATCGTGAAGACGTGTGTTGAAGACAGTCGTTCGATCGATTGAAGAAGTGTTGATTATTTTTTTCATTGGGTATGATTAAGATGAGCCTTGATGGTAGCTTGAACGATTGATGAGATTCGTGTGGTTACATGATCTATGCGTTTTGAGAAGATTTAAAGTATTTGAGGCTGTGACAATTGGGGGCGGAGAGAAAATTGGTGGTTGCGATGTGTAGGTTTGGTGTAAATTTGTGAGTAAAAATAGGAATTGATAAAGAAACGAAACTTGAAGAGAGAGAGAGATATAAAGGCAGACAAAGTGGGCGGAGGATACAAGAAAGTTTAAGGGGGTTGTCATCTAATTTATATCATTGTTTCTTTCTTGTCATGACACGTTTTTGGCCAACACGTGGGGATTGAATCAATTTGACAAATAAAAAAAACGCACTGTTGATTTTTTTCTTTTGAAAAGTCTCAAATATATCAGCTTTTTTATTTGAATTTTAGTTAAGTTATTTTTTAAAAAAAAGTTAAGTTAACTTTTTATATTTATATATTTTAAAGTTAACTTTTTAGTTAAGTTAATTTTGTATATTTTGTCAATTGATATATTTGGATTTGGTTCATCGTGTTGAGGCTGGTATTTTGAAAGAATCAAAGTGGTAAAATATTTGACGGGTTAAAAGTTTTTATGGCCGGATTTGAAAACAAAAGTGACGAGTCAAAGTGACGGGATTTATTTTTAGTGGCTACGGATTTTTGATCGGGTTTGTTTTATCAACGTTTGAGCCGACAAGAAACTCTTCAGCCGAGAGAAGAGATATATTATCAAACGAGGATTTTTAAGAGTTTTTTACGGATTTCGTTAGTTTTGTCATATTCCGTGAATTTCTGTGTCTAAATTTCTTCACGAACTACAAAATCACGAAAACAACCACAAAATTGAATGGATTTTTTGAATTCGACATCGAACGAGGGAGAATCACATAATTTGCAAGAAAAAGTTATAGAAAGTGGCATCACTTCATTTCGAATGCTTCAGTCTCATCTTGTCACTCTTTCATGGATTCAAGGAGGGAGCGAATTTGTGACAATCTTTGGTCAAGATCGTCATATATTCATCGACTCAATATTCACCACTTTGACCCAGCTCGCCGAGCAACTCAACAATGAAAACTTTAATCACTCTGCATCAGCACTTGCATATAAGACTCTTGTGACACAACTCACGCCTTTCCTCCAATTCAATATCATCAAGTCTAAAAGTTCAGTGATTTGCCAATCATTTCTTCGAGATACACATACCGAGCTTCGAGATTTCCGTGGTACATGAAACTCATGACATCGGTCTCATCTTCGATTTATGAAAGATCTCGACTTAAGCAAGCGTATGATAATGGAGTGCAAGAATCTATGATGCAGATGCAAGAGGAGAAGGATCATACGGTTGACAACTTGGAGCCTGATACACAGCTTTTACCTAATTAAAAAATTAAAGTTCTTATTCTCGATATCTTAACGAATTGATCTAGATTCTCTATGTGACTCGGTTGTCTTTTGGTGAAACAAATCTTTTTGGTTGGTTTTGAATTTAAATGTGCAAGACTTAAAAGTAAATGTCGTTAAGTAAAGTGGCGTGAAATTAAATCTAAGTCTAATTAAACAAAAGGGTGCATTATTTAAAAATGTGACGGAAAGTAAATTAATTAAATGACTAAAAACTAAAGCGTGACGGAAATTAAAATTAGACAAGTATTAAAAACTTAAACTAAAAATTAAACAAGACAAAGTATAAAGAGAAACGACCCGATCGGAATATATTCCGATCAGTCACAATCACCTTAGATCGGAATGATGGCCGGTACCCAATCGGAATGCTGTCACTTACCCAATCGGAATAACTCACGAGCCTCTGATCGGAATGATGTTACCTACCTGATCGGAATACTGGAGTGAACTTTGGTCGGAATGTTAATCGGAATCAGTGATCGGAATAGCTGTCACCTTACCCTCGATCGGAATACCCAAAATAACACCTCAATCGGAATGAGTACTAGTCCTCCAATCGGAATGCTGTCACACTTACCTGATCGGAATACCACTACCTTACCCTGATCGGAATACCAAGATACACCCCTTGATCGGAATGCTGAAACACTTTCCAATCGGAAAGTTATAAACCCTTTTCCGACCTAGCACTTAGCTATGGTCGGAATGTAACTCCCTCTTCCGATTTGTCAGATCGGAATATGAAGAAAAGTACACAAAATAAGCTAATCTAATAAGCTATGATTCTAATAAGCACAAGACGAAATATCTAAGGTAAACCGTATGAAAATAAGCTACTAAACTGAAATTTAACAACTTTTAAGACACGAAATGAATAAGCTTTAAGAAAAACAACTTTTATATAAAAATAACTTTTATAACAACTTTATAAACTTGAAAATAAACAAAATAAGCTATGAAAATAAATGATTTTAAACAATCAAAAGCATAAAAATGAAATCTTTAAACAAGTTAACAAGATAAAAAGCATGTAAATATAAAGATCAAGCAAGAAAGAAAGGTAGAATGAGAAATTTAAAACAAGAAAATTAAAGAACACTTACTTGGAAATTAAATGTATTAAAAGTGCAAGACAAGTATTTAAATGTGCAAGTAATTAAAGGTGCAAGGTAAATAAAAGTGGAAGAGATAGTTTGTCAAGCTATCCAACAAGGAAAATGATTAACAACTAATGACTATTTATAGGGGAGGATTAAGGAAGCTTCCTCCCCTCCTTCATTTCTTCTTAATTGCGAGATTAAGTCCCTCCTTCTTTTAATCTTCATTAATTGCATCATTAGTCCTTTATTCTTCTAATCTTATTTAAACTTGGACTTTAAGGACTTTTTGGCTTGGGATTTCTTTGAACTCGTCTTTAAATTCTTCAATAAAATAGACTTGAATTCTTCGGCTTTTGATAAACTTCTGTCTTTTGACTTTTTCTTCGATAAATCTTCAGAATTGGTCTTGGACTTTCGTTCTTTTTGCACTCTTGACTTCTTGACTTCGTCTTTCATCTTTTTCTTCAATAAAAGTCCGTAAATGCCCGTGAATGTCCGTGTTTTCTCCACTTTTCACCTTTTCGTCCTAAATCACAACAAAAACACAAACCACGCATAATTCCGACATAAAAGACATAAAATACACGTTTTGGTCCGGTTATTATTGTAATTAAGTGGTAGAAAAGATGTGTGTTTTCACACATATCAAATCCCCTACACTTGACCATTGCAATGTCCTCATGCAATGCATTAGTTATAAAGCACGTTTACACTTTTCATCATAATCAATCCATAGTGGCCTTTATTAAAGAGATAGAAAATTAAAAATATACAAAATAAAGAAATCAAAAGCATACCTCGGGTTTTTGGAAATGTTATGAACAATCATCATCCTCAAGTTTTCACTTTCTCCAAGCCAAGCTTAAAAACGAGATCATTGTTATTATAAGTTAGTAAACTATCACGAACTCATGTGGGCCAATTACTCACTTAGACTCCCTTATTCCTAGGTGTATCTCTTATATTTTATTATTGTCTTGAATGATCACGAGGATGCATTTTTGACTTATTTCGATAGTTATTAATTCTGAAAATAAAGTGAACGATTTAATCAATAGTTAGCTGAAGGACAAAATCTTTTAAAACTGCTTCTCGGGACCTCATAAAGTTCATATCTTGGCATAACTCGCTTCGCGATTTGAGACCTTTCTCGGACCGATATTTTGCAGCGACTTCATACTTCAAACCTTGAGAGACGTTCATGAAATTATGGTCTTCTCTTCATAATGGAATTTCTTCACTTGAAGTTTTGAGAGATTCATACTTGGACCACGACTTCTTCATTTTTCTCCAATCTTTATTTTGGACTTTGATATACAACGATCCGCCTCCTTTTATGACTTGGATCTATTTATTCTCATACCTTGTTAGGGTCTTTTCGGATACATTTCTCCATGACTTTTGGGGAGTTTTTGCTTTTCGTCGTGTCTCGATCCTTCATATTGATTTTCGATAAATGATTCTTCACATCAGTTTTGGATCTTTAGCAACAAAATATAGCCCTCATGCCTTGTTAGGGCCTTTTCGGACTCGCCAATCTTCGCATCCCGCTTCAATAAGTTATGCCTTGGCTATGAACTCTAATCCATACCGAGCAACTTTTAAACGATCTTGGGCTAGAAGCTAAGTAACTTTTCAAATCGTACAACCTTATTTATTAGCAGATAAATTTATTAGCAAGCGATGGGAGAATAGGCTTATAATTAACTCACATAAATTCACGAAAGAATACCGGACTTATAATTGGATCTATCATCTCTCGTTCTCCACAGTTTAAAATCTCAAGGAATGAGACTCGTGGATGCTTAGCCTATTAAATCAAAGTTTTGGGTTTTCGAGTCGCCTATAGGATCTTGCAAATTCTTAGACTTTTTCAAGTTTTAGAAATCGCGTTTTAAAGTTCCCTAGATAAACGACTCTCTAGGATCAATTATAGGAACTTGCGAAAAGTTCTTGTTCTTAACCCGTGAGAGTTAAGACTTTCGCGTTTTATAGCTCCCTATATAAAAGCCTAGCAAAACTTGACTTAAACACGTTAAGGATACTAGCTAGAGTAACTTAGATAAGTAAACTCGGGTTGAGTCAAAAGATTCACAACGTTTTGAAATTAAAACCACTTTATTAAACATTTATTCTAATAAGGAAAGAAAATAACTATACAAAGGGAAAAACTAATAGGCCAAAATAGATCAAAAATTTTGAAAAATGTCGAAAAATTGATTTTCCGGTTAAAATGAGGACAAATACAAGGAAAAGACCACTTAACTTCGATAGAAGTCCCCCTACACTTAAGATAAACATTGTCCTAAATGTTTAAGCATGTGGGAGTAAACTCCCCTACACTTAGGACATTGTGCACTTTGTTTAAATCTCGCTAAGGAAGAGACAACTAAAGAGATTCCTATTTTAATATTGAGAAAATATAAAATAGTGAATCGAAAAGAGTTTAGGATAGAACCGGGATAATGGAACACGGAATCACGGGTCGTCAAGAATCATCAAGAGTGGATCATTGACCGCTAGAATCCCTGATTAAGAAGTGAGGAGAGGAAAGCAAACCAACGAGTCTCCCCTACACTTATGGTAAAAACAAAGAAAAAGATAGATAGATAATTGGGTTGCCTCCCAAAAAGCGCTTGTTTTTGTTATCCGAGTCACGAGCCTGACTCGTCCCCGAATTAAATGGTCCATGGGGAAGCCTCAAATGTAATACCGGGATCAAAGACCTTATCCTCATTCCCGAAGGAATATAACAAAGGAGAGGCAGGAGGATAAGTCTTAAACGGTAGAAGGTTCTTTCAACATACGAGAAGTATGTGAAATCTTGATCCTCGGGAGGTGGGGTGGGTATAGGAATCACATTGTCATCCTCCAAAGACAATGGACGAGGACCAATTGGAAAAGCCGTAAGGTTATCAATCATAAAATGGTCATTGTCACCTCCCGGGTCAAAACACTCATCCTCATTTCCCGGAGAGGGAAATTGATACATCACCCGATTGGGCGTGCATTCAGTAGGATGAGGGGGCAATATAGTATGAGAAGTAAGAGAAGAATTACCTTCCACCTGCGATACCTTTCTAGTAGAGTCAGAACTCTCCACCTCTGCGATAGAAGGGGTCATGGCTATCAAAGTATGCTCATCAGTAACAAGATAGTCATAGCTATCAATGTCTTCAATCCTTTCGTCAAAGAGAGGATTCACCTCACTAGATATGTAATCGTCATCAAAATCAAATAAAGGGTTCGAATAAATCTTGAAAGTTTCCTTCTGAACGTCTTCATCAGATAATGACTCGTCATCACTAGAAGTAAAATCATCATCTTGATCGAAAAGAGGATTAGAGAAAACCATAGAATCCTCTTCCAAAGTGTTGGTGGAAGGAACATCATCAGAAGAAAGTGCATCAAACTCATCGTCACTGTCGGATGTCAACTCACATTCACTTGGAATTGAGACCAGGTTATCAGCACTAGACGTATTGAATTCGTCGGATTCCTTTGCAGGAATTGTGCTGATATCCTCATCCCTTAAGATGGTTGAATCCTTAGGCTCCGGCAAGTCAGGAGAAGGAATAGCATTCTCATTGGTCCAAGAAATAGGACTCTCATCGTCATCACTGTCATAATAATATGGAGGCACAAGAGGAGGAGTATAAGCATTAAGGTTAGATACCTGCTCTTGGTGCTGATCCGCTTGCCATTTCTCCATCATCCTGTGGACAATTTCTTGAACTTTTTGAAAGTTGTCAAATAGTGTGGCCAGTAGATCAGGAGGAAATGCACGACGGGGTTGAGGATTGACGGTGTGACGTGGGGGCTCACGGTTATAAACACTAGGATGATAGCACGGAACTTTCTCAAAGATCTTCGACGGATCACAAGAAGAAGCATCGTGAGGGCCCCCACAAATATAGCACCACGGGTATGGAGAAAAACCCGGTGCGTCTTGAGGATAGGGATTGTCATAGGGAGAGGGTGGGAAAGTATTGTAAGAGTTGAAGTATGAATTTGTTGAATTGCAAAATGGACAAAATCCAAATTGTGTATCGTCGATATCAAAACCACACCGCTCACAAGTACACCATTGACATGTTTGAAAACCATGCCAAGGTCGCCCACACCGTCCGCAAGACGGATCCATTAAGAATTATGAATAAGAGGGGTAAAGAAAAGAATTAAACATACTAGAGGATAAAGAGGAATATTTTTGGTGCAAAACTTTTGAAAAGAAATGCTTTTTATGATTTTTT
Organism: Glebionis coronaria; assembly: GCA_025667525.1. Classification (NCBI taxonomy): domain Eukaryota; kingdom Viridiplantae; phylum Streptophyta; class Magnoliopsida; order Asterales; family Asteraceae; genus Glebionis; species Glebionis coronaria. Next base: position 101,744,395 of record CM046875.1, read on the forward strand.
CAAATGTTTTTGGGGTTTTTTGGAAAATTTTTGACACGAAAAATAACGTTCACAAGTGAACGGATCCCAAAAAGCAACGCGTCTCTCACAGAAAACCGTTAATCTTTACGAAAAGAGCCGGCAGCGACGCCATTTGATACACAGCTTTTACCTAATTAAAAAATTAAAGTTCTTAATCTCGATATCTTAACGAATTGATCTAGGTTCTCTATGTGACTCGGTTGTCTTTTGGTGAAACAAATCTTTTTGGTTGGTTTTGAATTTAAATGTGCAAGACTTAAAAGTAAATGTCGTTAAGTAAAGTGGCGTGAAATTAAATCTAAGTCTAATTAAACAAAAGGGTGCATTATTTAAAAACGTGACGGAAAGTAAATTAATTAAATGACTAAAAATTAAAGCGTGACGGAAATTAAAATTAGACAAGTATTAAAAACTTAAACTAAAAATTAAACAAGACAAAGTATAAAGAGAAACGACCCGATCGGAATATATTCTGATCAGTCACAATCACCTTAGATCGGAATGATGGCCGGTACCCAATCGGAATGCTGTCACTTACCCAATCGGAATAACTCACGACCCTCTGATCGGAATGATGTTACCTACCTGATCGGAATACTGGAGTGAACTTTGGTCGGAATGTTAATCGGAATAAGTGATCGGAATAGCTGTCACCTTACCCTCGATCGGAATACCCAAAATAACACCTCAATCGGAATGAGTACTAGTCCTCCAATCGGAATGTTGTCACACTTACCTGATCGGAATACCACTACCTTACCCTGATCGGAATACCAAGATACACCCTTGATCGGAATGCTGAAACACTTTCCAATCGGAAAGTTATAAACCCTTTTCCGACCTAGCACGTAGCTATGGTCGGAATGTAACTCCCTCTTCCGATTTGTCAGATCGGAATATGAAGAAAAGTACACAAAATAAGCTAATCTAATAAGCTATGATTCTAATAAGCACAAGACGAAATATCTAAGGTAAACCGTATGAAAATAAGCTACTAAACTGAAATTTAACAACTTTTAAGACACGAAATGAATAAGCTTTAAGAAAAATAACTTTTATATAAAAATAACTTTTATAACAACTTTATAAACTTGAAAATAAACAAAATAAGCTATGAAAATAAATGATTTTAAACAATCAAAAGCATAAAAATGAAATCTTTAAACAAGTTAACAAGATAAAAAGCATGTAAATATAAAGATCAAGCAAGAAAGAAAGGTAGAATGAGAAATTTAAAACAAGAAAACTAAAGAACACTTACTTGGAAATTAAATGTATTAAAAGTGCAAGACAAGTATTTAAATGTGCAAGTAATTAAAGGTGCAAGGTAAATAAAAGTGGAAGAGATAGTTTGTCAAGCTATCCAACAAGGAAAATGATTAACAACTAATGACTATTTATAAGGGAGGATTAAGGAAGCTTCCTCCCCTCCTTCATTTCTTCTTAATTGCGAGATTAAGTCCCTCCTTCTTTTAATCTTCATTAATTGCATCATTAGTCCTTTATTCTTCTAATCTTCTTTAAACTTGGACTTTAAGGACTTTTTGGCTTGGGATTTCTTTGAACTCGTCTTTAAATTCTTCAATAAAATAGACTTGAATTCTTCGGCTTTTGATAAACTTCCGTCTTTTGACTTTTTCTTCGATAAATCTTCAGAATTGGTCTTGGACTTTCGTTCTTTTTGCACTCTTGACTTCTTGACTTCGTCTTTCATCTTTTTCTTCAATAAAAGTCCGTAAATGCCCGTGAATGTCCGTGTTTTCTCCACTTTTCACCTTTTCGTCCTAAATCACAACAAAAACACAAACCACGCATAATTCCGACATAAAAGACATAAAATACACGTTTTGGTCCGGTTATTATTGTAATTAAGTGGTAGAAAAGATGTGTGTTTTCACACATATCAGAGCCTAACGATGGCAAGAGCACGGAATCAGGAGAACAACATGATACCAGTGGCACGTCAGGGAACGCTCACAAGATTTCTTTTGATGACACCTTACCCGTTTATGACGAAGAGCCTGCGAACATGGTACAATGTGATGTTGTTTATGATGTGTATGCTGATGACATGCCGCATATTGAGCATTCCGAACTTAATTATGACAAACATGGGATGGAGAAGAGTGATAGAAATACCACTTCTGATTCATCCGATGCGAGTCATAATGGGGGAGAAAGTGTTCAAAATGCTAAACATCATGATAATTGTATTATAACTGCTTCATTGACTGCTTCTGATTCCAAGATTAGAGAGCTCGAAACAATTGTAGCTCAACAATCAAAAGATCTTGAGAATGCCAAATTAGAATTTTCTAAGAAAATGGACAAATTTGAAACATATTTTGAAAAACTTGAAAAGTCAAACGTTGTTCTTGAAAGAAAATTGGATCAAAAAGTTTTAGATTCTAAAGCTGAAAAGGATAATCTTTTGAAACAAATTCAACTACTAGAATCTAAATTGGCATCCCAAGATAGAGTGCTTAAAGAGAATGAGACATTAAAGGCTCAAGTACAGGAAAAGGTCTTTGCTATAGCCGCGTTAAAAAACGAGTTAAGGAAAACTAGAGGACCTAGTGTGGACACTAAGCTTGAAAAACAATCAATCTTGGGGAAACCGCCTACAAATCAGTTCGTCAGACAACCGACAGTCAGACAACCTACTGCATTTAGATCCGAGAGACCACAATCCTCGAGACCGCGGTTTGCCTCCTAAGTTGATTTGGTTCATTTTTCTAGACCAGTCACTCCAACAACTAGGCCCTATGTGACCAAAACAACTTTAGCAAGACCTAATCACATGATTGCCTATAGTTTCTATAAAAATACTAAGACCACGTCTAGAACTAGTTCAAATGACATTTGCCATAAATCTGGTCTAAGGTAAGCTAAGCAAAAGACACATGTAAGAGATAGCAATGTCAAACCTAGTCAGATGCCTTCTAGATTACCCAACAATGCTAATCGTAGCATGTCATCTCCTAGGAGCATCGATCAATCATCTAGGAATTACTCGGACATTAAATATGCTACCTTTAAAACATGTAGAAAATGTGTCTTTACGGCAAATCATGATTCTTGTGTCAAGAAATTACTTGATGCGGTGAACTCCCGTGCTAGACTTAAATCCCAGTGGATAGCTAAAATCAAACCCATTGGTAAAGTTTGGCGCCCCACTGGTAGAACTTTCACTCTTGTAGGAAATGAGTGCCCTTTAACTAGGATATTCTCCGATTCCACTAAGTCTACTAGGGAGGAAATTGATAAAGATGATACTTCACTTAAGCCTAAACTTAAGATTTTCTATAAACGGAAACGTTTGCCAGCTAAGATAAGTGAATCATCTACTCATGTCGTCTCTGACACAAGTAAATCCAACTGTAAACCTTCACGTGCTTCTAAAATTGATATCGCTAACCCATATCAAAGCATGAAAATTCCTAATGAGAATGCAGGTACCAAAGTTGATCTTCCAAAAGAACGAAGCGGTCCAATCATTGTATACCGTTCAACTAAGGATACTCTTAGAGTTTGGTTGCTGAAGAAGCAGATATCGGAGAAACAAGTGTCTCAGGGGATTCATGGCTAAGCTTATCTATAAAGGACTTATAGTCACATCACAGACTGTAACTCGTTCATCAAAGAAAGGAAAGTTTATCGCCGATGATAAACTTATCCTTATAACGAGAAATTAATTTTTCTCGGGCATGAGCTTATATAAAAAACATTCCAAGTTTTTAAGCTCATGCACTAAGGCTTATAGACAAATCACAGTCTGTGACCCGTTCTTCAAAGAAAGGGAAGTTTATCTACGCAACGATAACTTACCCTCAAAACGAGAAATTAAGTTTTCTCGGACACGAGCTTATCTTAAAACCATTCAAAGGTTTTAAGCTCGTGTATATGGCTCATCGTTAACTGACAGACAATGACCCGGACTTCAGAGACAGGGAAGTTTATCTACGCAATGATAACTTACCCTCTTAACGAGAAATTAAGTTTTCTTGGACCCGAGCTTATCCTAAAACCATTCAAAGGTTTTAAGCTCGTGTATAAGGCTCATCATTAAATATCATATGACGACCCGATCTTAAAATAAAGGAAAGTTTATCGCCGATGATAAACTTATCCTCATTAACGAGAAATTAATTTTTCTCGGACGCAAGCTTACATTAAAACTATTCAAAAGTTATAAGCTCGTGTAAATGGCGTATACTCACATTTCAGATTATGCCCCGGACCTCAAAGAAAGGAAAGTTTATCGCCGATGATAAACTTATCCTTTCAACGAGAAATTAATTTTTCTCGGGCATGAGCTAATATTAAAAACATTCGAAGTTCTTAAGCTCATGCACAATGACTTACAGTTAAATATCAGACTGTAACTCGGATTTCATATTTAGGATAGCTTATCTTTAAAGATATCTTATCCTCGTAACGGGAAATTAAATTTTCTCGGTCATGAGCTTGTATTAAAACATTCCAAGTTTTAAGCTCAGAAAGGAAAGTGTATCTTTTAAATAAGAGAACTTTTCCTCATAACGGGAAATTCATCTTTCTCGGTCATGAGCTTTACGTTAAAACATTCCAAGTTTTTCAAACTCATGAAAACGACTTCTAAGTAAATGTCAACTTAGGACTCGTTCTTCAGTTAAAAGGAAAGTTTATCGCCGATGATAAACTTATCCACACAACGGGAAGTTTACAACTTCTCGGACTTGAGCTCGTTTTATAAGATATTCAACATCTTAAGCTCAAGTAATTGGTTTTCAAAACAATGAACACAATTTTTTGAGAATTTGTCAAAAGGTTTTTCTAAATCTTTCAAAATTGTGTGTTCAAAATGTTTTGATAAAAAGAGCATGTCGTTTGGAATCGATAATATTTACGATACTAGAAATATCATTCAATAATGACACGGGGTTGTAAATAAAGTTCGAGCAGAAGTTCAAATGTTTTAAAACATGCTCAAAATGGCTTGCTATTATTTCCGATAGTAACCCGCTTTTCATATTACAGTCAAGCATTTCACCGGAAAGCTTTGACTCAACAATGGGAATTAATTTTCTCGGGCATGGTTTACTTTATAACCATGTAAGGGATTGTGTTTACGTAATAACACAATCTAACACAAGTTATGTACGTGTCAGTGCATTTATTTTTTTAATACAAGAGAAATCTTGTTTTTATGAAGTTATCATCTCCACCAAACGTAGCAATTTACAATTGATATCTACATACTCGACGATGCGACTACTCAAACGGTGACTACAGCTCTTTCAATAGAACACGGGTCAACAATTGAGGGGGAGAAATTGTCCAGCATTCAGAGTCTTTGACGCCGAAAGTGCCAAGTTCACATGTTGGTGTCAAGACAACGATATCAATCGTACACATGGAGTCAAGAGATAACTTCAGAAGCGATGAGGCGACAAACATTCGTGAACAAGAACCATGTGCTTCTTTCATATGATGTTCTCCATCATTCAGGTCCAACCTCATAAATCGCTTATCTTGTGAGTACATTATCATATATGATCCTTGCACGTGATAAATACCTTACACTTGTGTTTAAAAGGTATTTAATTTACGTTTCAAGTACACCCTCATTAATTTGAGGGGGAGCTTGTGTAATTCATGAAGATAATTGGCTTTGCATTTTTCTTCCCAAATTTTCTTAAAATGCTATTAAATCAGTTGATATTAAAAACATCGATTGGGTTAATATTTTTAATATGGAGGAGAAAATGTGATTTAATATGGGAAATGATTAATCATAAATGGTTTGACTTAAAGTGATAGCTCATTCCGACATGTGCGAAATGTTTTCGGATATCGTGGCATATGTTAAGGGGTAGCAAAATGGATTTGCACTTCAAAATGGATTTCATGGTAACATACACTTACCCAAAACATCTCTATTCACGACGGTGAAGATTGTGGTGACATAAGAATGGTAGGATAGGTTAAAGTCCAATGATTTCTCTAGAACCGGAGGAATCTTCCCAAGGACATTCCATAGCTAGAAATAGTAGTCCTTGAGAAAGATGGAGAAAGATTGTGAACGTAGATGAATGCCGACCAAGTACTTAAGTTAGCACTGGAACAATCACAACAAGGTGCTAGTTATGACATATTGGTAAGCATTGAAGGGGTTGAAGAATGAAAAAGAATTGTAAAGATAAAGGGTGAAAAGAAAGAAGCCCTCCTTACAACTTAGGCACAAACCGGGTCAATACATATGTTATTAAGATCATTGTTTAATGATTCTTGATATTGAAGACAGACATCATGAACCCAGTGATGCAAGGCACAACTCATCCCAGCTAACTCAAATATTTGTTAAAAGATATTTGTTTTAATCACACGGAGACAACACATTATCTATTGATTTATTCACTCCGAATAAATTGGTATTGAAATGGTGGCACTCCTCTCCAGCCTCCGATCACTAAAAATCCAAAATGCATGATCGAGTCTAGAGCCATTTGAGATCATCAAATATCTCATTAGGACACACTTTCATAATTCCTTGCTTCTTCACACACTGTGAAAAGTAAGAAAGATCTTAAGAGTCCTACGCAAAATCTTCATGATCTTCCTAAACATCCGAGTAATACGAAAGTATTTACAATGAATATGGAAATCCTTCTTGAGCGAATATCAAAAAGCTCATGGTAGGTGACGTGTGCGATTCTTTATGAATCAAACTTGTGATAACTAGAAAGCAACAGTGGTTTAATTCTTAAATGAATTTAAACACGTTCCAGGCCTCTACGCAATATCTTAGTGATCTTGCCAGAACACTCAGAGTGATACCTTAGTGTTCACAGTGATGAGTGGAAATCCTTCTAGTGGTAACCTCAAACAGCACTTGGTAGGTAACTTACAAGATTCTATACGAATCAAGCTCGTGACAACTGGAAAGCAACGATGGTGCGGTTCTTAATTGAATTTCACTTGTTCCAGGAACATGAATTGACGGCTTCAAATCATGCGGATATTATTATCCAAATGATTCACTCTTTATGTTCGCAGTCAGCTTTGGACGGTCGAATAAAGAGAACGGGTTTACCCGCGAAATCTTGTCAAGGAGGTTCTTAATTGAAACTACCTGTCACAGGTACGATATTTTATATCGTCCAACAGTCTTCACCGACCGGAGGTAAAATGATACCGAATTAGAATGAAATGTTCAAGGCCATTTCATCCGTGTATATGTTTTGTTGCTAACTGTCTTATGCAGCGTAACAAGCAGGTGGCATTGCGGTGTTCAATCCAGAAGAAGTCGTCAACACATGCTTATGCTTTCTGCACTTAATACTTCAACAAATTCAAGAAAGTCTAAAAGTCAAGTATTCCGCTTTATCAAACTCTGAAGCTTTCAAGAATTTATAAAAGTATAAGTATGTGGATCATGAAGTCGCGAAGAGGCAAATATCACAAGTGATGAATGCACAAGGTCAAGGAAAGAGAACATGCTCAAGACTAAAGTCAAAGATCTCATCAACATATTCACAAGAACAAGATCGAAGACTCAAGCATAGTATGCTAGGTTTAAGATTTTATAAAATGGTGTGACCTCCCTTTGGGGGAGATTGTTGGAAATACGTTTTTCCAATGAAAGTCTCGGTCACATCATTGTTAGCATAGATCACAAGCTATAGACTATTTAGGACATTGTAACTTGGAGTGACCTCCCTTTGGGGGAGATTGTTGGAAATACGTTTTTACGTATTTAGAAAGGATCGGTCACTCCAATGATATTAGGCTCGTGATCCAATATAGCCCATATAGCCCACATGTAGGGTGGGCTATATATACCCCCTCATAGCATGTTAGGAGGGGTTGGTCATTTTGTGTTTCACACATTTCATTCAATCAATCTTCTTTCTCTCTTCCTCTCCTTTCTCTCTCTACCTTTCTCTCTCTAGTTCTTCCATTTCCCTTCCACCTTAATAGATAATTCATAACATGCTTAATCCTTAGAAAACGGAGACCTACAAAATTCATCTTCGTCAGATAATGCATTGTCTGCTTGATTTGTGTTCTCTGTAGCAATGACAGTAGTTGTAAATGTTGTAGGAGCGGTTGTAGATGTGATATTCTGAGGAAGTAACTCTGCAGCAACTGGTGTTGAAGTAGATGAAGTTGTATCCTTTTGTTGACGATGATCGGTATCATCATTCTTATCATGAGTGACAACGGAAGACTTCGATACACCATGTTTCTCCCCCGTGAAATATTCATCATAGATTTGGTCCATATAACATTTCCAACTCTTCAAGTGTCATGTCCACTGTCATATCTGCTCTAGGAACATGTTCAGGAACCAGCCTTGAACTTGACAGTTCATTGCTGTGGTCTTGAGTTCCGAGTTCCGTGCGGTTGTGAACGGAAGTCGTTTGTCGTTGTGGATCGAGACTTAAACTGTTTTGTTCAAGTTCCATTTCTTGTAATTCATCAAATCGGATGTGAATAATCTCGACAATCAATTTTGTTCTCTTGTTGTATACTCTATACCCCTTAGACTGAGTTGCATATCCCACAAGAATACATGCATCACCTTTCTCTTTCATCTTATCCAAATTTTCACATCTCGTATTATGTAACAAGTAGATCCAATAACGTGAAGGTGTTTGAGTGAAGGTTTTCGATCATGAATTATGTGATATGATGTCTTTTCGTGTCTTGGGATAATTAAGGAGCGGTTTTGTGTGTAGCATGCGGTTGACACGGCTTCGGCCCAAAAGTATAGTGGGAGTTTTGAAGCGGATAATAATGTTCGAGCAGCCTCAACTAAAGTACGGTTTCGTCTTTCAACAACGCCGTTTTGTTCGGGTGTTCGAGCAAAGATGTTTCATGTTCAATTCCTTCGGCTTCAAAATAGTTTCTCAGATTTAAATTCAAGAATTCTGTTCCTATGTCAGTATGAACCACTTTAACTTGAGCTTGAAGACCACGTTGTATCAGTTTAAGGAAGCTGATGAGAACTTTGGGTGTTTCATCGTTGGACCTCAAGAAGTGAGTCCATGTGTACCTGGAGTAATCATCGACAATTACCAGAATATATTTCTTTCCATTGATACTATGAACGCGCATGGGACCACACAGATCCATATGGAGAATATCTAACCGTCCTTTAGAGCTTGGTGTAGTCTTTGTTTTGAATCTACTTCGTTTAGCTTTACAAAGTTCACAAGAAGAAAAAAGATGATCTTTGATGAATTTCAAGCTTGGAAGGCCTCTCACAATATCTTTCTTGGAAAGCAAGTTGATGGTATCAAAATTAAGATGAGGTGAACGTTGATGCCATAACCATGCCTGAGTCGTTGAAGCTTTAGCCATGAAGCAAATTGGAGTTGATGAAGTTGTATCTTGAAGTGAAATAGTGTAGAGATCAGTACCCCGTGTACCAGTGAGTAAATCATTTCCATCATAATCACAAACAAAACATGTCTTCTTTCTGAAAGCAACCTCCAAATCTGCATCACAGAATTGACCAACCGAGAAAAGATTGTGATTGAGCCCTTCGACGTAGTATACCCTTTTGATTGTGATATTCCCCTGAACCAAATCTCCATATCCTAGGATCGGTGCAAATTGATCATTTTCGAATCGGACCGTACCCAGGAACTTCTCTACGAAGTTAATTAGAAGCTTGAGATTCCCCGTCATGTGCTTCGTGCATCCGGAGTCCAGTATGAAGAGATATATTTGTATCACCTATAGAAGAGTTAGAACACGATGGAGCATTTGCTAAATTGGATACCACAGTAGTTGTGATAGTAGAATCATTAGTGTCCTTATCAACATTTAAAGGCATACTAACACTCGTTTTCACATTTTCTGTCCTAACTTTAGGCATCCATTTATATCCTGGACGACATTGATTAGCAAACCACCATTTCCAAGACTTGCTAGCAGACTCATATAATTCCTTAATTTGGCTTCTAGGGTTCTTAGTGGTGGAGTCTGATGCATTAATTTTCTTAGTGGGGGTTGCACCAGAATGGTTCACTTTGCGTTTGGGTTTACTAGCACTAATAGGCGTCGCAACTTGCTTCTTAGTTCTAGTATCTACGCCTTTGACATTATTCATAGTACACATAGAATGATTAGCATCAGCATATTTTCCACATTTGACACAAACAAATTTAACATTCAAAGCATTCAAATCGTCATACACGTGATTACAGACTTTTTATTCTTAAAAACATTCAAATTCCTAGGGTGTTCTTCTACTTCCTTCATCTTCCCTTGACTCTTTTGTTTCCAGAACTTATCATTCACTTGAGTGCTCTTAAGCTGAGGCCAACTAACACTAGTAGTAGAGACTACTCATGTAGTAGAAGACACACGAGTAATAGTGTTTCTAGAAGTCTGAGGCGATTGACTGACTTTATTTGTGGGTTTAGTGGTCATTATATACATCCCTGGTTTAATCACATTATTGTGCTTAACGCTTGGTGCTATAGCATTCCTTATGGGTTGAGTATGTGGTAACCTTTCCTTTCCATCCATCTTGGGGGCAAACACAGGTTTTGAAAACGAAGAATTTGAGAAAGTAGATGGTTTTCCCAAGATAGAGGATCTATTCACTCTAGAGGCATTGGGTTGTCTAACAACAGGTTGCTTAACGCTAGGTTCCATAACTTTCCCACCCATCTTAGCAACGAGTTTCTTCAACTCTGCTATTGCTATTTCTTTTTCTTGTAACTGAGCTTTCAAATCTGAAATATCAAGACTTCTTTCGTTTAATAATCGACATGACTCAGATAATTTCACTTCTAAAGATGTATCATTTGAAAAACTCCCAACTTTCTTTTGCAAAGCAAGTTCAAGTGAGTGACAATGTTTTTGAAGATAATCATATCTATGTTGAAGTAACGAAAACTCTTTTTGGTCAACTTTATTCGAAAGCTCAGTTTCAAGACGTTCACATTCTTTAACTTGATCAAGATATTTGCATGCAACATCAGAATATTCATCAATATCAGCACAAGATGTAACATAAGCACACATAATATCTTTTGAGAGACATTCATGTAAGAGTAGATCATAAGCTGTAGAAAACTCGTCTCTTTCAGGTTGATGGTCGTTAACTTCTTGTTCAAGAGATTCCACATATTTCAAATCATCAAACATTTCTTGCTTAATTAGTGTTTCAAATTCCAAAATATGTTTTTGCATTCTTTCCGCAAGCGGAATCAAAATACTTTTCACAAGCACAGTTATATCGTGAGGAATTTCTTTGTCTCCTTTCGAAAGTTCACGTTTGTTCCAGTCATCATCAACAACCTTTTTGAAATTTTCAATATTACTCCTGAGAATACTAAGTTCTTGTTTACTCTTGCTTACAGAAGCTTTATATGGCAAATAGTCAATAAATTTTGAAACATTAGTTTTCTTAGTGGCAAAAGCTTGTCTCCATTTAATTCTTATTTGTTCACATTCGAAAAATATTTGCTCACAAGTTTTCTGTGTTTGCGGTGTGAAAAGACCATAACGACTGTTTTCATAAGCATAATTATATGGTTTAACAAACTCTTTATTAACTTTTGGTCTATTCTCTTCTTCTAAATCGTGTGTCTCTTCACTATCGGGCCTAACAACAAGACAATCAAGATCGGTCCATTGGGACTCATCAAGATATAAGTGCTGATTCTCAGATTGAGCATGCTCAAGGTACTTAGGATTAACAAAACTAGGTATATTCTTGAAGAACGAACGAGGTGCCAACATTCTCATGGTTTGAATTGATTGATTAGTTTTATAAACAATTTTCTTGTAAAAATCAAGTTGAGTTTCAATTTCCACCATTTTGTCGATGTCCTTTGCTTGTTTAGTTTTGAAATCCTTTTCCATCTTTTCAACAACAGCTTTCTTTTCATTCATAAGTTTAGTTTTATCCTCTTGAAGAAAACCATTTACTTGAGTTAGCTCATTGACTTTAGTGGTAGCAAGATACGTTTTGTGACGTTCAATACTCAAAGAGGTGTTATAATTACGTTTCTCTTGTTCAAGAAGCTTAAGAGTTTCATTATATTTCTCTTGAAAATCGTCCTTTTTAACATTAATTAAACACCCTTTGTATCCCTCAACCTCATTAGTCTTTTGAAGAAGCTGAGCTCTATAGCTATCAGTGGTCTCACTAGATTTAATTAGAGCAGCTTTGCATTCTTCAAAATTTTGAGTGAGCGTAGCGTTTGCCTTCTTTAATTGCTTTTGACTCTTTCTAGTTTCTTGGACATCTTTTTGTAAAGAATCAATTAAGATAGCAAGCGCAATACGCTCCTCGTCATCATCATACTCATTTGCATGTTGATCATCCTCAGACTCATTATTGCACATGTCTGATGAATCGGGTGTGGTATTGCTATCAACCATTTCCATCATACATGTGTCATTAATGGCTTTGGGTATCTCACAATGCTCATGAGTATTACCAAACACATTATATTCCTCTTCACTGTGTACCTTATCGATTGGCCCAGTGTTGAAAATATGACCATTGTCATCTTCAGTGACGTTGAGAACTTCTTCAACGTTTGCCATGTACGAGTAATATGCTTCAAGTTCTTGATCGGAGGCTTCATCATCAGTATCATCAAGCATTGCTCCTTCCTCAGCCGACAGTTTAACCCCAGCTTCCATCTTCTTGCAAAGCAGCATCTTTTCCTTATGATAGCCAGAGTCTCTAACCCGTTTTGGCTTCCTACATTCCTTTGCCATATGCCCATAGACTTGACAATTAAAGCACTGAATCCCACTTTGCTAAACCACTTGAGTACCAACAGTCTCCCTATTCCTAGCAGCAGTAGCAATTCTCTGAGCATCATACTTAGCAGTTTGTCGATCATACCGTGCAGAACCCTCAACATGTGTTGGATTACATCGATCATACCTTGGAGGAGTTTCATCACGTTGACGTGTGTCATACCTTCGAGGATTGTCAACATATTGGTTCCTTGTTTTGATGATGTTCGAAGATTGTTGTTGGTGGGTTTGAAGATTTTCTTGTAGGTCTTCATAATGAAAGCAATTTATTGCTTCATCTCCCAATCCTTCTGAGCTAGTTCTTCATCACTGTCCTCTTCAGATGATGGCTCCGGTGATGGTGATGGTGCTCTTGGTTCTTTGTCTCGTGATCGTGTGGGAGCAGAATACTTAGATGACGTTGAGTATCTTGGTGAGGAGGATGTAGTGGAGTACCTTGGTAAGGATGATGTTGTGGAGTATGACTTTGGAGCACGAGAGCGATGATCTTGAGTGTGTTGAGTGGTAGACACCAAAGCAAGTGGATTAGCAGTCTTTGCTATCGTTTCCGCACGAAGTTCATTTGCCTCATTCTGAAATTGTTTCAAAATGTCAAAAAGCGTGTGATAGTTGACCTCGTCTAACTTACTTTGTTGTTTCACTAAAGTTACAAATCGTGTCCACTCAGGTTGAAGTTGTTGTAGAAATTGCACATTGACTTGCATGGTGGAGACATGCAAATTGTTTCTTGTCATGTCGTTCATCATCTTGTAGAACCTTGAGTAATATGAATCAATTGATTCCCCATCCAATGAAGTAAACTTACCAAAGTTCCAAAACAAGTTAGTTTTGACATCTTGCTTGTTAAGTGATTCACCTTGTTGCAAGCGTTCAATGGCAAACCACATCTCTTTAGCAGTAGAGCAAGCATCAACCGTTGAGTAAATATCATCCCCTATCCCACTTAGAATCAAATAGATTTCTTCTTTCTCTGCATCAATCCAAGCACGGTTCTGTTTCGAAGTGTTCTCATATGTTTCCTTAATTGTTTGTTAATCGGAACCGGGCGTCGAGTCGGTTGCTGGAATTGCAGGAACGGTGATTGTAGTGGGAGTATAAGGTCCTTCTTTGATGCAACGTCGAAGAACATCACCATTGGGTTTGGTGTCAAGATATCTAAGGAATCGTGATTGCCATTGTGCATATCTACCATTCACAAGCATTGGTGGTCTCTCTTTGTTTCCCGCCACCATGATGTTGTTATTAGTAACACGATATTCAGCAGTAGAATCCATCTTGATAAGCTTTAATATGTTGAAGTGAAAAAGGATCTTAAGTAGATGTGTTGTGATTGTTGTTGTGACTTAAATTTCGAAAATTGCAATTTTTCTTCAGTCCGACAATAAATTCTCCAGTCCGACAAAACGGTAGACCAAAAAATTTTGTAATCGCCAAATTTTGAAATCGAGCTAGAAATGTCCTAAAACTAGTATGGAAAAAATTTGAATTTACTTGACGGAAAAATTTTAACTCGTTTTTTTTTTAATCTTCGTGTAAACGATATTCCGAAACTAGTCTAGATGGTGGCTAAGTCTAAAAAATACTCGAACAAAATTTAGCAAAACACAACATCGGAATGTCCATCAGAATGTTCCATCAGAATGACCATCAGAATGTTATCGGAATGTTGTATCGGAATACTTTCGGAATGTAGTACTGTCGGAATACCTATCGGAATCAGTGTCGGAATAAGGCTGTCGGAATCCCTGTCGGAATCACTGTCGGAATAACCTATCGGAATACACAATCGAAATAGGGGCTTTCGGAATCCACTATCGGAAAAACGATCGGAATATTAAAACCCTTTTCCGATGGAGTGCAATCGGAATAATCTGTCGGAAAATTAAGCCCTTTTCCGATGGAATTCAGTCGGAATGCGTGTATATTTCCGAAACTTTAGGTAAAAATGATATTTTTTGACAAGAAATCCGCGATTTTAACCAACCAACAACAACCAAATCCCTACCACAACTATATAGAAAATTTATATCAAGATTTAGATCATGGAAAACACAAAAAATATTGAATTCGAGATGATTATAGGAGAAAATCACACGAACCAAGTAATATCAACAACGAATCACAAAACTACCCCATGGCGATTGATACCAATTGTTGTCCCATATTTATGATGATTAAGTAAAGAAAAAAGAAAGAAAATAGATGAAGTAGATGAATTCTAGAGAGAGAAAGTAGTGAGAGAAAGTAGAGAGAAGTGTGTGAAACTTTTGGAAGATTAGATTAAGAAATAATGACAATCAACACCCTTCCTAACATGCTAGGAAGGGTATTTATAGCCTAGCCTACATGTGGCTTAATGGGCTATATGTTTGATTGGGTCGGGCTTGAATAAAATGCTTAGTACCTTGAAAGAGGCCTTTTAAGCTAGCCATCAAGCCCGTAATGTCACGACTATTTTAACTAACTATTACAACGTTCTAATAAATGTTACAATATAAACCTATGACCGAACATTCTTGTTTGACTCAATAATTTGAGGCTAACAGAAAATGTTTCATAACAGTGAAAATAACTAGTGTTGTGTTTACTTTCTTACAATTTTGAAACACACATTCGTAACAATTACCTACACATTCGTAACAATTTACTGGTAGTGTTTACTTTCTTAGACTTTTGAAAAACATATTCGTAACAATTACTTACACATTCGTAACAATTTACTTGTGGTGTTTAAGAGTGTACTCTACTTCGTAAATGATGACTTATCCATCAATTGCTTTTAACTTGAAAAACTTGACATGTAATTTCTTCCTTAAAGAGGTCTACCAATCGCACAATGGTATGTAGTGCCTATAAATAGTGAAAGCACAACTACTAGATAAAATATGCTAGTTTGCCTTTACACCAATTAGCGGTAACCATTCTTAAAATGTAATAACTCAAAATATGCACTTTCTTAACTATTAAAGTTTGCTATGAGTTATGTATAGAATTAGACATTTCTCAAATTCTTATTACTCCTTCTGTTAATGCAATGATGCCTAAAAACGTTACTTGCATTTTTCGGTCTCGCTTTGTTTTGATTACGACAATATGTAAAAACAATCATTTACGAAAACAACGAAAAACGAATTCTTAAGTTCAAGTATTTTTCATTTTAACCATTATCACTTAAGGTATGTACAAACAAGTACTCATCCTAATTAAGTGATCAAGGATTTAATCTTTTCTTAAAACACGCTTTTTATTAAGTGTGACAAAGTTTTTATTAAACTTTCTTTTTAAGAAAATGTTTTATTAAATTAATTATTTGAAAATTTGAAAATGGCATATTCTATCTTGGTTTGGAATATCCTTTCAGGATATTTTAATCCCCAGATTCGAACAAATCCACTAATAGATAAAAAAGCAGAGTCTACTCTGGCGGTTCTTTAGTGGCTATAGCGGTTCCTTATCGATAAGGAACCGCGGGCTCCAATAAGGAACCACGGACTGATATAGCCGTTGGAAGTTTGTCTTAATAATAGTGGACCATTCTCAGACTTTCTCCTCACCTCTTTTGCACATACATTTCTAGATTCTTTCATACTTCTTAAATCACACAAATCCTTGATCATTTGTTTGATTACTACTTGTTTAGAAGTGAATCTTTCTACTCTCATCTCTTCCTCTCAAAGTGCAAAGAGAAGAACACTATCATCCTTGAAGTGTTGTGTCTACCTCAAAGATCCATTGAATATCCAAACTTATTTATTCATTGTTGTGTCATTGTTGTGAAGATCCAAGTAGTTGTGTCTATTTGGAAGTTGTGTATGTATTAAGGTTAATACTTGGTCCTTAAAGTATATTGGTGTAGATTGGTCCTAGCTAAGATTAGGGCTCGACTTTTAGCTTAGAGTCGGAAATTGGATAAGCGACGTTGTGTACGGTTTCTCCACCTTAAGGAGCTTGTTGATTAGTGAACTCTCGAGTAAGGAGTACTCAAGGAGTGGAGTAGGAACGAGGAGTGAGCTTCGTTGCCAAACCACTATAAATCCTTGGTGTTTGGTTTGATCTTACTTTCCCTTATCTCTTTATATTTATTATTTTTTATACTTGTGATTATTAGTTTAGTTGCACTCTACCTTGTTCATATTGTGTATAAGAAGGTTTCACATAAATACTCAAGCCTAATTTTTGAAAAGGATTTTTAAAAACTAATATTTAACAAGTAAATTTAAGAAACTATTTAACCCCCCTAGTTTCTACAATTGGTATCAGTGCGTGGTTGCTCAAGCCTTTTTAAAATATATTGTATTTTAAAACTTGAATCGATCTATGGATTCCAACAAGTATCTAGAAGGGAAATCCATGCAAAGACCACCTCTTTTTGAAACGGATAGTTTTATCTATTGGGAAAATAGATTTGAGACTTATGTGAAATCAAAAGATTTAGATATTTGGCATGTTATTACCAATGGTGATTTTTTGCCTTATCAATATAATGAAGTTTCTAAAAGCAAAGAGATAGTCACTTTTGACAAAGCTAATGATGATACTAAAAGGAAACTTGCTAAAAATAGTGAGGCTAAAATGGTGATTTATAATGCTTTACCAAAGAAAGAGTACGAAAAGATTTTTATGTGTGAAACCGCTAAAGATATTTGGAACACTCTTTTAGCAACTCACCAAGGTAATATCCAAGTCAAAGAAAGTAAAATCGATCTTCTTGTCCAACAATATGAACAATTTGTCATCTTAGAAGATGAAACTATTGATAGTGCATTTGCTAGATTTAACACTATTATTACTAGTCTAAAAGCACTTGCTGAAGGTTTTTCTAGCAAGAACAATGTTAGGAAGTTTCTTAGGGCGTTGCATCCAAAATGGAGAGCTAAAGTCACGGCGATTGAAGAATCAAAGGATCTCGCCAAATTATCACTCGATGAACTCATTGGTAACTTGAAAATTCATGAGATGATAATTTTGAAGGACTCGGAAATGGTGAAAACCAAGAGTGAAAGAAAGTCTCTTGCAATCAAGGCCAAGAAGGTGCAAAGTGACCATGAAAGCTCCTCGGATAGTGATGATGAGGAATATGCCATGGCGGTTAGAGACTTTAAGAAGTTCTTCAAAAGACGAGGTCAATACGTGAGGCAACCGAACAACGACAAGAAACCCTTCTCCAAAAACCGATTTGCCAAAGATGATAAAGGTGATAGGAAATGATTTAGATGTGGTGATCCGAATCATTTCATCAATGATTGTCCTAAGCCTTCACGCGACAAGAACCACACGGCGTTCGTTGGAGGTTCATGGAGCGATAGCGGTGAAGATGTTGATGACAACCCCAAAGATGAGAAATGTCTTATGGCTCACACTTCTAAAGATGTACATTCCAAAACCGATTATTATAGCAATAATAGTTCTTCTCAAGATGATAGTGAATTAGAAGGCCAATACAATAACTTACATAAGCTTAGCCTTAAATTCATTGAAAAGAACAAAGTGCTAAAATCAACTAGAACTAAGCTTGAGAATGAGATTAGTGAGCTAAGAGAGAAATTAGCTAAGCTTGAGAAAAACAAAGAAGTTGATCTAGGTTGTTTAAAATGTGAAAACCTTACACAAGAGAATGAAGATCTCAAGAATACCTCCCTTAAATTGGAAAAGTTCATGAAAGGTACTAGTGCTCTTGATGATATGTTGAACAAACAAATTCATTCTAAGGAAAGACTTGGGTTTGAATATAACACTAATGAAGCATCAACTAGTGAACCAAAGCAAGTTGGGTTTTTAGAAAAACGCACCCATGTACGCGGTTCTCCAGTATATGGTGCGGTTCCTTATTACTATGGAACCGCGGGTGGAGCTAAAGAACCGCTTACAGAAGAAAGTTTTTGTGAAAATCCTGAACTTTCTGAAAAGTCTATTTTAGGTGAAGTGCCAAACATATTCTTATTAACAAGGTCAAAGTATCTATTCTTGAAAAACCTACTCTAGATAAATTCTACAAGCCCTTGAGTAAACCTTTAATGGGAACTAGAAACTTATCTAGACAAACATCTACTCCTCCAAGAGTACGAAAAGAGTCTAAACCTAGAAGTAGAACACCAACACCAAAAAGAGATGATCAAGCTAACTCACGACCTAGAAGTAAAACTCCAACACCTAGAAGGAAGAATAATAATTCTAGATCAAGATCAAAGACACCTAGGAGAAACTATGGACAACAAAATGGCCATATGAATTGGAATAATTTTCAACAATAATACTTTTCCCCATGGGAAATGTCTCATCCATTCATGCATCCCAACCAAATGCAAGGGATGTTTGGAACTAACAACTTTGGACCCATGAGATATTAGGGACCAAATGTTTGATCTTTTGTATTGTTACCTAGATATGCTTGGGAATCGATTTAGAGCCCGACGAGTGGATTAAGGATAGTGGTTGTTCTAAACACATGCTGGGTAATCGAATTTTGTTCTCGCACTACAAAGCATATGATGGGGGTAACATTACATTCGCAAGTAATCGACTTGGTAATATCATTGGCAAAGGTACGGTCTCTCTTGACTCTATGACTATAGAAAACGTAGAGCACGTAGATAACTTAGGTTTTAACCTTCTAAGTATTGGTCAAATTTGTGACGATAAATGTAAGGTCATCTTTTCGGAATATGATAGTGAAATCATAAAAGATGGAAAGGTCATTGGAAAAGGTATTAGAAAGCATGGGCTTTATGTCATGAAGGTCAATAGGAAGTCAAAGGACAACTTATGTCTAGCGACTTTAGATGATAGTTCTCCTCTTTGGCATAGGAGATTAGGTCACGCTAATATGCGTTTAATTAAATCTTTAGTCTCTAAGGAGTTGGTAAGACATCTCCCCAAGATGAAGTTTGATAGTCACTTTTGTGATGCTTGCAAAATTGGGAAGCAAGTTCACTCAAGTCACAAAGCCAAGAATTTGGTTTCGACCTCTCGGTGCTTAGAGCTCCTACATATGGATCTCTTTGGACCTTCCGCCATACGGAGTTATGGAGGTAACCATTATACCCTAGTTATAGTTGATGACTATTCTAGATTCACTTGGAATAGATTTTTGGAGTCTAAGAATGAAGCTTTCGATCACTTCGAAACCTTTAGTCGAAGAATTCAAGATCAACTAGGATGTTCAATTGTCTCTATTAGGACGGATCATGGTGGGGAATTTGATAATGAAGTGCAATTCGGTGCCTTTTGTGAAGCTCATGGTATTACCCATAACTTATCTGCTCCTCGCACTCCACAATCAAATGGGGTAGTTGAAAGGAAGAATAGGACCATCCAAGAGATGAGTAGGACGATGTTAAATGAGCAATCTTTGCCTCAAAAATTTTTGTGCAATGCCGTGGACACATCGACCTACATTCTCAACCGAATTCTAGTTCGACCTTTTCTAGGAATGAACCCCTATGAGATTTTTAAAGGTAAGAAGCCCTCATTGGAATTCTTTAGGGTGTTTGGAAGCAAGTGCTTCATTCTTAACACCAAATATTACCTTACTAAGTTCGACCCAAAGTCTTACGAAGGTATCTTTTTAGGTTATTCTCAAACTAGCAAAGCCTACATAGTCCTCAATAGAACCTCGGATGTAATTGAAGAATCACTTAACGTGACATTTGATGAAACCCCTTTTTCATCTAAGACACCACCTTTGGTAGATGATGACTTGGATGAAATAGACATAATTAATGCCAAAGATGTTAGAAACATAGGAGTTGAAGACCTTAGTGTTGAAAAGGGATTAAACATTAAGGAGTCAAAGGATCATGCTCTCGATAACGTCATAAGAGAATTAAATCAAAGGACCCTAAGATCTCAAGTCCAAAATCAAAGTAACTTCTTTTGTTTCGTATCCTTGATTGAACCAAAGAATGCTAAAGAAGCTTTGATGGATGAGAGTTGGGTCATCGCTATGCAAGAAGAATTGAATCAATTCATTGCTAATGACGTTTGGGAACTTTTTCCTCCACCTAGAAGTTAGACCATCATAGGAACCAAATGGGTATATAGGAATAAGTTAGACGAGAATGGTGTTGTGTCTCGTAACAAGGCTAGACTTGTAGCTCAAGGCTATAATCAACAAAAAGGTATTGATTATGACGAGACATACGCACCCGTAGATATATTAGAATCCATTAGAATCCTTTAAGCCTACGCTTGTGCCTTAGACTTTAAGCTTCAACAAATGGATGTAAAGAGTGCATTTCTTAACGGTTTGATCAATGAGGAGGTATATGTGGCTCAACCTCCCGGCTTCATTGATTTTGAGAAACCGGATCATGTTTACAAGCTTAAGAAAGCTCTTTATGATCTCAAACAAGCACCCAAAGCTTGGTATGATAGACTTAAAGTGTTTCTTGTAAAACATGAGTATACCATGGGGATGGTAGACAATACACTCTTTACAAAGAAGAAAGGTTCTCACCTCATTATCGTACAAATAAATGTTGATGACATTATATTTGGTTCAACTTGTATATCATTGTGTGATGACTTTGCCAAAATCATGCATGACGAGTTTGAAATGAGTATGATGGGAGAACTTAACTTCTTTTTAGGACTCCAAATTAAACAAATAGACGATGGTATTTTCTTTAATCAATCCAAGTATGTTAAAGAAATGCTAAAGAAATTTGGATTAGAAGACTCTAGACCAATGAAGACCCCTATGGCCTCGGATACTATACTCACCGTAGATGATGATTGTGAGTCGGTAGACAACACCAAATATAGAGTATGATTGGTAGTTTGTTGTACCTAACGGCAAGTAGACCGGATATCATGTTTAGTGTTTTCCTTTGTGCTCGTTTCCAAGAGGCTCCCAAAACCTCTCACCTTGAAGCGGTTAAGCATATCTTCCGATACATTAAGGGCACTATACATTTAGGATTATTGTATCATAAAGGGACCGACATAGAAACCATTGTTTACGCAGACTCGGATCATGCGGGAGACTATGTGGACCGGAAAAGCACTAGTGGAGTTTGTACCATCATGGGTTGTTGTTTAACTTCTTGGTACTCCAAGAAACAAACTGCTCTTGCTATATCCACCATGGAAGCCGAGTATGTGAGTGCTGGCAAAGCTTGTCCACAATCTCTATGGATGAAGCAAGCGCTTGTTGATTACAGGATTTCTCTTGATGATGTTCCCATCATATGCGACAATAAGGGTGCAATAGACCTTAGCAAGAATCCCGTGCAACATTCGCGAACTAAGCACATAGAGATTCGCTACCATTTTCTTAGGGATAATGTTCAAAAGGGGAACATTTCGATTGAGAAGGTGCCCTCGGTAGAAAACTTAGTCGACATCTTCACTAAGCCACTTAAGAGGGAAACTTTTGGTTACATGCGTCTAGATCTAGGTTTAATGGAACATATTCCTTAATTGCGCATTTTAATTAATCGATTCTTTTTCTCTTTTGAGTCTTTTCTTTCTTTGAGCTTTTGAGTATAGCAAACTCTTTTTGGAAAACTTCTCTTCTCTTTTTCAAAATTCTCAAAGTTCTCTCGAAAATGGTCGAGAAATGTTTTTGCATTGTTAATTCAATCTAAAAACGTTTTTCATAGCTTCTTGCTATTCATAAACGATCTTACATAATTCATATGTATGTGTCTCTCAAATATAGCAAGAACAAAAGAGAACTATGGAGGATCATTGTGTCATGACTTTTTGTCTAGTTCTACACACCTCCTACATCGATTTCCTTTAAAATCCATGTATTTTGGTCAAAACCTCGTTTGGTGAGTTCTTGTGTGTTTTCCTTGTCTATCTTTTTTTCTTAGCATATCTCCATGATTAGTTAGACTAGAAAAATATGATTTGCTAAATTGGAAAATCCTCACTCATCACCAAATTCAACCCACTGTGGGCGGTTCTCCATTAAGACCGCAACTCCTTATCGATAAGGAACCGCTGGTGGAGATAAGGAACCGCGCACAGTACCTTCCTTTTCGGGTATTCCTGAAGAGGTATTCCTCAATCTCCAAATTTGTTCCAACACTTTTTGGAATCTTTGTTTCAACCCTTTGATCACCCCCAAAATATCTTGGGCTTTCTCTATTTAACCTTAAGCATTTTGCATCCTTTCTCAAATCAAAATGTCTTATTCCCCAAATGAAAGCTTTGATATTCCTCCATTTTCCCCAATTGCTTTCAATCCCAATTCTCCCAAGAACACTCAAAATCACATTTCTTTTTCTTCTAAGAATGTTGATTGTGGAACTTATTATCTTCCAGCACCAGCCTTTAGTATTCTTCCTCCTTCACATGATAATGTCATGCATCATGGAACATATTGCCATTGTTGTCAATATCAACATCTTGCTAAGGCTCATATCTATGAAGAGTTGAATTACATCAAGAGTCTCTTAGTCAAACCTCCTCTTCACTACGACTATGAGATCTATACCAAGCCACCACCACCTCCTTCCGCCACTACCTTGTCTTTTATCTAAGTATTGGTTGCTTATCTTCAAGACATCTAGTTCAAGCAAATCTTAGAGTTCTAGTTTAACTAGGATTAGATTTATGATTTTCTTATTGGCTTGTTTTATTTCTCATACATCTTTGTATGATTTATTTCCTTGTATCGTTTATCATGTTTCCTTTTAACATGACTTATCTTGGATCTTTGTCTCTTCTCTTATTTTTTTGTGTGACCTTTGCTATATCATGTTGGGTATCTCTTCTCTACTACAAACCCTTCTATGTAGCTTGTCACCATATATCGATTCCTTGGTGCCCCAAGCAAGGGGGAGTAAGCACCAAGGGGGAGCATTTGCAAAGTCGGTTCTTTTCTTCTTCAAAGACTTTTGCAACCTTTTTGCTTCGACAAAGGGGGAGAAATGAAATAAACTCGTCTTCGAAAATCTTTTTTTTATTAGGTGATTTAGTTTATGTATTGTCGGAATAAAAAAGGGGAAGATTGTTAATGCAATGATGCCTAAAAACGTTACTTGTATTTTTCGGTCTCGCTTTGTTTTGATTACGACAATATGTAAAAACAAGCATTTACGAAAACAACAAAAAACGAATTCTTGATTTCAAGTATTTTTCATTTTAACCATTACTATTTAAGGTATGTACAAACAAGTATTCATCCTAATTAAGTGATCAAGGATTTAATCTTTTCTTAAAACTCACTTTTTATTAAGTGTGACAAAGTTTTTATTAAACTTTCTTTTTAAGAAAATGTTTTATTAAATTAATTATTTGAATTTTTGAAAATTTGAAAATGGCATATTCTATATTGGTATGGAATATCCTTTCAGGATATTTTAATCCCCAGATTCGAACCAATCCACTAAAAGACAAAAATGAGCGGAGTCTACTCCGGCGGTTCTTTAGTGGCTATAGCGGTTCCTTATCGATAAGGAACCGCGGGCTCCAATAAGGAACCACAGGTAGATATAGTTGTTGTAAGTTTGTCTTATAAATAGTGGACCATTCTCAGACTTTCTCCTCACCTCTTTTGCACATACATTTCCAGATTCTTTCATACTTCTTAAATCACACAAATCCTTATCATTTGTTTGATTACTACTTGTTTAGAAGTGAATCTTTCTACTCTCATCTCTTCCTCTCAAAGTGCAAAGAGAAGAACACTATCATCCTTGAAGTGTTGTGTCTACCTCAAAGATCCATTAAAGATCCAAACTTATTTTTTCATTGTAGTGTCATTGTTGTGAAGATCCAAGTAGTTGTGTCTATTTGGAAGTTGTGTATGTATTAAGGTTAATACTTGGTCCTTAAAGTATATTGGTGTAGATTGGTCATAGCTAAGATTAGGGCTCGACTTTTAGCTTAGAGTCGGAAATTAGATAAGCGACGTTGTGTACAATTTCTCCACCTTAAAGAGCTTGTTGATTAGTGAACTCTCGAGTAAGGAGTACTCGAGGAGTGGAGTAGGAACGAGGAGTGAGCTTCGTTGCCGAAGCACTATAAATCGTTGGTGTTTTGTTTGATCTTTCCTTCCCTTATCTCTTTACATTTATTATTCTTTATACTTGTGATTATTAGTTTAGTTGCACTATACCTTGTTTATATTGTGTATAAGAAGGTTTCACATAAATACTCAAGCCTAAGTTTTTGAAAAGGATTTTTAAAAACCAATCTTTAACAAGTAAATTTAAGAAACTATTCAACCCCCCCCTATAGTTTCTACATCTTCACTCATGGAAAAAGGTTTAGGTTTATCTTTTCATTGTAAATTGACTCTATCCTCAACCATATGGTTTGTAGATCAATAAATGAATGACTAAACCACGTTTACGGTGTAACGTTGCATTAACACATTGTAAACGAATTTACAATTCAATTTTAGTATTTTCGATAACAAAATACTTTCAAGAAAATAAATTACCCCGGTAATAATAACCATAGTATTTTCCTTGAACCCTAGAACTATATTGACATAAATCCATTACATCAGTTGATCTGCTAGTAACGAATGTACTCAACATAGCGACTTGTCGAACAATTTAATTGACAAACAATTTTCAGTTTCTAGATTTTTAAGGGATTTACATTGCCAAAAGAACGTTTTGCATTGTAAACATGTTTCATCCCTTCTGAATGCCTTAAGTTTTCAGATCTCACTGAGTAACTTAATTAAGTCGTCTAATCTGAGTAACGTAAAACCATCATACAAAATCTCATTCTACAAAAGGTTTTCTCTCCATTACAACATCACCCAAAAATCACATTTGATGACGAAGTAATTTCAAATGTTCGTCAATTAGGAGCATTCAACTTAAATTTTAAGGGTATAAATTTTTGTTGTCAAAATCAATGTATGGAAAAAGCATGCATACAACTCCATAGCATAAGTTTAATAAAACATTTAGTAAACTTTTTCAGGAGATTAAATTTCTTTATAAATTATGTTGCGGTATTGGTTAAACCAATTAAAGAATTTACCCGCAACTATTCACAACGTACTTTTGTTAGATATCGGCTACGCACAAAGCAATACCCTTATTCATTGTGCTTCAGATGTGAATTTGTGGTAAATCACCCTTAAGGTACAATTCAATTAATAATCGTAGGCAACTTCAATTTGACGCACAGGCGAGCCAGGAATTTGGTTAGCGACTATGGCATAACGCCTCCTTCCTTAACCGGGTACATGACCAGCGGTGCGTTATACCCACTTTATAGTTTGTCAAAAGGAGTAGGCCGTTAGATTATTATTGTAATTCACCAATCAACGTAATCTTATATAATTTAAATCTCTAACAAATCATTGTTTTAATATGATTTAGTCCATATTATTTCTTTTCATAAAAAAAACCCTTGTTTACAACAATTCAACAAATTTATATATAAACAAGTAAAAATAACTAAATCATAAACACATAATAACAATTTATATGTGCAACAAATAAATAAAATAGCCACATGCATACGATTTATTCAATAATCATCAAATCTAGGTCTTTATATTCATATAAAAGTCTTCCCTAATTCAAGATTTATTGAATCAAATAATCACGTAGCACATAAAATCATATAAACATATAATTTTACGATCCATGAAAACATGCACGTTATCATGGATTCTCCCTCAAATCTTAACTTTAAATCTCTACGGATCGTAACCATACATGACATAACAATTAATCATGCAATTTAATCTAAAATTATCACATATGCAATTTAGGGTTTCAAAACAATTCTTTTCTTAATAAAAATTCGGCCAAAACCCTAATTTTTAAAAAACAAAACCCTAATTTTAAGAAAACCTAAAAAAACATGTAGTTTTAACTCAATACAATTATTAGTTAAAAAACTTTAGATTTTCGATAATTATATCATGTTAAAACTGCTCTCGATGCCGCTGCCGGTTTATTAATATCATAACAATTATATAAAACCCTAAACAAGATCAAAGCACATATAGAGTGTAACACCCCATTTTGATAAATGGAACGTCACGCCTGATATGGCGTGTCATCAAAGCATACAAGGATAAATGTATAAAACATCACATGACCATAAAGGAAATACCGGAAACAAACATCGGTACCCCAAAGTAAAGCTCATCACACACAAACATAAGTACTGTAAAAGAAAAGGACTAAACAATGTCCACAGAAATGAGTAGCAAAATGTATGAAGAAATGCATAAAGTAATGAAGGCTAGGAAGCTTCCCGTCCATATGCACATACGCTTAAAGTCTACGAGCGTCCCTGAGTACCTGCCGTTTTGGGAACATGAAAGGAAAAACAGCTGAGCATAACGCTCAGTGCACGGATATACAAGTATAGCATGAATAATATAAGCATATAAGCATATAGCAGCGGAAATGTCTAAGTCCTAGAAAACCTGGTATAACTTAGTAAAACTGGTTTTATAGTTTGGAAAGCCTTATGTTTATCTTATAAAAACTGTTTAACATGTTTACCATTAGCCAATATAGGTCATGAAATATCAACGTGCATGAATACTTGGAGGGGTGACCTCGTCATGTAATTAGAGGGGCTGTCTCTAATTAATATAAATTTTGGGTAGGAGGGATCAGCTCCTTGTGAAGGATGCAAGGCACACACCACATTCACCTGAATAATCTGTAAAAACATATAACCTAGGACGCACCCATACGCCCCACATGATAATAATAATATGGCCAAAAGCTGAAGGGACGCCACGAGCTATCACTCCGCCGTGGTGAAGTCATAACACTGGTGCCTCCAGTCTTATGGTTATGGTACCTCCATAACTAGGTGAAACTGGTCATGCATGTATATGGCTTAGGCATTTATTAAACATAAGCAATCAAAACATATAAAACATCTACTGGAAAAACAGTTGGCTACATACGGGGAAATCCTAATAAGGAAAGAATGTTCATACTGAAAGGACGGAGAATCCGTACCTTGTGTCCAGTGAACGAAGAAGACGAACGGAAGAGAGTCCTACTTCGATATCACTAACGCTACATAAATAATATACGTGTATACGTATTCTGATTACTGAGTGCGTAACTGGTTTTTATATCATATCTTAGCTTGTTTTATATGTTCATGTCATGTTTTACTAATTTTATCGTTATGATGTGGTTATCATGTTTCTGTCTATTCTGATTAAGTATTACTTGTATTTATTATGTTATTATACTTGTTGTGTAATAATAAGTAACTTTCTAAAAATAGCAGGTTTCCTAAAATAGAAAGTTTTAAAAAATAGAAAGTTTCCAAAAATAGAAAGTTTCCAAAAACAAAAAGTTTCCAAAAACAGAAAGTTTCCATAAATAGATTAGCTGCCTTAATTAAATAAGTTTCTAAAAACAGAAAGTTTCCATAAATAGATTAGCTGTCTTAATTAAATAAGTTTCTAAAAATAGAAAGTTTCTATAATTAGAAATAAGCTGGATTATTAAGCTAATAACATAAGCTTACGTTTTACTGATAAATATTCTAAGTCATGTGATATATAGTATAGTTTATTAATTATTACATGTAAATTAAATAAACTATAGGTTATAAGATTTAATTAAATAAAACATGATTTAATTGAATAAAAGGTAATAATACTTAGGTTAAAACATGTATTAATATTTATTATTAATATAACCTATGTCATGGAAATTAATTAATTATAAGTCATGTTTTAATAATTAATTAATTACTTAGACTAAATTAATTAATAAAATACTTAGGTTAAAATCATGTATTATTAATAATGATAATATAAAACCTAAGTCATGTCAAAATTAAATTAATTACATAGCATGTTAAAGTAATTTAATTAAATCTTGTAATTACTTAACTTGTAAAAACAAATAATTAACTTGTAAAATAAATCGTGAACCGAACCCGTGAAACCTAAACATATCATGAACCGGTCCGTGAACCCCTTGAACCGGATCCACACCCTTAACCATGGAAAACCGCCACCGGCTTAACCGGTGGTGCGTGTGGTGTTTCAGCCGAGACCCCCTAAACCACCAAGGCTAACCCCGACATGCATCGGGGTCCCTTGGTTCCTCTCGGCCGAGCCACCAAAACCAAACCGAGACCTTGTGGTCTCGGTTGGTGGTGATCACACAACCACCGAGAGCCCTTGCTTTCGGTTCTACCCATTAGCCGAACCAACCACCCCTTAAACCATATGTTTTTAATCCCACTTGATTAGACCTACATGTTTATTAACTTGTTTTTAATAACCCCATGATTTCATGTTTTTAGATCTAATAAACAATTAAAAAGAAAAGGTTTAAGAAGATTACCGATTCGTGGATCAAAAGGAAATACTAACACGAACAACCTTGCAATAAATTGGATCTACCAAAATCAACAAACACCTCCTTATGGTGGTGTATAGGCGGCGGCTACAAGGAGAAGGAGGAGGAGGAGGAGCAGGGTTTTTGATTTTCTAATTATTCTGAATTATGAAAATCTCCTTCCCTTCTTTTCCCTTTCTAGTTAAATTTTTAAGTGGGTTGGGCCCACTACCTTGTCTATGCCGCGGCTATAAGGGGCCCACATGGGGAACCCGTTGATTTTCCGTGTTCTAATTATTACGTGTTATCGTGTCGTGTTTACGTGATTTAATTATTCATCGTTCGTGTCGTAAACTATATTTATTCGTAATCGTAATTAAATATACGTAAATACATAATATTAGGTTCGTGATTATTTACGTTCATGATTTCATGTTCGTGATTATAATTATTGTTGACAATAATTATCGTGTCTTAATACGAAATAAATAGTTATCGTGTAATAACACGTACGTAATACTTGTAAATTCCTATTCGTGAAACGTAAACGTGCAAAATAAGGAAAGTTCTAATCATTTACGTACGATCATGAGGGTACTATTCATGGTAAAAGCATGCGGGTTTTACAACTCTTCCCCCCTAAAAAGGATAATTCGTCCCCGAATTATAGATAATGTAAACTGGAAAAGAAGAACATACCCGAATTCAGAATATGAAATGAGGGTAAGAAGTCCGGATAGACTCCTCTGTTTCCCAAGTGGCTTCCCGCTCGGTATGATCCCTCCAAAGGATTTTGACGAAAGGAATCGTCATCCTTCTCATGACTCATTCTTGTCTGTCAAAAACTCGTTCGGGTTCCTCTATAAAGGTAAGATCTTGACGAATCTGTTCTAGTGGATACTGAACCATGTGAAGGGGATGATACTTGTACCCTCTGGGTAAGGAAACATGGAAAACACGTGAACATAAGAAAGCTGCAAAGGTAACGCTAAACGATAAGATACTTCACCGACTCGCTCAATGACATCAAACGGTCTGATGAATCGAGGACTGAGCTTCCCTTTGATTCCAAAACGTCTAACACCACGTGCCGGCAAAACCTTAAGGAAAATGTGATCTCCTATGTTAAAGTGTAAGTCCCTACGATGCTTGTCGGCATAGCTCTTCTGACGTGACCGTACTTCTTGCAGTTTCTGCTTAGCTACTGCGACCTTCTCATTGGTCAACTCTATCATTTTTGGTCCTTCTAGTGTTCGCTCACCAACCTGATCCCAGCAGATTGGGGCGCGACACTTCCTGCCATACAACATCTCAAATGGAGCACACTTGATGCTTGCGTGCCAACTGTTGTTGTATGCAAACTCTACCAGACAGATGTAATCATCCCAATCTCCCGTCCATTCCAACGCACATGACCTCAACATGTCTTCCAATGTCTGAATCGTTCGCTCCGATTTCCCGTCTGTTTGAGGATGAAAAGCCGTACTAAGCTTAAGTTTTGTACCCCAAGCTTTCTGAAGACTTCTCCAAAATCGCGAAGTGAAACGAGGATCTCTGTCTGAGACGATGCTGGATGGAGCACCATGAAGTCTCATGATCTCCTTCTTGTAAGTATCAGCGAGTTTAATGACCGAATCTTCCTTGTGGATCGGTAAGAAATGAGCTGACTTGGTAAGTCGATCAACGATAACCCAAATCGCATCGTGCTTCCTCTTTGTCTGCGGAAGACCGGTAACAAAATCCATGGTGATTTTGTCCCACTTCCACTCTGGAATATCTAACGGTTGTAGAAGACCGCCAAATCGCTGATGCTCGGTCTTAACCTGCTGGCAGGTAAGACATTTGGAGACGTAAGTCGCAACATCCTGTTTCATACCATTCCACCAAAAGTATTGCTTGATGTCATGGTACATCTTGGTCGAACTAGGATGAATAGAGAATGGGGAGCTATGAGCCTCAGCTAACAATGCTTCCCGGAGTTCTTGATCGTCAGGAACACAAAGTCTCGTGCCCTGCCATAAGATACCATCCGCGTCTACTCGAAATTTTGTCTGCTTCTCCAAATTTTGAATTATCGCCCAGATTTCACCATCATCCTTCTGAGCTTCCTTGATCCTAGAGTAACTCATGTTCCACTCTAAGGTTAGCCCAGTAACTGTGCTGTCCACGTACCATGATCTCAATGTCTAGTCACTCCAAGTCTCTTATAATTTCCTCCTCAATTTTAATGCCGTTTATCATTCCGAACTTTCTGCTAAGTGCGTCTGCCACTACATTCGCCTTGCCGGGATGATACTATAGATTGATGTCATAATCCTTCAACAGCTCTAACCATCTTCTCTGTCTCATTTTTAATTCACGTTGAGTGAAGATGTACTTCAAGCTCTTGTTGTCCGTGAATATGTCACATGATTCTTCATACAAGTAGTGCCTCCATATCTTCAATACAAACACGACTGCTGCAAGTTCCAAGTCATGCGTGGGGTAATTTTCCTCATAAGGCTTAAGCTGCCGTGAAGCGTACGCGATTACTTTCCCATGTTGCATGAGAACACAACCAAGTCCCTTCCCCGATGCATCACTATAGATTTGAAATCCACCTGTACCAGATGGGAGAGTAAGAGAATTGGTGTAGATACTAACTTCTGCTTTAGGTCTTCAAAGCTCTTATCTCTTTCTTCAGTCCAGACGAATTTCTCCCCTTTCCGCATCAGTTTGGTCAATGGTAGTGCTAAACGGGAAAAGTTTGCTAAGCCTAGGAAACTACCAACTTCAGTCACTGATGTCGCTCTTGGCCACTTGGTAATAGCCTCAACCTTTGCTGGATCCATAGTGATTCCTTCTGCTGATACAATGTGACCTAAGAACGCCACCTTGTCTAACCAAAACTCACACTTGGAGAATTTAGCATACAACTGCATCTGGCGACAATGACAAACTTGTCCAGAAATTCATGAAAGATTATGTTCATCAAATCCATGAACACTGTTGGAGCATTGGTAAGGCAAAATGGCATAACTACGAATTCGTAGTGGCCATAGCGGGTACGAAAAGCAGTCTTGGCGATGTCCTGCTCTTTAACCCGCAGATGATGATAGCCCGACCTTAGATCAATCTTGGAGAAATGTTTGGCCCCTTGTAGTTGGTCAAACAGATCGTCTATACGTGGTAGAGGATACCTATTCCTGATGGTAATCTTGTTAAGCTCGCGATAATCTATGAAAAGACGCATACTACCGTCCTTCTTCTTCACGAATAAGACCGGTGCGCCCCATGGAGATGCACGCGGTCGAATGAAGCCTCGTTCCAGAAGTTCTTGCAATTGATCTTTAAGCTCCTTCAACTCTATGGAAGCCATGCGGTAAGGAGCCTTGGAAATCGGCTCAGCTCCTGGGACGAGATCGATATTAAACTCTACTTCACGTGTAGGTGGTATGCCTGGAAGTTCTTCTGGAAATACATCTTGAAATTCTAACACTATCGGCTGATTCCGAATTGATGGGGATTCAGCATCCATGTCATGAATAGTATCTAGATAGCCCTCGCAACCATGCGAAAGTAACGCACGTGCTTTGATGAGATGGCATTTATACATGATCTCATCGTTCTTTTCGGGCTTTTAATGCATAAAAATGTCATTAAATACCATTCATATGCTTATGTTTGTTTACTTGTGTATTTTAGGTATGGATATCGTGAAAAAGACAAAAGATCACAAGATACAAGGAAAAACGGACACGAGAAACGAAGCCGTACAAAGAACCGGGCCCTAGATCATGGAATATTCAACAAATACCCTTGAAGACTTGAAGACATACAAGATTGATCCTCATTTAAATGAAGAAATGACACTTAAAACCCTTGTATATTGATAATTACAAGTTTGGTCCCTTAAGTTTGTCAAAATTACACAAATGGTCCTTCAACTTTGAAGAAATGGCAAGTTTCGTCCCTCAACAATTCCAAATTGCCAATAATGGTCCCTCATGAAGTCAAATTGAAGACCTTTGAAGATCAACAAAGTCCAAAAACAGCCCTTGAAATATCTCAAAATGGCAAAAATAACCTTTGTAAACCTTGTTGGAAAGTTTTGTGCCAAAATTGTCAAGTCCTGAAAGTTGTCAACAAAGGAAATGGGCGCTGACACGTTTTAAAACACAAATGAAAGAAAAGAAGAAGAAGAAGGGCTAAAGTTGTGCACTCAAACATTCAAACACACAAACACGCGCCAAACACATCAACCCACCTTTTTCGGATCAAAATTTACCACTGTTCATGTTCATCCACCCAGAATTTCCATCAACTTAAACAAAGGGTAAAATGAAATTACCCTTACCCACACTTGATTCACACGCCCAAAATCCCATCCCAACCTTAGAACCCTTAATCCCACTCACCAAGAGGCCCCACCACCAAAACCGTTCACCATCATGTGACAACTTCCTCACCAAGGCTTGCCACGTGTCAAGATCAACAGCCCACATCATTTGCTTCATATCAAAGCTACTTTAAACGGTTTGGATTCATTTGGACAGCTCATTCCATCAAATGATCTAGAAGCACTCAAGGGCATTTTAGAGAATTCACTTCTAGGGTTTGTGAATAGTGTAGCCAGGCATTTGCCTATAAAAGGAGACCTCAACATGTGAGAGTCCCTTTGTTCTAGTTTTACCTTTTAAACTTGTAATTCCTTTTTGAAATTTATAAAAGTTGGTATTTTGAGAAAATTGTAATTCCTTTTTATGTTTTTGAAAGTTGGTGTTGTTTAAAGGTGATTCTGAGTTCCATTTGTTGTTATAAGTGTGCTTGAATCATTTGGTTCAAGGACGTTTATGTTTGGTATGTTTTTCAAGTTTGAAAAAGCTTGAAAAGTGGTTTCTGAATTTGCTTATTATTGTGTACTAATCCTTAACCATAAGCTATAAGCTCTTGCAAGCTTGTTGACACCAAGCTTGTGAAGGGATTAGGGCCTTTGGTTGGGCTGTTTGTTCATTGTGTTGAAGAAATCAAGCCCTTGAGTTTCTTCTTTGAAACATCAACCAAGGCATTCATCATCTTTGTTATTGAAGTACCTTGGTCTTGTTCTAGTTGTTGAACAAGGTCCAAGGAGCATAGCTGGCCCTCCTAGGATGTTGTGGAGGGCAGGTATAATCTCTTGATTAAGTTTCCCCTAAAAATTTCATGTTACTGCCTATTTTGGATTTGGTGCTTTGATTTTGAGTTCTTGTGCTTAAGTTGGTGATTTTTGAGTTTAATTCTGTTAGTTGCTACCAAGTAAGTGTTTTTGATCATTAAAATCAGTAGGTTATTAGAAGAAATCACAAGTTGTTTTGTTAAGTGGTTGATTAAGGACTGTTTGGGATTACTGGTTCACAAGGCCTTGTGGCCTTGTGCCCTTGGTTCTTAGGGTTTGGGAGGTCTAAACAAGTCATTTTGAACAAGTTTTAGTCATTGGTTTAGTTTCTGAAAGTTTGGAAAAAGGATTTGAAGTTTTGCTAAAATCTGATAAAAAGTGTTTTGGAATTGGTCAAACACATCAGATCCAATAACTTCTTTGTTAATTGGATCTAAGGTCTGAAATCAGGTTTGGGAATAGTTTGGGTGATAAGCTATCTATTGGTTATCTGGTTGTTGTATTTGGTGGCTTATTGTGATTGTTATAGCTTATCAAAGTTTACTGAAGTGGTCATTTGCATCAGCAAAGTGACCACCTCATTTGGTGTTGCATTGTGATTTCTAGCATTAGAATTGTTGATTGGCTACTTGGATCTTATTTGTTTTCTGCTTGTGAGGTTATTTGGCTATTTGAAATTATCTGTTGATAGCTTATAAGCCTACTGGCTTATTGGCTTATTTGTGCCAAAACACATCAAGTTTACCCAATTGGTAAGCTTTGATTCACAAGGTTTGCACTCAAACCTTGACCAGCAGGGTGAAAAACAAGTCCATACACTTCATTAAGTCTGTCAACGTCCATTTTGTTCCTGTCAGCGTTTGATTTTAACTTATCAGCGTTTGACTTTTGGTCAAACTTGGTTTCTAGGCTTATTGAATCTTTTTTGCTTTTTGGTACATGCAACAACTTAGTTTTTGTAATAGAACTCATTTTTCTCAGCTTAATATCAAGTCTGGAAGGTTACAAGTCTTTTGGTTAGGCTTTTGCTAGGAAACTAGCTTATTTGGCTTTTTCAGAGTGCTTATTGGTTCCCACAGCTTATTCTACTTGGCTTTTTGTGATTTTCTTGATTGATTATTCTTAGTTAAGCTATTTGTGAGCTTTTGCAACAAACTAGAGCTTCTGAGGTGCCCTAAATCTCAAACCCGACTATTTTGTCGTTTTGTGGATTTGTACTTTGCTTATTTCTGGATTATTGAGTGTGCTTTTTCAAAATTTCTTTTTACAGATCTCATAAGCATCCCAAAAGAAGGTTGTGTGTCATATTAGAGCTTATGGCATTGGCTTATTGCTTAATGGGCTGAAAAGCCCAATAAGAATAAGCTGTTTGCTTATTAAACTGTGATAAGCTCACATTCAGCTTTTGGGCCTTTAGAGTTTTGTGCTTAGAATTAAATTTTGAGTCAGATTGGGCTTTTCCAAGTAAATTGGGCCAAGTTTGACTTTTTGGGCCAAAAAGCCCATTAAGGTTGACTGTTTTTGGCTTTGGCCCATTTGAGGGCCCAATAGGGGTATTCTGGTCATTTCACTTTGATTTTCTGTTTATTTAGGTTAAAATAAACTAGTTTGCAAGTTTTTAGAATTTTTTATAATTTTTAGATTTTTAATAATATTTTAATATTATTTTATTATTATTTTTCAAATTTCACATTTTCCAACTTTTTACATTTTTCTTAGCTTTAATACATTAAAATAGGAATTTAGCAACTTTTAGAATAATTTTATCACTTTTAGATTAATTTTTATAATTACTTTAAGTTTTAATAGTTTTTAAATCATTTTAAATAGTCTTTATTAGTTTAAAAATTTCTAAAATTAGTTTTTAATCTTTTTAGGTCATTTTAGAGGTTTACCAATTTAAAAATCTTTATTTGGGCTTTTTGATAATTTATTTGATTTTTAGGGCTTTAATTAGCATTTAAAAACTGAATATTTAATTATTTAAAAGGTTTGAAAAAGTTTTGATCATTGGTAAACTCTTAGTTTATTAATTTTGATTTTTGGTGAATTTTTGACAATTTTTAGAATTAATTTTTATTTTTGTAGTTTTTACGGTTTTACGTTTTGTCGTCGTAGTAGTAATTTTCACGTCTTCGTCATCTTCTTTTCTCATCCCCTTCTAAACCAATCATTAATCACAAACATTTAACAAGTTTTTCACACACATATACCTCCTTGGGAAACGAACTTTCACACCATAAGGGTCATTAGTGCTTGATTTTCCTAAATCATCACTCGATACTTTCCCTTTTTACTCTCTTTTCCTAAAGAGTAGTAAAACACTTCAATCATTTTGGCACCGCTGCCGGGGAGGTGTGTCGTGATTAATTTGCATTGTTGTTTTTATTATTAACCATAAATAGTATTTGTATTAGTAGAAATCTACTAATACGTATTATCGGTTTTCTTGGTTTTTCTTGTGAAAATATTATTACTATATTGTATTAAGTATCACAACAAATAAACAATATCTCCAAAAGTGTGAAAACACAACCTTAATTGGGATTTGATCTCCTAATTATTGTATTCGAATCTCAAACAAAAAGAAAAAAAGGCAAAAATAGATAAATACTTTCGTGAAGCTCGATTTTGAAAAATACAAACTATAAGGTGGGTATAAGGCGGGTATTATAAAATATACCCTAAGGAAAAAGGCTCTTAAGTGCTTCGCGCCGCCTCGTTTCCCCGCTTGCTTGTGAGTATTTTGAGATTGAAGGCTAATCGAGGGTTTTGCCGCCCAAAGTATTATTACGTATAATATATTTGCTTGGTTTCTTTGTGATTAAACCCTCTTGAACAATTTGGTTTTCACCAAAGTTCTAAAGTCATTCGAAGGCGTTCACTCCACGTGATCGTTTTCATTCCTTTGAGGCTTCTTTAATCAAGAGTTTGATTCGAGGAGAGATTTTGTAGATTGTTGTCTACGAAGATACACCAAAATCCAAAAAAATTAAATACAATCAAAAACACAAAAAAATTGAAAATTCACAAAACACCCAAAAAGAATCTTCTTTGCTCACCTCCCATTCTTCGTGAATTTTGTGATCACTCGTAATCAAGCAAAACGAGCTCGTAAACATCTTCAAAAGCAAGCCAATCAAGAGACGTTGATTGAAGAACAACCTCCAATTGTTGAACCTATTGTAGAACAAGAAGTCGTCATGGCTAATCGTACTATGATGGAGTTGCTACAAGCACCCACTGAGGGTTTTGGAGAGGCCATTGTGATTCCCGCCATCCTTGCGGAGAATTTCGAGATTAAGACGGGTTTAATGTCGATGTTGCAAGCAAATAAGTTTAGAGGTCATGAGAAAGACAACCCGCACTATCACATTAGGAATTTTAACCGTCTCACCGCTACTAGCAAGTTTAAGGATGTTCCACATGACGCCATTAAGATGATGTTGTTTCCATACTCCTTAGATGGACCCGCAAAAATTTGGCATGAGAAAGAACCGCCAAATTCGATTTTGACATGGGGTGATCTCGTTTCTAAGTTTGTGAACAAGTTTTTTCCACCATCTAAAACAACACATTTGAAAAATGAGATTTCACGATTTGTGCAAAGAAATAATGAAAGTTTTTCAATGGCATGGGAACGCTTTAAAGAAATGTTACATGAATGTCCACACCATGATTTTTCGTAATTGCATCAAATTGATACTTTTTATAATGGGCTTAATGATCATGAACGAGATTATTTGAATGCCGCCGTGGGTGGTAATTTTTTTTGTAAGACGACAAATGAGGCTTTGAAAATCATCGAGAATAGATCTAAGGTTTATAGCCCTCGAAACACACCGAATGTTGCCAATTTGGGTTCGTCATCATCGTCATCGTCTCGTAGCATTAATGCCTTACATGATGAAGCTAATGCGGAAAATCGGTTTTTTGATAGATTTGCTAATCTTATGTCCCATTGGAAAGCTCAAGAAGCTTCAAATTCCGCTTCGGTTAAAGCGGTTGCTAAGATGTTGGAAATACGTTTTACGTATATAGAAAGTCTCGGTTACTCCAATAATGTAGTTATAGGCTCGTAGTAATGTTAAGTTTCATTTATTACATAGCCCGACCCATGAGCATGTTCATGGGCCGGAAGCCCAAGTCCATTAAGGACTTGGGGTATTTAAACCTCTTTCCACCATGGAAAGAATGGTTGGTTGTTCATTTCTTTCATTTCAATATACAAGTTTTCTTTCACTTCTCTCTCTAAATTTCTCTCTCTAGAAAAACATCAACCCTCTTGATTCATAAAGATTATCATTGTTCTACAATTGGTATCAAGAGCTATGGGATGAAATAAAGATTGGTTTTGTGTTGTTCATATTTTTTTTAAGTGTGTTCATGTGTTTTTGATTGATTCTTCCAAAAGTTACATTCGTGTTCTTTGATTCCAAGTGATCTACATATCTTCTAAATAGTTCTAGTAACGATTTGGTGATATTCGTTTGGTTAGAATCACGTTTTTCAAGGTAAAAATCCTTTCTTTCTTAGTGATCTTAAGTCTCGGACTGATTTTTAGGGATACGATCTGTCTTTGTGTTTGCATAAACCCTGGGGGTTTCTACTTGCGATCCTTAGTCACGCTCCTTTGTTGCGATCATAACTTTGATCCTCGCTACGATCCACCATTGCGATCTAGTAGTACGATCTATAGGTACGATCCACCATCACGATCAAGAACCATTTGCTTAGTACGATCCATCAGTGCGATCTAGTAGTACGATCTATAGGTACGATCCATATTTCCATTGCTTAGTACGATCCATCAGCACGATCAGGCTACGATCCGTATTGCTACGATCAGGGTACGATCATCACTACGATCAGGGTTCGATCATCTCACTACGATAAGGGTACGATCATCTTACTACGATCAGGGATCGATCATCTCACTACGATCAGGGTTCGATCATCTCACTACGATCAGGATACGATCAGGATAAGGGAGTGCGATCGCAACACGATACGATGAGGATACGATCAGCCATAGTTTTTCAACACTTAGAGGATTTTCAACCTTGGTTTTTATTTGGAAACACTAGCAAAAAACACATAATCAAAAGATCTTAATATCTTTAGTTACACAACATTAAAACACATAATCTTATTTCATTGCTCGATCATAATTGATATTCTTTTTTCAAGGGATCACAAAATGAATTCACATTCATTTATGCCAACTATGACTTCACTCACCGATATATCGATCATTTCGGGTACCGATACTCGTCCGCCTTTGCTCATCAAAGATCTATTTGAAGCATGGCAAGGCCGTATGAGAACATATATCATGGGCAAACAAAATGGTCGACTTATGCTTCAATCAATTGATAAAGGACCATTAGATTGGGGAGAGGTTACCGTCAACAATGTGACAAGACCAAGGGAGTATCATGAGTTAACCGATGCCAATAAAATCATTGCAGATGCCGATGAAAGGGCTGTTCAGACAATTCTTCAAGCCCTTCCACCCGATATCTTTCGAATGGTGAGTGAACATACAGTAGCAAAGAATCTTTGGGATCGACTTGCGGTTTTGCTACAAAGGACATCTCTCACAAAGAAAGAACGAGAGTATCAACTGTATGATTTGTTTGATAGGTTCACATACCTTCCAGGGGAGACACTTCATGATTTTTATTGGCGTTTTACCACTTTGATGAATGACATGAATGTCTATAATCTAAGGATTGAACAGTTTCAGTTAAACACCAAGTTTTTGAACACACTACCCCCTGAATGGAGTCAATATGTGACTGATGTCAAAATGATTCGTGATTTACACAAGTCCAATTTAGATCAACTCTATGCTTTCTTACAACAACATGAGAAGCATGTGATCCAAAACCGAATTTCTCAAGGACCTTATCATGAACCAATGGCATTATTGGCAAACCATCCTACACTGTCATACCACAACTCTCAGCTTGCTTTAGGACACAAATCTTCATATCAACCTGTGTATCAAACACCAAGCTTTCCACAGTACTCGATTCTGCCACCGTCGCCAACATCTTATCACCAACCAGCAACATCATCATCACAAGGAGATTCACACCCATCACCTTATGCTTCACACCAGTATTCACCGTATCAACCTCTCACCAACCTTGCTAGTACCTATCCACAACTTGAGGCTCCTCAACCTCATTACTCACATCAAGTAAGTGCTCCAACCAATAAGTTTGTTGCTCAACCAGCATCAGCATTATACTGTGAAGATGACATCCCTGTCCCTGAATTTAGACAAGGAGATAGCCCTACTGAAATCCTTGCTCTGATGTCTGCATATTTAAGTCAAACTTTGAACAAAAGAGGTTACCGAGGTTCAGCAACAACTAACAATCAGTTAAGGAACTCGTCTAACTCTCGACAACAGGCAACAATTCAGGACGGAAGGGTCATGGTGCAACCACTTCAAGGGAGATCAAATTCGTCTACTGCTGGTGCACGTTCATCCACTACTACTGCTACAAGGGCTAACAACACTGGTAAAATGAAGGTGGTTATTTGCTACAACTGCAAAGGGGAAGGGCACATGGCCCGAGAATGCAAGCAGCCTAAGAGGAGAAGGGATGACACATGGTTTAAGGAGAAGATTTACCTGGTGAATGCTCAAGCCCAAGGTCGTGAGCTTGATGCAGAAGAATTGGCATTCCTTGTAGATCCGGGAGTAGCAGAAACTGATGGTCTCACAACAGTCATCACCAACAATGATGCATATCAATGTGATGATTTGGATGCATATGACTCTGATTGTGATGATCTTAACACCGCCAAAGCAGCTCTTATGGCAAACCTTTCACTCTATGGAGCTGATACCATTTCTGAGGTACCAAATACTGCTACAGATACTAGTATTGTACCTTATCAAGTTGAGTAAATGTCTGCATATTCGGAACAGCCTCCGGTGGTTAGTAACTCAATCGACGAGACAAACAATGATAGCAATAACATTGCAAGTCCTCAGACTTTGAGTGAACCACAACCGGGAGCTCTTACGACTATCAATTCGTCTGCTCAACCTGATTTGGTTATGGTCCCTGCATCTCTGCTTAGCCAAATGAATAATGCGGTCCTTGAAACCCTTAATGCTAATCAGACTTTATCTGCCGAGCTTGCTTTGCATAAGGACAAGGTTAAAACCTTGGAAATGACTCCTGTGTCTACTACATTAACCAATCCTGAATTTGATAGGTTTAGGAAAGTTCAAATGGACAATCTGCTAGAAATTGAAAGTTTAAGAGCAAATCTTTCGAATGAGCTTAAAGAAAAAGAGTCAGTCGTTACTAATTTTCAACAACTTCAAACGGATTTTGAAATTCTTGAGTCCAAACAGCTCGAAATGGAAATTAAGACGTCTGAAAGAATAAAAGAAACGGAAATTAAGCTTTTAAAACAATATGCTGCTTCACATCTAGTACACTTGTTTCATGCATCATTTAAAGAGTTCAATCTATCGCGTCTTATAGACTTACAACCTAACCCGAGGTATGCAAAGCAAGCGCTTAACCACAACCCATGACTTTATGATGCAACAAAGTTAGGATTGGTATTAGATCCGATAGTGTTCTCAAGTGATTCTATGACACCATATGATGAAAAGCAGTTAAAATTACTTTCTACATATCCTGAATATGATTATGCTTCAATGAATGCAAAAAATGCCACAATAGATCTTAGAATTCGTTTTAATATGAAAAAGAGAACTCTCCAAACATCCACTTTCATGCCAACTAGAGAATGCCTTAGTATAATTCCTACACTTGTCAACTCGGACAAACCAAAGGAAATTCCTAAGAATCTTCCCCCGGTTAGTACGGTAAAGCTCAGCTTGGAAGAGATTGGGCAATACCTTACCGATTTTGACAAGGTCATCTTGGAATGTACGACTTCAACGGCTCAAACCGCTGGAGAATGGGCGTTCGAACACATGAAAACGGTGTTTGAAGAAGCGATCGTTCCGTTTGTGGACCATATTAAACAAGGAGTCTATGATCTAGCGTGTAATTTAAGTTTTGAAATTGGTGAAGTTCAAAAAGTTTACAATAAAATGGATGATGCTTATGAACAACACTTAATTGAAAAGGAAATGATTTTATCAGAATATGACTGCTTTTTAGAACATATGGTGTCTCTCGAAGTGATGCAAGTTGTTACTGTTAAATATACTCATGAAATTTCATCTACTGTGAATATTTGTGATGATGTGCATGAATCTGTGAATACTGTTGAAAATGTGAATACTGTAGAAAATCATTCTTGTCATGAATCCAACACTGAATTTTTAAAGCTTCAAGATTCATATAATACACTCTCAAAAAGTTTTAACGAGCTTCAACAACATTCTATATCTCTTGAAATTGAGAATCAATCTAAAAATGAAACTCTTTCAAAACTAAATGATGGTGGAAACTCCGTTGAGACAAGTGACAAGATGATTCAGATGGTTCAGAATTTAGAAGAAGATATGATGAGACTTAAGAGAGAATTACTAGAAACAAAAACGGAACTAGAGGCTGCAGAGACTAAGAATCATGTCCTAGAAAATAGAATTAATTCTATACTAGGAGAGCGTGAACAAGTAAGGCAGGGAGACTCACAAATTTCTGGTTCAATAGAAGAACACCTCGCGTTTAATGCGACAGAGCAAAAGTCTTTAATTGACAAACTGAACAAGAAATGTGAGGAAACCTCTGACCTAAAAATTCAGCTCATAGACAAAAACATGGTTTTGGCCGAGTTAAAGGAGACACTTCTTCACACCCGACAAGAAGTTGTTAATAACTTAGCTACCAACTCTGCACCATCCTCTAGTGCTCCAACAACCAATTCAGTAGTGCTTTATAAGAACCCGCTCCATAAGAAAAACCCGGTTACCTATGATGATTATATGAGGAATGCAACTAAGCATGTAGATCTTGTTAGGGATATTTTAGATGATTTGTATGCGTTAGATCCCTCAAGCAGTTACTACTATTCAGCTCATGAATATATTAAGCGAGTTCAATATTGCTTAGCATATTTGCAATACATAGGAAAACCGGGTTCTGCACTACTCACTAACCGACCCATTGCTGTAACTCCATTCAATAAGACCCCAGGAGCAAAACCGTCATTGGCACCATCAAGTAAGGCACCTTTAAAATCTGTAACTAATGTTCCCTTGGCTTCTACAGGAGTAACTATGTCCACTAAGGCTAAAGGATCTCAAGACAAGAAAGATAGGATCAAGCCTTCCACTAATAGGACTGAGAAGAAGAAAGTAGAAGTGCACCCTAGGAACGTTATTTCAGTTTTAAATAAAAAGAATCATGTAGCTAAGTCAAAAGGTCCTCTTTATGAGTGGAAACCTAAGCAAAATGTGAATTCTAATGTGAAATGTTGGAATTGTAATGAATGCATGTTTTCCCAGTGTCATGATTTATGCCTTGTTGATCACGTGAATGAAATGCATGCTATTAAGAATAATCTTGAATGGATTCCAACAGGGAAGAAATTTACCCAAGTTGTGTGGCAATGGAAACCCACTGGTAGGACCTTTACTGCAAATGGAACTAAGTGCCCTTTAACTAGGATCACATCCATGGAAGTTAGGTCTAAGCGTCCTTTAAATAGGAACACTAGCACTAAGAAATGGAAAAAGCGCCCTTTAACTAGGTCTGCCCCCACTACTGTGCCTACCAGTGGTAATGTCCCCAGTCAAAAAGTACCTCAGAATACTAGACAACTAGAATCTAAGCCAACCACTAGTAATAAAATCTGGAAACCTAAAGTTTCGTCTGATAGTAACTCTAAGATAATTGTATCTGTACCTGCTAAATCAGAAGAACAATTAGAATCCGATACATCGTCTGTGTTTGGTAATATTTTCAGGTCGTCCAAATTATTCTTTGGTATTTGGACTCGGGGTGCTCCAAACATATGACTGGAGACCGCTCGATGCTCAGAAATTTCGTCAGCAAGTTTCTAGGAACGGTTAAATTCGGCAACGACCATATTGCAAAGATTATGGGTTATGGTGAATACCAAATTGGGAATGTCACGATTTCAAGGGTTTATTATGTGGAGGGACTTGGTCACAATCTATTCTCAGTAGGACAATTCTGCAATTCTAACCTTGAAGTGGCCTTTCGACAACATACTTTCTTCATTCGCGATCTTGCAGGAAATGATTTGTTAAAGGGTTCTCGAGGGGATAATCTCTATACTTTGTCTATTCAAAACATGATGGCCGCCTCTCCTGTTTGCCTACTCTCCAAAGCATCTAAGACCAAGT
Source organism: Glebionis coronaria (assembly GCA_025667525.1). NCBI lineage: Eukaryota > Viridiplantae > Streptophyta > Magnoliopsida > Asterales > Asteraceae > Glebionis > Glebionis coronaria. Next base: position 101,788,913 of record CM046875.1, read on the forward strand.
CATGGTTGTGGCATCGTCGGTTATCTCATCTTAACTTTGATGCTATTAACCATTTGGCTAGAAACGAACTTGTTCATGATCTTCCAAAACTTAAGTTCGACAAGGATCATTTATGTTCCGCGTGTTCATTGGGGAAAAGCACCAAGAAATCTTACAAACCTAAAGCAGAAGACACCAACCAAGAACCACTGTATCTTTTGCACATGGATCTTTGCGGGCCAATGCGTACAGCTAGTGTGAGTGGTAGAAAATACATCCTCGTTATAGTGGATGATTTCTCAAGGTTTACATGGGTAAAGTTTTTAGCATCCAAGGATCAAGCACCAGAGTATATCATTACTTTCTTAAAGATGATCCAAGTACGTCGTAATGCTACTGTTCGCCGCATTCGGACTGATAACGGCACTGAGTTCGTTAATCAGACTCTTCGAAATTATTATGAAAAGGTTGGTATTTCTCATGAAACATCTGTGGCTCGCACTCCACAACAAAATGGAGTTGTTGAAAGACGTAATCGTACACTTATGGAAGCTACTCGAACTATGTTGATTTATGCGAATGCTCCTTTATTCTTATGGGCCGAAGCAGTAGCAACCGCATGTTATACCCAAAACCGCTCCATCATTCGCAAACGTCATGGTAAAACTCCATATGATCTACTTCATGGACACAAACCCGATATTTCATATCTTCATGTGTTTGGTGCACTTTGCTATCCAAATACAAATAGTGAGAATCTGGGAAAACTTCAACCGAAGGCTGATATTGGAATTTTCATTGGTTACTCGCCTGCAAAGAAAGCTTACCGTATTTATAACCGTCGTCTTGGCAAGATTGTAGAAACTTTGGATGTCGATTTTGATGAGCTGACAGCGATGGCTTCTGAGCAACACAACTCTGAACCCGCGTTACACGAGATGGGAACCGGTACAATCAGTTCCGGCTTAATTCCCAACAACCCTACTTCTCCATCATTCATACCACCAACAAGGTCCGAGTGGGATAAGTTATTTCAACCTATGTTTGATGAATTCTTTGATCCACAGAGTAATGATTCTCCAGCACCCGTAGCAGTAGCTCCGATTCCCGTAGTTGTTGCTCAAGATAATGGAAATCTATACGAGGCATCTACTGTTACTCTTGAACAAGATGTACCATCCCCCACCAATTCTCAAACAACACCTGAATCATCACCCCCACTCGTTCCTAATGATGTTGAAGAGGATCTATATGATCACGATCTGGAATATGCTCACTTACAAGAGCTTCCCTTCTTTGGTTCACATATACCTGAAGACCCTACCGGTGCGTCTACCTCAGAGGAAGCTCCTGTAATCGTTCACTCCCGACCACCACGGATTGAAACTCACAACACTAAATGGACAAAGGATCACCCAATCCGCAATATTATTGGTGACATCGATCGACCAGTCTTAACACGCCATCAACTTCAAGAACATGCATTATATTGCTATTTTGATGCATTTCTTTCAGACACTGAACCTAAAAACTGGCAACAAGCCATGACCAAATCATCATGGATTGAAGCCATGCAAGAGGAACTTAATGAATTCCAACGTCTTGAAGTGTGGGAATTAGTTCCGTTACCCAGCAACGTTGAAATCCTGACATTGTTGTGGGTATACAAGGTTAAGCTCGATGAGTTAGGAAGTGTGCTGAAAAACAAAGCTAGATTGGTTGCTAGAGGTTACAAACAAGCTTTGGGTATCGATTTTGACGAATCCTTTGCTCCTGTTGCACGATTGGAGGCAATTAGACTATTCCTTGCTTATGCTGCTCACATGAATATGATCGTCTACCAAATGGATGTTAAGACGGCATTTCTCAATGGTGAATTAAAGGAAGATGTCTATGTAAGCCAGCCGAATGGATTCGTCAATTCAGAGTATCCTAATCACGTGTACAAGCTCAAGAAGGCTCTTTACGGGTTGAAACAAGCTCCACGCGCGTGGTACGATCTCTTATCGTCGTATCTCATCTCCAAAGGCTTCTCCAAAGGCAAAGTGGACCCCACATTATTCATTCTCAAGGAGGACAACGACATGATACTGGTACAAATTTATGTTGATGATATAATATTTGCTGCTACTAATCAACGTTTGTTTGACCGTTTTGAGAAAATTATGTCCACACGCTTTAAGATGTCGATGATGGGAAAAATTTCATTTTTCTTAGGGTTGCAAATTTCTCAGACTCCCAGAGGCATCTTTATTAATCAATCCAAATTTGCTCTTGAATCCTTAAAGAAATATCACTTTGAAAACTGTGACCCCGTGGATACTCCAATGGTGGAGAGATCCAAGTTAGATGAAGATAAGGAAGGGATAGCTGTCGATCCTAAACTTTACCGTGGAATGATCGGCACCCTTCTCTATCTGACTGCTAGCAGGCCTGATTTGCAATTTGCTATAGGCATGTGTGCCCGGTATCAGGCTCGGCCTACCGAAAAGCACTTACATGTTGTGAAAAGGATCTTTCGGTATCTAAAAGGAACACTTCATCGTGGTCTGTGGTATCCGAAGGATTCCTCTATTGCACTAATTTCATATGCAGATGCAGATTATGCCGGGTGTCAAGATACCAGGCGTAGCACTTCTGGTAGTGTGCAACTTCTTGGAGATAGACTTGTTAGTTGGGCATCAAAAAGGCAGAAAAGCGCTGTGATATCAAGTACTGAGGCTGAATACATTGCTATGTCCGGTTGTTGTGCTCAAGTTCTTTGGATGAGGTCACAATTGACTGACTACGGTCTTGGATTCAACAAAATCCCGATGTACTGTGATAACAAAAGTGCAATCGCTCTATGCTGCAACTACGTTCAACACTCTCGAGCAAAGCACATTGACATCCGCTACCACTTCATCAAGGAGCAAGTGGAAAATGGAGTGATCGAACTGTACTTCGTCAACACTGAGTATCAGCTGGCAGATATATTCACAAAGGCCTTAGATCGAGGACGTATCGAGTTTTTGATCGAAAAGCTAGGCATGAAATCATTTTCACCAGCGACACTTAAAGAGTTGGCAGAAGAATCTGAAGAATAGTAATGGTAAACTATTCTCGAGTATCCTTTGATTGTGATCTTGTATATTATCGTACATATTTAAACCATCAAAAGCAAAATACAAAAATAGAAAACATAGAAAATCCATAAAAAATATAAAACATAGAAAATCCATAAAAAATATAAAATCAAGAAAATACAAAAATATTGTTATTTTTATTTTCAAATCGGGCATGTCTTTTAGTACGGTAATATTTACGGCATTAGAAATGTCGATTAAAATTGACATGGCGCCATAAATAGAGTCCGTATAAAAGTTGTACAAGTTTTAAAACATGCCCATTATGGCTTGTAGTTATTTCTGACTGCAACCCATTTTTCGCATTAAAGTCACGTATTTCTTTTGAAAACGTTGGCTCACAACGGGAATTAAGTTTCTCGGGCAAGGTTTACTTTAAAACCTTGTAAGGGGCCAAGTTTACTTTATAACTTGGTCTAACACAAATTTGTGTACGTATCAGTGCACTTATTTTGTCTAAATAAGAGAAATCTTATTGCCACCAGAATCGTTCTATAAAATCACTTAACTGGCAAAAGTCCTCATTAATAATTATGTCCTTAAAATCATTGACTACAGCTCTTTAAATAGAAAACGGGTCAGGGATTTAGGGGGAGCAAATATTAACTCTTCGTGGAAATAATTTTGGTCGTTAAAAAGGATTGTCAGAAAATATCAGCTATTCTTCATCATCAGTTATACTTTGTGTGCCTTGTGCGATATAGAATCTCATGCATAGGTCCTTAAAATTTTGGCGTTAAGTATTGGTGGTCGTGTTTGTGAGCGGGTTTACTGTTGTTAAGTTAATTTATTTAACTTTAACTAACATTCTAAAAACAGGGGGACCATTATTGCACTTTTTGCAAAATGGTGGGTGTTTGACCAATTTGACCAAATCAAAACCACACCCCCCCCCTCTTTCCCCGTCATAACTGGAAACACACAAAAAACAAACCATCTGCCATTGATAAAAGCTTAGAAACACCATCTTTTGTGCCTACTGTTTGAATCCGTCCTAGGTATAACTTTGTCCATCTATGCTTCTGATTTTTACATGTTTATATATCATGTTCATCTCATTAAACTTAAACAAGTATCTATTTCAATCTGAACCAATTTAGGGTTTCGATATTAATGATGAAAATGAGTTTTTAGAACTGGGATTTGTTCATAGGGCCTAGATAAACATTGGATATTAACAGATTGGCTTATAACATCGTCCTTGTCCCGTAATCGCTCACTTTAGATATACCTCGGTTCTATCACCAAGAATGCGATCAATGCTACGATCCATTCTCATCGCATTGATTGCGATGGCTTTACCTTATCCACTCGCTGCGATGGTCCATTAAGATGGGCCTGTTGCGATGGTCCATTGCGATGGATTGTTGCGATGGTTCATTGTGATGGATCGTTGCGATGGTCCGTTGCGATGGATCGTTGCGATGGTCCGTTGCGATGGATCGTTGCGATGGTCAGTTAAGATGGATCGTTGCGATGGTCTGTTAAGATGGATCGTTGTGATGGGTCTGTTACGATGGCTCCAATGCGATGGGTAGGATGCGATGGTAGGATGCGATGGTAGGATGCGATGGGTAGGATGCGATGGGGTAGGATGCAATGGTTATGATGCGATGAGTATGCTGCGATGGGTAGGATGCGATGGCTAGAGTACGATGGGTTGGTACGATGGCTTTAGTTCGATGGACTTATTTCATGAGTTCACTACGATAGGAACAACACGATGCATTGAGTAAATGGACAAAATTTGCAAGTTTGATAAAACATATTAAGCACTATTGTGACTTTAGTTTTGCAATGCATCGACCTTGAATATCTTTTAGCTTGCGATATAGGTCTATATTGTTGTTACCCCTGTTACGCTGGTTATGGATTTTAAGTGTTGTACATATGCCTAAGACTTTCTTATGAAATCTGCCTAGTCTTCACTCCCATTTTTAGGCTTTTAGTAAATTAGAGCCTTTAAAACGAGACCAAGTCATATTGAAATTGAATAATTTTATCTCATAAGAATACTTGAACGGTTTCTTATTACAGAAGGTCATCTTATTTAATAAGTTGACTATTCTGTAAACAAAAGAGATACAAATTAATTATTCAATGTCTTGTGTTTTGCATCCAGGCCATGGAAGACAATGTCTCATCGTTGTCTAACTCTGTGTTCAAGCCTACTGAAATCTGGGTTGAAGTTACTCCTAAAATTACTGAAGTAATGGTTGAAACTGAACTAAAGCCCACTGAAGTTGTGGTTGAAATCCCACCAAGACTAATTGAGGTTGTGGTTGAAACCAAACCTAAACCTACTGAAGTTCTGGTTATGACAACCAAGAAATCCAAATACTTCAAGTAACTTATGCTAGGTTGTGACTTCATTAGAATAACGTGTCTTTGGCATATCTTTCTATCTTAGATGTGATTCTGCATGTATGAACCTTGTCTTTATGAACAATGCTTGTATTTTGGTACTCAAACATGTATGGTGAGATTTGTTGTGATTTATCTAAAATGTTTAGGATTTACATAGTTTATGAGATATATATATATATATATATCAAGTGTGCTCGTGTTAATCTAAAAACAGGAAAATTTCGATAACCGAAGCAGAAGAAAAACAATTAGATCTTATCCTTGTTCCACTTAATGCTCGAATGCAACATGCACCAAACAATTTTCGTCTGAGAGACGATTTTGATCCTTCTTTGGCGGCATTCAAAATCGCAACAGACATCCTAGATTGTTCACCAATAAAGGATGCATTACGTGTCACTGCATCGGTTCCTGAAGTATACATGCATGAATTTTGGGCAACTGCCTCAATCACACAAGCAAAGCAATTGTCAAATAAGATAATCTCCTTTACTCTGAACAACAAAGCCTTGACATTTGATCTGCGACAGTTTAGGCAACTATTTAAGCTTCCAAAGCTTGCAAAAGGGGAACACTTTGTGCCTGATCCAGATGCAGAAGAACTACTTAGAGTAATCCGAGAGTTGAACTATGAGGGTGAAATTGGTTTTCTTTCTCAGTTTAACACATCACATATAGGACAACCTTGGAAAGCAATTGTCATCACTTTAGTGAAGTGCCTTACTTCCAAGATTCGCGGATCAGATGCAATGCGACCCACTCAGGCAGTTATCTTTTGTGGTCTCTACACCGGATCTAAAGTGGATTATGCTTTACAACTTTGGGAAGAATTTTGTCATCAATTCACAAGTTCCAAGAGAAAAGCGGTACATCTTCCATTTCCAAGGTTCACAAAACTCATTATCAATCACTTCATGAAGAGTGACCCAGATATTGATCATCGCGGGAACTTCTTCTATCATACTCAAGATGATGACGATGTGTTAGACACTATGACTGCGGATAATCAATTCACAAAATTTAAACTCAGACCAGCTCAAGTGCCTGCAATCATGATGAATGACGGTATAAGGGAAAGTGATCACTACAGAGAGATGCTTAAAGATATTGATGCACAGTTTATACGAGTAAATGCAGATCCTTCTGAAAAACAAGCAGAGACGCAAAAAAGAAAACGAAAGAAAAGAATTTTCAAGCGCCAATCGACTGTTTCATCAAAAGACAAAGGCACAGGAAAAGAGCATTTAGTTGATGAAGATGATGAAGATGCTGAAATGACCCAAACAGAGGAAGAACAGGAAGAAATACCACTTCGCAAGAAAAAGAAAGCAAAGCAGACCAAGGGTAAAGAAGCAAGTGTTGCTTCCAAAGAACCTGCTCAACAACAAATTTCTGAAGCCAAACGACTGCGTACTGTTCTTCAACAAAGCAGACAGGAAGCTTTTTCCACAGGCTCAGGTTCAAGAATGTTTGAGGACTTAGCAGAATTTGGCAATCCTGATGCTGACTTGGCATTTTATGAAGATCCTCTCAACGAAGATACTTATGAAGATGCTGGTAACTACCACGTTGAAAGTCGTGAGCCAAGTGAAGAACGTGAGAGTAGTGCAGACACAGATACAAGTATGATGTATCGAGATGCCAATATTACCACTTCTTTACCTGAACCAACTCACATGGTGTTAAACGAAGATGCTCATGCAACTTTCATACCAGAGACTCAACTTCAAAGTAAGTCTACTTCTGGTTCTGATGACGTTTTAAAATATCTTAATCTGGAAGGGGAGGGCGTTGAGGTAACAAACACTGATCCGTCAACAAACGAATCAACGGTGGATGTTCCCATTACTACTATTACATCCACCACCACTCCACCATTATCCACCCCGGTCATCAGTGAGGTCATTACCCCAGCTATCACCCCGGCACCCGTTGCACAACCAGTATCAACCACCATCATCACCACTGAATCTACACCGTCATCCGCAGCTGCACAACTTGTATCAACCACCGCCCCAATCACTGTATCTACATCAACACCTATCCTTCAACAACCAGTATCATCCACCACCACGTTAACAGTTATGGTTACACCTTCACCAGAAGAACCACAAGTTTCATCCACATCCAATCCCTTCCTCACAGTCAATGATCCACTGATCCAGTCTCTTCAACACCAGCTGGAGGCTCAAGCTACACAAATAGCTACATTGACTGAAAGGATCACCAATCCTCCCAAGGAACCACAACAAGATGAGCCTACACTTCAGAAACTAATAGAAAGAGTGTCTAGACTTAAAGCAAAACATAAATCATTTCTTAAAGAGAAGAAAACTCGGGATAAAGAAAATGCTGCTTTTCTCGGGTCAATTGACGAGCAGATGACCACGATCATTCGACGCGAAGTCAAGTCTTATGTTGATCAACAACTACCACATCTTGTCGGTAATGGTTTATCTACTCTTCAACTAATGACATTGCTACAGACACGTCTGCTAGATTTGGGAGCTCATAAATCAAGATACAAACGCAAAGTTCTGCAATATCTCAACAAAGCAATTGATGAAGAGAATCCTGCAGACACTACTGACTCTGAGTCTGACGATGCAGACGAACTAGAGGAGGAAGAAGATGAGGGTAATGATGAGGAGGATGATGGTGACAATGAACAAAATGAGGAAGAAGATAAGGAAGGAGATGAGGAGGAAGAAAAGGATGAAGAAGAAGAGGATAAGGATGACGATGAAGATAAGGACGAAGATACAGGTGATGATGAGGATGACGATGATGATAATGACGACGGTAATGGAACCACCAAGGGTGATCAGAATGACGAAACAGGTAATAATGTCGAAGAGCCTAATAAGGATGACGGTGACAAAGCTACTAAGAAGGGTTTAGAGGAAGCTATAGAAAACATTGCTGAAACCGCTGAAAAGACAATAGAGTCTACTGTACCAGAAACTCAGCAAATCGATACAGGTATATCTACTGCACCAGCTCTTACTACTGATTCTCACAATGAATCCGTAGAATATATGCAAGCAGAAGAACCAACACAGCCAATGATTGAAGAAGAACCTCACGGTGATATACCGGTAATGCAAGATCAACCTTCCACAACATTTGAAGATCCGCACAACAGTGATATGGAAGTTGAAGATCTACATGTACCAGAACCAACGTTTGCTGAATCTTTAATCATTGATGACACGGTACAGGAGCAACTTTGGCTAACAAATGCAGCACCACAGCATCCTTTTGCCACTGCAACTGAAATGGAGATGACTCAATTCCTCAATAACCCTATCGATTTCTCGGCCTTTCTACGGTATTCTCATGGGAAATCGACAATGACTCCAGATTTGATCAAAATGGCAGCTGCAAACGTGGACTTCTTTGATACTTTGAAGATCAGTCATAATGAAGCAGAATATCATTTTAATGAGCTTACCAAAGCAATGAGAGCGAACACTACAGGAATTCAAACTCCTGTATTGCGACCTCTTACACCAACGGTCATTGCCGGTTCTGCAACAATCCCAATAGAACACTTTGTGTCTCACGACCTTGAATACCTGGAGAATGGAGCAAAGAAATATGCCACGTCACTCACCATGGTTAAGGCGATTAACTTGGAGAATATTCCATGGATAGAGGATAAAGTACCTGGAACCATATGGAGAAAGAAAGTGCTCCAATTCTATGACACTTATGCAGCACTTGGTATTTCTCACTGGAATGTGAAGAAAAGACTTGCCTACAACCATTTCCACCGTCCTAAGAGAGGTTCTCCCATTGTATCAACACACAAGATCAAAAGTATTCAAGGAGCAACCACTCAGACAGTCTTCGGCTATGACTACTTGAACGTAATCATCTTCAAACGTACTGATGAGAAAGAGTACCGAATTGATGAAAGTGATCTTCAGTACCTTCAACTAGAAGACATCGAAGATCTCCTGCTGATATTGGCTCAAGAAAAAGTTGACCACTTATCACCTGAGATTGTCATTGCCTTGAGTTCCAACTTTCGCCAATAGGCTAGGAAAATTGTCATTCAGAACCGGGTGGAAGACTTTCAACTTGGCGTAGAAAGTTATCAGAAGAAGCTAAACCTGGAACGTCCCCATACGACTCCACTCAGCAATTTCCATAAGAACAAGAAGGTATACATGGGGACAACCACACCGGAAGCAGGCATCTTCTACCCAAATGAGACTGGCACCATGCAGTATATGCAATTCTCTGAAATGCACAAATTCAGCGATGGCACGCTCAAGCAAGTTCGGGATGATCTGACGGTTCTCAATGCCAAACAACCGCTTCCAGCAGTCACCTACACCTGGACAAGCCAGTGCATCAGGGGATCAAAGTACGCAATCAAGAAGATTGAAGAACTTCTCAGGAAGCGCCGGTTGCTACGAAGCATAGAACGATTCGTCGGTGGACGACCATATGGAGCTCACCATCGGTTCACGAAACGAACCAATTAATTTTGGTTCGTCTCATAACAAGTCAACTCCATATGTCTATAATTGTGAATATGTTATCTTTTTACTTTATCAGCTTTTATGGCTTGTTGTAGTGTAAAAGTATGATATTTTTCAAGAATTTCTCTCGAGATTCTAAATCTTTCAAACAATTCATACTCAAGCACTACAACTTACCCTCATTAATTTGAGGGGGAGCATTAATATGTTCTTTGGCCAACATCTAATTTCATTTTATTACCCAAAGACCGGTTAATCCATTAATATCCAAAATATTGATGGTTAACATTTTGGAAAGGGGAGAAAATGGGATTAAGGAGACTTTATGATATTTGGCTAAAACAATGAAAAAGACTTAAAAGATAAACCAAATTAACATGTGTAATGCACAAGTTAAGGGGGAGCGTTTTTGATGATCAAAACACTTAACGCACAAAATCTTTGATTCTAATATCACAAGTGCTTTAAGTGATTTTCAAGGATTTTTCATGGTGACTATATCAACCCAAAACACACTTAACTCATGACGAATGTGGTGACAAAAGGGTGGTAGGTATTGGTATTAGTCCAATGATTCATCAGAACCGATGCAATATTCCCAAGGACAACTCCCTAGATAGAACTAGAAGTCCTAGGAAAGATGGAGAATGAATGTGAACGTAGCTGAATGCCGACCAAGTACTTAAGCTAGCACTGGAACAATCACAACAAGGTGTTAGTTATGACGTATTGGTAAGCATTGAAGGGGTTGAAGAATGAAAAAGAATTGTAAAGATAAAGGGTGTAAAGAAAGAAGCCCTCCTTACAACTTTAGGCAGAAACCGGGTCAATACATATGCTATTGAGATCATTAGTTAATGATTCTCGATATTGAAGAAAGCCATCATGGACCCAGTGATGCAATGCACAACCCTCCCCAACTAACTCAAATATCTCTCAAAAGGTATTTGTTTTAATCACACGGAGTTCAACACGTTATCTATTGGTTTATTAACTCCGAATAGACTGATATTGAATAGGTGGCACTCCTCTCCAGCCATCGATCACTAAATCAAAACGCACTATCGAGTCTAGAGCCACGAGATCATCAAAAGTCTCATTAGGACACTTTCCATTTATTCCTTGCTTCTTCACACACTGTGAAAAGTAAGAGATCTTTTATGAGTCCTACGCAGTATTCGTGTAATATTGCCAGAACATCCGAGTAATACGCAAGTATTACAGTGAAGATGGAAATCCTGCTTGAGCCAACATCAAACAAGTTCATGGTAGGTGACACGTGCGGTCCTTTACGAACTAATCTTGTGACAACTGGAAAGAAACAGTAGTTTAATTCTTAATTGAACTTAAACTCGTTCCAGGCCTCTACGCATTATCGTATGATCTTGCCAGAACACTCAGAGTGACACTCTTTAGTGTTCACAGTGACGAGTGGAAATCCTTCTAGTGTTAACATCAAACAGCACTTGGTAGGTAACAAGCAAGATTCAATTTGAATCAAGTTTGTGACAACTGGAAAGCAACGATGGTGAATATCTTAATTGAAATTCACTTGTTCCAGGTTTCATGAATTGACGGCTTCAATCATAAGGATTTTTAATCCAAATGATTCACTCTTTATGTTCGCAGTCAGCTTTGGACGGTCGAATAAAGAGAACGGGTTTACCCACGAAATCCTGTCAGGAAGTTACTTAATTGAAACTATCCGTCACGGGTACGATATCTAATATCGTCCAACGGTCTTCACCGACCGGAGGTAAAATGCTACCGAATTAGAATAAAATGTCGAAGCCATTTTATTCATGTCGTTGCTGTGTACCGGTTGAAGACGGTGGCGTTGTTGTGTACCTGCTGAAGACGGTGGCGTTGCTGTGTACCAGTTGAAGACGGTGGCGTTGCGGTGTACCTGTTGAAGACGTCCTCACATGCTTATTCCTTCTGCATCAAATACTCCTGCAAATTCAAGAAAGTATGACCTGAAAGTCTTCCGCTGTATCAACTCTGAAACTTTTAAGAATTCAACAAAGGATAAGTGTGTGGGACATGAAGTCACAAAGAGGCAAACATCACAAGAAAATAAAGACTGCACGTGAAAGGCCAAAAAGAACGTGTTCCAAGCAAAAGGCGGATATCATTCAACACATATTCACAAAAGGAAGAAAAAGAAAGAAAAGAAGACTACGAGCTCAAGAACAAGATCTAACATGCTAGATTAGGACTTTGTAAATTTGGAGTGACCTCCCTTTGGGGGAGATTGTTGGAAATACGTTTTACGTATATAGAAAGTCTCGGTCACTCCAATAATGTAGTTATAGGCTCGTAGTAATGTTAAGTTTCATTTATTACATAGCCCGACCCATGAGCATGTTCATGGGCCGGAAGCCCAAGTCCATTAAGGACTTGGGGTATTTAACCTCTTTCCACCATGGAAAGAGGGGTTGGTTGTTCATTTCTTTCATTTCAATATACAAGTTTTCTTTCACTTCTCTCTCTAACTTTCTCTCTCTAGAAAAACATCAACCCTCTTGATTCATAAAGATTATCATTGTTCTACATAAGAGTTGTTTGTCTTGTGGTGGAGCTCATGATCTTTCCGAGTGCATTACCGCGGATGGTAACACTTCGAGTGCTTATGTAGCAACGGGAACTTACAACCAAAACGGTCAAGGTTTCCGCCAAAATCAAGCTCCGCCAAATCAAAATGCTAATAACTATCGAAACAACAACCAAGGTGGTAATTACCAAGGCAATTCACGTAACTACAACAAAGGGAATTATCAAAATGGGAATGGACAAGTAACTAATCAAAACCAAAACCGTGATTTTCAAAACACTACACAAGGTTTTCAAAATGCTCACACTAAAAATCTTCAAGGAGAATTTTTGGATTATGCTAAAGCAAATGATGCTAAATTTGATAACATGCAACGTGAGATGATTAGCTTAAGATCCGAGTTGAAAAACGAGCTAAAAATGAACTTGCTAATGAACTTAATACTCATGCGAATAAAATGGAAGGAAATGTCCAACGTCTTCAACAAAATCAACAAAAGATGGAATTAGGACAACATGAGATTAAGCAAGAGTTATTAAAAGCGGATGCTAGGCAATCAAAATTTGAGGACCGAATGGCTAAGATGTTTGAAGCAATCATGTGTAAACCCTCTTCCTCGGGTGGTCTTCCTATTGATACCATTGCAAACCCGAAGGGAGAAATGAAGGTTATTACTACACGAAGTGGTAAAACTTTCAAGGAACCAATCTCTCGTCCAAGTACTTCTACGGAGAAGGAAATCGAGAAAGAACCCGAGGTGATGGTCGAAAAGGAGCACATTACAATCCCACGAAGTACCGCTCAAACCATACCTACGGTTGAACCAATGCCAATTGTGGAACCCGAGTTTCCAAGGCCGTTGCCTAATGACCAACCCACACCACCTTTACCTTACCCTTCGAGACGAAACAAAGAGAAATTGCAAGAACGTAACAAACAACAAATCGAGCTTTTTATAAAAAATGTTTCAACAAGTGCATTTTGATGTGAGTTTAGCCGACGCATTGTTGTATATGCCTCGTTTCGCTTCCACTTTTAAAAGTATGATGAGCGATAAGGAAAAGCTTTCAAATCTTGCTAATTGTTCTTCGGTTTATCTTAACCGCATACCGCAAAAAGTTGGTGACCCCGGAAAGTTTCTCATTCCTTGTGACATACAAGATATGAAAGAATGCCTCGCCTTGGCCGATCTTGGTGCGCGCATTAATTTGATGCCATTTTCCATTTGGAAATCTCTTTCGCTTCCGGCTCTTATTCCTTCGAACATGTCTATCGAGATGGCCGATCATTCTACGATTCTAGCATGTGGAGTAGCCGAAGATGTTTTCGTGAAAGTGGGGAAGTTCTACTATCCCGTTGATTTTATAGTAGTTGACATCCCCGCGGATCCTCAAGTTCCTCTAATTTTAGGTCGTTCATTTTTAGACACTTCGAGATCGCTTATCGATGTTCATGCAAGAACTATCACTTTGAGATTCAACGAAGAGGAACTTGTTATAAACGCTACTCAAAACTCGAAACCTTCTCATGTTTATGCAATCGCTACCATCAATCACATTGACATCGTTGATGTGGTTTGCGATGAGTTTTCACAAGAAGAGTTAGGTTTTTCCGATAGCTCGTCAAGTGGCAATCCCACTATTTTGGATCCGATTCTTGCTAATTCCACACCAAATCTCACTCCATTCCAAGGAGGCGATCTCACTTCAAATGAAATCGACAATGAAGATGAGGTGTTGATTAGTGATGATACTTCTATTCCACCATTTTTTCCGCCGATGGAAGTTATGAGTGTTGAACCAAAATCTTCAATCGAGGAACCACCTATCCTTGAATTGAAAGATCTTCCTTCTCACCTTGAATACGCATTCTTGGAAGGTGATGACAAGTTGCCGGTTATTATTGCAAAAGGTCTTGCTAATGATGAAAAAACCGAGCTCTTGAAAGTTCTTAAGGCTCATAAAGGGGTAATTGCGTGGAAAATATCCGACATTAAGGGTATTGACCCAAAATTTTGTACTCACAAGATTTTAATGGAGGAGGACTACAAACCCGCAATTCAAAGTCAAAGAAGGGTGAATCCAAAAATTCACGATGTCATTAAAAAGGAGGTCCTTAAACTCCTTGACGCGGGAATGATTTATCCTATATCCGATAGCCCATGGGTGAGCCCAATCCATTGTGTCCCTAAAAAGGGAGGAATGACCGTTGTGCCTAATGAAAACAACGAGTTAATTCCCACTCGTGTTGTGACCGGTTGGAGGGTGTGTATTGACTACCGAAAGTTAAATGACGCCACTCGTAAAGACCACTTTCCTTTGCCCTTCATGGATCAAATGTTGGAGCGACTCGCGGGAAATGAATTCTATTGCTTTTTAGATAGTTTTTCCGGTTACTTTCAAATCCCTATCGACCCTCGTGATCAAGAGAAGACTACGTTTACGTATCCTTATGGAACGTTCGCTTATCGTAGGATGCCTTTCGGACTTTGTAATGCACCGGGTACGTTTCAACGGTGTATGATGGTGATTTTTCACGATATGATCGAGAATTCGATGGAAGTGTTTATGGATGATTTCTCGGTGTTTGGCAATTCGTTCACGTCATGTTTATCTAATCTCGAGCAAATGTTAAAACGTTGTGAAGAAATCAATCTTGTGCTTAATTGGGAAAAATGTCATTTTATGTGTAAACAAGGAATCGTCTTAGGACATAAGGTCTCGAAAGCGGGGATTGAGGTCGATAAAGCTAAGGTAGACGTCATCGCCAAGTTACCTCATCCCAAAACCGTTAAGGGAGTTAGGAGTTTCCTAGGCCATGCGGGCTTTTATCGTGGTTTCATCAAGGACTTTTCAAAAATCTCTCGACCTATGACACACCTTCTCGAGAAGGATGCTCCTTTTAACTTCAATGAGGATTGTGTTAGAGCTTTCAAAACTCTCAAAAGGAAACTTACCGAAGCTCCCATTCTTGTTGCTCCTAATTTGGAATTACCCTTTGAAATCATGTGCGATGCAAGTGATTATGCTATAGGGGCCGTCTTAGGGCAACGTTATGACAAGCATTTCCGTCCTATCCACTATGCTAGTAAGACGATGACCGAGGCTCAATTAAAGTACACCACAACGGAAAAGGAATTCCTTGCCGTGATCTATGCTTTTGAGAAATTCCGACCGTATCTCGTCTTGACTAAAATCATCGTGTATACCGACCATTCGGCTATCAAGTATCTCTTAGCTAAGCAAGATGCTAAGCCGAGATTGCTTCGTTGGATGCTCTTCCTCCAAGAATTTGATGTCACCGTGCTTGACAAAAAAGGAGCCGAGAATCTAGCGGCCGATCATCTCTCTTGTCTAGAAGATCCTCACAAAGATGTTTTCGAGAACCAGGAAATCACCGAAACATTTCCTATTGAGACTCTCGGTGTAGTGAATTCTAAAGACACCACCCCATGGTTTGCCGACATTGGAAATTACCATGCGGGCAATTTCATAATCAAGGGTATGACGACACAACAAAAACGAAAATTCTTTCGTGACGTCAAGTTCTATTTTTGGGACGACCCTTATCTCTTTCGGGTTTGTGCGGATCAACTCGTTCGACGTTGTGTTTTTGGTGCCGAAGCTTCTAATATCCTTAGAGCTTGTCACGAGGGACCCACGGGTGCTAATCTCACGGCTAAGAAAGTGTTCGATGCCGGCTTCTTTTGGCCTTCTATCTATCGTGATGCACACGCACTTGTGAAGTCGTGTGATTCGTGCTAACGTCAAGTAAAATCGTCTCAACGTGATGAAATGCCGCAAAACATAATTCAAGTGTGTGAGATTTTCGACATATGGGGAATAGACTTTATGGGGCCGTTCCCATCGTCTCATGGCAACAAATATATCCTCGTCGCGGTAGACTACCTTTCTAAGTGGGTGGAAGCTAAGGCTTTGCCTACTAATGATGCTCGTGTGGTAGTGAAGTTTTTGAAGCAACTATTCTCTCGGTTCGGAACCCCTCGTGCTATTATAAGCGATCGTGGAACCCATTTTTGTAATGACCAATTCGAAAAGGTTCTAAAGAAATATAGAGTTAGTAATCGTCTTTCTACGGCTTATCACCCGCAAACGAGTGGGCAAGTCGAGGTTTCGAACCGAGCTTTGAAGAGGATTTTAGAGAGGTCAATTGGAGAAAACCGTGCTTCATGGTCCGACAAACTTGATGACGCTTTTTGGGCATTTAGGACCGCTTATAAGACACCTATCGGTTGCACTCCTTATAAGTTAGTCTATGGGAAGAATTGTCATTTGCCCATTGAGTTGGAGCACAAGGCATATTGGGCCCTTAAGCATGCAAACTTTGACTTGAAGACCGCGGGAGATCACCGGAAAATACAATTGAATGAATTAAGAGATAATGCTTATGAAAATTCATTAATTTTTAAAGAATAGACTAAAAAGTTTCAAGATTCAAAGATTAAAAACCGGGTTTTTAACGTTGGTAATCAAGTGTTACTTTTTAACTCTCGACTTAAGATATTTTCTGGGAAATTGAAATCTCGTTGGTCGGGTCCGTTCACCATTACACAAGTGTTTCCTTATGGGACCATCGAGCTAGCTCAAGATGATGGTCCTAACTTCAAGGTGAATGGACATAGGCTTAAGCACTACTTTGGTGGGGAAATTCCTTCAATGGTTGCCCTCGACCAAGTCACCTTCCCCAATGATAATTAGCATTGAGGGGATCGAGTCGAGCTCATGACTCGGTAATCAAAAACGAGGTGCCTCGTGGGGGAGATCCCATGCTTATCCTTTATGCTTACTATTCACTAATAAGGGGACTTGTACCCTTTCAACTCGTTGTCTCGTGGTTGTTTGTGATTGTGTTATCTAGATCATCATCATCATCTACGATTGAAGACTCCCGTGTTCGTTTACGTTAGCCTCCATCGTTTGCTTGAAGAAGTTTTTCACGAATCCATGACATATCCTTTATTGTTCTAACAATTATCTTTTAGCATACTTAATAAACGGCTTTAGATATATTGTTGATCACCCTTTCCATGCTAGATCCTAAGCATTCGACTCTTCGTCTCTAGTATGGGGGTGCTCCACCTTTAGACTCGAAACATTGAGGACAATGTTTACTTTTAGTATGGGGGTGAATAGGTACTTGCTTTGCTACGCCCTCACGCTCTCCAATTTTCAGTGTTTTGTTTTGTTGTTAATAAGGCTAAAAATGGCCAAATTTTAAAAATTTTCTTAGTTTTTCTAAGTGTTTTTAAGACACGAATGTATATTTTCCGATGGGTAGAATAAGAGTTAATTTTTGACTTGATAGGAATTTGGAGCCATTTACATTCCTTAACCCGCTCAATTCAAGTTTTGCTAGACTTTTATATAGGGAGCTTTAAAACGCGAAAGTCTTAACTCATTCGGGTTAAGAACAAGAACTTTTCGCAAGTTCCTATAATTGATCCTAGAAAGTCACTTATCAAGGGAACTATAAAATGCATTCTCTAAACTTGAAAAAGTCCAAGAAAGTGCAAGATCCTATAGGTGGCTTGAAAACCCAAAACTTTGATTTGATATAGTCTTAATGAAAGCTAATCCAAATTTGGCTTAATTTTGACTTGCATGGCTAAGTATTCACGAGTCTCTTTAATTAGAGGTCTTTATATAGTGAAGAACGAGAGATGATAGAGTTAGACAAGTGATCATGCTAAACGTAGAACATGAAAATGTTCTTTCAAAAACTCATATGTCTTTAATTGTGGATTTTTCTTCCCATAAGATCAATGCATTAGGAATAAATCATAATTGCAATAAGTAAGGTCGTACGATTTGAAAGGTTACTTAGCCTCTAGCGCAAGATCGTTTAAAAGTTGCTCGGGGTTGAATAGAGTTCATAGCCAAGGCATAACTTATTGAAGCGGGACGCGAAGATTGGTAATCATCCAAAAAGGCCCTAACAAGGCATGAGGAGCTCTATTTTTGCTAAAGATCCAAGATGATGTGAAGTATCATTATTCCTAAATCAATATAAAGGATCGAGACACACGACGAAAAGCAATTACTCCCCTAAAGATCATGGAGAAAGTCTATCCGAAAAGACCCTTACAAGGTATGAGGATAAATATATCCAAGTTCGAAAAGGAGGCGGATCGTTGTATATCAAAATCCAAAGTAAAGATTGAAGAAAAATGATGAAGTCGTGGTCCAAATATGAAGAATCTCTCAAAAACGTCAAGTGAAGAAATTCCAAATATGTGAAGAGAAGACCATAATTTCAAGAACGTCTTCCCAAGATTTGAAGTATGAAGTACATGCCAAATATCGGTCCGAGAAAGGTCTCAAATCGTGAAACGAGTTATGCCAAGATATGAACTTAAGGAGATACACGAGAAGCCGTTTTAAAAGATTTTGTCCTTCGGCTAACTATCGATCAAATCGTGCTACTTTACTTTCGGACTAATAACTACTCAAATAAGTCAACATGAATCACTTGTGATCCATGACAAATAGTTAAAAAATGCTAGTAACCCATTTCCTTTTATAATAACTAGGATTGCGGGGAGAAAAAGTATTACACAATTTGGACGTATGAGTAGTGTTAGCATTGTGACTTGTACCAACAATGATCTCGTTTTTGCACTTAGCATGGAATGTATGACAATCAAGGATGACGAAGTTTACTCTAAGGAACATTTACTTGTTTCTATTCTTTGACCCTAAAAGTCACTTTTGTGATGAAAATCATACACATCTTCGTGGTATGTTGCAAGTCTTTTACTTTTCAATAAAGGTTAATAAAATTGAACTTTGGTGATGCTTAGATACTTTATTCTAGCATTGCATGAAGGCACGACAATGGCTTAGTATGGGGGAGTGATGAGATGGCATTTATACATGATCTCATCGTTCTTTTCGGGCTTTTAATGCATAAAAATGTCATAAAATACCATATATATATGCTTGTGTTTGTTTACTTGTGTATTATAGGTATGGATATCGTAAAAAAGACAAAAGATCACAAGATACAAGGAAAAACGGACACGAGAAACGAAGCCGTACAAAGAACCGGGCCCTAGATCATGGAATATTCAACAAATACCCTTGAAGACTTGAAGACATACAAGATTGATCCTCATTTAAATGAAGAAATGACACTTAAAACCCTTGTATATTGATAATTACAAGTTTGGTCCCTTAAGTTTGTCAAAATTACACAAATGGTCCTTCAACTTTGAAGAAATGGCAAGTTTAGTCCCTCAACAATTCCAAATTGCCAATAATGGTCCCTCATGAAGTCAAATTGAAGACCTTTGAAGATCAACAAAGTCCAAAATCAGCCCTTGAAATATCTTAAAATGGCAAAAATAACCCTTGTAAACCTTGTTGGAAAGTTTTGTGCCAAAATTGTCAAGTCCTGAAAGTTGTCAACAAAGGAAATGGGCGCTAATAACAGGATTTTTGTATGTTGAAAGTTCGTTCTCGGTATCTCTTCGAATTGATTTCCGGTTAATTGTGTGAGATTAGTTGTTCTTGGTGAAACAAATATTTTTGGTTTTGGAAAATAAATGAGCAAGACTTAATAATAAATGACGAGAAATTAAAAAAGTTAAAATGTAAACGGTGCGATATTTAAAACTTTAAAAGTAAATGACGAAAAATGAAAGGACGTAAAATTAAAACTTAACATAAAGTAAATGATGCAAATAAAAACTTAAACTAAAAGAAAAGTGAATAAAAATTCAAATAAATAAAAAGGCGGGAAGAATCAAACTTGAAATTAAAAGAAGAAAACTTAAAAATAAAAACAGAAAGAACCTCGATTCGGAAGTTTAAAACTTCCGAATGAATACAGTTGAGTCGGAACATCAAAACTTCCGAATGAAGGACCTTGAGTCGGAACTTCAAAACTTCCGAATGAAGGACCTTCAAAACTTCCGAATGAAGGACCTTCAAAACTTCCGAATGAAGGACCTTCAAAACTTCCGAATGAAGGACCTTGAGTCGGAACTTCAAAACTTCCGAATGAAGGACCTTGAGTCGGAACTTCAAAACTTCTGAATGAAGGACCCTTGATCCGGAAGTTATGGCTCATTCGGAACTTTGTTGATCCGGAACACTTCCGGATGAAGCTTGATTCGGAACTTTTTAAAGTTCCGAATGAACCTCTTGATCCGGAAGTTTCCTGAGAATGAAAAGATCAGAAACAACTCCCCGAAGAACAGGGAGATACAGTAAACATCAAATCTAAAACAGATTAATTAAAATCTAAACAAAAGATTTAACCAAATTAATAACAAATCATTCAATCATCATAAACACGCAATTTAAATCAACAAACATAACCAAATTAATCAAAACCCACTTGATCAAAATCATAAAAATTCAAGAACATGAACAATCAAGATAAAGAACAAATCAAACAAGAAAGGTAGAAGGAGATTAGCAATAAGATAAAGATTAACAACAATTAAAGGTAAACTTACTTGGAATTAAAAGAAGATTAAAGGTGCGATACATGAAGATTAAGATGCATAAATTTAAAGAACAAGAGAAATGAAAATGAGGGAAGAGAGGCTTGTCAAGCCTCCAACAACCTAAACAAAAATGAAGGAGATCTATATATAGGGGAATTAGGGAGGAGCTTAGGAAGCTTCCTCCCTCTTTCTTCTTTCTCTTAATTGCACTCTTAAGTCCTTGATCTTCTTAATCTTTTGTTAATCTCTTAATACTTGGACTTTTTCTTGGGATTTCTTCAAACTCGTCTTGTATTCTTCAATAAATTAGACTTGAGTTCTTTGGCTTTTGGTAAACTTCCGTCTTTTGACTTTTTCTTCGATAAATCTTCAGAATTGGTCTTGGACTTCCGTTCTTTTTCCACTCTTGATCTTTCGACTTCATCTTTTGTCTTTTTCTTCAATAAACGCCCGTGAAAGCCGTGTTTTCTCCACTTTTCACCATCTCGACCCTGAAACACAATAAAAACACAAACCACGCATAATTCCGCCATTTACGACATAAAATATACGTTTAGGTCCCGTTTTAATATAATTAAGTGGTGGAAAAGATGGGTGTTTTCACACCTATCAAATCCCCTACACTTAACCATTGCAATGCCCTCATGTAATGCTCAGTGATAAAGCAAGGTTTACACTTTCCATCATAATCAACATACCTTGGCCTTTATTAAACAACTAAGGAAAATCAAAAAGATAGAAAATAACAAGATGCAATCAAGGAAGAAACATGTAAAGAAATCTAAGACTTACATTAGGGCTTGTGTGTCATGAATGTTTATCACCCTCAAGTTTCACGTTCCCCATGCCAAGCTTAAAACAAGATCATTGTTAGTATAAGTTGGCATAACAAACATTTACTCATGCGGTTCAATTAATCACTTAAACCCCCTTATTCCTATGGGTAACTCTTATATTTTATTGATGTCTTGAATGATCACGAGGATGCATTGTTGACTTATTTCGATAATTTATTTAGGCTGAAAGCAAAGTAGGACGATTTGATCAATAGTTAGCTAAAGGACAAAATCTCTTAAAACTGCTTCTCGGGATATCAAAAAGTTCATATCTTGGCATAACTTGGTTCACGAGTTGAGACCTTTCTCGGGCCGATATTTGGCATGTACTTCATACTTCATATCTTGAGAGACGTGCTTGAGATAATGGTCTTCTCATCGTTCATAGAGTTTCTTCACTTGGAGACTTTTGAGGGGTACCCCAACTTTGTTGACCACGACTTGATGATTATTTCTTCAATCTCTATTTGGGATTTTGAGATACAACGATCCGCCTCCTTTTCGGACTTGGATCTATTTATCCTCATACCTTGTTAGGGTCTTTTCGGATAGACTTCTCCATGATCTTTATGGGAGTTGATTGCTTTTCGTCGTGAGTCTTGATCCTTCATATTGACTTTAGGAATAATGCTTTTCACATCACTTTGGATCTTCAGCAATAAAATTGAATCCTCATGCCTTGTTAGGGCCTTTTCGGACTCGCCAATCTTCGCGCCCCGCTTCATAAGTTATGACTTGGATATGAACTCTTATCATTACCGAGCAACTTTTAAACGATCTTGGGCTAGAAGCTAAGTAACCTTTCAAATCGTACGACCTTACTTATTGCAGATAATTTATTAGCAAGTGATGGGAGAAAAAGATCATAATTAACTCACATAAGTTAATAAGAGAATACCAAACTTGTAACCAACTCTATCATTTCTCGTTCTCCACAATTTAAAATCTCAAGGAATGAGACTCGTGGATGCTTAGCCTAATAAACCAATTAAGGTCTACATGGTTAAGGATACTAGCTAGAGTGAACTTAGATAAGTAAACTCGGGTTGAGTCAAAATATTCACAACGGGCCTAATATATCTAAGATATCTAAACTTGCTAAAACCATTTTATTAAAACAAGAGAAAAGTAGCAAAAATAAAGGGAACTACAACTAGGCCAAAATAGATTAAAAATTTTGAAAAGTGTCGAAAAATTGATTTTCCGGTTAAAATGAGGACAAATGCAAGGAAAAGGCCACTTAACTTTGATAGAAGTCCCCCTACACTTAATATAAACATTGTCCTCAATGTTTAAGCATGTGGGAGTAAACACCCCTACACTTAGGACATTGTGCACTTTGTCTAAATCTCGTTAAGGGAAAGACAACAAAAGAGATTCCTATTTTAATATTGAGAAATATAAAATAGTGAATCGAAAAGAGTTTAGGATAGAACCGGGAAGAAGGGAACACGGAATCACGGTTCGTCAAAAGGCATCAAGAGTGTGTCTTTGAAGCTCTAATCCCTGCATATGATAAGAAAGAGAACAAGAAACACCAACGGGGCTCCCCCTACACTTATGGTGAAATAAGATAGATAATTGGGTTGCCTCCCAAAAAGCGCTTGTTTTTGTTGACCGAGTCACGAGCCTGACTCGTCCCCGAATTAAGTGGTCCATGGGGAAGCCTCGAGTGTGATACCGGGATCAAAGACCTTGTCCTCGTTCCCGGAGGACATCAACAAAGGAGAGGTGGGGGAATAAGTCTTGAAAGGGAGAAAGGTCCTTTCAACATACGTATAGTATGTGAATTCACGATCCACGGGAGGTGGGTTGGGTATGGTAAGCACATTGTCATCCCCCAAAGACAATGGATGCTGAGCAAACGGCAAATCCATATTGTTATCAATGAAAGCATAATCAATGTCACCTCCCGGGTCAAAGCACTCATCCTCCGTGATAGTGGCTAAAAGGGAGGATAGAAGGTGCTCGGGAGGGGGACTTGGGTCAATACTTTCCTGCAGCAAATTATCAAAAATAATGTCCCCCTCCGTGTCAGAGTCATCAATACCTGGAGGGATGGAGTGGATGTCGATTTCTTCCAGCAATGGGTCATTATCTTCAACGGGAGGAATAGATGGATGTAGAGACTTGGAAAGAGAAGGAGAAGTCAACGCTTCGATTTGAGCAATAAGAAGGTGCACTTTCCGTAATCCATCGCGAAGAAGCACGTCTTCCACCTCATCCACAAGATCATGTTCATCGGTGAACTGCTCGTAAACCGGAGAGAATAAATCGTCATCGTCTGCATCTCCTGGTGGAGATTGAGAAATTTCAAAAGTGAAATTCTCATAGCAGAGAGAAGAATCGTCATCACTAGGATCGACCTTTTCTGTAAGAGCAACGTCGTCCTCAGGCTCTATAGCAGGTAAGTCACAAACTTCAGCATCCAATACTTTGTCGAGACCAACATCACTAAGCTCATGCAACGGGTCTAGATCCTTAGACGCAGTAGGAACATCGAGAATAGGAGCAGCAACTTCAGAAGATGAGTTGAAAGTGCATACAGCATCATCGTCATCATCATAATAGTATTGATGCACAAGCGGAGGGGTATAATCACTAAGATTAGATACTTGCTCTAGTCGCTTTTCCTCGTCCCTAAGTTCTTTAAGCAAAACAACGGCTTCTTGAAGTTGCAAAACAAAGGAGTGTGTTTCTTCATTCAAGGTAGTGAGTTGTGGGTCAAGATGAATTTGCTGAGAGGATTGATGATTGAGGGTGTGATGTGGGGGCTCATAGTGTTGAAAACCTGAATTATAGCAAGGTTGTGGCTCATAGTTGTTCATCGGTTGGGAATAATTAGAAACCGGGTTTGGTTCATAATAATCTATAGGTGAAGAAAGCTGAGGACACGGATTTGGCTCATAACAATTCAGTGGTTGACAATAATAGGTATCGTGAGGACCCCCACAGTTGTTGCAAACCGGGTATGGAGAAAAATCAAGTGCGTCTTGTGGATAGCTATTATCATTGTCATAATTGTACCCCGGTTCTTGCCCGTGACCAGACGGGTATCGAACCAGGCACGAAACATGCCAATGAGAATCGCTTCCACAATAGATGCACGGGGGAACAGGAGGTAGGTTCAAAAAGTACGAATTAGTCGAGTTGCACAAAGGACAAAATCCGGATTGTGTGTAGTCGATATCGTTTCCGCACCGCTCACATGTACACCATTGACAAGAGTTGTTCCCAGATAATTGTTTCCCACACCGGACGCAATGGACATAAAAATGCATGAAGAAAGATAGATAAGCAAGAAGAATATTTTTGGTGCAAAACTTTGAAAAAGAAATGCTTTTTATGATTTTCCAAATGTTTTTGGATTTTTTGAAAATTTTTGACAAGAAAAATAACGTTCACAAGTGAACGGGTCCCAAAAGCCAACGCGTCACTCACAAAAAACCTTCAATCTTCACGAAAAGAGCCGGCAGCGGCGCCATTTTAATAACAGGATTTTTGTATGTTGAAAGTTCGTTCTCGGTATCTCTTCGAATTGATTTCCGGTTAATTGTGTGAGATTAGTTGTTCTTGGTGAAACAAATATTTTTGGTTTTGGAAAATAAATGAGCAAGACTTAATAATAAATGACGAGAAATTAAAACAAGTTAAAATGTAAATGGTGCGATATTTAAAACTTTAAAAGTAAATGTTGAAAAATGAAAGGACGTAAAATTAAAACTTAACATAAAGTAAATGATGCAAATAAAAACTTAAACTAAAAGAAAAGTGAATAAAAATTCAAATAAATAAAAAGGCGGGAAGAATCAAACTTGAAATTAAAAGAAGAAAACTTAAAAATAAAAACAGAAAGAATCTCGATTCGGAAGTTTAAGACTTCCGAATGAATACAATTGAGTCGGAACATCAAAACTTCCGAATGAAGGACCTTGAGTCGGAACTTCAAAACTTCCGAATGAAGGACCTTCAAAACTTCCGAATGAAGGACCTTCAAAACTTCCGAATGAAGGACCTTCAAAACTTCCGAATGAAGGGCCTTGAGTCGGAACTTCAAAACTTCCGAATGAAGGACCTTGAGTCGGAACTTCAAAACTTCCGAATGAAGGACCCTTGATCCGGAAGTTATGGCTCATTCGGAACTTTGTTGATCCGGAACACTTCCGGATGAAGCTTGATTCGGAACTTTTTAAAGTTCCGAATGAACCCTCTTGATCCGGAAGTTTCCTGAGAATGAAAAGATCAGAAACAACTCCCCGAAGAACAGGGAGATACAGTAAACATCAAATCTAAAACAGATTAATTAAAATCTAAACAAAAGATTTAACCAAATTAATAACAAATCATTCAATCATCATAAACACGCAATTTAAATCAACAAACATAACCAAATTAATCAAAACCCACTTGATCAAAATCATAAAAATTCAAGAACATGAACAATCAAGATAAAGAACAAATCAAACAAGAAAGGTAGAAGGAGATTAGCAATAAGATAAAGATTAACAACAATTAAAGGTAAACCTACTTGGAATTAAAAGAAGATTAAAGGTGCGATACATGAAGATTAAGATGCATAAATTTAAAGAACAAGAGAAATGAAAATGGGGGAAGAGAGGCTTGTCAAGCCTCCAACAACCTAAACAAAAATGAAGGAGATCTATATATAGGGGAATTAGGGAGGAGCTTAGGAAGCTTCCTCCCTCTTTCTTCTTTCTCTTAATTGCACTCTTAAGTCCTTGATCTTCTTAATCTTTTGTTAATCTCTTAATACTTGGACTTTTTCTTGGGATTTCTTCAAACTCGTCTTGTATTCTTCAATAAATTAGACTTGAGTTCTTTGGCTTTTGGTAAACTTCCGTCTTTTGACTTTTTCTTCGATAAATCTTCAGAATTGGTCTTGGACTTCCGTTCTTTTTCCACTCTTGATCTTTCGACTTCATCTTTTGTCTTTTTCTTCAATAAACGCCCGTGAAAGCCGTGTTTTCTCCACTTTTCACCATCTCGACCCTGAAACACAATAAAAACACAAACCACGCATAATTCCGCCATTTACGACATAAAATATACGTTTAGGTCCCGTTTTAATATAATTAAGTGGTGGAAAAGATGTGTGTTTTCACACCTATCAGGCGCTGACACGTTTTAAAACACAAATGAAAGAAAAGAAGAAGAAGAAGGGCTAAAGTTGTGTACTCAAACATTCAAACACACAAACACGCGCCAAACACATCAACCCACCTTTTTCGGATCAAAATTTACCACTGTTCATGTTCATCCACCCAGAATTACCATCAACTTAAACAAAAGGGTAAAATGAAATTACCCTTACCCACACTTGATTCACACGCCCAAAATCCCATCCCAACCTTAAAACCCTTAATCCCACTCACCAAGAGGCCCCACCACCAAAACCGTTTCACCATCATGTGACAACTTCCTCACCAAGGCTTGCCACGTGTCAAGATCAACAGCCCACATCATTTGCTTCATATCAAAGCTACTTTAAATGGTTTGGATGCATTTGGATAGCTCATTCCATCAAATGATCTAGAATCACTCAAGGGCATTTTAGAGAATTCACTTCTAGGGTTTGTGAATAGTGTAGCCAAGCATTTGCCTATAAAAGGAGACCTCAACATGTGAGAGTCCCTTTGTTCCAGTTTTACCTTTTAAACTTGTAATTCCTTTTTGAAATTTATAAAAGTTGGTATTTTGAGAAAATTGTAATTCCTTTTTATGTTTTTGAAAGTTGGTGTTGTTTAAAGGTGATTCTGAGTTCCATTTGTTGTTATAAGTGTGCTTGAATCATTTGGTTCAAGGACGTTTATGTTTGGTAAGTTTTTCAAGTTTGAAAAAGCTTGAAAAGTGGTTTCTGAATTTGCTTATTATTGTGTACTAATCCTTAACCATAAGCTATAAGCTCTTGCAAGCTTATTGACACCAAGCTTGTGAAGGGATGAGGGCCTTTGGTTGGGCTGTTTGTTCATTGTGTTGAAGAAATCAAGCCCTTGAGTTTCTGCTTTGAAACATCAACCAAGGCATTCATCATCTTTGTTATTAAAGTACCTTGGTCTTGTTCTAGTTGTTGAACAAGGTCCAAGGAGCATAGCTGGCCCTCCTAGGATGTTGTGGAGGGCAGGTATAATCTCTTGATTAAGTTTCCCCTAAAAATTTCATGTTACTGCCTGTTTTGGATTTGATGCTTTGATTTTGAGTTCTTGTGTTTAAGTTGGTGATTTTTGAGTTTGATTCTGTTAGTTGCTACCTAGTAAGTGTTTTTGATTATTAAAATCAGTAGGTTATTAGAAGAAATCACAAGTTGTTTTGTTAAGTGGTTGAATAAGGACTGTTTGGGATTACTGGTTCACAAAGCCTTGTGGCCTTGTGCCCTTGGTTCTTAGGGTTTGGGAGGTCTAAACAAGTCACTTTGAACAAGTTTTAGTCATTGGTTTAGTTTCTGAAAGTTTGGAAAAAGCATTTGAAGTTTTGCTAAAATCTGATAAAAAGTGTTTTGGAATTGGTCAAACACATCAGATCCAATAACTTCTTTGTTACTTGGATCTAAGGTCTGAAATCAGGTTTGGGAATAGTTTGGGTGATAAGCTATCTATTGGTTATCTGGTTGTTGTATTTGGTGGCTTATAGTGATTGTTATAGCTTATCAAAGTTTGCTGAAGTGGTCATTTGCATCAGCAAAGTGACCACCTCATTTGGTGTTGCATTGTGATTTCTAGCATTAGAATTGTTGATTGGCTGCTTGGATCTTATTTGTTTGCTGCTTGTGAGGTTATTTGGCTATTTGAAATTATCTGTTGATAGCTTATAAGCCTACTGGCTTATTGGCTTATTTGTGCCAAAACACATCAAGTTTACCCAATTGGTAAGCTTTGATTCACAAGGTTTGCACTCAAACCTTGACCAGCAGGGTGAAAAACAAGTCCATACACTTCATTAAGTCTGTCAACGTCCATTTTGTTCCTGTCAGCGTTTGATTTTAACTTATCAGCGTTTGACTTTTGGTCAAACTTGGTTTCTAGGCTTATTGAATCTGTTTTGCTTTTTGGTACATGCAACAACTTAGTTTTTGTAATAGAACTCATTTTTCTTAGTTTAATATCAAGTCTGGAAGGTTACAAGTCTTTTGGTTAGGCTTTTGCTAGGAAACTAGCTTATTTGGCTTTTTCAGAGTGCTTATTGGTTCCCACAGCTTATTCTACTTGGCTTTTTGTGATTTTCTTGATTGATTATTCTTAGTTAAGCTATTTGTGAGCTTTTGCAACAAACTAGAGCTTCTAAAGTGCCGTAAATCTCAAACCCGACTATTTTGTCGTTTTGTGGATTTGTACTTTGCTTATTTCTGGCTTATTGATTGTGCTTTTTCAAAATTTCTTTTTACAGATCTCATAAGCATCCCAAAATAAGGTTGTGTGTCAAATTAGAGCTTATGGCATTGGCTTATTGCTTAATGGGCTGAAAAGCCCAATAAGAATAAGCTGTTTGCTTATTAAGCTGTGATAAGCTCACATTCAGCT
Source organism: Glebionis coronaria (assembly GCA_025667525.1). Classification (NCBI taxonomy): domain Eukaryota; kingdom Viridiplantae; phylum Streptophyta; class Magnoliopsida; order Asterales; family Asteraceae; genus Glebionis; species Glebionis coronaria. Next base: position 101,818,275 of record CM046875.1, read on the forward strand.
TTTGGGCCTTTAGAGTTTTGTGCTTAGAATTAAATTTTGAGTCAGATTGGGCTTTTCCAAGTCAATTGGGCTAAGTTTGACTTTTTGGGCCAAAAAGCCCATTAAGGTTGATTGTTTTTGGTTTTGGCCCATTTGAGGGCCCAATAGGGGTATTTTGGTCATTTCACTTTGATTTTCTGTGTATTTAGGTTAAAATAAACTAGTTTGCAAGTTTTTAGAATTTTTTATAATTTTTAGATTTTTAATAATATTTTAATATTATTTTATTATTATTTTTAAAATTTCACATTTTCCAACTTTTTACATTTTTCGTAGCTTTAATACATTAAAATAGGAATTTAGCAACTTTTAGAATAATTTTATCACTTTTAGATTAATTTTTATAATTATTTTAAGTTTTAATAGTTTTTAAATCATTTTAAATAGTTTTTATTAGTTTAAAAATTTCTAAAAATAGTTTTTAATCTTTTTAGGTCATTTTAGAGGTTTACCAATTGAAAAATCTTTATTTGGGCTTTTTGATAATTTATTTGATTTTTAGGGCTTTAATTAGCATTTAAAAATTGAATATTTAATTATTTAAAAGGTTTGAAAAAGTTTTGATCATTGGTAAACTCTTAGTTTATTAATTTTGATTTTTGGTGAATTTTTTGCAGTTTTTAGAATTAATTTTTATTTTTGTAGTTTTTACGGTTTTACGTTTTGTCGTCGTAGTAGTAATTTTCACGTCTTCGTCATCTTCTTTTCTCATCCCCTTCTAAACCAATCATTAATCACAAAAATTTAACAAGTTTTTCACACACATATACCTCCTTGGGAAACGAACTTTCACACCATAAGGGTCATTAGTGCTTGATTTTCCTAAATCATCACTCGATACTTACCGCTTTTACGCTCCTTTTCCTAAAGGTCGTATTTTTCCTACAATCATGCTTGCAGGGTTGATATGATTTATACCGACCTTCCGGGTACGAACCCGTTGTGAATGTACTCTGGTGCATTAACATCGACGAAGATGACCCGATATGTATGGCAATCTATGGTGGCATGATGTTTGGATAGCCAATCCATGCCTAATATCATGTCAAAATCATTCATGTCCAGCGGAAGTGCGTCAACAGGACGAATCTTGTCATCAAACTCTAGGGGAAGGCTCTTGTACACATGGGTTATGCGTATAGAGTCTCTTAGGCGTGGAAATATTCAGTATATTCTCTAGTGGCATGGGGAGTATCCTAACATTCTTAGCATAAGCAGTAGAAATGACCGAGTGAGTAGCACCCGTGTCAAAAAGAACACATGCAGCTTGACCATACATATACAAGATTCCAATGATGGTACCTGTAGACTTGTTGGCCTGATCGCGAGATGTCGTGTAAACGCGTCCACTAGTAGGAGGCGGCTTGGTATCAGCATGTCCCGGTGTTCCCTCCATCTCGCTCTTGCGGCAGTCCTTCATGTGATGGCCAGGAAGACCACACTTGAAGCATGCGTCGCTGTCGTGGCGGTATGGCCCTAGGTGCCTACGGTTGCATGTAGTGCAAAGAGGATGAGTATATCCTCCAGCAGGTGTCCTTGTTGGCTGAGAGCCTGATAAGAACAATATACATGAGACATGATAATAGGTACAAAGGACAATGCAGATATTTCGTAAGACGAACGGAAGAGAGTCCTACTTCGATATCACTAACGCTACATAAATAATATACATGTATAAGTATTCTGATTACTGGGTACGTAACTGGTTTTTATATCATATCTTAGCTTGTTTTATATGTTCATGTCATGTTTTACTGACTTTATCGTTATGTTGTGGTTATCATGTATTATGTCTATTCTGATTAAGTATTACTTTTATTTCTTGTGTTATTATACTTGTTGTGTAATAATAAGTAACTTTCTAAAAATAGCAGGTTTCCTAAAATAGAAAGTTTCCAAAAATAGAAAGTTTCTGAAAATAGAAAGTTTCCAAAAAGAGAAAGTTTCCATAAATAGCTTAGTTGCCTTAATTAATTAAGTTTCTAAAAATAGAAAGTTTCCATAAATAGATTAGCTGCCTTAATTAAATAAGTTTCTAAAAATAGAAATTTTCCATAATTAAAAATAAGCTGGATTATTAAGCTAATAACATAAGCTTACGATTTACTGATTAATATTCTAAGTCATGTGATATATAGTATAGTTTATTAATTATTACATGTAAATTAAATAAACTATAGGTTATAAGATTTAATTAAATATAACATGATTTAATTAAATAAAAGGTAATAATACTTAGGTTAAAACATGTATTAATATTTATTATTAATATAACCTAAGTCATGGAAATTAATTAATTATAAGTCATGTTTTAATAATTAATTAATTACTTAGTCTAAATTAACTAATAAAATACTTAGGTTAAAATCATGTATTATTAATAATGATAATATAACCTAAGTCATGTCCAAATTAAATTAATTACCTAGCATGTTAAATTAATTTAATTAAATCTTGTAAATATTTAACTTGTAAAAATAAATTATTAACTTGTAAAATAAACCGTGAACCGAACCCGTGTTTTAAACCTAAACATATCATGAACCGGTCCGTGAAGCCCTTGAACCGGATCCACACCCTTAACCATGGCAAACCGCCACCGAATTAACCGGTTGTGGGTGTGGTGTTTCAGCCGAGACCCCCTAAACCACCAAGGATACCCCCGACATGCGTCGGGGTCCCTTGGTTCCTCTCGTCCGAGCCACCAAAACCGAACTGAGACCTTGTGGTCTCGGTTGGTGGTGATCACACAACCACCGAGAGCCCTTGCTCTCGGTTCTACCCATTAGCCGAACCAACCACCCCTTAAACCATATGTTTTAATCCCACTTGATTAGATCTACATGTTTATTAACTTGTTTTTAATAACCCCGTGATTTCATGTTTTTATATCTAATAAACAATTAAAAAGAAAAGGTTTAAGAAGATTACCGATTCGTGGATCAAAAGGAAATACTAACACGAACAACCTTGCAATAAATTGGATCTACCAAAATCAACAAACACCTCCTTATGGTGGTGTATAGGCGGCGACTACAAGGAGAAAGAGGAGGAGCAGGGTTTTTAATTTTCTAATTATTATGTATTATGAAAATATCCTTCCCTTCTTTTCCCTTTCTAGTTAAATTTTTAAGTGGGCTGGGCCCACTACCTTGTCAATGTCGCGGCTATAAGGGGCCCACATGGGGAACCCGTTGATTTTCCGTGTTCTAATTATTTACGTGTTATCATGTCGTGTTTACGTGATTTAATTATTCATCGTTCGTGTCGTAAACTATATTTATTCGTAATCGTAATTAAATATACGTAAATACATAATATTAGGTTCGTGATTATTTACGTTCATGATTTCATGTTCGTGATTATAATTATTGTTGACAATAATTATCGTGTCTTAATACGTAATAAATACTTATCGTGTAATAACACGTACGTAATACTTCTAAATTCCTATTCGTGAAATGTAAACGTGCTAAGTTCTAATCATGTACGTACGATCATGAGGGTACTATTCATGGTAAAAGCATGCGGGTTTTACATAGAGGAATCGATTTAACAAGATCATAATAATAACACAATTATAATTCATCGAATTAGGGTTACATACCTTTACGCTAAAGCAAATCCACAAGACGAAGAACGAATCACCAATTCAGGCTTATACCGTATATCACCAAGATATAGTCTAAAGTAAGACTATATTACGTTCTTGCTGTCACACCCCACCATGGCGGAATATGGGGCACGACGTATGGATATCATCAAAACAATAGCGTGTCTATAGAGATAACTAAATGATATAAGAAATGTCATAAAATGGTGACACAAATGTCATGACAATATCTCAACAATGCAGGAGTCTAGGTAAGTAGGCAACAGTCCTACCTCTTACCCAAGACAAACAAATAACACAAACAAACAAACATATAGGTGCCAACAATATCACTTATTAAAATGAACAATCAAATAAAACTAAGAAGGAAACGGGAATTCTCCTTCTATATGCATTCCTAAGCTTCTCCAATCCTAGCCACTTATGTTCTCATGCTTAACCATAGTATAACCTGAAAGAGACACTAAAACACGTCAACATAAAGTTGGTGAGAGTCATAGGTTTAGACTCCAACACAAGACAAGTCATAAGCTGTGAATACCATAAACCAATAAACATATGGACAATGCGCTACAATCATGTACTAACAACTAGCATTCAAGTTAAATCAATCATTACAATTCCAAGGCATCACGCCTTACCAACAATCACAATTTCCAAGGCATCACGCCTTACCAACAATCACAATTTCCAAGGCATCACGCCTTACCAACAATCACAATTTCCAAGGCATCACGCCTTATCATTAACCATAGGTCCCATAGGCGCCCATACACCTATGTACCTTTCCAATCCAGATCACACACAAACAAGAATCACATAGCAGTTAATCACATAAATGTACACACAAGTCCATCTCAAACCTTAAAACATTCACAACATTAATTTAGAAAATAATTCAACACAGTGTCTCTTCCATCCCATCTGGAAGTCAAAAACAATAGTAAACATGGGACTATGAAACTCACCTGATAGCTCCTTCACAAGTCCTTGCACTAGCAACAAACTAACAAACCAAAAACACGCAATTAATACACGAACCAATCACTAAGCCGGCTCATTAACCTATGATGGACATCTAGCCTATTCCCACATATTTACCTCATTTACAAGCTCTAATCACCCCATTACCCTTCCTTAACAAGTCCTTAACTTGGTTATGTTTAATAACTATCCCGTTCATATTTTACACAAAACAGTCCCAGTTTTTAAGTCTCAAAACTTTAAGTCAAACGTCCACTTAAACATACTCATGGTTTCTGTAAATAGAATATTCATACCCTTAAATATGTTGGCTAACACCTCCCACTTGCCCTAACCTTAAAGCTACTGTAAAGCCCTGATATACATATATCTACTTTTGTCATTCCGGATTTCCTGATTTTAAACGTACTAAAAGTTTGTTACCATTAAGGGGTCTTACCCTAAACCAAAACCTTAGCCCAAGTGCAGATACTTACTACAATATATAAACCATCTCTCACGTTCGTGGGAAGATCCCAATGCAACCCTAAGTACCCCAAACAACCCAAAACTTAAAAAGAAAACAGGCTGAATTCAAAACTATTTTGACCTACGACTGTTGTAACCTGTTTTTGACCCACTTCCCGACCTCCAATTTAGTTCTCGTTTCTTGCATTGGAAAGCCACTTCAAATATCTTTCCAGGGGTACTTGTATCGTAAAATAAGAGTTTGTATAACTCCCTATATGATCAAAACAATGACCCAAAATTCTGCCCAGTTTTTAAAAACGGGTTTAACTAAATTAACCTCATTAATTAACCCTAATCTCACTAATTACAAGCCCTAATTTATGAATCATCATATTATGATTATAACATCATTAATTTACTGATTTTATATAAACCCTAACCCTAATCCATCATAAGAATGATTAAGAAATCATTAAAACAATTAAATTAAAAAGGGATTAAAGACTTTACCTTTGATTTATGAAAACCCAAAAAAAAAAATATGAAGAACCCTAACTTTTGTGAAACCCACGAATTTAATTTGTCTCCAGGAGATAGATAATGAATTTTGGTTGTGTACAAAACAATATATAGGGTATGGGTGAATCCTAGTCCAACCCACAACCCACTTTCCTTTTTTCCTCCTTCCCCTTTTCTTTTTGATCGTCCAACCGACCTACACCCCCTCATATTTCGTTTTTTTTTTCTTTTTTATTATTAATATATGTATTAATAATGTTACCTTAATTTACCTTAATTTATTTCAGCTCCTAAAGCTTCCAAAACCTCAAAACCGTAAAACTAGTCAAATTTACGCGTTTTACCGAAAAAGACGTAAAATATGCACTTAAAAAAAATCTCAAATTTTGAAATAAACTTTATAACTAAGTCCTAAATGACTTAAAACCATCCCCAAAAATATTCATATGACTAATTACCTTATCCGAGACCTCTAAATGCTAAACCGTAAATCCTAAAAAAAATACACTATTACTATAATACTTATACGTATACGTAACCACCAAAATATCACCATTTCATTTCATAGTCACTAATTGTGATCTCATGAACATGAATTAACCGTTCCTCGATTTACTTATGAGTACTCTATACTCATAAACGATAATCACACCAACCTCGTTCACATAAAATAAACACGTAAGCACAAAAATCAAGTAGTCACACATAAAATAACCTAAAAGTAAGACCAAGTGACGAACCTCAAAACCACGGTTGTCACATCACTCCCTCCTAATAGAAATCTCGTCCCGAGATTTACTCCTTAGGATCAACACACAGACAACAAATCACACGAGGATACTTGTTCTAAATGAACTCCTCTCATTTCCACGTGAACTTCAGTTCAAGTTTCAAGATACCACATGTACAAACCAAAAATAATTAAACCCATTGCCAAACTCTTGACCTCACAGTCAATAAATCTCGCAAATGACTCTTCGATAAAACAAAGACTCTTATTAGCACAAAACCCGAATAACCGGACATGCAAATATGCATCCTCAAACAACATTTACCAATCCCAATACATGAAATGTATCATGTATACAACTCATTTCCCCCAGGTAATTCTATGCTCATAAGCTAATGGTCTGATCTTTCCAAAGATCTTATATGGACCTAAAAAACTCTACACCAACTCTTCTATTTTACCAAAACATACCACCCGTTACTATGGGTGAAACTTCATACATAACTCTGTCACTAACTCTAGTGGTTTCCTTCTTTTATTCCCTACATCCTCATTAATAGGGAACATGCCCCTCTCACCGGTGACTCTCTCCTTGTAGGAGACTTCTTGCTGATGTAACGCGTTCTCCAACTATCTCCAAACCTCACGCCAATGCTCTAGGCGTCTTTCTCAATTACCCCTATAATATACTCATACCAACCATTAGTCTATCAACGGTATACTACGCTTGCTTTCCATCGTTTCTTCCCTTGCCATAATCCTTCATAAGGCATTCCATACATATTAGGCTAACTTTTACACAAAACTTCCTATCCCATCGCATCTGTACGCAATCCTTACAAATTCTCAACTATGTGACTTCTCATCCCTCTTGAAATATGTGATGAATTAGGCAGTCTATCGACTATCACCCTACTCTCATCGTACTTATTCCTCCACCCAATTATGCATCCCTTTCACCAACTTCATCCTTACATCGCCCTTTCTAAGCTACTCCTATCTATGTAGGAAGTATAGTCTACGTCCCTTTCTCCATATGATTGTCCAAGCCACGCAACATACATGTTGACGCGTTCTCTGATTTAGACAACTCAACTCGTGCAACCTACATCCTTCATCCAAACCACCCTAATACGTCATCCATACAGTTCAAGTTCGTCTCAGCTTCACTTCATCCTTCTTATTCCATGTCTCATCAACCATGCTTGCCTTTCCCAGATGGTACTTGGCCTTGTAATTTTCTTTCATCAATTAACTCCACCCATCACCTTTTCCAAATGTTCAATCAAGATGATTGAATATGTGTTGGAGACGTTCATGATCCGTATAGATCATTCTCCACGTCTCGTACACCAAATGCCTCTAGCATTCTAGGCAGATATAATAGTCCAGCTCCACTAACTAAGTCTATCCAGTTCTTTCAAATCTTTAGTTCCTGCAACGTATAAGTGATCGCCTTTCTTTGTCGTCCTCGTACACCTCCAAATCCTTGCTCCACGTATCGTCATGCTTCGCGAATTCATCCAGTCCTTTCGATAATGCCAAGATCGGCTCATTATCCAATCCACCTCTTCAGCCTCCAAAATGCTTCCTCATCCTTCTTCACTTCGCCCCTTGCTGGTTCCATGATATGCCATCATTTCTAACTACTCATCATGGTAGACATAATACTAAAACTCACACTTGAAAATCTCACGTATAATTCCACTCCAAAACCAACACATACTTCGCCTCACTCTCCTTCTTAGACTTTGAGTAGATCAAGATGTCGTCGATGCTCCCGGTGACAACTCGTTTATATACGTTCATGCACACTCGGTTCATTGACTCCATGAAAACCGCTAGTGCTTTGGCAAAGCCAAATGCATAACCGTAAACCCAAAGCGTTCATACAACATCCTTAGCAATTTCAACTATGTCCTCCTCACACCCTCTCTTAGCGGCAATACGAATAAATTCCTTGCAATTTCTAACAGCTCTTGTTCTTAATTCACTCCATCAACGATTTGCCTTGGAAGACACTAACTACAACTCCTCTTACTTCTCCTACTTGCTCCACTCATGGTTCTACCTCAACGCTCCTAAACCATACAAAACCAAAACTACATCCTGAATACACCAGATACGATCGACAAATTAAACCCACGGATAACTAACGACATTTCACGTGCACCAATTAAAACAAATCAAAAACCACGAGACTCCAAAGAAAACTCAAACCCAAAACATGTATCAATTCCAAATGACCCATGACAACGAAAAATAATCCAAGAAACACCCAATGGCAACCAAAACATATTACGCCCCGCGACATATTATTTAATCCGTGCAAAAGATCGACTTTCCAAAAGAATATATATATATATATATATATATTTTTAAAATTTTTTTTTTCCTTACCTTCCCACATCTATGTGACTCAAACCATATACAAACAACCTTCTAGACGATCTCAAAACTCAACTCAAAGACTAGGTATCCCGTGCATCCCAAATCATAAAAATAAAACTACTATTCAAACTCAACCATGAACCCGACACTTGTACAACAATTCCGACCAGTCCACTGACCTCCCATGACTATACATTCTGAATATTTGAAAAGTACGTTCCGAGTACATAATTTTAGGCTTTTGAATCACCCAAAAAGCTTTAAAAACGAACAAGTTATGACCAAAACAATTTTATGCTAGTTGTTTTAAAAACTAAAGAATAGACTTAGTGATCAATGCAATCCTTTTCAATGAAAGATATAATTGTATGTGAAATATTCATAAACTCCTTTTAACCTTGTATTAATAACTATAAATGACATGAATCGGTTAAATCCAATTATATAAACTATGTAAGTAGAAAGAAATTTTACTTCGCTTTATTTTAAAGAAAGTCTTTTAGAATTTGAAATAAATAAGTGTTGATAAAAAAACTTATATTACATCTTGTTTCAAACATGACTCCAACACCTTACCCTTATTTTACCGAATACAACCAACTATCTAACTCTATAGTAGATTTCCAAGTCCCCCCTTTTTCCATATACCAACCAAAACAAATGTAGGACTCAACCCAAAAGATTTCATTATCCCAAAAGAAATCTCCATTTATTTCAACGGACTTAAAACCCAGAACAACATTTTAAAACGTACACGTGAAGTATGAACTCAAAGAATACGCTACAAGACACAGTTCAAAAAATTCGAAACGTTGTTGAAACTCCATCAACTCCAACACCATAAAACACGAACAAACACAAGGTACGTTCAAGTTATAATAACTAGTGAACGACCATATACCATAACTTAACACATAGTAGTATATATACATCCGCATATATAAACCTATTAAATCACCCAAAACATACTCGTTACCATACATGTCGGATCAACCAATCACGTCATACACTCGTTTTTCCACACGACTAATCACCATCTCACCGTGCCACAACAAGGCATAATGCCCAACTCCAAAACCAAACCATATTGTGTGACCCCATAATCACACACCACAACTATAACCCAAAACATAAAACACAAAAAGAACAATAGCCATATCATAGGCAGCCATTACATAAATCCATATATAATACGTATACCCAAATTCTACATCTCATCATATACAAGCATGTACTAATCCTCTTTCATGCAACCATACTTGAGAACCCATTGAAGTTGTGGTACTTGTATAACTATGTTGGCCACCATACTTATACAATTACCCTTTCCCCAATGCACTCCCTCCTATGATGACACTTATAAGAATCAATACAACATATAACACATAAATCTATCTACTCACATAAGCTCATAACCACATAACCAATAAGGTCCAAAACTCCATCTATAAAATAACATAATAAAACTCTTGGAATACAGAAATCCATAGTCTAGCTAAAACATCCTAGACTAAATCCAAAACGAAAACATAATCAGTTATAAGTCATGTCGCCCATAAGAGTGGAAACAGCTTAAAATCCTTCCTACCCATGTACTCCTAGTAACTCGAACCACCACACGATTCTTAGGGAACATGGCTTAAACATCAAAAGAAAAATAACATACCTCAGGTATGTAAAATAACTCGATAAAAGATAGAAACTACCTTGTACTAAATTATGTACTATTATGTACAATTTAAGCAAAATACAACAGTGACTAGCGTGGACGATTATGGTTCAACCCGCACTAGTCACAAACCCGAAAAGAAAATAACATGTGACTAAGTATGAACATACTACGGTTAAATTCATACTAGTCAAAACATCGCAATAAATAACATCCAAACACATCAATTATTGTAAAATGCACACATACTCCTATGACGCCTATATGCAAGGACCCTTAAGCTATAGACTAGGCTACGCGACTAGGCAACCTAATTCTCTATAACCATTGTCTCTGATACCATTCTGTCACACCCCACCATGGCGGAATATGGGGCACGACGTATGGATATCATCACAACAATAGCGTGTCTATAGAGATAACTAAATGATATAAGAAATGTCATAAAATGGTGACACAAATGTCATGACAATATCTCAACAATGCAGGAGTCTAGGTAAGTAGGCCACAGTCCTACCTCTTACCCAAGACAAACAAATAACACAAACAAACAAACATATAGGTGCCAACAGTATCACTTATTAAAATGAACAATCAAATAAAACTAAGAAGGAAACGGGGATTCTCCTTCTATATGCATTCCTAAGCTTCTCCAACCGTAGCCACTTATGTTCTCATACTTAACCATATATCACCTGAAAGAGACACTAAAACACGTCAACATAAAGTTGGTGAGAGTAATAGGTTTAGACTCCAACACAAGACAAGTCATAAGCTGTGAATACCATAAACCAATAAACATATGGACAATGCGCTACAATCATGTACTAACAACTAGCATTCAAGTTAAATCAATCATTACAATTCCAAGGCATCACGCCTTACCAATAATCACAATTTCCAAGGCATCACGCCTTACCAACAATCACAATTTCCAAGGCATCACGCCTTACCAACAATCACAGTTTCCAAGGCATCAATCCTTATCATTAACCATAGGTCCCATAGGCGCCCATACACCTATGTACCTTTCCAATCCAGATCACACACAAACAAGAATCACATAGCAGTTAATCACATAAATGTACACACAAGTCCATCTCAAACCTTAAAACATTCACATCATTAATTTAGAAAATAATTCAACACAGTGTCTCTTCCATCCCATCTAGAAGTCAAAAACAATAGTAAACATGGGGCTATGAAACTCACCTGATAGCTCCTTCACAAGTCCTTGCACTAGCAACAAACTAACAAACCAAAAACACGCAATTAATACACGAACCAATCACTAAGACGGCTCATTAACCTATGATGGACATCTAGCCTATTCTCACATATTTACCTCATTGACAAGCTCTAATCACCCCCATTACCCTTCCTTAACAAGTCCTTAACTTGGTTATGTTTATTAACTATCCCGTTCATATTTTACACAAAACAGTACCAGTTTTTAAGTCTCAAAAATTTAAGTCAAACGTCCACTTAAACATACCCATGGTTTCTGTAAATAGAATATTCATACCCTGACATATGTTGGCTAACACCTCCCACTTGCCCTAACCTTAAAGCTACTGTTAAGGCCCCGATATACATATATCTACTTTTGTCATTCCAGATTTACTGATTTTAAACGTACTAAAAGTTTGTTACCATTAAGGGGTCTTACCCTAAACCACAACATTAGCCCAAGTGCAGATACTTACTAAAATATATAAACCATCTCTCACGTTCGTGGGAAGATCCCAATGCAACCCTAAGTACCCCAAACAACCCAAAACTTAAAAAGAAAACAGGCTGAATTCAAAACTGTTTTGACCTACGACTGTTGTAACCTGTTTTTGACCCACTTCCCGACCTCCAATTTAGTTCTCGTTTCTTGCATTGGAAAGCCACTTCAAATATATTTCCAGGGGTACTTGGATCGTAAAATAAGAGTTTATAACTCCCTATATGATCAAAACAATGACCCAAAATTCTGCCCAGTTTTTAAAAACGGGTTTAACTAAATTAACCTCATTAATTAACCCTAATCCCACTAATTACAAGCCCTAATTTATGAATCATAATATTATGATTATAACATCATTAATTTACTGATTTTATATAAACCCTAACCCTAATCCATCATAAGAATGATTAAGAAATCATTAAAACAATTAAATTAAAAAGGGATTAAAGACTTTACCTTCGATTTATGAAAACCCCCAAAAAAATATGAAGAACCCTAACTTTTGTGAAACCCACGAATTTAATTTGTCTCCAGGAGATAGATAACGAATTTTGGTTGTGTACAAAACAATATATAGGGTATGGGTGAATCCTAGTCCAACCCAAAGCCCACTTTCCTTTTTTCCTCCTTCCCCTTTTCTTTTTGATCGTCCAACCGACCTACACCCCCTCATATTTCGTTTTTTTTTCTTTTTTATTATTAATATATGTATTAATAATGTTACCTTAATTTACCTTAATTTATTTCAGCTCTTAAAGCCTCCAAAACCTCAAAACCGTAAAACCAGTCAAATTTACGCGTTTTATCGAAAAAGACGTAAAATATACACTTAAACAAAATCTCAAGTTTTGAAATAAACTTTATAACTAAGTCCTAAATGACTTAAAACCATCCTGAAAAATATTCATATGACTAATTACCTTATCCGAGACCTCAAAATGCTAAACCGTAAATCCTAAAAAAAAATACACTATTACTATAATACTTATACGTATACGTAACCACCAAAATATCACCATTTCATTTCATAGTCACTAATTGTGATCTCATGAACATGAATTAACCGTTCCTCGATTTACTTATGAGTACTCTATACTCATAAACGATAATCACACCAACCTCGTTCACACAAAATAAACACGTAAGCACAAAAATCAAGTAGTCACACATAAAATAACCTAAAAGTAAGACCAAGTGACGAACCTCAAAACCACGGTTGTCACACTTTTGCACACGTAATACAACGAGCTAACCATGATTCTAGCACGTGTAAACCGAGCTTCAAAATCAAGTGGAAAATCTACCCAACAACCCTAGAGAGGGGCTAGGACTAGATTATTGCTAATCCAAAACCAAAGGATAAAAGGAACCCTAAAAAGGTGTTTTTCCTTTGGTGTTGATTGCAAGAAAGAAACCAAACAAACCAAAGAACCCTAAGGTTGCGTTTGGTTTGTTGATCGCATAATGGAGAGAAAGAAAAATAATAAGTGAAGAATTATGGAGACTAAGGGGTCCTTATATACGCCTAATTATCTTGTAGCCCAAGGAAACGAATATAAGACAAGTTTCCAACCTCCTTCCCCTTTGGTGTAGTCGACGGCCCAAACACCCTAAGGGGTGTTACAGAACCTTCCATTCTTCTTTCTATTTATTTCTCTTTCTATTTATTCCACAACGCTCGTTAATACTTAACTCTTAATTATTTAACGATCGTTAAAGTTATGTCTCGGTTTAATTTAATAAATACATAAATAAATATTTATTAAATAAATTAATAAATACAATAAATATATTCATTAAATAAATTAACTCTTTACATATTGTGTGCAATCCTGTAATCTCGAGTTCGATCCTATCACACGACTATTAAATATAAGTCCATAAACTTACATAAACAAGCTCAAGTAGAGATGTGAGAGTAACAGGAACCTCAGCTTCCCCACCAGGATGAAATGGTGTTGGAGGAGCTTTATTGGTACCAAAAGGAGAAACATGAAAGGAAGTACTTGGTTGCTCAACCTCCACAAAGGTGGGAGGAGCTTTCTCATGGACCGAAGAAGTCCTCTCAAAAGATACATGAGAAGGAGAAGGAGAATGAACAGCTGGTCTAGGTGATGGAGGAGGGGAATCTACAAAAGGACATGCACAAGGAGCAGCAGTTGCAGCAAGAGCAGCCACATTAGGAGCCATCAGCAACTGCCTAAGCTACAGGCTCCTCATGAGCATCATAAGCCATAGGCTCCTCATAGGCCTCCACATACATAGGCTCCACATTACCCTCCTCAACCCACACTTAGCATAGCTGGCAACAATGGCATATGATAACCAATGTATGCCAGCTCCATATTAGAGTAGACTTTAGATGTGAGCCTAACATGGGCATACTCCTTAGGGTCAAAGGTTTAAAAGGCTAGCATCATTTGTAAAAATTTGGGGGTACATAAGAAATTTCTTCTTGGTTCCACTTAGATCCCCTAGCATCCCATCCAAAATATACATAGAGAAGTTAAAAAAGGTGACCTTGGAATAGACAAATTAGACCAGTAGCAAGAGGAGTAGGAAATTGATCCCAACTCCCAGCTTTGGGGCTTAGGCAATGAATTAAACAATGGATGAGAAACTTCCATTGAGGGGAAAATTTGTTCTTAAGGAACGTAAACTTCCCCTCATGGTCATAGTCAATATCTGTCATGCCATCCAGAACCTCATTATCTAGCAAAGAGATAATCCCCCTCATCCTTAAGGTACAACAGGTCCAAATCAGAGATTCTGTCACCACAAATGGTCGACCATCAATGGTTGGTCTATAATATTTCTAATATGAGCAATATCACAAATTGCCTAATTAATGATTCATATACAGTAGGATAAAAAGTTAAGGAATATCGAATGTAGAAGTCCTTAAAAACTCCAAAATCTCGTTATACTCTTCGCTACCAGGACCTTCTCCAAGATAAACGACCTTGTTATGATCATCCTTGAATAGGAGTTGTGCCATTGAATCGAGAGGAACGATTGATCGAGATGGAGAGGATGGATGTATGGTAGAAGGTCAAAGATGAATTATTAGTTCTGGTGGTAAAGCCAATCTACCTAATTGATGATAATAACCAATGACCCCTAATTAAATGTTATGTTACCAATGACCCCTAATTAAAGCAATTTCCCTTTCAAAAACTTACCATTTAATGATAATAACCACTTGCCCCTGATGCATTTAAGAAGAAAATCCCATTTGCAAAAATAGTAGACGCGGTTATTAGTAGTGGTAACTGTCTTTGACAAAAAGTCAAATGGTCAAGTCACATCAATCAGGAGCAACTAGCAGTCAACAGAAGTCAATGTTGATAACCAACATCCATTAGAAGCAAGTAGGAAGAACAATGAACCACCAATGGAATAAAGGAGCCACTAGAAGCAGGAATTTTTCACCAAGAGGAACTAGTGGCCGACTAGGAGTAACTTGATTAGACAAGGAGTAACCACACTCATCAACAGCAAAGTCCCTCAACAATTTTTATTAGACATAGAACACAAGAATATACACAAGTATACATACATTAGGCCTCCACTTAGGCAAAAAATCTCCCGTCAATCCTAGTACTCAAGGATTGAGCATACCAATATGGACTACCAAGAAATTAAACCTGGTTCTAACAAAGTCTTTGGTCAACAAATCAGCCACATTGTCATCAATGTGAACTTTGAGAACCTGATTAAACTCTTTTTCATTGGCATCTCTTATGAAATGATGTATGATTTCAATGTGCTTAGTCCTTTGGTGAAAAACTAGGGTTTTAACAACACATATAGTGCTTTGGTTATCAATAAAGATTTTGGTGTTCAAAAAATTAAACCTATAGTCCAACATTTGATTTTGAATCCAAAGTACCAGTCCACATCAACTAGCAGCAGCTACATACTCAACTTTAGTAGAAGAGGTAGCCACTATAGTTTGTTTCTTACATTGCCATGAAATCAACTTCCTAACTAGAAATTGACATCCACCAGTAGTTGACCTTCTGTCATTATTGGCACCAGCATAATCACTATCACTATAAGCCTCCAGCACAAAAGAAGATTCCCTAGGATACCACAATCCTAACTTAGGTTGTGCTTTGAGATACTTAAAAATCTTTTTGACTATATTTAAATTAGAAGTGACAGGAGCAACTTGATGCCTAGAACAAGCACTGACTGTAAACATAATGTTAGGCCTAGAAGCAGTCAAATACATGAGAGAACCAATCATTTATCTGTAGAGGTGGACATTCACAGGTGGATCTGGTTCAATCTTGAGTTTGAGCTTGGATAGTTCATAGGGAGTAGATGTTGGTCTTAGTGTTTCGAAGTCAAATTTCTGGATGATGTCTTAGACATACATGTCTTGACTAATGAAGATTCCGTCCTCCTGCTGCTGAACTTGAAGTCCTAGAAAGAATATAAGTTCACCCATAACACTCATTTGAAACCCACCTTTCACGAGTAGCTCAAATTCATCACATCATTCCTTCTTTGTAGAGCCAAAAATGATATCATCCACATAAACTTGAACAAGTATGATATCTTTGGAGTTCTTTTTGAGAAAGAGTGTCTTGTCAATGGTGCCCCTTATGTACCCATGTTTCAACAGAAAATTAGACAGCCTCTTATACCAATCTTTGGGAGCCTAATGCAACCCATAAAGAGCTATGACAACCTTGTAAACCTTTCTAGGGTGCAGAGGATCCACAAATCCCTTGGGTTGAGTCACACACACTTTCTCTTCAATCTTGCCATATAAAAAGGCGCCACTCTTTGCATCCATTTGAACAACCATGAATCCCATGAAAGAAGCAAAAGCTAAGAAGAGTCTAATTGCTTCTATTCTAGCAACAGGAGCACACACTTCATCATAGTCAATTCCCTCCTGCTGAGTGTATCCTTGTGCAACTCTCCTGGCCTTGTTCTTATCACAATTTCTCGCGCATCTCTTTTATTTTTAAGAATACATTTTGTACCAATTGTAGTTTTTACATCAGTCAAGTCTACAAGAATCCATACATTTTGAAATAAGAACTGTTGTATTTCCTCCTTCATAGCCTCTACTTGACTTTGATCTGCAAGAGCTTGGGAAACGGATATTAGTTCAACATGAGAGGGGAAACAAGCAAACAGACAAGGAATAAAGTATGTATGATTGTTCCTCTTCTGATCTTCCACATAACTAACTAGAGCATTATGACCAGTAGCTGCTTTCTTGACCATGCTTCTAGTCTTCATAGACATATTAAGATCACATATGATTTGAGACTGAGGATGCGGTGTATTTATTCTCTTAGTGACATTGGTGTCTACCTTTACTGATGGTTCCATGTTGTTAAGATTAACACCAAAGTCATCATCATAAGATGAGGAAGAGAAAATTCAAAAGATTGGATGTTTGTGAATGTCTGCCAATTTTGAAGAAGATTTTTTGTGAGCATTGCCAAGGCCTGATGGACTTGAGAAACGTGTAAGGGATTCAAGATCACCAGGGGAGTGACCAGAAGGAATTTTTCCATCACCTGAAGAAAGTGAGACGCCATCTGAAGGAAGTAAAGTGCCAAAAGTAGGATCAGAATTTCTACTAGCATCTTCTGCAGCTTTTCTCAACAGTTCCCTAGTATCTAGTGCAAATTCAAAGCCAAGCTTCTCAACTGCATTTGTCGCCTCCTACTGTTGTTGGAGTAACATGTCAAGGTCTTATTGAGAACTGTAATCATCCTCCACACTACCATTACTAGGAGCACCAGCAGCTGCTTGAAGAGGTGTTGATGAGTATGAAGGAATAATAATTACTTATTCATCATCTTCTTAATTCGATGACCTCTCTTGAGTACCTGCATAAGGAGAGGAAGAACCTTGGGGACCTGCATTTTGGTTAGCTTTGAAACGATAATATCCTAAGGAGTCACTTAGATGTGGAATCCTTGGATTCGTACATCTTTTAGCTACTAGGAAATGCATCTTGTTCATATGTGATTAGCATAGTGGAATTGAACAAAATACATAAACAAGGTGTATGACAAGATGAATTTTCTCCCCAATGTTACTTGCATTAATCAACAAAAACAAATAACATCTAAGCGTGTATACATTAATCCCACGCCTAGAACACACATATGACTTAGGTTTACATTGTGAATAAGTGGATGAATAAACCTATGACCCTTAGTTCCTATTATAGTCCAAGGACCAGGGTTTACAAGAGATAAGAACGAATAAACATTGATATATTCTATCTAGATAAACAATATACATAATATTGATCCTAAATAGAATTCTTTCAGCGTGTAGAATACTTGTCAGCGGCTAGAACTAATATTCCCATTTTTCTTCGTTTGAGTTTCTGCCACATCAAATTTTAGCCCCAACAATCTTCCCCTAGTTGATGTTGGCAAAACTCCTTGTGTATCTCTTGTATATGGTACATGATCTTCAAATTGCTTCCCCGCAAGTTAAGCATCTATATCTTCCCATTTTTGTCATATCACTAGGGAAGTAAACAATGTATGCAATCGAAGATTCTCCAAATGTAGGCTCTGTGTAATGACCTTAAAGAAAAATAACTATAATATTCTTGATGTAGAAGTAGAATAACCCAAACCTGTGTTCCATGTCTTGTATTATCCACGTGACAAAGAGCTGCTGCGTACAAGATCCTCATTTACCTTTGAAACGAGACACTGAGAACGATAATGTAACTCTTTCAAGTGATAGAAAATATGTACATAGAGTACCATAAGAAAAATCACACATTCCTAGATCTTGTACCTCTTCGTCACCAACAATATAAGCATGAACAAGTTATCTTAAAAGTCATTGGTTAGGAGTTCACGAATTTAAAATATGATAAAACACAAACTCGCGAAAATCTACTTCGAACATCAACCTTATCATAAGAATCCTTCCCCTTAATTATATACTTCTTCTAAAAAAAATATCTGAGCCATTAATATCATAATGATATCATGTATAAAATCAGAGATCCCATGTACCTGTGTGTCTAAATACCTCGTTTTGTGTTCCAAATCCTAACCAAGATTCCAAACAACAGCAAACTCTTCATCACCCGAGATCCTTCACTGTCCGATAAACATACAGCATGTGTTGTCCAATATTGGACAACACTTGTCAGTGGATAAAAACAATATCTCGGATGACACAACTTCTGTCAGCGGATTAATTATATTTTATCAACGGCTATGATAGCCGTAGATAGTGTCAGTGGCTAAACTCCTCATGACAACGACTACGATTCTCGTGGAAATGGATAGAACTTCATCAGTGGATAAAGAATAATAATAACAGTAGGTCAAATGAAACTTACTGTTTAATTTGTACCAACATATATTCAAGTAATAACCTTCTTTCAAAATTATTACCTAAGGCAGCTTAATATTACCACACGTTTGTAATACCTACAAATTAGGCAATACAATATCCTCACGTCTTTTTCAATATCTTCTATAATTTCCTCCGGAAAATACGTAACATTCATCCAGATGTGAACATCAGATATCCAATCCACGTTTGTACAAATATCACGACATATATCTGTGAATAATTTCACAGTTATATCCATAACACAAATACTTAGAAGTCACGGATCAAAAACAGCCTGCTACATGTCATGCTTCAATGAGACGAACCTGAAGCTTATTAACAAAAACCCTAATTTGATCTAGGGTTTAATCAAACCCCATACATGCTGCTTCTTGTTGCACAATCTGCTACAATCATGAATTTCAACATGCTGCTAGGGTTCATCATCAATCCATGGTGAATTGATTCCCCAAAGCTAGTAGCATATCAACCATATGCAGATTAGGGTTTTAAACCTAACCAATAGTTTTTAAGGTTTTGCACATACTCTACCTTGATCTTACATTTGCGGCATTAAATCGTCAACAAGAACAGCTTTTCCGTATTTAATCCAACTCAGCTAGGGTTTTATAAGAACCCTGTTACAATAGTATCAAAAACATAATCATAAAGAACCGTCTCTACAGACAATTTCCTCACCCTATAACTTTTCTATGAGAGTTCAGATCGAAGATCCCTCCAGTGAGATTCTAGACACATGTGTCAAGAACCTACAACGCGAATTTCACGACGATCCAACGGTTAACGAAAATGTTATTCCCTTCTGAATACTGTTGCGCACACAAAACCGCCCAGAAAATTCTATACAGATTTCTTTATTATTTTACGATACGAACACCTTGTCAGATCCTAGCATCGAGAGCCACGAGGCTCTGATACTAATTGTGGAATCTTGGATTCCTAGATCTTTTAGCTACTAGGAATGCATCTCGTTCATATGTGATTAGCATAACGGAATTGAACAAAATACATAAACAAGGTGTATGACAAGATGAATTTTCTCCCCAATGTTACTTTCATTAATCAATAAAACAAATAACATCTAGGCGTGTATACATTAACCCATGCCTAGAGCACACATATCACTTAGGTTTACATTGTGAATGAGTGGATGAATAAACCTATGACCCTTAGTTCCTTTTATAGTGCAAGGACCAAGGTTTACAAGAGATAAGAATGAATAAACATTGATATATTCTATCTAGATAAACAATATACATAATATTGATCCTAAATAGAATTCTTTCAACGTGTAGAATACTTGTTAGCGGCTAGACACATGGTGTCAGCGGCTATAACTAATATCTCATGTTTTCTTTGTTTGAGTTTCTGCCACATCAACTTTTAGACCCAACATTAGATAATCAAGATCAAAGTACCATTCAGGACCTGATCCCTGAAGGTTGGATTTTTCTTCAAAATATCTCAGGTTGATGGTTTCTACTACTCTCTTATCAGCCGGATGATAGATTCTGTAAGCTCTAGAATGTGCAGAGTACCCAACAGTGAAGCCTTTATCTGCTTTCCCATCAAACTTTCTCAAATGGTCACTGCTATTAAGAATGATTACAGGACATCCAAAAGGTTTAAGGTGGTTGATGTTTGTCACTTTTCCTGTAAGTAGCTCATAAGGAGTCTTGTGGTGAGGGTTAGTGATGGAAACCCTATTTAGAACATAGCATGTTGTGTTGACAACTTCTGTCCAAAAAGTTGTTAGAATCTTAGAACCATCCAACATAGTTCTTGCTACTTCATTAAGTGTCCAATTCTTTCTTTTAGCAACTCCATTCCGTTAAGGGGTTCTAGCAGCACTATAGTCCCTCTTAATACCCTTAGAACCACAAAGTGAAATTAGTTGAGCATTCTTGAACTTAGTACCATTATCACACCTGATAGCCTTGACCTTCCTTGAAAGCTGATTCTCTATCAGAGTAATGAAGTCCTTGAGTAAAGGATATGTCTCATCTTTAGTAGCAAGAAAGAAGACCCATGAGAATCTACTAAACCCATCAGTAACCACCAAACAGAAATACTTGTGATCAATACTTCTAATAGACGTAGGACCAAACAGATCCATATGAAGTAGTTGCAGAGGTTCAGTGATCAAGCGAACTGCTGTGTTTGCTTTAAAGGAAGCCTTGTGTTGTTTTATTTTGCTACAGGCAACACAGTTATGGTCATTCTTGAAAAATTTAGGAGGTAAGCCTTTGACCAAATCACTTTTTACCAGCTTATTGATTGTCTTAAAGTTCACATGTCCCATCCTCCTATGCCATTTCGTAGCTTCATCCTTTGAAGCTTTGGCAACCAATCAAGCCAATTGACCAGAAGGATTTACCTCATTCAATTTGATGCTATACAGATTATGCCTCCTAGGAACCGTGAGTAAAATTTGACTTTCATCAGGGAGCTTAAAATCTTTAGAAGCAACCATACACTCCATGTCAGTGAAAAGAACATGCTGCTTCTTGTCACAAATTTGGGACACAGAAAGTCAAATTAAAATGATGCAAAGCTTCCACATAATACACTTGCTCATAGTCTAGCTTAAGAGTTTAGATGGTTCCTTTTCTTGTGATACTGCCTTCACCACCACCAAAATAGACCTTTACACCTTGAAATGGCACAAAATTGGCCAAGAGATCCTTGTTACCAGTCATGCTCCTAGAGCAGCCACTATAAAAAATTCTTAGACTTGGATCTTGGTAGGGATTAATCTACAACAAACAACATAAAAATATACAACAGTTTGTGTCTTAAGGGGACCCAAGCCATTCCCGACTTGAGTTTGTCTTGTAGATCATTGGAAGATAGCCATTTAGATTGATGAGATCCACCATTGTTCTTGGATTTTCTATTCATCATAGGGGGTGTGTGTGATTGCTAAGAACAACCTGATGAGGGCTTAACAACAGCACCCCAATGTCTCAACCCAAAAGCCATGTGGTCATTAGTAGCAGGCCTGTTATAATTTTGAAAATACACACTTGTAGGTCTGTGATTAGAGCTGGATTTAGATCTTCTCCAATCAGTAGATGCTAAAGGAGAGTTCCTCCTTGATGACGTATAGTCCCTAGTCGAGCTGAATAGTTTGACACACGGGTACTACCCTTATCCTTTATGTACGGATCATAGAAAAATAGTGTTGAGGCCCATGTGGCCCAATAAGCCGCTGTCGCACACGGTTTTATTAAATCGCGTCCTGGCCGCACGCGGACATGATCAGACAGAAGCATAATCTAAATCAGATTATGATCCACTTAAGTGAAGAGGATATATACTCTCCTTATTTACATGATAAGGATCTTGGTATATTTAGTAAATATATCTTGTTTAGGCTGCAAGAATAGGGGAGCCCAGTTAGGGTTTCATGGAATATAAAAGAAACCCAGAGGTTCCACAAAGGTATGATCTATGATACTTACAAATACTCTAAACCCTTACCTATCACCGAAATCTATTACTTACTCTCATGTCAGAGTCTAATCGTGGGACACGAGCCCACGGTAAGCCTAACGGTGTTTATTGTTTAGTACGCAGGGTCTTCAAATAAGTTCACTTGGTGCAAGAGCCGGAGTCCTCAAGCACCCAAATTAAACCTAATTCGGGTCAAGCCCGGTCCACCCAACTTTTTTATCAACAATTTGGCGCCATCCGTGGGATCCTACATTGAACTAAACTCTCCATATGACGAAGGGCGGAATGAATTCGGCAAACCAGAAGGACGGGGGTAAAAAAGCGCAATCCGACGATGCGCTTGCACTCGCTAGCAGTAATAAGGGGAGCGGATCTAAGCTGCCACAGGTGTCGATCCCTCCATTTGTACCTCTGATGGTTAGCACAACTGGAGGAACCCCAGCTCTACTGGGAGCACCGAATGCTCCTAAAGAAAAACAAATCACTTTACAAAGGGAAAATCGCCCAACAACTGATGTTGACATGAACGAATTTGTCGCAAATAACTACGAAGCCCTTATCCCTCTTATGGTCGCAAGAATGAAGAGCGATCTGATCGACGATCTGCGAGTTCGGCTCGAATTCGAAAAAGAGCTGCAAGCTTCAAAGGAGTTCAATTCCAACAAGGAATGCCGATTGGAAAAGCGAAAACAAAGGAGGGAAGAGAAGCTATGGGAGGAAGATGGGAAAACCCCCCACGTGCGCGCGCAGGGTGTGCAGATTTCAGGATTTCTGGGCCAAAATGAGTTTGAAGCTTCTAAACTTGTGTGAGCGTACGCGACATGCGGAAACGAATGCACCTCCAAAGAAAAACGAATCACTTTACAGGGGGAGTCTAGTAATCCCCCTACAACTGATGTTGACATGAACGACTTTGTCGTAAATAAATACGAAGCCCTTATCCCTCTTATGGTCGCAAGAATGAAGAGCGCTCTGATCGACAGTCTGCGAGTTCGGCTCGAATTCGAAAAAGAGTTGCGGGCTTAAAAAATAGTTCAATTCCAACAAGGAACGCCGATTGGAAAAGCGAAAACAAAGGAGGGGAGAGAAGCTAAGGGAGGAAGATAGGCAAACCCTCCTAAAATGGGTCACGTACCTCGATGAACCTATAATCCAGGATGCATCGATAGAGGATTCAGACGATTCAAGAGAGCGGGAAGCTCCAATTACCCCTACGGACAGAAAATAACGCATAAGCGCCCTGGATAGACTTAGACCTACCCCGAAAGGGAAGGATCCGCCCCTAGAACAGCAGGGTCGCACGAGTGTCTAGGACAGAGTCGGGACCCCGCCTAAGGAAAATAGCTCATCTTTAGGTCCACAATAAACAAGGAAGAAAACAATCTCTAGGGTCAAGCCGGAAAGAGGGAGAAAATCTCCGAGCGACAGCTCCTCCAACTCTGACTCTGATGATCACCACCCCAGGCGCCGCCAGACAAGTTACTCGTCCTTAGAGTCCTCCGACTACGCGAGGAAACATCGCAGAACGTCCAGAGAACACAGGTATCAGAGTGATGAAGATCTATCCCTTCCCTAGCGTCGTGAAAGGGATAATGTGTTCACAAAGCGCATCAGAACCTACACACAGTATAAAAGGAGACGCATGCCATCTAACATTAAGACGTATGATGGTACAACAGATCCAGACAATCACCTGAAGGTATTCGAGTCGCAAGCAGGGATTAAACACTGTCCATAGCCAGTATGGTGCCACATGTTCAACTCCACTGTAGTAGGCAATGCTAGAAATTGGTTTGATAAGCTCCCCCGTCAGAGGATCGATGGGTTCGAAGATCTAGAAAATTGATGGAGGCCCAAGTATTGAAGAACGGGCTGACTTGTTTCTTGAGGCCCGAGATCGCGTGACGAAGAGGGGTTTAGTAAAACGGGCATAACTTTTGCATCCTAAGTCCGTTTTCAGCCTGTGACCTGTCAAAACGTACGTAAAAAGGAGGCGGACGATGATGTAACCACCTTTAAGCTGGTTGCGGATTTTTCAAGGCCCGAAAAGCCTTTTTACTCCAGTTTTTTTACATATTTATGTTTTTTCACTTTCAGATGGACTTTGTCTTTGGGCTACGGTCCAGGCCGTTGGATTTTTAGGGTTTTTCTTTATCTGTTGTCATTATTTAATGAATCTGCTGTAACCCTAGCAGGACAGTTCTCAGTTTAATAAAAGTTAAATCATTGGCCGTTGTTTGCCAAGTTTTTAACCTAATTTTCGAGTATTCTTCAAAATCAACGATTATTGGCAGAATTGTTTATGGCATTCTTTTGAATCAACAGATCCAATTATTTATCTTTGTTTTTTCGCTACATCAGTTGGTATCAGAGCCATGTTCCTGATTAAGATGCCTCAAGGAAAACCAGGACTTTGCAGGACTTGGATGAATAAGAATCTGAGCAGCGTATTATGGTCAGAATGGAGGAGCGATTCGATCAGTTAGTTGGTCAATTGACTAATCAGATGAACAATTTGATGAGCAATAGGAGGCATCACCGTCGTCATCACGATGATGGGATGAAGATCTGGTAGAAAATCTGTTTGCTGATGGTTCGTCTATTGATGAACAATCTGTAAGGTGACCAAGGAGGAATCAAAGGGAGGATAATAGTAGGCGTTGGGAATCACGAAGGAGGACTAATGTTCCTGAGTTTAATGTAGATACTCTGAATCCCGAGGGGTTCATTGATTGGCTTGTTACTGTTGAAGAAATATTCGAACTTAAAAAAGTTCCTGAAAACAAGAAGGTTTCATTGACCGCTAACAACAAACTCAAAATATAATAAAACAAAATTACTTGACTTACCTTTTAAGTTTGATAATTGACAAGTAAACTCTTGAACACAAAATTTAAGATATAACAAGTATACACAATGTATACTTTTAACAAGCATTGCTCTAGCTCTCTCTAAGTGATTGGTAGAGATTCCTTATTAAAACTATTCTAAATTATATTTCTACTATACAAATGTTATCGAAGCAAATAAATTTGTACACCAAAAAATAGTATTCACATGCTCATACTACTTTCGACTCAGGCCATACGTTGTGACGTATGAAATAAACTCCACGGCGTAAAAATCATTTAACCGATGAAAATTTCATTATCTGTGACAAAAACGTGGGTTTAAGTTTCGTCATAGATATTTGTGAGAATGATAGTGAGTTTGATCGTATGTTAAGAAATTGACGTTGCAAGGAACATGTTACAAATCATTATATGGCCTACTTACCGGATAATAATAAACGGGTCGGGTCAATAGTCTTTCTACTAGCATGTTCGGGTCAAGTTTATTATTTTTGTCCTTATGAATCAATAGTCCAAGTTTGTCTGGAGCCCATCACCTGCAGCCTACCTACTTGCCAATAATGTTTTCTTAGCTTTATTTATTCTCCTCCACCTTTTAAAAATCAAACACAACCCATCAAGTCCAAAATAGATAAAATCAATCACTAAAATTTTATGAATTTTTAGTTCCATGAACAACAAGATTCGTTTAATCATATCATACTTGTCTTCATATGAATGGATGCTATTTAGTAATAATTTTTATGTAACAAATGTTTCGGCACTAGATGTCCACAATGATGAATACTTTGACAAAGTGGTGTCAATTATCATAGTTGTTTTTTTTGTCAATTGTGTTGAAACCATAAAGTATGCAACTGAAATGGAGTGTGAGTACTGAATAAGTTTTAAAGGAGAAGTAACTACTTTTTTGAGTTTATTTTTTAATTTTGTTATAAAATTCAAATAGTTTCGATTTAGATAAAAAAAAGTAAATTATTACTTTAATTTTGGTCTATTTCTGTTAACTCTGTCCCTTTGACTTATTTGATTGTTATATGAGAAAGAATTTCTGTCTTTTAATCACAAACTCATTTTTTTACTTGTATACAACAAAAAATACAATTCTTTTTCTTTTTAGTAAAAATCAATCTTTTTTTTAATTATTAAAATTATATAACAATCCAAATTCTTCCAAAAAAAATTAGTGATCCATCATCTCAAAAACAAATGCATATCTCCTTCGTCACTTTTATTTTTCTCACCACTATCGCCAAATTAGCTCTTAAATAACTTTCTTTCAACTTTAAAATAGTATTCCTTCATTTCTCATCTAATTAGAAAAAAAAACACAGCTAGTCCTACAAACCCATCTCCGACAAGCCACCCCAGTCGCATCCTAACGTCGCCTCCATACCCTCACCTCCGCTTCTTAGTCTGGTTAAACACCCTTCAACCACCAACGCCATACCATCACCATCTACCGTCACACACTACCCCGAACCACTATGCGTCACCCTAAACCACCATGTGTTGCTTTCTACCCAACATCTCAAAACACGAACCACCATTGAAACTATGGGTAGTTGATCCTATCACCCCGACAACAGTAACCGCAACAACTGGATTTTGACCAGATTTAAAATTGGATCTTGACCATTCAAAAATTCGATTTTTGATTTATTTGGGGTTAATTTTAAGAAATTTAGTGTTGTTAGTGGAGTTAAGATTATGTTAGGTTGGATTGATTGAGATCAGTTGTATGAATTTTTTTTCACAAATTGGTTTAAAGAATGAATGAATAATAATAAATCTGATGAAATGGATGAAAAGAGTTCTTAAAATGGCTTTATTTTGTATTTATTATAAAATAATAATCATGAATAATAAAGGGTAATTGGGTCATTTCACATTATCAGACAAGGGTATTTTAGTACTTTAATGCAGTTTGACTAGTCAAACTAACGAGATTAACAAAACTGGACTAAAAGTTGGAAAATAGTTTACTTTTAGGCCAAAATTGAAATTAATTGAGTTTTGGATCAAAAGTGAAAAACACACCAAACCACGATGACTAAAAAAGTAGTTAACTCTATTACTTATTATATCTAAAGGTGACAAATCTTGTATTTTGTCAAATTTGAACACTTTTTGACTTTTTTTTAAATATGAGGCACCTTTACCCATTTATTATTATTAACTAGACGATTACTCGTGCATAGCGGCAGAAATTCGTAGCGACAAAAAGTTAACGATATGTGATATTATGGTGAGTGTTTCGTGTAATATTCAAAATAAAATGTGAAAAGATCAAGTTGTGTACCTTGGGTTAAAGCAAAAACACATAAAAGTTTAAAATACCATTTATAACCCGTTGTAAAAGCTGAATGTTTTGACCCGCTAACCCAAATATTTTAATAACCTGGTTTGACCCGACCAGTTCAAGCAGTTAAAAAAACAGGTCAAATTAAATCCGGTCTTATATTTTCGAAACCTTGTTAGACCCGATGGGGTGGGTTGACCCGGTGAACGAACCGGTAACCGGGTGACTCGATCAAGTTGACCCGGTGATCGAATCGATGACCCAATGGTCGAACCCGTGACCCGATAATCGAAATTAGGAGTATTGAATTTATGGAAGAAGTTTGACTAATTCATGAGTGAATCAATTTATGAATTTAAGTTTTCACTTTTCAAGAAATAGTGATTTTTCCTTTATAGATAGTAGAGATAGAGATAGAGATGAGATAAATAGACGCACATATAAAACACTAAATTGGTTTAATGGACGCATGCAAAATACTAAATATGATATTCGACGAATCTTTTAAATTTATTTTTTTATCCTCGATTTTCAAAGAAATAATATTGTTTTTTTATTTCTATTATGTTTTTTTACCCGTTTTAACATGCTCCCATTTACCCACATTTATTTAACGTGCCGCTCATTTAACCCACCGCCCGTACCCGCCCGACTATATGTAACCATTATCAACTAAACACATTTATCTATATCTTTTAACTCTGTCGATGGGTGGGAGAATGCTTACTAGAATGAACAATACGAAACTAAGCTAACTAGCTAGTAGCTAAGTAAGATTGATTGAATCTTTGTCTCATACCAATTCGTCAATGTTTGGCCCTGCTAAGTGCTAACATTACGTCACTGTTCTTCCACGAGAGATATCGGGCCAATGTCCTCTCGTTCTTAAAACTCATGTCATAGATTACGGACCTAAACCATTCATGTTTTTCAATGTAACGCATCATAAGTGGTTTCATCACACGAAACCTTAAGTCTAAAACTTGTTTACATGAACTGAAGCATTAGACGTTTTAAGTTAAACAAAAGTAACGTTTTTTATGTGACAATTTGTATTACCAAAGTTCATAATATCCATAAAATGAATCAAGTGGATGATTTCATGTCTTTATGGTAAGATTGCGTCATAATAAACATTCTGCGATAATATGGAAAGTAAAGTAAACAATTAACGGTTTTTAAATTTAGACAGCTGATTTATTTAAAGAAAGATTTAATCATTTAAAAAGAGATATAACACATTCAATTTGTCATAATTAGTTTATTCAGTTAAATGTAACTATTTAATTGAGGACAAACGATATCAAATGAGATAATTACATTTGAAATGTGATGCGGAGTATTAAGACATCAATTCTTTCCTCCATTTTAAAAGTGTCTAAAAAAATTATGATATATGTAATTAATGTTAATTATGATTGATAAAAAATTATTTTTCCTTCATAATTAATACTAGGATTTGGTGTCCGCGCTCCGCTGCGGGAAGCACGGACGTTTTTAAGAACGTTTTCAAAGGGCGTTGATGAACTCGCGCATAGTTTCTGCTGTTTATCATTGTGTCGAAAAGTGTGTGGCAATATAAACGTTTTGTCAAAATGATAGTTTGCATAATAAGCGTTTTGCCAAAAAGATAGACAACAGCTCAGGAGCATTTGTTTGATTACACACATTAGAATAAGCGTTTGCATAATAAGCATAAGCGTTTTGCCAAACCCATAATAAGCGTTTAGGAACATTTGTTTGATTGCAAAAAATTAGAATAGTTTGCATAATAAGCGTTTTGCCGCCTTCTAAGGTTGTTTGTGAAGCCATGCTTTTTTGTCTTTCTTGGCAGGTTGCTGCAGCTCAGGTATAGAGTGTAATATAGAATCATAACATAAACGTGTTCGTTGGAAGAGCCGTGGGTATCTTGATGCTCGAAACTTGCAATACATTCTCAATTTTTAACGTTTTCGAGAGTCTCTTCTTCTTAGTAAATCACATACACTTGAGAAAGCATCCTCTCCAGATGCATTACTTCAATCTTGCTCCCACGTTCTGCTTTAGCAATCATGGGAGCTCGTTGGACTACTTCTGCATTGCCAAAAACGTATCCTCCTTAGTTAAATAACATATACTGTATGCAAATCTTATTATACGCATAAGAGAGTGTTTGGAATAATCAGTTGATATAACCATTTAGTATGCTTCCATTCTAGTACTTAATATTTGAATACAACTTGATCAACAATGCAAAGCGAGTTGGTATTTTCAAGGAATCTTTGTGAACCAATGTTTCGGTATATAGATGGTGTTATTTGCGCTTATGAAAAGTATAGTTGAAATCCTAAGCAAATAAAAGTGTGATGCTCTCAAGACAACCGATCATACTGCTTATTGCATTACAATTACATAGGATTGAGTCTAAATTCCAATACTTATATAAGTTATATCAGTCATAACTGCGACTGGTTTATTAATTGTATACCTTGTTTCAGAGCTAAAGTATTATTTTTATACTTCTATAAGCCTAGAAAAACCTCATTTCTATACCAATTAGTATGAACAATAAAATCATTCAACGTTCATACACGTTTTCCATCAAAAAAAACAACTACCAATATTCAGATAGATTCTAGGTTTCATGTTTGTTAGCCAATAACAACAAATGTAAGTGAAAATTATCTTTCAACAATAAAAGTTATCAGTGGGACAAACCTGTGCGCGCAGGATTCAAGTTTCCCCATGGTTGCTACAAAGTAGCAACTTTCCATAAAATTAACCCAAAGCTGCACAATAGATCTGACTTCTCATTTGAAGGTTCATCACGAAGATTCTGAAATGCTGCATATTTAATTTAGCATAAAATCATTATTCATTTTGATTACCAACGGAATCACAGCTTATTTAATATACAATGGTAAATTTGTATAAGTGTATCGAGTGGTATAGTAGGTGCTCGAGTATATATGACTTACAATGGCCTCAAAGGAATCCAAGATACCATTGAGAACTCCATCATCTAGTGTGACCCCATTGGCTTCTGTTTGAGGAACGAGACACAAACAGTAGCCTTCTACCTCTACTAATGATTTTCCGTCCAACCCTGCACAACAAAGCGAATCATCAATAAAACTTGCAATTTACTAAAAACAAAAGCCTTTCCATGCTTGCAGTGAAAAGACCTGAAAAGGGCTCATATAAGTGAACATGGAGAAACCATTATCGAGGCAACTAGAGTTCTAAAACAAAATTCATTTTAAGTCGGTGGGTTAAAGTTCGACGATAATTTGTAGCCCATGCTATAATGATTCGATAGAATTGGTATGAAAGAGACATACAAACTATTAATCATCCAAAATAATAACATCGTTTAATCTGGCCTTTCTAACATGTTTCTAGTTTATTTTAGTCAAATAAACGACTGTATTTATATACACGATGTATAAATAGTAACCTAGATGACGTCCATGTATGAAGAGTTTGAGGGTTGGTACATTACTTGCTGCCTTTTGATTCCATCTCTCACATCAAGGGACTTTTTGATGTATAGTGGATTGTATAGGTTAATTAGATACTTTATAAGGTAAATTAGAAAATTACCTTTAGGAAAAAGTAATAGACTAAAATTACCAAAGACGGATTTAATTAAACACGTTGATGAAACAAGTTCGTTGTACACGAAGATCGAGTGAATTTGAGACGTTTTGTTTCGATTTGGACAATTGATTTGAATGGGTATTCGATTTTTAAACTAAAATTACTCCTACAAATTTTAATCCTAAAGTGCATGAGTCGTTTCCCAATATTTAATTTAAAAGACAATTATATTAAAATTATTTAAAATTAAACTCTTTTTTTTAAAATTATAATATATTTAAAATTAAACTGTTTAATTAAAAACAATTTTACTTATTTAAAAATATAAACTAATTAATCTATTTGAAAATTTCCTTTTACTTTTTAATTAAACAAAAGCTATTTTAAAACTAATTTTATTAAAAACTAAATTAATTAAAACCTAATTTATTTAAAAACTAATTTTAAATTTCTAAAATTAATAAATATATTTATATTTGTTTTATTTATTTGTATTTTTATTTAATTTTATTTCAAACTAATTCCTTTCAATTTTAATTAATTAAACTAAGTAATTACAATATTTAAATTTTAAAACTAACTTTATATATGAAAACATTTATACATTAGATTAACAGTCAAGATATTTAGAGTATATTAACTTCATTAAACGTAATTAAACCACAACATGGGGTTAGACCAGTTGGTTAAGGACGAAGATTGATAAGGGGGAGGTCTCGAGTTCGAGACCCGCGAGTGACATATTTTTGCTTGATTTATTTTTATTCGCTTAAAGTAATAATTAATAACATCAAACAATAATTAAGTTCAGTAACAACTAACAATAATTGAAACTACACATAATCTTGGATAAAACTAACAGGCATACTAGAATTCAACATTAAAACTCAGATACAGTACCAAAGCTTAACGAAATCAGATAAGAACAAATATATAACCAAATAAATCATAAACTCAGTACAATCAAGGATCCAAATTAAGCTTTCAGATAATATAAGCCAATCCAGATAATCCCATTCAGTTCATATAACGGAGTACTATAACAAACAGACGTACCTCATCACATAATTAATCTGAATGAACATACTCCAATATCAATGCATACTAATACACCATTATATAACAAATTACCCAACTAGCTTATACTAATAATAGAAAACGCAGCATCTCATATTACAAATGAAAACACAGCAACAATATAAAAGCATTATTAAAACAGTTAAAATCGAAAATCTTACCAAAGCACACCTACTAAAATTATTCAGCAGTATAAATTTACGCACAACCCAATTAATCAACTGCAAAATCCTATGAGCAAACCAAAAGAATCAGATCTATAGATCTAGAATAACAAGCATTCATAACTATACAAACGTTTCAACAACAAAAGCAGATATACCAGCAGATAGTAACCCCAAATATTCTTATAAACACAGGCAGTTCTATGATCACTACAAAGCAACTATAAAAGATTCTTATCAATCAAATATTTGCCAAAAACCACAAATAACACAAATCGATTGAATATAACAGATTCAACTAATAACAATCAAACAAACATCTAAGAATAGTTAAACTAAATCATTTATTCTAGAAGATAGTATATAAAAAATGCAAATAAATGTAAACCGAGCTTAACCATCTTTATGAAGAAACCGTTGATGTAGAAGTCATGCGCTGAGCGGACTTGGACTAAACGATACCGTCACCATAACCACCATCAAACGTCAAGACAAACCACCATTAACTAACATCACGTTCCACCATGAAACTCGAACCAGCAACAGTGATTTCGATCAACCAGTAACTTTGTAATTTATCCAGTGGGGATAAACTTTTCCCTTTATTCTCTCTCAATAATCATATAAGCTATTAATAAGCTAAAATGACTATTTTTATCATTCATAACATAGATTAATTATTAGATTATATTGACCTTGAAATTAATAGAGTAAATAAAAAAACGCAAGATGTAATTAAAAACAAACTTTTATTAAACTGAAATAAATTCACATTACACTTTTAAAAAAAACAGAGATTACAATTATAACCTAATCTAAATCTAACATTATAAACTTAAAGAAAGAAAAAGGGATGCCTCAAATTACAGATTATGGGGGATTTTTATAGCCAACCCCCAAGGCTGCTGAGGAGGAGTTTGTTGAGAAGATAACTCATCTTAATCGTCCAATCAGAATCTTTTCTTCTCTTTCTTTCTGGTTAATCATCCAAGGGCTGAAAATTGTTCCCTTTCACTCGGATCGCCAGCGTGGCGATCTCGTGTGTTTCTTGTGCTAGTAGACTGCTGAGATGTCTTCTTTTTATTGGAGGATGATGATTGATGAAGTGTCTCATCCAATCAAATGCTAGGAAAAGGCCACATCACCCAAGTCAACTCCATCTTCAAGCTACGATTAAGACGGGAATTAATTAAAGCCGTGTGTAAACTCATGCGCTTTAATTAATTAAAAGCCTCAAATTGGTTTTGTATTATTTAGGGTTTGGGGAATAGTTGTAGTGTCTGGTTATTTGAGTGAGGTGAGGGATGAGAGGACTTTGTTATTAACGAAAGAAGTAAATAAATGGGTGTGTGAGATACGGTTTGACAAAAAAACGTTTATAACTTTATGTTCCATCAAAATGGAAACCTATTGGGCTTTTAAAAACGTCCCATGTTTATTTTACCAAATTGATAATGGGCTTTTGACCAAACTAACTCAATCCGTTTCTTATTAATAGTTATTTGGGCCTTTGATGGGTTAATAACCAAAAGTATATACTTTAAATCCATAAATGGGCTTTTGAGCCCATTAATCCGAATGTGGGACCCACTTGGCCCAAATGCCTTCATAAACTTGAACTTGTGCACAAAATGACTTGATTTTTGGCTTCCCGATCTTTTCTTCAATACTCGTGCTGTTTTTTGCCGGTTTTCATGATCATCAGTACCTACACACATGAAACGACAAAAACAAATATAAAATGCCATTTTATTCATTTTATGCCTTTATTGATCGCTTTTAGATATAAATGATATGAGTAAAATCACTCATATCAAACTCCTCCTTGCTAAGCAATTGCCGTGTCCTCACGCAATGATAAAATAAAACACCAACTACACCTTTATTTGACTTTTGAAACTTTATTTTGTAAAGACATAATGTATTGCTTTCATTATTGAAAAATAACTTTTAGGATCATAAAACTCAAATAGATTCATCGTCCCCGACTTTTCACTTTTCCATGCCAAGTGTAAAAACAAGATCATTGTCAATCATAAGCCCCAAAATTAAAACAACTCATACAAGTAATTTGTGTTAAACTCAATCTCCTATTATTCCTAATTGTATCTCTAGATTTTATTTGTCATTCACCCAAAGGCTCATTTGACTTTATTTGATATTTATTAGTCCAAAAATGAAGGCAAGAACGGTGTAAACTCAACACTCAAAACCTAACCTCGACTTCAAAAACCGTTGTCACTAAAGAAAGCCCACATCAAGGATAACTTAACACGATTTGAGGGATAAATCCCCGGACCCGAAATTTGGCTAATAGGACTACTTAAAAGCAACAATAAAACCTCCAAAGTCAATTATGACCTTATTAATGGAGTTAGCAACCATTACATCATATCACCTTGTGGCTCTTTAAGATGCAATTGTGCTCCTTATTTAAAATCCACACCCGAAGGCTCCTTGGACAAAAATAAGGGAATTGACATTCATCATCCCACCTTACGGCTCATGATGATGAAGCAATTTTTATTCAACACGTCCTCTTGCCATACACCCTAAGGCTCTAATGATAAGGTTAGTGCTACAGGACTCCCACCCGAAGGCTCCTAGAGAACATGTTTTTATTTATTCTTCTTATTATTATGATATGTATAGTAAGCCAAATATCCGCAATCCCATGATCAAAAGTCCATGACACTAACACCCTTAATGTGTTCTCACTTTAATTACAAGGGAAGAAAAAGAAGGAGTTACGAGTTAAGATATCAAGCCTAAACCGCTAAAAACTTCATTTATTAAGCAATTATTATTAAAGCGTGAAAAATAAATACGAGGAGATTAAATCAAACACAAAAATACTTACACAAAGAAGAATTAACCATAGAAACTTATGATTAAACTCTATCATCTCTCGTTCTCCATATTGTAAAATTCCAAAAATGTGAAATCAATGGATACTTAGCCTATTAAATCAAAGTTTTGGGTTTTCAAGTCATCTATAGGATCTTGCATCTTCTTATACTTTTTCAAGTTTTAGAATTTGCGTTTTAAAGTTCCCTTGATAAACGACTTTCTAGGATCAATTATAGGAACTTGCGAAAAGTTCTTGTTCTTAACCCATATGAGTTAAGACTTTCGTGTTTTAAAGCTCCCTATATAAAAGCCTAGCAAAACTTAATTCAAATACGTTAAGGAAAAGCTAAGGTAAAAACCGAGTCGAGTCAAAAACTATTTTTATTTTCACCAACGGAAAGCCTACATTTGTGTCAAAAGCACTTATTTTCTTTATTAAAACTTTTAAAATAGCACTAAAAATTTAAAATTTTTATGAAAAACGAGAAAAACAATTACTTTTGGACACGACAAAAGCAATTGCAAGCGATTATATCGATTGACTCCCCCATGCTAAAACCAAACATTATCCTCAATGTTTCTTAGCTCAAGAGTAACACCCCCTTGCTAAAACACGAAGAGTCTAATGCAAAATCCTAACATAGAAAGAGCACGCAAATCTATATGCCGTCTATTAATTATGCCTCAAGATAAAACGCTAGTCGATAAAAATCAAAGGATATAGAGTGTGCCCCTTTTTGGCAATCAAAGATTGGAAGATCAAGTGGACCGGCAAAAACCGAACACGAGAGTATTCAATTAATAGGGTCATACCTAAGATTCACAACAAAACACGAGCACGAGCTTGAAAGATCAAGCCTTATTAGTGTTAGAAAATAGATAGAAGATAGAATGTATGGGACTCCCCCACAAGGTAACTCGTTTTTGTTAACCGAGTCATGAGCTTGACTCGATCCCCGCATTCATTGGTCCTTAGGGAAAGTGGTAAAAACCAGCATAATGGAATAGAATCCAACATAAAACACGATGCCGGGGTCAAAGATCTCATCCTCGTTTTCGGATGACAAACGAAAGGATGAAACTCCGACACAAATCTCTAAAAAGAGATAGAAGTCACAAATCGCGAAATGAATATAGCATGCTCCCCGAGATAAACTCACACCAAGATGATCGAAAAGTCTTTCAATTATTGCATCGGTGAAAGGCCGAGATTTCCCTAAATCAACGATTTCGGGGTCGAATACCTCGTCCTCGGGAGAGAAAGGAATAGACAACACGGTGTCATCCCCCCATGTTAATCCAAGATCATATAAAACACATGGTAATGGTGGGATAAAAATCTCATCCATAGTAGAATCAACATTCTTAGCTTTAACGACCACTTCACCCTTAGAAATGTGATCAATTGGGTCATGGTACTCAATATGAGACACATGAAAAACCCGCACATTAAGGTCAAAGTGGGTGGGAGGAGGACTTGTGACGAAATCATCATCAAGTAAATTCTCTAAAAAGAGAGCGTCCCCCTCCGGGTCGATTTCATCAACACTCGGTGGTATCGAATCATTAGAAGTAAGAAACATGTCAATCTCCTCCATAGGTGGATCACTATCCTCAACGAGAATAGAAGAT
Source organism: Glebionis coronaria (assembly GCA_025667525.1). Classification (NCBI taxonomy): domain Eukaryota; kingdom Viridiplantae; phylum Streptophyta; class Magnoliopsida; order Asterales; family Asteraceae; genus Glebionis; species Glebionis coronaria. The sequence goes on from CM046875.1 coordinate 101,855,682, forward strand.
GGAAAGAAATACTTAGCATTCGGCTTAGAATTCAAAGTCTCGATCTTAGAAATGAGAATATAGACGTTGGATAATTTTTCACGAAGAACCACATCTTCCACATCTAAATGAGTAGGTTCATCGGAGAACTTCTCAAGGATCGGAATTTTCAAATCAACCTCATTTCCCGGTGGAAATGGGTCTAAAGGAGCAAGTTCAAAAGTGAACCTCTCAAAAACCGGATCACTATCATCCTTATTTCCCGGTGGAAATGGGTGAAGAAGAGTAGGTTCATCGGTAAACCCCTCAAAATCCGAGTCGTGAATATCATCTTTATAAGAAAGTTCATCGGAGAACTCCTCATTAGAAAATTCACTAGAAGTCGAATCATTCTCAAAATCTTCATTTCCATCACAATTTTCATCATTAGATTTAGAGAAAATATCAAAGTGAATAGAAGAAGTAGAGTCATCACATTGTGGCAAATCACACGTTTCATTGAAAATACCGTCAAACTCTCTTGGGTTTTGGACAAGGATCTCAACACTAGACTTTATTACTTCGTCCGATTCCATGTCCGGAATAGTGCTAATATGCTCGTCCCCATTGCTTAGAGAATTTTCGGTTCCACGGTGGAAGAATCATGAATAGGAGTAATGATGTCATGAGAGATTTCCTCATCATCTAGAATGGGTGAATTCTCATGCTCCATATCCGGCAAGATACGAAAAGGAAGTACGATTGCACTAGACGAAGTGAAGGTCTACGTAAATATTGGCTTATTCTACATGTTGGATTGGATTGATTAGATGGATTAATGATGAATAAAATATAAAAGAGATGAAGGGAGATGAGGGTGTAGAGAGAGAAAGGACAGAGAAGAGAAGAGTAGAGAGAGAAAGTGAAATGGAATTATGTGAAATAATGAATCACCAAACCCTCCTAACATGTTACGAGGGGTATATATAGCCCACCCTACATGTGGGCTATATGGACTATATGATAAATAACTAGATCACGAGCCCAATACATTAATATATCGTTGGAGCGACCGATCCTTCATAAATACGTAAAACGTATTTCCAACAATCTCCCCCTAAGGGAGGTCGCTCCAAGAGACAAAGTTCTAAATATTCTATATCTCGTGATCTAGGCTAACTAAGATGTGACCGAGACTTTATTGGAAAAACGTATTTCCAACAATCTCCCCCTAAGGGAGGTCACATCTTTTTACAAAATCTTAAACCTAGCATCTATGCTTGAGTCTTCGATCTTGTTCTTGTGAATATGCTTGATGTGATCTTTGACTTAAGTCTTGAGCATGTTTCCTTGCCTTGACCTTGTGCATTCATCACTTGTGATATTCGTCTCTTCGTGACTTCATGTTCCACATACTTATACCTTTATAATTATTGAAAGCTTCAGAGTTTGATACATCGGAAGACTTGACCTTCAGACTTTCTTGAATTTGTTGAAGTACTAAGTGTATGTAGTATAAGCATGTGGTGACGACTTCTTCTGGAATATACACCGCAATGCCACCTTCTTGTTACGCTGCATAAGACAGTTAGCAACAAACCATATACACGGATGAAATGGCCTTGAACATTTCATTATAATTCGGTAGCATTTTACCTCCGGTCGGTGAAGACCGTTGGACGATATTAAATATCGTACTTGTGGCAGGTAGTTTCAATAAAGAACCTCCTTGACAAGATTTCGCGGGTAAACCCGTTCTCTTTACTCGACCGTCCAAAGCTGACTGCGAACGTAAAGAGTGAATCATTTGGATAATATTATCCGCATGATTTGAAGCCGTCAATTCATGTTCCTGGAACAAGTGAAGTTCAATTAAGAACTGCACCATCGTTGCTTTCCAGTTGTCACGAGCTTGATTCGTATAGAATCTTGCAAGTTACCTACCAAGTGCTGTTTGAGGTTAACACTAGAAGGATTTCCACTCATCACTGTGAACACTAAGGTATCACTCTGAGTGTTTTGGCAAGATCACTAAGATATTGCGTAGAGACCTGGAACGTGTTTAAATTCAATTAAGAATTAAACAACTGTTGCTTTCCAGTTATCACAAGTTTGATTCATAAAGAATCACACAAGTTACCTACCATGAGCTTTTTGATGTTTGCTCAAGAAGGATTTCCATCTTCATTGTAAATACTTTCGTATTACTCGAATGTTCAGGCAAGATCATGAAGATTTTGCGTAGGACTCTTGATATCTTTCTTACTTGTCACAGTGTGTGAAGAAGCAAGGGATTATGAAAGTGTGTCCTAATGAGATAATTTATGATCTCAAATGGCTCTAGACTCGATCGTGCATTTTGGATTTTAGTGATCAGAGGCTGGAGAGGAGTACCACCTTTTCAATACCAATTTATTCAGAGTGAATAAATCAATAGATAATGCGTTGTCTCCGTGTGATTAAAACAAATGTCTTTTGAGAGATATCTGAGTTAGCTGGGATGGGTTGTGCCTTGCATCACTGGGTCCATGATGTCTATCTTCAATGTCGAGCATCATTAAAAATGATCTCAATAGCATATGAGTTGACCCGGTTTCTGTCTAAGTTGTAAGGAGGGCTTCTTTCTTTACACCCTTTATCTTTACAATTCTTTTTCATTCTTCAACCCCTTCAATGCTTACCAATACGTCATCACTAGCACCTTGTTGTGATTGTTCCAGTGCTAACTTAAGTACTTGGTCGGCATTCAACTACATTCACAATCTTTCTCCATCTTTCCTAAGGACTACTATTTCTAGCTATGGAATGTCCTTGGGAAGATTCCTCCGGTTCTAGAGGAATCATTGGACTTTAACCTATCCTACCATCCTTATGTCACCACAATCTTCACCGTCGTGAATAGAGATGTTTTGGGTAAGAGTATGTCACCATGAAATCCATTTTGAAGTGCAAATCCATTTTGCTCCCCCTTAACATATGCCACGATATCCGAAAACATTTCGCACATGTAGGGATGAGCTAGCACGTTAAGTCAAACCATTTGTTATTAATCATTTCCCATATTAAATCACATTTTCTCCCCCATATTAAAAATATTAACTCAATCGATGTTTTTAATATCAATTGATTTAATAGCATTTTAAGAAAATTTGGGAAGAAAAATGCAAAGCCAAGTATCTTCATGAGTTACACAAGCTCCCCCTCAAATTAATGAGGGTCTACTTGAAACGTAAATTAAATACCTTTTAAACACAAGTGTAAGGTATTTATCACGTGCAAAGATCATATATGATAATGAATTCACAATATTAGCAATTTACGAGGTTGGACCTGAATGATGGAGAACATCATATGAAAGAAGCACATGGTTCTTGTTCACGAATGTTGGTCTTCCTCGTAACTTCTGAAATTATCTTCCCCTATACACCACATGGACAACTGATATCGTTGTCTTGACACCAACTTGTGAACTATGGCACTTTCGGCATCGAAGATTCTGAATGCTGGACAATTGCTCCCCCTCAATTGTTGACCCGTGTTCTACTTAAAGAGCTGTAGTCGTCGTTTGAGCAGTCGCATCGTCTAGTATGTAGATATCAATTGCAACGAACTTTGGATTGTGGAGTTGATAACTTCGGATTTTGAAGTCAAAGCTTTCCGGTGAAATGCTTGACTTCAATGTGAAAAGCGGGTTACTATCGGAAATAATAGCAAACCATTTTGAGCATGTTTTAAATCATTTAAACTTCTGCTCGAACTTTATTTACAACCTCGTGTCATTATTGAATGACATTTCTAGGTTCGTAAATATTATCGATTCCAGAAGACATGCTCTTTTTATCAAAACGTATTGAACACACAATTTTGAAAGATTTAGAAAAAATCTTTTTAAGAAATTGTTGAAAATTTGTGTTCAAAGTTTTGAAAAAACAATTACTTGAGCTTAAGATGTTGAATATCTTATAAAACGAGCTCAAGTCCGAGAAGTTGTAAACTTCCCGTTGTTAAGGATAAGTTACCATCGGCGATAAACTTTCCTTTTATCTGAAGGACGAGTCCTAAGCTGACATTTACTTAGAAGTCGTTTTCATGAGCTTGAAAACTTTGACTGTTTTAACGGAAAGGTCATGACCGAGAAAGGTAAATTTCTCGTTATGAGGAAAAGTTTTCTTATTTAAAAGATACACTTTCCTTTCTGAGCTTAAAACTTTGAATGTTTTAATACAAGCTCATGACCGAGAAAGGTGAATTTCTCGTTAAGAGGATAAGTTATCATAAAAGATAATCTTTCCTTTATTTTAAGTTCGAGTTACAGTCTGACATTTAACTGTAAGTCATTGTGCATGAGCTTAAAAACTTCGAATGTTTTTATTATTAGCTCATGCCCGAGAAAAATTAATTTCTCGTTGTAAGGATAAGTTTATCATCGGCGATAAACTTTCCTTTATTTGAAGAACGGGTCATCATCTGTTATTTAATGATGAGCCTTTAGGTAAGCTTAACCATGAATCCCCTGAGACACTCGTTTCTCCGATATCTGCTTCTTCAGCAACCAAACTCTTAGAGTGTCCTTAGTTGAACGGTACACAATGATTGGACCGCTTCGTTCTTTTGGAACATCAACTTTGGTACCTGCATTCTCATTAGGAATTTGCATGCTTTGACGTGGGTTAGCGATATCAATTATAGAAGCACATGGGGGTTTACAGTTGGCTTTACTTGTGTCAGAGGCGACCTGAGTAGATGATTCACTTATCTTAGCTGGCAAACGTTTCCTTTTATATAAAACCCTAAGTTTAGGCTTAAGTGAAGTATCATCTTTATCAATTTCCTCCCTAGTAGTCTTAGTAGAATCGGAGACTATCCTAGTTAAAGGGCACTCGTTTCCTACAAGAGTGAAAGTTCTACCAGTGGGGCGCCAAACTTTACCAAAGGGTTTGATTTTAGCTATCCACTGGGACTTAATTCTAGCACGGGAGTTCACCTCATCAAGTAATTTCTTGACACAGGAGTCATGATTTGCCGTAAAGACACATTTTCTACATGTTTTACAAGTAGCATATTTAAATATCCGAGTAATTCCTAGATGATTGATCGATGCTCCTAGGAGATGACATGCTACGGTTAGCAGTGTTGGGTAATCTAGAAGGCATCTGACTAGGTTTGACATTACTATCTCTTACATGTGTCTTTTGCATAGCTTCCCTTAGACCAGATTTATGGCAAACGTCATTTGAACTAGTTCTAGACTTTGTCTTGGTATTTTTAGGGAAACTAGAGGCAATCATGTTATTAGGTCTTGCTAAAGCTGTTTTGGTCACATAGGGCCTAGTTGCTGGAGTGACTGGTCTAGAAAGATGAACCACATCAACTTGGGAGGCAAACCGCGGTCTCGAGGATTGTGGTCGCTCGGATCTAAATGTAGTAGGTTGTCTGACAGTCGATTGTTTGACGAACTGATTTATAGGCGGTTTCCCCAAGATTGATGGTTTTTCAAGCTTAGTGTCCACACTAGGTCCTCTATTTTTCCTTAACTCGTTTTTCAACGCAGCTATAGCAAAAACCTTTTCCTGAACTTGAGCTTTTAACGTTTCATTTTCTTTGAGCAATCTATCTTGGGATACCAATTTAGACTCTAGTAACTGAATTTATTTCAAAAGATTATCCTTTTCAGCTTTCGAATCTAAAACTTTTTGATCCAATTTTCTTTCAAGAACAACGTTTGACTTTTCAAGTTTTTCAAAGTATGCTTCAAATTTGTCCGTTTTCTTAGAAAATTCAAGTTTGCCATCCTCAAGATCTTTTGATTGCTGAGCTACGATCGTTTTGAGCTCTTTAATCTTGGAATCAGAATCAGTTAACGAAGCAGTTAAAAAGCATTTATCATGATGTACTATAGCATTCTGAACAATCTCTCCCCCATTATGACTTACATCGGATGAATCAGAAGTGGTATTGATATCACTTTTTTCCATCCAATGTTTGTCATAATTAGGTTCAGAATGCTCAATATGCGGCATATCATCAACATATACATCATAAAAAACATTACATTGTACCATGTTCGCAGGCTCTTCGTCATAAACGGGTAAGGTGTCATCAAAAGAGATCTCGTGAACATTCCCTGACGGGCCACTGGTATCATGTTGTCCTCCTGATTCTGTGCTCTTGCCATCGTTAGGCTCCAAGTTTTCAACCGTATGACCATTTTCCTCTTGTATCGAGGAGTCTTGCACTCCATTATCATACCCTTGCTGAAGTCGAGATCTATCATAATTCGAAGACGAGACCGATGTCATGAGTTTCAAAATTGTATCACGGAAAACTCGAAGCTCAGTATGTGTATCTCGAAGAAATGATTGGCAAATCACTGAACTTTCAGACTTGATGATATTGAATTGGAGGAAAGGCGTGAGTTGTGTCACAAGATTCTTATATGCAAGTGCCGATGCCGAGTGATTAAAGTTGTCATGGTTGAGTAGCTCGGCGAGTTGGGTCAAAGTGAGGAATATTGAGTCGATGAATATATGACGATCTTGACCAAAGATTGTCACAAATTCGCTTCCTCCTTGAATCCATGAAAGAGTGACAAGATGAGACTGAAGCATTCGAAAAGAAGTGATGCCACTTTCTCTAACTTTGTCTTGCAAATTATGCGATTCTCCCTCGTTCGATGTCGACTTCAAAAGATCCATTGAATTTTGTGGTTGTTGTCGTGATTTTGCAGTTCTTGAAGAAGTGTACAGACAGAAATTCACGGAATATGACAAAACCAATGAAAAATCCATAAAAAAGTCTTAAAAATCCTCGTTTAATAATATATATCTTTTCTCGGCTGAAGTGTTTCTTGTCGGCTCAAACGATGATAAGTTAAAACGGAGTCCTATTCAACCACTGCTCACGCCAAATAGAAAGCCCGTAAACTAATTAAACCAACCTTCAGTTAAACTAGTAAACGGCCCGACAACCAATTTAACAAAATTACTAATTAGCCCAATTGTCAAAACACCAAAACGCAGCCCAATTGATCAAAACTAAAATTGTAGAAAGAAAATGGCTGCTTTTCTAAATTACTAAATTAAAAAGTTAACTTAAATTAGAAAATAAAAATAAAAGTAAAAAAAAAAACTGATATAATTTTTGAAAGAATCGATTTCTTAAGATAATACGTGTCCCAATATGGCACTCCCTTGTTTTCTCCGTCTCAATAAAAAAACGTGGCACCTATCCTTGGTTTCTCCGTCACTTTTTCTTTGACTTTAAATACTGTAACTCTCAAAACTTCTTTCCTCCTTACATCAATTTTCTCTCAACCTTGATACCCAAAAACCTAATCTCTTTTATCCAGATGACTCCCAACCTAATTATCTCCGCCCCTTTTTGTTACTTCCGTCTTGTTACCTCCGTCTTCTTCTTCTTTGCACCTCAAAAAAAATATCGCCTCCCAATCGCCTACCCTCTAAATTCACCTGCTTATAATCCTATCACCCGCCTTTCTTTCTTCTTTGATACACAAAGAAACCAGCAACCATTCACACCATCTATATTAAATCCACAATAATATATCCTGATTATTTATTCAGATTAAACGAACCCCAAAGGAAGACATGTATCGAGTTCATCTTCAAGATCTTAAGAGATAAGGTCTCGGGTAGGTTTCTCTCTCTTTGTTTTCCGAGTCTGTCGTGGGAAGTCAAAATGGTTTTTGGGTCGAGTCGAGTTGAGGGTGTTTTTTGGTGTGTGGGTCGAGGGTTATGTTTTGCTGAGTCGAAAGTGTGAGTTTTGAACGAGTGTGTGGGTGGTTTGTGGGTTGAGGGGCCAGGTTGATGTGAGTGAGGGGTTCGAGGGGGAGTCGAGTGTGAGGGAATCGAGAGTCGAGGGTTGAGAGTCGAGAGATTGAGTGTGGGTTTTTTGTAACAGACGAGTCGAAGTGGTAAAGAGTCAAGTGTGTTTGGTGTTAGACGAGGGTGTGGGTGTGGGTGATACGAGAGGTGTTAAGTGTGAGTCGGGTTCGAGTGTGTGAGTCTTCTGAGTTTTGTGTTCGAGGGTGAGTGGTGAGTAAGAGTGTGAGTCTTGGGTCGAGTCTGTGAGAAAGAGTGTGAGTCTTGGGTCGAGTGATGTTTTGGTAACAAATGTTATATCGATTTTCTGTGAAGATTCGAGTCTGGTTGACTTGGTCAGTTGGTTGAGTCGAGTGGTGAAGAGTTCGAGAGTATGCGTTTGTGTGTTCGAAGGTGTTTGTTTGAGTGAGGAGTGAGTGTTGAGTCCGTGGGTGAGGAGACGATGGTGTTAGACGAGGGTTGTTTTTGTAAGGGTCTTTTTGGTCTTCGTTTGAGAGTCGAGGGAGTCGAGTGTGTTTTGAGTTTGTTTAATTTTGGTTCGAGTCTAGTGAGAGAGACGAGGGTGTTTTGGTGTCAAGTTTGTGTATTGTTTCCCGTTATGCTTGAATTTCCTCTTTTTTTTTGATTGATCCGGAATAAACTAGTTGATTCGGAATGTTGATTGATCCGGAATAAACGGGTTGATCCGGAATGTTGATTGATCCGGAATAAACTGGTTGATCCGGAATAAATGCTTTATCCGGAATAACTAGTTGATCCGGAATAACCCACTCGTTCGAAATAAGTTGCTTATCCGGAATAATTCACAAAGTGGTTCATTCGGAATAATCCAAAAAGTGTTCCAGTCGGAATAATGGTTGATGCGGAAAGAAGCTGTTGATTCTGAATAATAAAAAAAAGAAACCGAGGACGGACAGATGGTATAAAAGACAAAAAGGGATCAATGAAGTTGACTATAGATAAAAATTAAAAAGTTAAAATTAAAAAATAAAATACTTAAAAAAAACTTAACAGTAAAACCTTAAAAAATGGAAATAAAAAAAATAAAAATTAAATAGACTTCAATTAAAAACAAAACTTAACAGTTCAATAAAAAAACAAGTTTTAATCAAAAGAAAGATAAAATTTGTTGTTTTTAATCAAAATCCAAGGATAAAAAGATAAAATTAAAAACTTTTAATTGAATAAAAGCCGCAAGATTTGTAAAAATACAAACTTTTTCAAGATTTGATAATAAAAATTTGTGATTTTTGTATAAAATAAGTAAATCTAAAGATTTGACTATGATTTAAAGCATAAAAATACAAAATTTTTAAGATTTAAGCTAGAAAAAATCAAAACCCACCAAAATCAATAAAAATAAAAGCAAGAATAAAACAATCTAACCTTGGCTCTTGATACCAATTGAAGGTCTACGTAAATCTAGGCTTATTCTACATGTTGGATTGGATTGATTCGATGGATTAATGATGAATAAAATATACTCCCTCCGTCCCATTTTATTTGTCCCCCAACAAATTTTTTGTGATTTATGATAGATACATTGAATGTATAGCTTTTGTGTTAAAAAAGACAAGTTTATCCTTTGAATACATTAATAGTTTCCTTTTAAGAAATCAATAACATGGGTAAAACTGGAAAATTAATTAACTCTGACTTCTTATTTAAGAAACTGGACAAAATTTTGGGACAAACTAAAATAGTAGATGAAGGGAGATGAGGGTGTAGAGAGAGAAAGGAGAGAGAAGAGAAGAGTAGAGAGAAAGTGAAATGGAATTATGTGAAATAATGAATCACCAACCCCTCCTAACATGCTAGGAGGGGTATATATAGCCCACTCTACATGTGGGCTATATGGACTATATGATAAATAACTAGATCACGAGCCCAATACATTAATATATCGTTGGAGCGACCGATCCTTCATAAATACGTAAAACGTATTTCCAGCATGAAGGATGTAGAGCAATAAGATCTCTCAAAGAAATAGCACTATCCTCGTCGTCGTCAATAAGAAGAGAACGCTCAAGTTCACGAGTAGCAAGATATTTTGCTTCCTTTTGAGCTTGTTCTTTCTTTCGAATTTCAATGCTTAATCCATTATAATCTTGCGAAAGTTGACTAATCTTAATCTCACAATATCTTTTAAATCCCTCATCAATTATTTCTCCATGAAATCTACGACTTCCCAATTCATTAGTTATATCATTAATCTCTTGATTAATTTGTCTCTTTTCAAGCAACATATCTTCAATGCTCTTTTCAACAACTTCAACATTTCTTTGATTCATTATTTATTGGAACATTAAGTCGTTTAAAATTCTCACTCACGAGAGAAAATTGTTGGGATTGGTCAAAACCGGAGGGAATAGAATTATAGCAAGGACTAGGCTCAAAAAAAATTTGATCTTTCGGTTGACAACAAAAACTCTCGTGAGGACCTCCACAATACTCACAACAAAGATGTTGTTGTGATAAACTCGGTGAATCTTGTGGATAACAATTATCATTAATGTTTTGATTATAGCTTGGTTCTTGCTCGTAATTAAGCGAGAATCGATGCGAATAATTAATTCCAAAATGAGAATTATTTCCACAAAACTCACACGAGGGTGTCTCGTATGTGGGGTGTGGAGGTGGATTGAAATCGAGAGGATTATTTGAAAAATTCGGATTTCCACATGAAGTAATTTCATTACAAGAAGGACAAAATCCAACTCGTATATCGTGACGTAAATCATTTCCACAACGCTCACACGTATACCACCGACATGGTAAAAGACCATATAACGGTTCTCCACACCCTACACAATTGACGAAGGAATTCATGGAAGAATTAAAAATTGGAGGGTGAGGAGAAAAAGAATTAAACATGATAGAGGATTAAGAAGATTATTTTTGGTATTTTTTTTCATAAATCAATCAAAGATTGACAAAAACAAGGAATAAGGATATTTACAATAGAAATAAATTACCCTCGATCGACTTTGAAACGATAGGTGAAAACCTAAACGCCTCGAGGTTCAATAAGTAAATTAAAAAAATAGGGTTTAATACTACTTGAGTTGGCAAACCAATAATCGGTCGTCCCTCTCAATTTACGCACAAGCAAGCGGGGAAACGAGGTGGCACAAAGCACTTAAAAACCTTTTTCCTTAGACGGTCTTTTATAGCTCGTCGCCTTATACCCACCTTATCGTTTGTATAAATCGAGTTCAAACTTTTTATTAGTATTTATCTATTTTGCCTTTTTTTCGTTTTGGATTCGAATACAATAGCTAGGTGATGAAATCCCAACTAAGGTCTTATTTGGAAGTATGTAAATTTATTGTTCTACGTAATACAATATAGTAATCACAAAAAAACACGAAAAACGATACATACTATAATAATAGAAAAATAACAAAACTTTCCGAGGACGGAAAGGGTCTTCAAGTCAACGATCAACAAATCTCACAAAGACGAATCGTACACAAGATCCCCGGCAGTGGCGCCAAATTTTTTTGATGTATCGTGGATTGTATATATTAATTAGATACGTTATAGGGTAAATTAGAAAATTACCTTTAGGAAAAAGTAATAGACTAAAATTACCAAAGACGGATTTAATTAAACACGTTGATGAACCAAGTTCGTTGTACACGAAGATCGAGTGAATTTGAGACGTTTTATTTCGATTTGGACAATTGATTTGAATGGGTATTCGGTTTTTAAACTAAAATTACTCCTACAAATTTTAATCCTAAAGTGCATGAGTCGTTTCTCAATATTTAATTTAAAAGACAATTATATAAAACTATTTAAAATTAAACTCTTTTTTAATAATTATAATCTATTTAAAATTAATCTATTTAATTAAAAACAATTTTACAACTTATTTAAAAATATAAACTAATTAATCTATTTGAAAATTTCCTTTTACTTTTTAATCAAACAAAATCTATTTTAAAACTAATTTTATTCAAAACTAAATTAATTAAAACCTAATTTATTTAAAAACAAATTTTAAATTTCTAAAATTAATAAAATATATTTATATTTGTTTTATTTATTTGTATTTTTCTTAAATTTATTTCAAACTAATTCCTTTTTATAAAAGTTTTAATTAAACAATTTTAATGAATTAAACTAAGTAATTACAATATTTAAATTTTAAAACTAACTTTATATATAAAAACATTTATACATTAGATTAACAATCAAGATATTTAGAGTATATTAACTTCATTAAACGTAATTAAACCACAACATGGGGTTAGACCAGTTGGTTAAGGACGGAAATTGATAAGGGGGAGGTCTCGAGTTCGAGACCCCCGAGTGGCATATTTTTGCTTGATTTATTTTTATTTTAGCTTAAAGTAATAATTAATTACATCAAACAATAATTAAGTTCAATTTCAACTAACAATAACCGCAACTACACAGAATCTTAGATAAAATTAACAGGCATACTAGAATTCAGCATTAAAACTAAGATACAGTACCAAAGCTTAACGAAATCAGATAAGAACAAATATATAACCAAATAAATCATAAACTCAGTACAATCAGGGATCCAAATTAAGCTTTCAGATAATATAAGCCAATCCAGATAATCCCATTCAGTTCATATAACGGAGTACTATAACAAACATACGTACCTCATCATACAATTAATCTGAATGAACATACTCCAATATCAATGCATACTAATACACCATTATCTAACAAATTACCCAACTAGCTTATACTAATAATAGAAAACGCAGCAACTCATATTAAAATGAAAACAAAGCAACCATATAAAAGCATTATTAAAACAGTTAAAATCAAAAATCTTACCAAAGCACACCCACTAAAATTATTCAGCAGTATAAATTTAAACGCACAGCCCAATTAATCAACTACAAAATCCTATGAGCAAACCAAAAGAATCAGATCTATAGATCTAGAATAACAAGTATTCATAACTATACGAACATTTCAACGGCAAAAGCAGATATACCAGCAGAAAGTAATCCCAAATATTCTTATAAACACAGGCAGTTCTATGATGACTACAAAGCAACTATAACAGATTCTTATCAATAAAATATTTGCCAAAAACCACAAATAACACAAATCGATTGAATATAACAGATTCAACTAATAACAATCAAACAAACATCTAAGAACAGTTAAACTAAAACATTTATTCTAGCAGAGAGTATATAAAAAAAATGCAAATAAATGTAAACCGAGCTTAACCATCTTTATGAAGAAACCGTTGATTTAGAAGTCACGCGCTGAGCGGATTTGGACTAAACGATACCGTCACCATAACCACCATCAAACGTCAAGACAAACCACCATTAACTAACATCACGTTCCACCATGAAACTCGAACCAACAACAGTGATTTCGATCAACCGGTAACTTTGTAATTTATCCAGTGGGGATAAACTTTTCCCTTTATTCTCTCTCAATAATCATATAAGCTATTAATAAGCTAAAATGACTATTTTTATCATTCATAACATAGATTAATTATTAGATTATATTGACCTTGAAATTAACAGAGTAAATAAAAAAACGCAAGATGTAATTAAAAACAAACTTTTATTAAACTGAAATAAATTCACATTACACTTTTAAAAAAACAGAGATTACAATTATAAACTAATCTAAATCTAACATTATAAACTTAAAGAAAGAAAAAGGGATGCCTCAAATTACAGATTATAAGGGGTTTTTATAGCCAACCCCCAAGGCTGCTGAGGAGGAGTTTGTTGAGAAGATAACTCATCTTAATCGTCCAATCAGAATCTTTTCTTCTCTTTCTTCCTGGTTAATCATCCAAGGATTGAAAATTGTTCCCTTTCACTTGGATCGCCAGTGTGGCGATCTCTTGTGTTTCTTGTGCTAGTAGACTGCTGAGCTGTCTTCTTTTTATTGGAGGATGATGATTGATGAAGTGTCTCATCCAATCAAATGCTAGGAAAAGGCCACATCACCCAAGTCAACTCCATCTTCAAGCTCCGATTAAGATGGGAATTAACTAAAGCCGCGTGTAAACTCACGCGCATTAATTAATTAAAAGCCCCAAATTGGTTTTGTATTATTTAGGGTTTGGGGAATAGTTGTAGTGTCTGGTTTTTTGAGTGAGGTGAGGGATGAGAGGACTTTGTTATTAACGAAAGAAGTAAATAAATGGGTGTGTGAGATACGGTTTGACAAAAAAAACGTTTATAACTTTATGTTCCATCAAAATGGAAACCTATTGGGCTTTTAAAAACGTCCCATGTTTATTTTACCAAATTGATAATGGGCTTTTGACCAAACTAACTCAATCCGTTTCTTATTAATAGTTATTTGGGCCTTTGATGGGTTAATAACCAAAAGTATATACTTTAAATCCATAAATGGGCTTTTGAGCCCATTAATCCGAACGTGGGACCCACTTAGCCCAAATGCCTTCATAAACTTGAACTTGTGCACAAAATGACTTGATTTTTTGCTTCCTGATCTTTTCTTCAATACTCGTGCCGTTTTTTGCCGGTTTTCGTGATCATCGGTACCTACACACATGAAACGACAAAAACAAATATACAATGCCATTTTTATTCATTTTATGCATTTATTGATCGTTTTTAGATATAAATGATATGAGTAAAATCACTCATATCACTTTTGCACCGCGAAAGTACTTGAGTACCTAAGTATCTACTCATATAGTTTCCTGTAGCAAGAATCAAATACCATGACTAATATAAGTTTGGTATAGGTAAATCCATAAACTAAAATCTAAACACCCTTATTCTTATAGAAAACTAAATTCTAAACACCCTTATTCTTGGTCGGTTACTATCAGATTGAAGTAGCGCACCTGGAAAAGAATGCACCATCGGTTACCAAACAACAATCTACAGTGTTCCCTCTCTCACAAATGGCATTTTTAATGTTTAAACCATTAATTGACTAATTTGTTTAAACACTTAAAATTAGTTTAAACACACAAAACAAACATATTAAAATCACCTCTCAAACTTATTAACTCCATTAATGGCTTAAACATTGAAAACAAATATATCAAAGAAACAACCAAAAATCTATGGTTTTAAACAATTCAAAGATGCAATAAAAGACAACACTCCTAAACAACAACAAATCGAATATCTTTAAATGCAATAAAAGACTACTCCAAGAACATTTCTTATATCCTTAGATGAAATATCTGACTACGCCTAAACGCCACACATACGTATCATACCTAGCCCGACACTTATACTAAAAGGTAAAATCGCCATGGCTGGAAGTATGGAAAGAAAACTTTTTGTGGTAACAGGAAAAATGACTATAAGTTGGTCCTGCTGAGTGTTCTCTTTCGATGCTAATTGAATGCACGACTTATACACTATTAGAATCTGTTTTGTTCACTAGCAATAGAGCAGAGTACATGATTTTAATTATTACATAATAGGAGTAGAAGTTCTGTTTTGTCAAGATAATATTGAGATAAAAACATAGTTTTATTTTTTTTGGGATACAGGTTATGAACAATCGAAAGACTTTGCTCGATGTAAAATCAATACATCAAACACAATCGAAGAGGACATACAAAGGTCCAGCTTCTAAGTGACCACTGTACAGAAAATCAGATGGCTCATAAGATCGATGTGCAAGTCAAACATAATTCCCTTAATACGCACAGAAAAGCCTCAGAAACAGAAAACGAATAAGTCCATTGTTGGGTAGCCAACACAATCCTAAGATCTCCTACATTATCATAAGATCTACAACATAAAAACAGAGGCAAAAAATGACTAAATCTCATTCGTCAATCTACGATATTCGTTGGTATTCACTATTACAGTGCTTCCAAGACAGTAACAACCATTTTGCAAATTCTCATAAAAGGCGCGTGGGCAGCTGTTAGGAGCAAGAAGCCTTGCAACAACTCCCTTTTTTCAGCAGAAGGGGTGTTTGGTTCTTGTTTTAACAGCAACCAAACACTCCTTTTGCAGCATAAGGAGCGTTTGGCGACTGGTTTACCAGCAACTCAACACACCTTTTCAGCAGAAGGAGAGTTTGGCAAGTGGTTTAACAACAACTATTTTAAGAGCTTTTAAGCTTATTAAGATTTGTAAAAGTTGTTCAATTTCTTTTGTAGTAGAGGATCTATAGGAGAAAAAAGATATTTAATTTGTCAATTGCCGTTATACTTTATTTTAAAAAATGCAGATTCTTTTCAATATAATGTTTTTTTTAAATTTAAGAAAATAGCAAGTCTCATTTGACTTCCCAATTCAGCATGCCCGTTGCACTGCATAGATTTAACATCATTCTATGGTATCATTCAAACAACAACATAAAAATATGTCAGCTTGTACCTCATTGTGTTTAGGCATCGACATTGAAAGTAAATAGTGTGAATGCTGGGAGAGAGTCCATTCCAGTCTGACGTTGTCATATCCATACCTGCATAAATGACCAAATAGTCATAAATTTTTTGTTCATTAACGTTCAATCATTGTTAGATGATCAATGTAAATGTGGGAAAAGGAAAAATGAAAATATCGAGTAAAGGAATGGTTAACATTACTTTCGCTGATTTCTTTTGAGGCCATTCTTTAGCAAACGAAGAAGCATAACTCGGTCTCTTATTAGAAGGACCTGTGTTTTCTAAAGTGTAGCCTGTTTATTTTTCAATAAACATAGTAAAAGCGGCTCAGATTAACTGATGTGGTGCTTGCGCATAGTAGGCTCAGATAGGACGCCTTTCAGGGATAACCAGACACGTACGACATGGCTGCATCCTCAAGGGTTGTCCCGCCAAGGTCCGTAGACTCTTAGGTTTAACCCAGGCTGTTTGAAGGTCATCACAGCCACGTGTACTCATCACATGCCGCAACCATAGGTGTCCCCAAACAGATTGCATAAAAAAGTCCCAAAAAATAAGCTCATTCAGTGTGGCTTATTTTAAAAAATTGAGCTAGAACAAACAATTACCACAAAGGAGAAACCGCTACCAGATTATATGATGTCATTGTTGGGGCTGTGGAGGTTGCTGAATCGAGCAATGCTCGCATTCTGTCATCCTTCCATTTTCCGCAAGAACAAAACATAGTCAAAGGATCATCACAGCCAACGAAACTCAAATATCCACAGAGCTTATTACGCCGGGAAAAAGAACCAGTAAAAGCACCTTTTTCTTCATCGCCGGGAGTTTAGATTTTAGGGTATCCAACCCACCATGGCTATAAACACTACTTTGTGATGCCCTGCCAAGACACGGGTCGCATAAGCTGTCCACTTTGTATAAACAAAGTCGTTTGTTTTTGTAGCTTCTTAACTATATGATTATGTATAGCAAAAACATCAAACATTATTAGGGCATCGTATGTACAATTAATCTAAGAGGGTGTTTGTTTCAGCTTATATAGCCGATTTAAGGCTTATTTCAGTTTGGGCCTATGTTTCATAAGCTCACTTTTTATTACTTATTTTGAAACGTTTCAGCTTATATAAAGTTCTACTATATTATAATAAATTTATACATGTCGATAAGTTTGAAAATAAGCCACAACAAATAGGCTTAAGAAACATAAGCCCAAAAGCTAATAAGGCATAAGCCGGCTATATAAGCTCAAACAAACACCCCATCAATTCTCAATGCACAACTAATCCAAATAGCCCAAATCTTATTAGGCATTCGTAATAAAATCAATATATTAAGCATAATTTTAAAATTTGGTGAATATAAAAAAAAGCGGTGTCTCTAAATCCCTAAGCCATATATAAGTTTCAGCTGATGACCATAAGTCCATAAACCCTTGTCTGAAACTAAACATAACATAACTCTAATTCGATCATGTCTATCCTGGAAACCATATAAATATCATAAAATTGTAAAGCATGAATGATCTAATACAGAAATACCTATTTTTAGCATAAACCATACTTTAGTATTCATTTTCATGGTAAAAGAGACGAAAAGAAAAAAATACGCAAGCACTTGAGACCAAAAAACAGAATCTAAAAGTACCCCTAAATTAAGAAAAGTCCCAAATTCGGTCAAAGCCCTAATATCAAAATTAAATTTTTATATAAGTATAATGTTAATAATTAACGTACCTGAGTGATATAAGTGGAATAAAAATGACCACAAAAAGCATTGATCATATGAACCATGTCATAATCACGTCTGCCGCTTTAAAAAAGAAACGAACTTTTTGAAACAGCAAACTCACCATCTTCATCCATTCTACAACACCCTTATCCCTTACTCATCCCCTCCTCATTCTGTCAATCACACCATCAAACGCCATAAATTAGGGTTTCTAAAACCCATAAAAAAGCACGATTGACCAATCACTAGTCACAATCGAAAGAGATCAAAGAATCAAAAAACAACATCGCCAACGAACCAACAACGTCGCACATCACACAGCGGCAACGAAGAGGTATGGGCAATGCAGCCGTGTTGTTGGTAGATCAGATCTTGATTAAATCATATATATTCATCAAAATCAAAATTATTGGGGTTATTTGGGATTCAGATGGGAGGGTGGGATTTGTGTGGGTGTAATTTGTGTGTGTGGCATATATAAACCCAAACTTTAATCAAAGGGCAAATTAAATTAATTACCAAAGGCTGTTTAATGAAGGGACATGGATCAAGGGGCAAACAAGCATCGATTGCAACAAGAGAGGGAAAACGGAACAGCAAGCGAACGGTGTGCGAGATGTATGTGTAAAGATTGTGAGGGAGATGGATGTATGTGAGAGGGGAAAAAGCATAGTTTATGCGGTATGTGAGGGGGTCACTGTTCCTATGAAAACGTGATTCCCCTCTATTATTATAGATACAATAGAGATTAGAAATGATTAGTTAATTTATGTTTTGATTATAATGGTAAAGAAAAAAATGGTCATGACTATTTTTTCATGTTTTGATTATAATGGTAAAGCAAAAAAATGGTCATAACTATTTTTTTAATTATTATTCAAGATAAATTGAATTTTTTTAGAACAAACATAAATAATAAGGTGGAAATTTTTTTGAAACAAAAACGCTATATAGTTGTTGTGATATTCACCTAAAACCTAATGTTATCTTGATAAAGAAAAAAACAATTAAAAACTCTTTGAAACATAAACCCAAAAATTACATTTAAAACGGCTAAAACTTAAAAATAACGTAAAAAACCGAATGTAAAACTAATAATTTGATTCTCTTATATTAAAATACTTAAGTTTATGGTTATAGCATAGAAAAAAACCTACAAAATACATATAATCTTTAGATATTATTTTTTGATCACTTCTCAGAAAATATACCCAGACATTTCTATTCTAACTTATTATTTTCATTATTGAGTTATTAAAACATAATCAACTCTTTGATCAAAAAAATATCGACTTTCTCTCACATGAGATATTACACAAACAAATAGAGGATCCCAGTTTTGATAGCCAAGCTCCGTTATTATGTCATTTTACGATACAATTTATGTTTATCTGGATACCAAATTTAGTTTGGATATTGTGTGACTCATCTCTCCCTTTCATTTTTACTTCATTCAATGAATGATATTAATTTTCAGTTTACACCGCATGTTTTGGTCTTTTCTCATGGCGATTGTATAAAGTTTTTTTATTAAATAACTCATTTATTTTCACACATAATTGAATTTTTTGTTTGTCTATATTTTCTCTCTATAAACCTATCCATCGTAACAATAAATTCATCTTATTATCTTATCACAACTTAAATTCATCAATCGATCATCTAATCATCTTGTTCTTCAATTTGTTAACATCATGTTTGTATATGTTCTTGAGATCTATTATTTTTATCTTTTTAGCTTACTTTATGTGTATAAGCTTACTACTTTGTCATTATCAATTTATAAGCTTTTAGTTTATCTTATATTGAACAAACTATCAAACTGAATTGATCTTAACAATAAGCTAGCTTATTAGGTGATTTATGTGAATAAGTAGCTTATTGTGAATAAGATAACTCATGTGAATAAGAAGATTCAAGTGAATAAGCTTATGAACTAGAGGAGATGAGAGTTATGGAATAAGTGTATGAATTACATAAGAGTTATGTGAATAAGTGTATGATATGTGATTAAGCTAATAAATGAGAGAAGAGTCATGAATAAACTAGATTATTAGTTTATTTTGGTGAATTATCAAGTTTTATAAATATGAGATTTGTGAATAAGCTTATGTCAGTGCGAATAAGCTCTATTATTAGGCACTTTATGTTTTGAACAACTTATTATTTAGCCGTTGATTTAATTATATTTTTGATGTAAGCTGAATTAAGTTTGATATATCATATATGATAAATATATCATATGTGATAAATATATCATATATGATATATTAGGTATCATATATGATGTATCTAACAAACCACAAGAAAAAAATTGACTTGTAGTACAAATTTCCACATAATCTAACTCCTTTATAAAACATTTTGATATGTTATTAATAGAATACTTGAATTTTCAACTTACAACATTAATAACACATGGTACAAGCAAAATAAGCTTACCTAACAAAAATAGAAACTTGAAACATTGAATTGTAACCAGGGAATTAAATAATATATTTAAAATACCACATCGCCCCATTTTACAATAAATATAACATATGGTACAAGTAATATATGCCAATGTAGTTAATATACTTTAGTTATTACAACAAGTAATAATCATAAGCAAAAAAAACGTATATGAACTTGCAAATCCAGGAAAATTGATTAACTATCGTCAACCCATATTGTTGGGAATTATTTGTAATGTGTCAAGTACCATTGGTATAAGTATAAGTATTGTTTGTGTTGGCAAGTACCATTAATGTTAACGTGGTACATAGTAAGTACTGTTAGTGTAGGTACAAGTACTGCTATATTAATTAGGAAGAATATATCTTTGTAAAAGATATGTCATAGTTGTAGTTAGTGTATATATCTTATGTGATATACTTAATAGTTTAGAATATTCATAATATATCGTGTGTGATATACTTATCTTTATAGAATATTCTAAAGGTTCTAGGGTTCCTTACTCTATAAAAGGAACATAGGTATGATGAGTTCATTATACCTTATTCAAGAAGATTAATAAGATAATCAAATAGTTAAAAGTAATTATGTTCTTCTTTTCTTTATAAGTTAGATTCCGCATAACTTATTTGGTTGAGTAAGAGTTCTCAAAGTGTTCTAGTTTGATTACAAACTATTATACTAATTCTTAGCAGAATATAGATCCATTCAAAGGGATCAACAAGTGATATCAGAGCTTGTTAGAAACTCTGAATAAGAAGAACACAACCCTAAAATCCCCACTCATACTAAAATCAATGTCTCAAGCCGGTGATGACCCTCACATGCAAGAAATTCCAGATCCTAATCCCATACCACATGGATAACCTCAAGTTGTGCATCCTGCACCACCACAAGGTGTTCAAGCCATAGATGTTGTAGTTACTTCTACAACTATACCTTCTTCTCATACTCTATCTTCTGCCAAACTCCATGTTCTCAATAGTGATAACTATGAGACGTAGGCTATGCAGATGGAACATTAATTGAACCACACATATCATACTTTGTGGCAGGTTATCAAGAATGGGAATACACCTAAGAAGTTGCATTGGTTACCTGATGGTACATATTATGCTTTACATGCTGTGACTGCTGAAGAGGTACAAGCAGAGATCAAAGAAAGAAAGGTTAGAACTGCTTTGGCTATGACACTTTCAGAAGACATCTTACCTAGCTTTCCTCACTACAAGGATGCAAAGGCTATGTGGGATGACATCAAACTTAGATTTGGAGGCAATGACAAGTCTAAGAAGATGAAGAAGATTGTTTTGAAACAAGATTTTGATAACTTCTCAATTTCTAATACAGAAGGGATCCATAGTGGTTATGGAAGGTTCAATAAATTGCTTATTCAATTGGCACTTTATGGACTAATAATTCCTAATGAAGAAGCCAATCTAAAATTCTTAAGAAGTGTTCCACAAGAATGGAAAGCAATGGCTATGCACTTCTTCACAAGGGATGATCTGGATACAACCCATTTTGATCATCTCTATAACAATCTTAGAGTTTATGAGATAGATGTTAAAGGCATTGAAGTGACCAAAGAAGCAGCAGAAACAACAAAGTCTAACTTGGCTTTTGTGTTAGAAGGTGATATGAGTGTATTTACTCATATCATTAATAGCTTAAAACAATGAAATATTGCACAAAATGTATCATATATGCCTTGGATATGCTTGTTTGTTGTTTGAATGTGTGTAGGTACCAAATTCACGAAAATCGATGAAAACCGACACGAGATTGATGAAAAAGATCATAGAAGCCAAAATCGAGCTCGACATGAGTGGATTTAATAAATTGTCGAGTTATTAGCCAAGTGGGTCCCACAATGGGGTAAATGGGCTTAAAAGCCCATTTAAAGGCTAAGTTAATAATTTGAGGAGTTTAAAGATCCATTAAAGGCCCAAAGTGAGTGTTATGTTCGGATGGAATGGAAATATTAAACATCATTGGGCCCAAGCCCAAATTGATGGAATAAATAAACGAAAGTGGGCCTTAGGGTTTCTTGTTAAAACGTGTGTAAACATGTTTACTTTAAATAAACAAATAAAAACCACGCATCTCATATTTATTTACTGCCATAAAACCGATTGCTCACCAAATTTTATCCCACTCACACATTTTTGATCTCACACGTCACTCATCTCTTCACCACAAATAAAACAAACCTTCCACTCACTTTTTTATCCTCCACTCATTCACTTTTATTTACATCACGTTTTCTCTCACTCAAATAAATAAAATTCATTCGATAGAAACTAGGTGAAAACCTTTCTTCCCCACCCTAAAACCAGGCACCCAAAGTCACTGTTCCCATTAACCCTAGCCAGTAAAAAGTGAATCAATTAAAGGGCTTTTCATGTATTTAATTAATTCAAACCAAGGGGATTAAAACCCCCATGGTTTAAGGAAGAGAAGGTGTGGAACGAAAGTGCTACGTGGTTAATTTTGATTTGATGCTACACATCATTCCACCTAATCCCACCAATCAGAGCGCTTGAAAGAAGCACAACTAGCACACGGATGCCACGTTGGCAATCCGTGTGCTATTGTGAATCATATCCACCATCCGATTGAAGAATGTTGGAAACTCACTTTATGTGACGACATTTAAGAATTCCCGTTAGTTATCATAGTCACGCACATTTAGACTAGACTAGGCTCTTTGTATAGTTTAGGTTGTGTGCGTGACTATATATACCCCTCCTTAGCTTCCAAGGAGGGGTGTTGATTTATTTTGTTCATTTTGAGGAACACACACACTTTTACTCTCAACCTCTCTTTCTCTCTCTCTAAGCCAACAATGGCTTCCACCACCATTTACCACCACATTAGACCACCAGATCTATTTTAGCTTTTCTACATTTGGCATCAGAGCCTCGGTTTTATCCTTGGATCGTGTTTATATAGTCGATTTGGTGGTCTAATTCATTCTTTGAGTCTCGTTATATTATTACTGTCCATTTTTTTATCACAAAATTTTTGTCACGTCATGATTTTTGTGTCCACCCATCCATTCAGTCACACGTTTTTGGGGTCTTAATATATTTATTTGTGTCTCGGTTACATCATCATCTTCTTGGTCAAAGTCTTATCACATATGGTCACATCTTTCTGGGTTTATCTTTCTGGGTTTATACAGTTAGAAAAGGACAAAATGTGCAGTTCCACCTTTTTCGGGTCATTCAAAACCCTTTTCTGATTGTACTTTCAGATTGGGTATTCAGATTGGCCTTTTCAGATTGGGTTTCAGATTAAACTTTCATATTGGATTTCAGATTGCCTTTCCGATTGTACTTTCGGATTGGTCATTCCGATGGGGTGTATGCTTAATTCCGATGACTTTCTGATTGACTTTCCGATGGGATTCACTTGCAGGACATTACTTTGACTCATAAAACAAACATTCCGATTGGATTGTTTTTTACATTCCGATTGGACTGTTTTTGTTAAAGACTTGTGAACAAAAATGTGACTTAATACCAAAATCAACCCAACCGAGTCAACTCGGTAATTACCGAGTTGACTCAGATCACTCACTGAGTCGACTAAATCATTCCAACCTTTTATCTCCTCAACACCAAATCTAACTAAGCCATTCGTCTCCTAATCCCATCAATTCTAGACTCGACTCACAACATATATAACCAATCTCATATTCGTAACACTTTGAAAGATCCTTTTAAAGATCTTGTAAGTTCGAAATATATCTGCATCGATCTGTGTTTCTATACGAATCAGAATGAAAAGAACTCAAACTAGAAAGTTTAGTTCTTGTTTCTCCCGATTCGAGAATAGACTCGATACACACAAACTAAAATAACAACATGCATGTCATGATCTTTTTAGATCTAACACGAGCTCATCATCACATATCTCAGTTTATATTCGGACATCATTTAATATTCGAAATTAATGAAAGATTGATAACAAGTTTGTTTCAATCAACTCAATATTTCGTTTTAAAAACACAATCGAATTAAACATAAACACCTACTTGAGATCCCTTTACAAGATCTTGAAGACCAGTAATCATTCGTGCTTAGTAGATGAATAGTAAGAATAAATGGTCTTCGTGGGTCAGAGGTGTATTAATCGTGGATAATTGAGGCGTGATGATTTGTATGTAGTTTATAGAAGTTTGGATGATCTAACCGGTTTGAAGAAAAGGAAGAGATTTGGAGATGATTTTTGTTTGGTTTGTGTGACAGAAGGATTGGAAGGGACGGAGGATTCGAGGTGTGTTGGGAGAGATGAAGATGGAGTTTGGTGAGGCGTTATTTAATAGGTGAGAGAGTTTGGGGGACGGTGAGTGTTAGGTGAGATGAAGTTGTGTGAGTGATTTTAGGGTTTGCCCCATTTAACTGAGTTATAACCAAAATTTGATGGACCGGGTTTCTACAATTGGGGCCTCACTTTATTTGGTTATAATCTCATTTTGGGCTAAGACATGTGAATTGGGTGGATTGGACCGGCTGAAAAAATGTGATGGATTCACATTCTTTGATTTGATCCGTGGACTTTTACTTATATACACATAATTTTTTTAACAATTTTTTAAATAAATTTTGTGTATTAAGTTATAATTCGGTCGTCATCGGGTCGAGACTAAAAGTGACGAGACATTATTAAGGAGAATGGATGCTCAAACAAACAAATTCCTTTTTTGAATTTGTAGTTTTTTTGTTGCATTTGTGGTACTTTAATTATTTCTTGACACTGATGGGCTGACGAGAAATGAGACGCGACAAAATGAAGTGACAAATGTGACAAGAATTTATTTTGATGAGACCAAGAAAAATGGGCGATTTTTTAGTGGCTTCAGATTTTGTTTGATCGGGTATTAATTACGTGACGATTGAAGACGGATTTTTCGAAGGCGTGTATTTATTTTATCTTTTACTAGATAACTTGCTCGTGCTTAATCCTAGAATGAAGACTTGGTTATCTGGTTTCCGGGTTCGGGGTGGATGGTTGATGACTCGGATAACTATCACTTAAAGGGGTTACATTGTTGTACTCAGTGTCACGCGCTTAGTCGACGTGGATAATTTCAAGAGGTGTTGTGCTTATAGACTTCTTCAGTGATGCATTGAGTACTTAGAGATTTCTCCACCGTTCTTCATTCAACAATAGTGCAAGCTTAAGTCACAAGATCGAAGGATTTTTATTCAGCTTCACGTTTGATGTATCCGGTTCATTCTTTCAGTGGTCACTTCAAATTGCTTTCACGTGGAATGGTAAAGGTGGCCTTGGAGAGTTTATGAGAAGAGATTTTCGATCAACAGCTGATTCTCACAAAGAATATAATTCAGCTTATTTATTATTCTCACGAGATTTCAGGTTCATGTGCGTACAATTTATTGATGGTTCCGAGTTTCGAAACCATCAAGGGGGAAGAAGAAGACACATTGAACACACAACGAGTACACGTGATGAACTTCATACCTTCTTTTGATTTGAAGATATTCCGGGATGACTTTTGTCATAGCCGCAGAGAAAATCAGTGTTTTAACTCGTGTCGTTATCAATCTCCAAACGGTACACTACTGATTCGAGGTTTAATTGTTTGATTGTTGCAATTAAACATCATCATTATCCTATATGCATTCCCGGGACTTAATTGACTCTGGTGCATCTCCGGAAGAAGACGTGTGCATTTCCGGGACTTAATTGACTCTGGTGTTACGATGTCAACTTCATGAATGGGATAAAGTGTCCACTTCAGTATTTGAGCTTCATAATTGGGATTGATTTACCTTCTTCAACTATGTGGGGGAAGAAGTGTCTTGATTCTTTCTGGTATGCATAACTTGAATTCTCAGGGGGAAGAAAAATTCAGAAGAATTATTCAAGCGTGAGATGAAAAGTTGTTGATCTACTTGGGGGAAGCTATTTAAAATGCTTCTACATCAAGTTTACGTGGCATGAATTAGGGGGAAGCTAATTCAGAAGCTTCTCCTTAACCAGAAGTGTATGGGTTACTTAGCTCGTGCCGTTACAGTATTTCTTCTACAAGTTACTTTAAAGATGAGTCGTTTTGAAGACGAAGGCCTCAGAAGACTTCATCAGCATTGGATGCTTCATGAAAGCTCTTGTTCTTAATTATTTAGTACTTGTTAGGAAGAATATTGTAAGGAATTCTACACGTCGTCCCATGGGGGAAGATTGTTGGAAACTCACTTTATGTGACGACATTTAAGAATTCCCGTTAGTTATCATCGTCACGCACATTTAGACTAGACTAGGCTCTTTGTATAGTTTAGGTTGTGTGCGTGACTATATATACCCCTCCTTAGCTTCCAAGGAGGGGTGTTGATTGTATTTTGTTCATTTTGAGGAACACACACACTTTTACTCTCAACCTCTCTTTCTCTCTCTCTAAGCCAACAATGGCTTCCACCACCATTTACCACCACATTAGACCACCGGATCCATAATTGCTTTTCTACAAAGAAAGAGAAAGAAAATAGAGATCAAAGGCTGAGAAGAAGAAGGAATATTCCAAGAAATATCCGAATATTCGCACCAACAAGCCATTGGGGAGGCTATAAAAACCCCCATTATTTCCTTGTAATTCATCTTTTCTTTTACCTTAGAGTTATTATGTAGAATTAGTTTTAGACCTAATCTTGTATTTCTCTTTATCTAGTTTTGTAATGTTACTGGAAAAATTAATAAAAGTTCAGCCAGTTTCTTTTACATTCGTGTCTAATTTTCTATTTACTTTTACTGTTAAAATTGATTTACAAATTTAGTTTTATAACTGATTTACATTAATAATATTTAATATGTTAAGTCTGAGCTAATTAATAACTCAGATTTAATATAAGAGGTAAAAGTTCGATATAATATTTTCCCTACTGGAAAATAATCACAAAAAGTTGATGAATCGATTATCGTTTGCTGCTATTACTTGGTGGTTCGAGAGGTAAATAGTAAATGGTGGTTGCGGTTTACGGTTCTTAAGGTTGCTCAGCGCACACCTTCTTCTCAAAGGTTTCGACAAAAGGTGAGTCTCGTTTTTTATTTTTGTTTGTTTAATTTATGTTTAGTTTGTATGCTGAATAATGTTTGATAGTTTTATATGTTAGAAATAAAGTTACAGATTGATTTTATATGATATAGCATATTGATTTGTTAGTTTTTAACTGTGCCGTTTTATGTTTCATGTTAGAATGTTTATCAGATTTTTAAGATTGTGAGATGAGTTTGGATGTTAAAGTTACTAGATCTGCTTAGTTTAATAGGTTATGGATATACTGCTAGTATTTTCAGTTTGATGATTTGATAAAACTGCTGCTATAGATTTTTGTAAGAATGAGTAGAAACACTTGAGATCTGTTGAGATTTATAATATGTGTAGGATCTTTATAAGATTGCTAGCTGCTTAATGTTGGGTGTAGCAGATCTCTTGCTTAATTGTAGCTAGTAATTCGATATACCTGTTTGGCTTGCCTGAATTGATTTGGTTTGATCGAGACTGAGTTTTCGTGATTTAGATATGCTTGTTCTTAGATAGTCGCCTTAGTCTTTTAATGAGTGATAGTTAGTCTGCTTGTTTGTGAGATTTATCATTTTTTGCTTAATCTGATATTGACTTGTTCTTGAGTCTGTATTTACTGAAGATTTGCATGTTGTTTTTAATCTGTATATTTGTGAGTCTGATGCACGTTTTTTTATTTTTACCTACATGTTTAAATTGAAAATCTTTTGTATGACTGAAATTGAGTGATGTTCTTATTGTTTTGCTGATTTTTATTGTTCACGTATTAGCTTATCAGATTTAACTTATCTGATAAGCACATTTGAGCTGTTTCCTAACAGTTTTTAAGCAAATAAGCTTGTCCAAAAAGTCACTCCTATGACTGGGTATTCTTATCTGTCTAAAAAGAAATTAATCCAAAAAATAATGTCACATGTGGGTCTCGAACTCGACACCTACAGTTTGTATGTACAGAGTGATAGCCACTTGAGCTATTGGCTCTTTTGATTATTATTTCAGGATACTCATTTAATATTGAATAGTAGTATTTTGGCAGAGTTTTTACTTATTAACTTTTATTTTCTTTTAATCCGATTCTTTTTAATAAATTTTTAATTAATTTTTATAATAGTAAGCTTTAGTTAAATAATAAATAAAATAGATTAAACATAAAAATAAATAAAAAATGTTTTTATTAAAAGTTTAATTAGGTAATTTTTATAATTATATTTTAAATATTAAGTAAAAATAGTTTTTAAATTAGATTTGTTTTTAAGAAATTTGTGATAAAGTAAATTAGTTTTAAAAGCTTAAATAGATTTTTAAATAGATTAAAAGTTATAAATTTTTTTAAATTTGAATGAAGGCATTCCTCCCTCACATGCATTTGCAACAGATTCTAAATAGACTATATTTTTATAGATTTTTAATTAGTTTAATTTTTAAATAGTGTTAATTTTTAAGTAATCAATTGTTTGTAGAATTTTAAAATAGGCGGGATTTACGATTCATGAACTTTAGGTTATTATTAAATAGCTTAAAACTTTGTAGATTTAATTGTAGTTTAAAAACCGAAAACCAATTCAAATCGATTGTCCAAATCAAAGCAAAACGTCTCAAATTCATAAGATCTTCGTGAACAACGAACTCGACTCACTCACGCGTTTAATTGAATTCGTCATTGGTATTATTAGTCTATTACTTTTTCCTAAAGGTAATTTTCTAATTTACCCTATAACGTATCAAATTATCACTATACACATCCACGACACATCAAAAATTTTGGCGCCGCTGCCGGGGATCTTGTGTACGATTCGCTTTTGTGGAGATTTGTTGATCGTGGATTTGAAGACCCTTTCCGTCCTCGGAAAGTTTTGTTATTTTTCTATTATATAGTATGTATCGATTTTCTCGTTTTTTGTAAATAATATATTGTATTACGTAGAACAATAATTTTAAATACTTTTCAAATAAGCCTTAGTTGGGATTTCATCACCTAGCTATTGTATTCGAATCCAAAAAAAAAAAGGCAAAATAGATAAATACTAATAAGAAGTTTGAACTCGATTTATACAAACTATAAGGTGGGTATAAGGCGACGTGCTATAAAAGGCCGTCTAAGGAAAAAGGTTTTTAAGTGCTTTGTGCCACCTCGTTTCCCCGCTTGCTTGTGCGTATATTGAGAGGGACAACCTATTATTGGTTTGCCGACTCAAGTAGTAATAAATCTTATTTTTTTTGTTGTTGTTTACTTATTGAACCTCGAGACGTTTAGGTTTTCACCTATCGTTTCAAAGTCGACCGAGGGTAATTTACTTCCATAGTAGTTATCCTTATTCCTTGTTTTTTATCGATCATTATTGATTGAGCAATACCAAATAAAATACCAAAAATAATCTTCTTCTTGTCTAATTTCTTTTCTTCAATCCTCTAAATTCTCGTCTTTGTAGTGTATGCAATTAATTTCTTCTCGTCTTGTGATTGATTTTAATAGGCTTGAAAATATTCCTCGTAGAAATAGAAATCGTCAACAACGAATAGTGGAACCCGAGCTTCCACCTATTGTTGTAGAGATGGCCGATAACCGAACAATGGAGGAATTGCTCCGTGCACCCACCGAAGGGTATGGGGAAGCAATCGTTGGGCCGGCTATTTTGGCGGATCATTTTGAGATTAAGACGGATCTTGTATCGCTCATTCGTGCCGACCTATTTCGTGGCAATGAGATCGATAGCCCGCATTCTCACATACGGAATTTTAATCGAATTACCTCGACTCTCAAGTTTAGAGATGTGCCGAATGACGTGATTAAGCTCATGCTTTTTCCGTACTCGCTCGAGGGTAATGCTAAGCTTTGGTATGAGAAAGAACCACCGGGTTCGATCTTAACTTGGGATGATTTAGTGTCAAAGTTTATGAATTATTTCTTTCCACCGTCCAAGACAACACATTTTAAGAACAAGATCACTAGATTTGAACAAAAAGTGCATGAATCGTTTGGGGTTGCATGGGAAAGATTTAAAGATTTGTTGAGACAATGTCCACACCACGGTTTCTCGGAATTGCATCAAATAAATACTTTTTATAATGGGCTTAATATGATTGAAAAAGATTCTTTAAATGCCGCCGCGGGTGGTAATCTTTTAAGAAAAACACCGAGAGACGCATGGAGAATAATTGAGGATAAGTCTAGAGCACAATATTCACGAAACACACCGGTTGTTTCCAATGTGAATCCCAAGATTGCTAGATTGGACTCTAAGATTGATAGTGGATTTGCGACTTTGTTGAGTGAGATTAGGAAGAATCCTCATGGATCTATTAATATGGTTGAGAGTTTTTGTGTATCATGTGGTGGAGCACATCCTAATTATGCTTTTTTAAACACGGGTTTTGATCAAGCTAATGCTTTTGCCACGACGGGAACTTATGGCTCCAACGGTCAAGTTCCTCGTCAAAATCATGTTGCTCCACCGGGTTTTCCACCGGTTCAAAATAGGTACAACAATGGAAACAATGGGAATAATTTTAACCGTGGTAACCAAGGGAATTATAATCAAGGAAATGGTTTTAATGCTAATCGAAACAATCAAGGTTTTCAAAGCAATAATCAAAATGATTTGTCAAGCCACATTAACGAGGAAAGTTTAAAAGCTTTTCAAAATAACATTCAAGGACAAATGGCAACTTTGAAAAATGAGTTTCAAAATACGATTAAAGGGCAAAACAATAAGATTGAGCTTAATCAACAAAGACTTGAACAAAACCAAAACTGTTTTGAGCAAAGATTAGAGCAAAGTCAAAGTCGTATGCAACAAATTTAGAACAAGGTCAAAATAAATTGCTTTCGATGTTTGAATCGTTTATGACCAAACCTTCCTCGTCTTCGGGTTGCTTACCTAGTAATACCATTCCAAACCCGAAGGGTGAGATGAAATCCATAACCACACGTAGTGGGAAAGCTTTAGACGGACCTTTGCTTCCACATGTGAGTACCTCTCCGGTGAGGGAAGTGGAGCAAGAACCCGAGGTGGTTAAAGAAAAGGAAATTCCTATTCCACCAAAGGTAGACCAATTGCCTATTCCGGAACCCGAGCTTCCAAAGACTAAACCCACACTACCCTAACCTTCAAGACTTACCAAAGAGAAGCTCCGCGAAAAGACCAATGCTCAAGTTTCTACGTTTCTAGATGTGTTTAAGAAAATGTATATTAATCTTAGTTTCGCAGATGCATTGCTTAGCATGCCTAAGTTTGCTTCTACAATTAAAAGGTTGATGAATGATAAGGAGAAGTTAGTTGAAGTATCTATCTCTTTAAATGAAAATTGTTCCGCGGTTCTCTCTAAAAAGCTTCCCAAAAATCTTGGAGACCCCGGTCAACTTTTGATACCATGTGATTTCCCTAATATGGAAGAATGCTTAGCATTAGCCGATCTAGGCGCTAGCATTAACTTGATGCCTCTTTCCGTGTGGAAAAGGTTATCACTTCCCGAGCTTTCACCTACTAAGATGACTATCGAGCTAGCGGATCGATCGATCGCCTTTCCAAAAGGTATAGCCGAGGACGTATTAGTCAAAGTAGGAAAGCTCATTTTTCTGGCGGATTTTGTGATTTGTGATTATCCGGAAAATTCTCGAGTGCCTCTTATTTTGGGAAGACCGTTTTTGAATATGGCTAGTTCTTTAGTTGACATGAGAGAGGGAAAGTTGACTTTACGTTTTGATGATGAAAGTATCACTCTTAATGTTGGTAACATCTCGAAGTTTTCTTCCGAAGACGACGAGGAATCAATCAATCAAGTCGATGTGATTGATGTTGCTAGTGGAGAGGCTTCACAAGATATGCTTGGTTTTTCGGATACTTCTAAAAGTGGCAATCCCACTTCATCGAATCCTATTATCTCTTCGGCTAAGCCTCCACTCACTCCATTTGAGGGAGGTGACTTCGTTCTTGAAGAGCTAGAGAATAATGGTTATTCAAAAATCGAGAAGGAAATTGATGATTACCTTAGCACACCATTTGATCCTAGTGAGTTTGATTTTGAGAATTTTGATCCCGAGGGAGATATTGCGTTGATTGAAAAATTGTTGAATTTGGATCCTTTTGAATCACCACCTATGGAACTAAAAGTTGTGAATGAAAATGTGATTAAAGTAAAAACATCTATTGAGGAAGCACCCGAATTAGAACTTAAGGAATTACCCACTCATTTAGAGTATGCTTTTCTTGAAGGATCGGATAAGTTACCGGTGATTATTGCTAAGGGATTAAAGGAAAATGAAAAGGATGAGCTTATTAAAGTGCTTAAGAAACATAAACGGGCCATTGCATGGAAAATCTCCGACATTAAGGGTATAGATCCCAAATTTTGTACTCATAAAATTCTAATGGAGGATGATTATAAACCCGCTATCCAAAACCAAAGAAGGGTCAATCCAAAGATTCATGAGGTGATCAAAAAGGAAGTCACTAAACTTCTAGACGCCGGAATGATCTACCCTATCTCGGATAGTCCATGGGTTAGCCCCGTGCATTGTGTTCCAAAGAAAGGAGGAATGACGGTTGTTACTAATGAGGATAATGAATTGATTCCTACTAGACTTGTGACCGGTTGGCGTGTTTGTATTGATTATAGGAAACTTAATGATGCCACTAGGAAGGATCATTTTCCATTATCTTTTATGGATCAAATGTTAGAGAGACTAGCGGGGAATGAATTCTATTGCTTTTTGGATGGATTTTCCGGCTATTTCCAAATCCCCATTGACCCTCGTGATCAAGAAAAGACCACATTAACTTGTCCTTATGGAACATTTGCCTATCGTCGCATGCCTTTTGGACTATGCAATGCTCCGGGGACGTTCCAAAGGTGCATGATGGCCCTTTTCCATGATATGATCGAGAAAACCATGGAAGTCTTCATGGATGACTTTTCGGTTTTTGGGGAATCTTTCACTTCATGTCTCTCTAACCTTGAAAGAATGTTGCAACGTTGTTAGGAAACAAATCTTGTGCTTAATTATGAAAAATGTCACTTCATGTGCAAAGAGGGAATTGTGTTAGGTCATAAGATCTCTAAGGCCGGTATTGAGGTTGATAGGGCTAAAATCGACGTGATTGCCAAATTGCCTCCACCCACCACCATTAAGGGAGTAAGGAGTTTTCTCGGCCATGCCGGCTTCTATCGTCGTTTTATACAAGACTTCTCTAAGATAGCTCGGCCTATGACCCATCTTTTGGAAAAAGAGACTCCTTTTATCTTTTCGGATGAGTGTATTCAAGCCTTTGAGATGCTTAAAAAGAAGTTAACCGAATCTCCAATTTTAGTTGCCCCGGATTGGGATCTACCTTTTGAAATTATGTGTGATGCTAGTGATTATGCGATAGGTGCGGTTTTGGGGCAACGTAAGCTAAAACACTTCTTGCCTATACACTATGCAAGTAAGACTATGACGGATGCTCAAACAAAGTACACTACAACGGAAAAGGAGTTACTTGCCGTTGTGTATGCTTTTGAAAAGTTTAGACCATATCTCGTCTTGTCTCAAACCATAGTGTATACAGACCACTCGGCTATCAAATATCTTCTTAATAAACAAGATGCTAAGCCGGGGTTGCTCTGGTGGATTCTCTTCCTTCAAGAATTTAATGTCAAAATTCTAGACAAAAAAGGAGCTGAGAATCTCGCGGCCGATCATTTATCTCGACTTGAGAATCCTCACCAAAGCGATCGAGAGAACAAGGAAATCAATGAAACATTTCCTCTCGAGACGCTTGGTATGATTGCTTTTCGTGGTGATGATAGTACCCCATGGTTTGCGGACATCGCAAATTACCATGCGGGGAAGTTTGTGATCAAGGGTATGTCGTCCCAACAAAAACGAAAGTTTTTCAAGGATATCTCCTACTACTTTTGGGACGACCCCTATTTGTTTCGTGTATGCGTGGATCAAGTGATTCGTAGGTGCGTGTTTGGCAAAGAAGCTCAAGATATCCTTAAATCTTGTCATGAGGGACCCACCGGGGGACATCATGGTGCTAACGCCACCGCGAAGAAAGTCTTTGATGCCGGCTTCTTTTGGCCTTCCATATATCGTGATGCCCAAGACTTGATCAAGACTTGTGATGCTTGTCAACGTCAAGGAAAGAACTCACAAAGGGATGAAATGCCTCAAAACATTATCCAAGTTTGTAAAATCTTTGACATGTGGGGGATCGATTTTTATGGGGTCGTTTCCATCTTCGAAAGGAAACAAATACATTCTTGTTGCCGTGGACTATTTGTCTAAATGGTTCGAAGCTAAGGCTTTGCCCACGAATGATGCTCGAGTTGTGGTGAACTTTTTGAAACAACTCTTTGCTAGGTTTGGAACTCCACGGGCTATTATAAGTGATCGTGGGACCCATTTTTGTAATGAACAATTTGAAAGAGTTCTAAAGAAATATGGTGTCACTCATCGACTTTCTACGGCTTATCACCCTCAAACGAGTGGTCAAGTGGAGGTTTCAAACCGAGCTCTTAAAAGGATTTTGGAGCGTTCTATTGGAGAAAATCGTACTTCATGGTCGGATAAATTGGACGATGCATTGTGGGCTTTCCGTACGGCTTACAAGACGCCAATTGGTTGTACACCATTTAGGTTGGTCTACGGAAAAGCATGCCACTTGCCAATTGAACTCGAACATAAGGCGTATTAGGCTCTTAAGCATTGTAACTTTGATTTGAGGACCGCGGGTGATCATCGCAAGGTTCAATTGAATGAACTAAGTGAATTAAGGGATCAAGCTTATGAAAATTCTTTGATCTACAAAGAGAAGACTAAGAGGATTCATGACTCTAAGATCAAAAACCGCATTTTCAATGTTGGTGATCACGTCCTCTTATTCAACTCTAGACTTAAGATTTTCTCGGGCAAGCTTAAATCCCGTTGGTCCGGACCATTCACCATTGCTCAAGTTTTCCCTTATGGCACCGTTGAGCTAGCTCAAAAAGACGGGCCTAACTTTAAGGTGAATGGTCATCGTGTGAAACATTACTTTGGAGGGGACATACCTACGGAGGTTGTCCCGGATCTTCAAACTTTCCCTAAGGACCAATGAATGCGGGGATCGAGTCGAGCTCATGACTCGGTTAACAAAAACGAGGTGCCTTGTGGGGGAGTCCCATACATTCTATCTTCTTTCTATTTTCTAACACCTAATAAGGCTTGATCTTTCAAGCTCGTGTTCGTGATTTGTTGTGTTGTGATCTTAGGTATGACCCTAATATTTGAAGACTCTCGTGTTCGGTTTTTGCCGGTCCACTTGATCTTCCATTCTTTGAATACCAAAAAGGGGCACACTTTCTATCCCTTGATTTTTATCGACTAACGTTTTATCTTGAGGCATACTTAATAAACGGCTTATAGATTTGCGTACTCTTTCCATGCTAGGAGTTTGCATTTGACTCTTCGTGTCTTAGCAAGGGGGTGTTACTCTTGAGCTAAGAAACATTGAGGACAATGTTTGGTTTTAGCATGGGGGATTCAATCGATATAATCGCTTGCAATTGCTTTTGTCGTGTCCAAACGTGGTTTTTC
Source organism: Glebionis coronaria (assembly GCA_025667525.1). Classification (NCBI taxonomy): domain Eukaryota; kingdom Viridiplantae; phylum Streptophyta; class Magnoliopsida; order Asterales; family Asteraceae; genus Glebionis; species Glebionis coronaria. The sequence goes on from CM046875.1 coordinate 101,891,633, forward strand.
TCATTTTTCAATAAAATTTTAAATTTTTTGTGTAATTTTTAAGTTTTAATAAGTAAAATAAGTGTTTTTGACACGAATGTAGGCTTTCAATAAGAATAGTTTTTGACTCGACTCGGTTTTTAACCTTAGCTTTTCCTTAACGTATTTGAATTAAGTTTTGCTAGGCTATTATATAGGGAGCTTTAAAACGCGAAGGTCTTAATTCATACGAGTTAAGAACAAGAACTTTTCACAAGCTCCTATAATTGATCCTAGAAAGTCGTTTATCAAGGGAACTTTAAAACGCAAATTATAAAACTTGCAAAAGTATAAGAAGATGCAAGATCCTATAGATGACTTGAAAACACAAAACTTTGATTTAATAGGCTAAGTATCCATTGATTTCATTCTTGGAATTTTACAATATGGAGAACAAGAGATGATAGAGCCAATTATAAGTTTGGTATTCTTTCGGGAATTTATGTGAGTTAATTATGAGCCTATTCTCCCATCGCTTGTTAATAAATTTAATTGCAATAAATAATGTTGAACGATTTGAAAAGTTACTTAGCTTTTAACCCAAGATCGTTTAAAAGTTGCTCGGTATAGATTAGAGTTCATAGCCAAGGCATAACTTATTGAAGCGGGATGCGAAGATTGGCGAGTCCAAAAAGGTCCTAACAAGACATGAGGGCTATGTTTTATTGCTAAAGATCTCAAGTGATGTGAAGAATCATTTATCAAAAATCAATATGAAGGATCGAGACACACGACGAAAAGCAAAATACTCCCAAAAGTCATGGAGAAGTCTATCCAAAAAGACCATAATAAGGTATGAGGATAAATGAAGCCAAGTCCAAAAAGGAGGCGGATCGTTGTAAATCAAAATCCCAAATAAAGATTGGAGAAAAATGAAGAAGTCGTGGTCCAAGTATGAATCTCTCAAAACTTCAAGTGAAGAAATATTATGATGAGAAGACCATTATTTCGTGAACGTCTCTCAAGGTTGGAAGTATAAAGTCACTGCCAAATATCGGTCCGAGAAATGTGTCAAATCGCGAAACAAGTTATGCCAAGATATGAACTTTATGAGAGCCCGAGAAGCAGTTTTAAAAGATTTTGTCCTTTAGCTAACTATTGATTAAATCGTTCACTTTATTTTCGGCCTAATAAATTATCGAAATAAGTCAACAATGCATCCTCGTGATCATTAAAGACAACAATAAAATATAAGAGATACACTTAGGAATAAGGGAGTCTAAGTGAATTATTGGCCCACATGAATTCGTGTTTGTCTACCAACTTATAATAACAATGATCTTGTTTTTGCACTTGGCATGGAAAAGTGAAAAGTCGAGGACGATGAATCTATTTGAGCTTTTATGATCCTTTAAGTTATTTTATGTCTTTGCATAATAAAGTTGAATAATGGTGTAGCTATAGTTTTATTTTATCATTGCGTGAGGACACGGCAATTGCTTAGCATGGGGGAATTTGATATGAGTGTATTTACTCATATCATTAATAGCTTAAAACAATGAATATTGCACAAAATGTATCATATATGCCTTGGATGTGCTTGTTTCTTGTTTGAATGTGTGTAGGTACCAAATTCACGAAAATCGATGAAAACTGACACGAGATTGATGAAAAAGATCATAGAAGCCAAAATCGAGCTCGACATGAGTGGATTTAATAAATTATCGAGTTATTAGCCAAGTGGGTCCCACAATGGGGTAAATGGGCTTAAAAGCCCATTTAAAGGCTAAGTTAATAATTTGAGGAGTTTAAAGATCCATTAAAGGCCCAAAGTGAGTGTTATGTTCGGATGGAATGGAAATATTAAACATCATTGGGCCCAAGCCCAAATTGATGGAATGAATAAACGAAAGTGGGCCTTAGGGTTTCTTGTTAAAACGTGTGTAAACATGTTTACTTTAAATAAACAAATAAAAACCACGCATCTCATATTTATTTACTGCCATAAAACCGATTGCTCACCAAATTTTATCCCACTCACACATTTTTGATCTCACACGTCACTCATCTCTGCACCACAAATAAAACAAACTGTCCACTCACTTTTTTATCCTCCACTCATTCACTTTTATTTACATCACGTTTTCTCTCACTCAAATAAATAAAATTCATTCGATAGAAACTAGGTGAAAACCTTTCTTCCCCACCCTAAAACCAGGCACCCAAAGTCACTGTTCCCATTAACCCTAGCCAGTAAAAAGTGAATCAATTAAAGGGCTTTTCATGTATTTAATTAATTCAAACCAAGGGGATTAAAACCCCCATGGTTTAAGGAAGAGAAGGTGTGGAACGAAAGTGCTACGTGGTTAATTTTGATTTGATGCTACACATCATTCCACCTAATCCCACCAATCAGAGCGCTTGAAAGAAGCACAACTAGCACACGGATGCCACGTTGGCAATCCGTGTGCTATTGTGAATCATATCCACCATCCGATTAAAGAAAGAGAAAGAAAATAGAGATCAAAGGCTGAGAAGAAGAAGGAATATTCCAAGAAATATCCGAATATTCGCACCAACAAGCCATTGGGGAGGCTATAAAAACCCCCATTATTTCCTTGTAATTCATCTTTTCTTTTACCTTAGAGTTATTATGTAGAATAGTTTTAGACCTAATCTTGTATTTCTCTTTATCTAGTTTTGTAATGTTACTGGAAAAATTAATAAAAGTTCAGCCAATTTCTTTTACATTCGTGTCTAATTTTCTATTTACTTTTACTGTTAAAATTGATTTACAAATTTAGTTTTATAACTGATTTACATTAATAATATTTAATATGTTAAGTCTGAGCTAATTAATAACTCAGATTTAATATAAGAGGTAAAAGTTCGATATAATATTTTCCCTACTGGAAAATAATCACAAAAAGTTGATGAATCGATTATCGTTTGCTGCTATTACTTGGTGGTTCGAGAGGTAAATAGTGAATGGTGGTTGCGGTTTACGGTTCTTAAGGTTGCTCAGCGCACACCTTCTTCTCAAAGGTTTCGACAAAAGGTGAGTCTCGTTTTTTATTTTTGTTTGTTTAATTTATGTTTAGTTTGTATGCTGAATAATGTTTGATAGTTTTTTATGTTAGAAATAAAGTTACAGATTGATTTTATATGATATAGCATATTGATTTGTTAGTTTTTAACTGTGCCGTTTTATGTTTCATGTTAGAATGTTTATCTGATTTTTAAGATTGTGAGATGAGTTTGGATGTTAAAGTTACTAGATCTGCTTAGTTTAATAGGTTATGGATATACTGCTAGTATTTTCAGTTTGATGATTTGATAAAACTGCTGCTATAGATTTTTGTAAGAATGAGTAGAAACACTTGAGATCTGTTGAGATTTATAATATGTGTAGGATCTTTATAAGATTGCTAGCTGCTTAATGTTGGGTGTAGCAGATCTCTTGCTTAATTGTAGCTAGTAATTCGATATACCTGTTTGGCTTGCCTGAATTGATTTGGTTTGATCGAGACTGAGTTTTCGTGATTTAGATATGCTTGTTCTTAGATAGTCGCCTTAGTCTTTTAATGAGTGATAGTTAGTCTGCTTGTTTGTGAGATTTATCATTTTTTGCTTAATCTGATATTGACTTGTTCTTGAGTCTGTATTTACTGAAGATTTGCTTGTTGTTTTTAATCTGTATATTTGTGAGTCTGATGCACGTTTTTTTATTTTTACCTACATGTTTAAATTGAAAATCTTTTGTATGACTGAAATTGAGTGATGTTCTTATTGTTTTGCTGATTTTTATTGTTCACGTATTAGCTTATCAGATTTAACTTATCTGATAAGCACATTTGAGCTGTTTCCTAACAGTTTTTAAGCAAATAAGCTTGTCCAAAAAGTCACTCCTGTGACTGGGTATTCTTATCTGTCTAAAAAGAAATTAATCCAAAAAATAATGTCACATGTGGGTCTCGAACTCGAGACCTACAGTTTGTATGTACAAAGTGATAGCCACTTGAGCTATTGGCTCTTTTGATTATTATTTCAGGATACTCATTTAATATTGATTAGTAGTATTTTGGCAGAGTTTTTACTTATTAACTTTTATTTTCTTTTAATCCGATTCTTTTTAATAAGTTTTTAATTAATTTTTATAATAGTAAGCTTTAGTTAAATAATAAATAAAATAGATTAAATATAAAAATAAATAAAAAAATGTTTTTATTAAAAGTTTAATTAGGTAATTTTTATAATTAGATTTTAAATATTAAATAAAAATAGTTTTTAAATTAGATTTGTTTTTAAGAAATTTGTGATAAAGTAAATTAGTTTTAAAAGCTTAAATAGATTTTTAAATAGATTAAAAGTTATAATTTTTAAATAGACTATATTTTTATAGATTTTTAATTAGTTTAATTTTTAAATAGTGTGAATTTTTAAGTAATCAATTGTTTGTAGAATTTTAAAATAGGCGGGATTTAAGATTCATGCACTTTAGGTTATTATTAAATAGCTTAAAACTTTTTAGATTTAATTGTAGTTTAAAAACCGAAAACCAATTCAAATCGATTGTCCAAATCAAAGCAAAACGTCTCAAATTCATAAGATCTTCGTGTACAACGAACTCGACTCACTCACGTGTTTAATTGAATTCGTCATTGGTATTATTAGTCTATTACTTTTTCCTAAAGGTAATTTTATAATTTACCCTATAACGTATCAAATTATCACTATACACATCCACGACACATCAGAAGGAAACAACGGTCTTTACTCTCAAAATACCGTTGGAGGATCAAGCAGCGGTACTTACTTCCAAAATACCGCTAGTGGATCAAGTAGTGGTACTTACTTTAAAAATACCGCTGGAGGACTAACAAGCAGTACTTACTCTCAAGGTACTGAAGGTAGTCCAATTACATCTCAGAATTCACAAGGAATATCCTCACCATTGTTTAGTGATAATGATGCCTTCTCATTCTTTGGTGGACAAGAAAACATACCAAGGTTAACCCTCAATGACTTATTCCAAATGGATGACGCTAATGTTGAAGAGATGGACCTTAAATGGCAAGCTGCTATGATCTCTATAAGATCTAATAAGTTCTACAAAAAGACTGGAAGGAAGATGACTGTTAATCCTAATGAACCATTAGGATATGATAAGTCTAAAGTTTAATGCAATAACTATGGAAGGAATGGACATTTTGCAAGGGAGTGCAATAGGGATAAGGCTGATAGAAGCAGTCAAAAGTCTAAGAACAGCTATAGAACCAGTCCAAGAATCTCTGAAAGCTTTCCAAAAGGAGATAACAGGAGTCCCAAAATAACCAAAGCATTGGTAACTATAGATGGAGTGGTGAACTGGGCTAAAGATGAGGAAGAATAAGAGCTTGGTTTGATGGCTCTCTCTCATGAAGATACTGAGGTACATCCTTGTTCTAAAGATTGTGTTCTTAATTTAATAGTTTATAAGTAGAACTTGATGAACAGTATCAAAAAGTTAACACATGTATTGTAGAAGCAAATGCTTTTAAACAAGGTGTTTCTAAGTTAGAGGATAATATAGTTTTGTATAAAAAGGGTCAACAAAACTATGAAGAGAAAATTAGAATTTTCACTCTTCAAATGAGAGAAAAAGATGTGGAAATTAAAGCTTTTGAAAAACAACTTTTGAAAGTAACAACAGAAAATGAAGTTTTAAAAGCCAATATTTTTAATGAAAGGGAAGTGATTAATCAATGGCAAAAATCCTCTAAAGGATTGGATAAGCTGATTAATTCACAAATGGGGTATTATGATAAAACAGGCCTAGGTTATATTGAGGACCAATCTGGGATAACCTTAACGGACAAGTACTTATCAAAGGGGATTTTTGATAGTTCTAATGAGTCAGTTGATACTCCTGAAAATGATAGATATGTTGAAGGAATAAAGGCAGTTCCTCCACCATTATCAGGAATTTTCATGCCCCCTAATAATGAAATAGATATAGAGTCAGATGAGTCAAAAGTAGCTTTTGATGTTCAGCTAAATGATTCAGAGTCAAACTCTAGTACCTTGACTCAAAATAAACCTGTTGTGACAAAAAAAACATTATTCATCCACCTTTAATGAGCAACTTTGTGTCTGAAGAACAAGTGTCTACAACTAGTTCTGCTCTCAAGCAGGTAAAAACTCCTAGCAAGGCATTGGATAATAATGTAAAACATGATAGTAATACCAAGAGGGGTGGGCTAGGTTTTAGGAAAACTAACTCAGAACAATCTTTTGGCTCTTCTTTGAGAAGAAAAGCATGCTATGTTTGTGGTGGTCTAAATCACTTCATTAAAGATTGCACTTTACATGAAGATAAAATAGCAAAGCAAAAGGCTGCACAAAAAGTCACAAAGAAAGGTAATGAGAAAAATGCACAGGTAAATAGGCAAATGGGACCTAAAGATGACAAACCTAAGTTTGATCATGCAAAAAGGGTAAACAAACCTCATAAGGTTAATAACGTCAAACATCCGCTCTCTACCAAGGACTTTGTTCCAAGAGTAGTACTTATGAAACAAGGTCTAGTACCGTTGAAGTCTGGCAAGCCAAGTTTCGGCAAGCTTAGACCTGCAAGTACTGCTAGACCAAAAGCAAGCACCGCTGGTCAAAATTCGGGTAAACCAATGTCCCACAAATCTTCTAAGAGTGTAGTTAAGAATGCTAAAACACCTAGAAATAAGTATAATAACAAACCAGTGCAAATGTGGGTCCCTAAAAGAGAAAAACCATGTGTTCAACCAAGTATTGGTAAAACAGTACTTAAGTAAAAAAGGTTCAAGGACAATAAACCCACTTATGTCTTTGACTATTTAACTGGAACCATGAAGTAAAAAATTCTATGTAATCTTACTGGAAAAAATACCTATCAAACTCTTAAGTTTGTAGGTCCCACAAGATCCAAGCCAAATGTGGCTTGGGTCCCTGTTAAAAACTAATGAGTTTTATATATGCGCAGAGGCATCTAATTGATGAATTGAAAGATAAAGGTATTGTAGATAGTGGATGCTCAAGGCACATGACATGGAACAAAGATTTCCTTGTTGAATTTGAAGAATTCATGTTAGCCCTATATTTTATATAGTCGAACAAGAATGTAATAGGTCATCTTAGTCGTTAAAAGGTCTTATATTGTAATAGGTTAGTCGGGAAAACCGGGCTTGGACTTTAAGCTAATATTGTATAAGTTAGGGGCGTAAGCCCAAAGCAAAGCCAAGCCCGGCCCAAGGAAACAAAGCCCACGGCCCAAAAGGCCAAGGGTATATAAACCCTCTTCCATGTGTGGAAGAGGGTGTTGGTTCATTTTACTTTCTCTCTCTAGTAAACATTAACCTTCCAAATTCTCTTTTGTTTCTCTCTCTACTTTCTTCTCTTTCTCTCTCTAAATATCTCTTCTAAATCTTGTGTTATGGATTGAATGGAACAACATTTGGTATCAGAGCCTATAGTGGATAGGTGATTGAAGATTCGTGTGTGGTGTTCTTGAATTTTCGTGGCCTTTTTGATCTACATCTCACGTCCAAAACTTCTTTTTTGTGTTTTTATGGTCTTTTCTTGATACAAATCATCTACATACTAGTATTAGTGATTTGGGTATCTTGGTTTTGGCTAAAACACAAATCTTTTGGATCAAAAGTTGCGAAATTTCTTCTTGTTCTTCATTCCGAAATTTAAGCAGAATCTCCATCGGAAAGTACAAGTGAAACGTGGGCTTCCATCGCAATAACCATCACCATCGGAAAGGGTTTTGGTTCTACATTGCGATACGTGGGTTTTATTACTTATTCCGATCTGGACATTCCGATCGTACTTTGCGATCTGGATTCCGACGGGTATAAGGAAGTATTTTAAGTCGTTACTCTGCTTGAATTTTGTCAGCTACTTTGCGATCTGAGTATTGCGATCTGAGTATTCCGATAGACTTTGCGATCTGAGTATTCCGATAGACTTTGCGATCTGAGTATTCCGATAGACTTTGCGATCTGAGTATTCTGACAGGCTTTGCGATCTGAACATTCCGATCTGAACATTGCGACAGTGCATTGTGATAGAACATTCCGATCTGAACATTGCGATAGAACATTCCGATCTGAACATTTCCCCTCTTACGGTGGGGTTCGACGGTTTTAGTTGCCTCCCTGCTAAAAACAAAAGAGATCGCACTTTCAGTGCTTGCCGGAATTGGTTCTATATTTGTTCGAATAAAATGCTTAGCCAATTTCATGCGTCTAAGCAAAAAATCTTTTCTTCTTCCAACTTTTCGATCTTCCCACTCGATGGACATTTCGATGGATATTTTGTTTGAGTAATTTTTAGACTTAGCCACTATCTAGACTAGTTTCGGTACGTAGTTTGCGATCTGAGCATTTGGCGGGAAAACTCAAGAAAATTTTATTTTTTCCTATACCATTTTTAGGCCATTTAAGCTTCAATTTCAAATTTTGGCGATGCGAAAAATTTTTCGACCAAAAAATTCGAATTTTCGGACCAAAATCCAAATTTTTAGGCCATTTTAGGTTTTATTTTTTGACAAAATTTTTCATTTTTCAAATTTTTTCCCTACTAGTTTTTGGCTATTTCTAACTCGATTTTAAAATTTGGTGATTCAAAAATTTTTCGACTTACCGTTTTGTCGGACTGAGGAATTTATTGTCGGACTGAGAAAAAATTGGAATTTACGGAATTTCAACCACAATCTAATCACAACACATCCACTAAGATCCATAATCCATACACATCATATCCTCTTCGAGACATCCGTTCAATGGACATCTTCGTGGATTCAACACCAACAACGTCCATGACTGAGATGAATAAAGAGAAGATGCAGAATCCAGAGGTTCAGACAAATACTGAGACTCCAATCAGTAAACCTTCTAACAAGGATTCTACCACCAAAACCGTTCATGCAATCAAATACAAGATGTCGAAAGCAAAAGAAAGATGTATGGAACACATAAAGTTGCTTCAGTCACACCTTCAGGTTCTTTCAAGAGAAGACCTAAAAGGCACTCGTCTTGAAATTGGATTCAAACGGGTATTCTTTTTACTATTTGGTCAAGATGTTGAGACATTCATCAGAACGATGCTACTTAATGTGGACCATCTTCAACAAGAACTTGACAGAGACGATTTTCACGAGAATATACCCATGGAGGTCCTTTTAGCTCTCAACAATCAGTTCCAGCAGTTCATTGACTCAAGTGGCTTATCCAAAAACGATCGAGAGTTCACAAGCACATACTTTACCAAATATACTCTCGTAGATCTTCAAGCGTTCAAAGAGACACTTCTTCAACATATGAGCAATATAAAGAAGTCAATTGTTGAAAGAACACACCATCAAAGGCACTTTCAAAGAAGGGTGAATCAAAGACTGATGCAGACGAAAGAGAGCACTGTCGATATAGATTAAGCATTGGATGCTTCTTCGGTTGATACAGAGAGCAGCGGGACAGAATCAGAAACGCAGCATATCAGTACCAGCTCAGGGAATGATCAAACAACCAATGATGCAGATATCAGACCCATTTATGATGATCAGCCAATGGCTATGGTACATTTAAATGCTGAATACAATATTCCTCAACATACTGAGCAATCTGAACCCATTCTTGACACGTATCTAGTGGAAAAGGTTGATAGCAATACCACACCTGATTCATCAGATACGAGTACTAATGGTGGAGAGACTTCTCAGGATGTTAATTCTAAGATTCACGAGCTTGAAAGTCTGTTAGCTCAGAAGACAAAAGATTTTGAGGATGCCAAACTCGAATTTTCAAAGAAAAATGACAAATTTGAAGCTTATTTTGAAAAATTTAAAAAAGCAAATGTTGTTCTTGAAAAAAAATTGGATCGCAAGATTCAAGATTTCAACGCGGAAAAAGAACATTTTGTGAACCAAATAAATTTGTTAGAATCAAAGTTGGCTTCTCAAAATCCAAGTCCTCCGACTGCTTCATTAACTGAATTAGCTGTGCAACCTATCGACACTGTAGAAAGTAATGATGCGAATGTTGATAAGGCCATATTTGATAATATGAACATTAAGTTAGAACAACGTGTTGCTCAATTACTTCTACAAAATGAGCAATTAAAGGCTCAGATTCAGGAAAATGTTTTTGCACTGACAGCGGTGAACAACGAATTAAGGAAGATAAAAGGAAATAGTGTGGATACTAAGTTTGCAAAACAGTCTGTCTTGGGGAAACCTCCTTATCAACCAATCAGACCACGCTCAGTTGCTAGACAACCGAATGCGTTTAAGTCTGAACGACCTAAAACGTCGAACCAGAGGTTTGCCTCCCAAGCTGACACACATAGCAATTTGCCAAAACCAGCCACTCCACAAACTAGACCCTCCTTAAGCCAGACTGCATCTACTAAACCCGATCACATGAATGCTTCAAGCAACTCTAGATCTAGCTCCAAGAACATGCCAAGGCGTAGTTCAAATGACACGGGTCCTAAAAGCTATCTAGAGGATGCTACGAAAAGGACACAAGCTAGAGATAGGACAAAACAACAACCTAGGAGCGTTATTCACACATCTAGGAATTCTAGACCCTTCTATGATGTGCACAGTTCTGTCAACCCTAGGAAATCAAGAGCCTTCTCAGATGCTAAGCACTTTGTTTGCACGAAATGTAACAAATGCGTGTTTAACGCCATTTATGATGATTGTATCACTAAAGTCCTGAACAAGGTGAACCAAAAAGCTAGAGAACCTCAAAGACGGAACCCTAAAGGATATAGGTTTTCTCCAACTAAGTCTTCCGCTGTGCATGAGAAACCTATTTCTCCTAGACCTTGTCTTAGGTGGATACCAACGGGTAGAACCTTTAAAATAATTGGTCTTAGGTGGGTTCCTACTGGAAAGATATTTCCCTCTAGCTCGACAAAGGTTCATAATGAACCCCCACATGGTTCTCATCAAGATATCGCTAACCCACATGCAAGCATACAAACTACTGATGTAAGTGCAGATAATAAAGTAAAGTTTCAACAAGAACACAACGGTTTTCCATATACATACCGTTCAACAAAAGACACTCTCAGAGTTTGGTTGCTGAAGAAGTAGATATCAGAGAAGCAAGCGTCTCAGGGGTTTCACATTTAAGCTTCAACAATGACTTACAGTCACACATCAGACTGTAACTCGAACGTCAAAGAAAGGGAACTCTATCTCTTCAACGATAAGTTACCCTCGAAACGAGAAATTCATATTTCTCGGTCACGAGCTTCTCTTAAAACTATTCAAAAGTTTTAAGCTCGTGTAAAAGGCTTATAGTTAAATTACAGACTGTAACCCGGGCTCACAAGACAGGAAAGTTTATCCCGATGATGACTTATCCTCAGAACGAGAAATTAAGTTTTCTCGAACATGAGCTATCTGTAAAAACATTCAACGTTTTTCAGCTCATGTATAAAGACTTACAGTCACATGTCAGATTGTAACTCGTACTTCAAAAGAAAGGAAAGTTCATCCCGAGTATGACTCGTCCTCAAAACGAGAAATTCGATTTTTCTCGGACACGAGCTTACATTAAAACTATTCGAAAGTTTTAAGCTCGTGTAGATGACTTCTAGGCGCATCACAGCTTAGAACTCGGACCTCAACTAAGGAAAGTTTATCTCGGACGATAACTTATCCTTCTCAACGAGAAATTCATATTTCTCGGTCATGAGCTTCTCATAAAAACATTCAAAGTTTTTAAGTTCATGAAAAACGATTTCTAAGTAAATGTCAGCTTAGAACTCGAACTTCAACTTAAGGAAAGTTTATCACGGATGATAACTTATCCTTCACAACGGGAAATTTATTTTTCTCGGTCATGAGCTTGTCACAAAACAATCAAAGTTTTGAGCTCATGAAAAACGGACCCGAAAGGGGAGTGTACGTTTCAGTGCGCTTTCCCTAATCAATAGAAGAGAAGTCTTCTATCCTGATTATTTTAAAACCGTTGAACACAATTTTTCAAGAATTTCTCAAAAGGTTTTTCTAAATCTTTCAAAATTGTGTGTTCAACACTCCCTTCCTCATAAGTGGTTTTTATATCTCAAAATTGTCATATGTTATTTTGATCAATTTTTGAGGGGGAGCGTTTTAAAATCAAGCCTTTTTAATGTTGTTGGGTACATCTCTAAAATTGTCATATTTTATGTATCCAACACATTCCGAAAATGATAATAAATCTGTCATATATATATTATCGGTAAAGGCATCTCAACTCCGTACCTCAACATATTTTGTGGTGTCGTTTTTTTTTCTAAAATTTTGTCAAATTTTGTCTTAAGACACACATATATTGTTGAGGGGGAGCGACCCGACTGAAAATGTTCCATGATTCATGCATGCACACATGTTTCTCTCCCGTCGATTTTTCGGAAAATGTCATATTTTAATCAATTGGTATCTCTAATATTATATTTTTTATATTAGAGATAGGGGGAGAAAATGTGATTAAAATGTAATATATCGCAACATGTGATCTTAAAGACTCAAGTGCAACTCTTTCCTTCACATGCCAAACTATTTCGTATATCGATGCATGTGTGTAGGGGAGCTTTTCGGAAATGTAAAACTTTCAAGTGTTAAAAGTTTTGATTTTTATCAAACACTTTGAATGGGTTTTCAATGGTTTAATGGTTACGATCTATACCCAAAACAACCTACTATCCACGACAGAACGATGGAGTCAAAAGGTGGTTTAGGATAGGAAACTAAGTCCTATGATCCAACCAGAACCGGAGGGATCTACCCAAGGACATTCCATAGCTAGAAATAGTTGTCCTTAGGAAAGATGGAGTGGAATGAAGCTGAATGCGGACCAATTACTTAAGTTAGCACTAGAACAATCACAACAAGGTGCTAATGATGACGTATTGGTAAGCATTGAAGGAGTTAAATATTCTATGCAACTTAGGTAGAAACCGGGTTAACACATCTTTTGAAGACAAGTGTCATGGACCCAGTGATGCGATGCACAACCCTTCCCCAGCCATTCGAGTTTCTCTCAAAAGAAACTTGTCTCATTGTCACGGAGATCAACACGTATCTATTGACTTTCTCACTCCGAGTCAGTTAATATTAAAAAGGTGACAGTCTGCTCCAGCCTCCGATTACCAAAATGCACTTATTGAGTCTAGAGCCAATCGAGATCTATCTATCATCTCATTAGGACACAATCGAGTCCTACGCATTATCCTTGTGATATTGCCAGAACATCTGAGTGATACGATTCACAATGAAGATGGAAATCCTGCTTGAGCCAGCATTAAACAAGCTCATGGTAGGTAACTTGTGCGATTCTACACGAATCAAACTTGTGAGAACTGGAAAGCAACTAAGTTTCGATTCTTAATTGATTCAAACTTGATTCTAGGTTTCTTCGCAAAATCCATGTGATCTTGCCAGAACATTAAGAGTGACACTCATTAGTGTTCACAGTGACGAATGGAAATCCTTCCAGTGTCAACATCAAACAGCACTGCGGTAGGTAACTCACAAGATTCTCTATGAATCAAGCTTGTGACAAACTGGAAAGCAACAATGGTGCGATTCTTTTAGAATCAAACTTGTTCCAGGAAATCTGAATTGACGACTCTAATCAGACGGATAATTTATCCTTATGATTCACTCGTTACGTTCGCAGTCTGCTTTGAGACGGTCGAGTAAAGAGAACTGGCTTCTACCGCCGGGAAACCCTGTCAAGGAGGTTCTTAATCGAATCTACCTGATCACAGGTACGGTATTTAATACCGTTTAACGGTCTTCACCGACCGGAGGTAAAACGCTACCGAGTTAGGGTGAAATGTTCAAAGCCATTTCATCCGTGTCTATATATGTTGCTGCATATCAAGAAGGTGGCGTAGCTGTACAACCGATGTCGATTCAGAAGTCACAAGAGCACAAGATGGCGATAATCAAGATACCTAAGAATGTAAGAATGTAATAGGTCATCTTAGTCACAAGGAGTACAGATGAAGATCTCAAGCACTCAAAGTCAAATGACAAAGGCTCAAGTTAAAGATCACGAAAGCATGAAGGAACAAAGCTGTTACAAACAAGATCAAGACCAAGATACAAGACCAAAGCAGGAAGATCTCCTCTACAAGAATGTATTCACTCAATCATCTTATGCTTTTTAAGCTTTTTAAGATGACCGATACATTGGGGGAGATTGTTAGCCCTATATTTTATATAGCCGAACAAGAATGTAATAGGTCATCTTAGTCGTTAAAAGGTCTTGTATTGTAATAGGTTAGTCGGGAAAACCGGGCTTGGACTTTAAGCTAATATTGTATAAGTTAGGGGCGTAATCCCAAAGCAAAGCCAAGCCCGACCCAAGGAAACAAAGCCCACGGCCCAAAAGGCCAAGGGTATATAAACCCTCTTCCATGTGTGTAATAGGGTGTTGGTTCATTTTACTTTCTCTCTCTAGTAAACATTAACCTTCCAAATTCTCTCTTGTTTCTCTCTCTACTTTCTTCTCTTTCTCTCTCTAAATATCTCTTCTAAATCTTGTGTTATGGATTGAATGGAACAACAATTCAGAGGTGGACCAGTAGCCTTTGGTGGGAGTAAAGGTAGGATCACTGGAAAAGGAAAAATCAATACAGTGAAGTTGGAGTTTGAAGATATGTTCTTTGTAAAATAATTGAATAAATTCAGTCTCTTTTTTGTATCACGAATGTGTGATAAAAAGAACAAGGTGCTCTTCATAGATACAGACTGCTTGGTGCTTTCCAAAGATTTTGAGATGCCAAAGGAATCTCAAGTACTGCTTAAGGTACCCAGGCAAGAAAATATGTACACCTTTAATCTTCATACTATCCTTCAACAAGTGGCATTACATATTTGTTGGCTAAAGCTTCTAATGATGAGTCTAATCTATGGCATAGGAGGTTAGGTAACCTTAATAGATTGGTTAATGGAAATTTGTTTAGAGGGTTACCTAACAAATCTTTTCAAAATGATTTCACATGTACTGCTTGTCAAAAAGTTAAACAACATAGAGCCTCTTGTAAGACCAAGACTGTCAATTCTATGACTAAGCCTTTGCAAACTTTGCATATGGATTTGTTTGGTCCAGTTTCTGTTAGGAGTATAAGTAATAATACCTTTTGCCTAGTTATAATTTATGATTATAGTAGATTTAGTTGGGTTTTCTTATTAGCACATAAGAATGAAACCATTGAATTACTTAAGGACTTTATCACTTTAGTTGAAAAGCAGTTCACTAAACAAGTCTTAATCATTATGACAGATTATGGGACAAAATTTAAGAATGCTGAATTTGATGAATTCTGTAGGTCTAACGGAATCAAGAGACAATTTAGCAATCATAGGACTCCACAGCAAAATAGAGTAGCTGAAAGGAAAAATAGGACACTAATTGAGGCTGCTAGGACTATACTAGCTGATTCCCTTTTGCCAAATACCTTTTGGGCAGAAGCAATCAATACTACATATTATGTCCTAGGAATAGGTTATGCTTGGATGTTTGACTTGGATTATCTAACTAACTCCATGGATTACTATTCTATGAAAAAGATTGTCAAACTAATAATGCAGGTGAGGAGACTAGTACAACAAAGTTAGGTACTCAAGCAGGACCCTCTTCATCATATTCTCAGGATGATGATGTTCACATATATGTATCCAGTATGCCTACTGTTTCTCCTATGGTTGCCAGCCCCCAACAAAAGCAACCAATGCCATCCAATGATGATCAAGCCTCACAAGAGTTTCAGAGGCTTCAAGATCAAGAGAAGAATGCTACATCTGCTAATAAGCATTCAGGAGAAGAATCTTTAGAATCACAATACTCAGTAGTACATATTAGTCCTAGCGGTACCTGATCTGCAAGTACTGCTAAGCCAAGTTCTGCAAAGTCTGTTGATTCATTAGAAGATATTTTGCAAGCAATGGATAATGAAGATGCTTATACTAGTCCCAATAAAGGGATCTTCTCCAAAGCTTCCTATGATGAGCAGGGTGCAGTAACTGATTTCAATAATTTGGAAATTGAAATTCCAGTCAGTTTTATTCCCACTCATAAAGTCAACAACAATCATCCTACAACTCATATTATTGGAGACCCAAAGTCTGCTGTGCAAACCAGAAGACAACTTCAAGCCAATATTGAAACTCGTGCACTTGTGAGCTATGTCAAACAACAACAAAGGAACAATCATAAGGATAATCAACATTGTTTGTTTGCTTGTTTATTGTCACAAGTAGAACCTAAAAACATTTCTCAAGCTCTTGATGAAGAAATTTGGGTAGATGCCATACAAGAAGAATTAACGCAATTTGAACTACAAAAGGTTTGGATTCTTGTGGATCTTCCCTCTAGAAAAAGAGTTATTGGTACTAGGTGGGTCTTCAGAAATAAAAAGGATGAAAGAGGTGTTGTTGTGAGGAACAAGGAAAGGCTTGTTGCTCAAGGCTATAGACAGGAAGAAAGCATAGACTATGATGAGCTTTTTGCACCAGTGGCAATAATAGAAGCCATTAGTTTAATTTTTGCCTTTGCATCACATATGGGTTTTATAGTCTATCAGATGGATGTGAAAAGTGCCTTTCTTTATGGTACTATTTCTGAGGAGGTATATGTTTCACAACCTCCAGGTTTTGTAGATCCTAAATTCCCCAATAGAGTCTACAAAGTCATTAAAGCACTTTATGATCTACATCAAGCTCCAAGGGCTTGGTATGCAAATTTATCCACTTTTTTGTTGGAACATGGATATAGGAGAGGGACCATTTACAAAACTCTCTTTATAAAAAAGAATGTTAAGGATATCATCCTAGTTCAAGTTTATGTTGATGACATTATTTTTGGTTCAACCAAGAAATCATGGTGTGAAGAGTTTGAAGCTTTGATGAAAGGAAGATTTCAGATGAGTTCTATGGGAGAACTTACCTTCTTTTTAGGACTACAAGTCAAACAGAGGAAGGATAGAATATTTATCAGCCAACATAAATATGTTGCTGTAGTATTAAAGAAATTTTCATGTATGGATACAAGAAGTACAAGCACGTATTTTGAAGCTAAGAAATCTTTGTCAAAAGATGAACATGGTAAAAATGTTGATATTCACCTATATAGATCAATGATTGGTTCATTGATGTATCTTACAACTTCAAGACCAGATATTATGTTTGTTGTGTGTGCCTGTTCAAGGTTTTAAGTCAATCTAAATGTGTCACATCTACATGCTGTGAAAAGGATTTTTAAGTATCTTGAAAGTCAACCTTATTTAGGATTATGATATCCTAGAGACTCAACATTTGATTTGGAAGCTTACTCAGATAGTGATTATGTTGGAGCTAATCATGATAGGAAATCTACAACAGAAGGTTGTCAATTCCTAGGCAGAAGACTCATATCATAGCAGTGTAAGAAGCAAACTATTGTTGCTACTTCTACAACTGATGCTGAATATATAGCTGCTGCTCATTATTGTGGACAAGTACTTTGGATTCAAAGTCAGTTGTTAGACTATGGTTTCAACTTCATGAACACCAAGATCTACATTGATAATGAAATTATTATTTGCATTGTCAAGAATCCAGTCTTTCACTCCAAGACCAAGCATATTGAGATAAGACATCACTTCATAAGAGATGCTTATGACAAAAAGCTTATTCAGGTCTTGAAGATTCATACAGATAACAATTTAGTTGATTTGTTAACCAAGGCAATTGATGCAAAGAGATTTGAGTTCTTGGTAACACATATTGGTATGCTCAACCAACAAATTGCTGCATATGTTAAGGGGAGGTAATAGCTGTACAATTTTTATGCTAATTTTTATTGTATAGTATTTGTTTTATGTTTTTGATGTGATTGCAGGTTGATAGAATAAGATAAAAGAGGTCATAATGATAGTGGAATGCATGACCCGGTCTAATTTGTGAGGTACCATTTTGGAACCAAGTACCGCTAGTACAAATCCAAGTATTGTGTATGTTCCATGTATCGCTACATAACCGTTATACCGTTGAGGGTCTCTTTTGTAAATTTGGCGGTTTCTTCACGCTTGGGTTTGTTATTTACATAAATACTAACTCCAATTATATAATTAATTCACCTAATCTTTTATTCTTATCTCTTAATTTTATAACCTACTCTCTATTTTTTGATCATGAAAAATACTAATGGTTGCTCTAGAAGTGATCTCTAAGCACAACCAAGTTTCTAACCTTGTTGAGAATGATGATTCCATTGGTTTTCATGAGATACTTGGCTTTCTCTCACGAAGTCATATTTGTTTTGTGCTTACTGTAAGTCCTGTTGTCTCTATTCCTATTGTTACACAATTTTGGAATACTGTTGTCATATGTACTCGTCACAATCAACCTTGCATTAAGGCTAGGGTAAATAATAGAAATATTTATGTGACTGAGGTACTGTTAAGGGCTAGTTTAAGACTTAATGATGATAATGGAAGTAATATGCTTAATAACATAGAGATACATGATGGCCTTGCATCTATGGGTTATGTATAAACCTAAGTTTCCTAGATCTTTTAGCTACTAGGAATGAATCTCATTCACTTGATTGAATCAAGGCGGAATAGAGTGAAAAACGTTTAATAAGGTATTTGAACACAAGAACACAAAGATGAATTACTCCCAACGATTGCTCATTATATTAATAATAAACAACCACTAGGCGTGTATACATTTAATCCTACGCCTAGTCGACACACACTTTAGGTTTACATTGTATATGAAACTTATAAATAAACCTATGACCCTTGGTTCCTTTTATAGTGTAAGGAATAGGGTTTAGAAGAGATAAGAACAAATAAACATGCATATCTTCTATTTAAATAAACTATAGAAAAAATATTGATAAACAATATTCTGAATATTTATCCTAAATAGATTTCTAACAGCATAGACAGCTGTCAGTGTCTCGTATACATTTGTCAGCGGCTAGACACAATGTGTCAGTGGCTAAAACAAATACCTTCATGTTTTCTTTGTTTTGAGTTTCTGCCACATCAACTTTTTAGACCCAACAATCTTCCCCTAGTTGATGTCGGTAAAACTCTTTGTGTATCTCTTGTAAGTGGTACATCATCTTCAAATTGCTTCCCCTCAAATCAAGCATGTATATCTTCCCCTTTTTGTCACATAAAATAGGGAAGGAACCAATGTATGCAATCGAAGATTCTCCAAATGTAGGCTCTATGTAACGATCTTGAAGAAAAATAAATACAATAATCTTAATGTAGAAGTAGAATAACCCAAACTTGTTTTCCATGTCTAGTACTATTCGCATGACGTCGAACTTATACAAATAGAGAAGAAAATATAAGTAGAACTCGATCCCATTGTAAAAATCCTCATCCTTTTGTGAGACACTGAGCACGATAATGTAACTCCTTCAAGTGATACCAACCTGAAAATTGCTAGATATGACAAGTCTTCGTCACCAACAATGTAAGCATGAACAAGTTATATTTAAAGTGTGAGTGTGAAGGAAACACCACGACTTTAAGATATGATAGAATACAAACTCGCGAAAATCTACCTCAAGCATCAAATTTACCACAAGAATTCTTCCCCTTAATCATATACCTCTTCTAAGAAAAATATCCGAGCCATAAATATCAAAATGATATTTTGTATAAAAATAGAGATCCATGTACCTGTGTGTATAACCTCCTCGTTTTGTGTGCCAAAACGTAATCAATTATTCAAACAGCATTTCCTCCTTTACCTAAGATCCTTCACTGTCCAATAACCCTACAGTATGTGTTGTCCAATATCGGACAACACTTGTCAGTGGACACAAACCAATATCTCGGACAACACTTGTCAGCGCTTTTGTCAACGTCTAACTTATTCCTGTCAGTGGCTCGGTCAACTGCTAAAACTATCTGTCTATCCATGGCCACGAGTAATATGTTAGTGACTAGATAAAACTTCCTCAGTCCACACATATTTAGCCCATTAAGCTTTATGTATCCCATTGCTTTTCACTTTTACTTGTACATACGTGGTAGCAAAAGATAATACTGCCTTCCATGTATTATATGTTCAGCAGTTAAGGATATTTAAGTATATCATGAAAATCAACACCAATCCCGTGTATATCTGCTTCCCAAAGCATGACAAATTTGCTTCCTTATATAACCCACACGTTTTATAAGGTTAAAAATATATGCCCGACTGTAATTCCTACAAAGTAGGATCACAACCATTCCACAACAGTATCTTTATAAACCATGTGAACAAACATACAACGACCAATAAGTGAGATATTATAGGGTAAATATTTATTCCTAAAGGTTAGGAATTATAAACTGCTTTGAAACCATCTCTTCTTTGACCACTGATATGCTCGAGCCAAAATTCTTAAACCAATGAAGATAGTCACAGAAAATACTACTAGATTCACGAGAAGACACCATACAAACCAATAAAAAGCAAACAGTACCTTACCAACGGATACCTCATGTGACGTCTTGAACCACAGCGTACATATTTGTTCACGGTAGTATTTTGAAACATCTTGCTGGGACCACACAAAAATCAGCAACCAAACTGTATCCATCTACAAAACATGTTGTAGACTTGATAACCTGTTGTGATCAATACTCTTGAATTCTTGAAGAACTACAATTGATAGCTTGATCCATAGTGAACGAACAATCCATCAATCTAGGGTTTGTGAAAACCCTAAAACCAAAAACTGTCATTATAGCCATGAATAATGATTACAATATGGTTCATCATCGATTTGATAATCAACTCACCATAGCTAATTCAATCATCAACCGCACATATAAATTACCTAGGGTTTGTTGAGAAAACCCTAGATTTTAACTTCTTGAAAATCATACTCTTCACTCAACTTCGACGTCTAATAACTCCTTCATAAGAGCTCAGATCGAAGATCCCTCCTGTAAGATCCTAGACATATGTGTCAAGAACCTACAACCCGAATTTCAAGATGATCCAACGGTTAATGAAGGAGAAATGCCATTCTGAACACTGTTGCACACACAAAACTACCCAGAAAAACCCAATACGGATTTTTCTTCTTTCTTACTAATACGAACACCTTGTTGATCCTAGCATCAAGAGCCACGAGGCTCTGATACCAACTGTGGAAACCTAAGTTTCCTAGATCTTTTAGTTACTAGGAACGAATCTCATTCACTTGATTGAATCAAAGCGAAATAGAATGAAAAACGTTTAACAAGGTATTTGAACACAAGAACACAAATATGAATTACTCCCAACGATTGCTCATTATATTAATAATAAACAACCACTAGGCGTGTATACATTTAATCCCATGCCTAGTCGACACACACTTTAGGTTTACATTGTATATGAAACTGATAAATAAACCTATGACGCTTGGTTCCTTTTATAGTGTAAGGAATAGGGTTTATAAGAGATAAGAACAAATAAACATGCATATCTATTTAAATAAACTATATACAGAATACTGATAAAAAATATTCTGAATATTTATCCTAAATAGATTTCTAACAGCGTAGACAGCTGTCAGCGTCTCGTATACATTTGTCAGCGGCTAGACACAATGTGTCAGCGGCTAAAACAAATACCTTCATGTTTTCTTTGTTTTGAGTTTCTGCCACATCAACTTTTTAGACCCCACATGTTATCAGGGTGGTAGGGAAAGTCATACTTTCTTTTAAGGTTTATTTTCACAACAATGGAAATTGCTTTTTCATGCCATTATTCACTGTTTGAGTTTAAAAAGTACATCTTTTGATCAAATCCCTACTACTTTAGCATCAGCTGGTATTTGTCTAGCAAATAACAGAGTTTTTAACTTTTCAAAATTAATTTTTGATGGCATGACTAGGAATTTGGAAGGAATTAAAAAGTTTTTGATGTATCCTAAATTCATTCAAGCTTTAGTTAATGACCAAATCCCTAACCTACCAGAATTGACAAATACATGGGATGTTCCTACTTTTACAAAGAGAACTTTCTCTTTCTTGACCAAACCAGGAAGTGCCTTTACAGGAACTATTACACCCTTATTTGCAAATATGTTAGCCCAACCAGCCAATCAAGAAGGCGAGGAACCTAGCTCAGCTAGTGCTTCTCAGCAAACTCCTTCTCACCAGAGTCCTCAATCATCTAAAGACACTTAATCTTCTTCTCATAATGTTGGTGGTCAACCACATTCTGATGAGATGATCCACACACCTTCTGCATCAATTGTTGCTAGTGGTTCACTAAAGGCAACAACAACAGAGGTGGTGGATGTTGCAAATTTAGTTGCTTTGTGCACTATCTTGTCCAAACAGGTACATGTAATGCAAAAAGAAAAGCTTGCTCAGGACAAAAGAATTGCTGAATTGGAAGCCAATTTAATCAAGCTAAGGAATAAAGTTACTCCTTGGATAAGGCAAAACAGAGTAATTCAGATTGCTGCTCTTAAGAAGCAAAGGTTAGGAACTTCAAGAAGAAGCAACTGAATGCAACCAAACAGGAGAGGAATGATGAAGAACAAGGACCTTATTCTGACATTCATACAAGAATCTCTGGCAATGACATTAATTTTGAAGCTGATGATGCCATTGGAAATTTTGAAGATGTTGATGGCATAGAGACTAATGTTGATAAAGCAAGTTTGGAGCCTACTAATATAGAGCTTCAACATGAGGAACCACAATATGCTCATGAGGAACCACAAAATGAAGAAATATTGGTAACTAATGTTAGAATTTTTGCAATTCTTTTATCAATTATTGTTCGTTTTTCCTCGACTCACTCGAATTGATATCGAATATGACGTAAGATTTATTGTTTTTGGTGAAACGTATTTTTTTGGTATTTTAAAACTAAAAACTTAGACTAAAAATTATTTAATCTAATTCAAAAATCTAATTTAAACTAATTTAAATAAAAACTATTTTGAAACTTAAACAAAATTTAAAACTAATTTTTTTGTGAAACAAAATTAAAATAAAAACTTTTAATGAAATCTATTTAAAACTAAATTAATTGAAAACTATTTTAAAAACTAAATTTTAAAACAATTTAAATAAATTTTTTTTTATTTTATATTTTATATTTAAACTTTATAAAAGAAAATTTATATAAAACTTTGAGTTAAAACTAATTAAAAACTTTGAAATAAACTAATTAAACTAAACTTAATTAATTAAACTGGCAGCTTTTAATTAACCTATATTAATTAATTAACGTGAAATTAAACACAAATAAATGTTTAGCCAAGATGGTAGGGGTGCTGGGCTGCTAAACGAAAGGTCGCAGGTTCGAGTCCTGCTACGGACGTTTTTTGCTAATAATATTTTTTTATTTTTTTATTTTTGGACTATGAAAAACAAAACAAATCAATGGGATCTGTTTATTTTAAGAAGAAAATATCAGCAATCAATCAAAACCAAATAAGCACACCAAACCAAATCAGCTAAGTCGAATAAGCAAATAGCTTACACAAACCAAGACAAATAAGTTAATTCAAAACTTGGAAACAAAAAACTAATACTGAAACAAGTGACAAAATCCTAAACACAATAATAGTATCAAATGAGCAAATAAACTAAATCAGACAATAAGCAAATCTAGATTTAAACAAATCCCAAACCAAAAGAAATAAAAGCAAATTATCACAACTATAAGCAATAAAAGCAGATAAAAACACAGTTAAACCCGAACTCAGCAATATAAGCAGATATATTATACCAACAAACAAAGCAGATAAATAATCTAAAAGCTGATAATAAAAAAACAGATCCAGACAATAATATATAACTTTAAACAAAACTTATCAGCAACAAATATGTAAACATAAGCTAATAAAAAACTTAAGCATATAAAAATTACGATAAAACAGATAAATCAAAAAATACTCAAACAGTAGAATTAATCCAAACAATTACCAAATTATAACTATTAAACTAAAACTTAAAAATAATAAAAGAGAGAAAGAACCTGCTGGAGAAATCTGTTGCGACGAAGAGCGGCACTGAACCGTCTTTTTAACCGAATCAATCACACCATCGAAACCATCAAACATCAACTTCGAACAGTACCACTAATCGAACCAAAAACAAATCTTCGAACCAAATTCTATCCGAACAGTATTTAATAATTTTCCTAGTAGGGGAAAATATTTCAACCACTTTTATTCTAAATTAATTAATCCAAAATTTAGAATAAATATAAATTGCAAATAACTTTAAATAAGAAAGAGACACGAATTAAAACTGAAAGTAAATTTTTCATTAATAATTAAAAATTAAATACAATACTTGAAAGAGAAATTACAATTTTAAATCTACTCTAATTTTTGCAGAAATTAAAAATAAAAATAAAAGTGCACCCTGATTACATCTTTGATGGGGTTTTTATAGAGAAACCCTAGAAAACTTGTTGAGGAAGCTTCTTGAGTAAGAAATCAAATCCCCGCCGCTCTTTCCTTCATTTTTCTTCTCTTTCTTCAATCCACGGCTGAAAATCATTACCCATCACACGGATTGCCACCGTGGATAGGTTTGTGTTACTTGTGCTAGTTTGATGCCTAGGTGGAGATAAATGATTGGATGGAATGGTGGTGGTGTGTGGTTTATCCAATCAAATCCAAGGAAAGAGCCACGTCAGGAGAGGACCACCAGTATCATGTTCTGGTTTTGATGGTGATTTATTAGAGGGATGTGAATAACACGCGGCTTAAATCATCAAATGGTGAAAACCCCCAATTTTTTACTGATTAGGGTTTGGGAAGGTTAGAGGTTGCGTTTGATTGAGGTGAGAGAGAGGTGAAAGGTGAATGGGATTTTTCTTATTTGTATCGGAGAGTAAATGTGAGTGGGTGGGTAAAGTTGTTTTATTTAAAACGTGTGGTGTGAGTGGTTGTTTATTGTATATGTTGACTGGGATAAACACGTTTAATTGTGTGTGTGAGTGAGTTGACCGAAGCCTTTGACCAAGTGAATAAAATTCACTTTCATCGTCCAAAGTAATAACCAAATGGGAATTTGAAGCCCAAGGCTTGCAAATAATATCTGTTCTTCAACTTTAAGGTGAATGTGCCTTAATGGGCTGTTGATCAAATGTGAAAAGATACATTTCCTCAAATGGGCTTTTGGGCCCATTAACCAAATTGTTGGGTCAAAAAATTGATGTAGCAGAAACTCAAAAACGAAGAAAACATGAAGTTATTGTCCAAGCGTTGTCAAGACCAATTTAGGCGTTGACAAGAGTTAATCCAGCGTTGTTGGCTCAAGAGTTGTCGTGTGCAATTCAAGAGTTGTTACATGCAATTCAAGAGTTGATAGAATTGTAGACAAGAAGATTTTAGAAGATTCTATTTGGATATATATGCAGGAGATATTCTGTATATAGTTATTTAAATAGAAGATTCACATGTTTATTTATCCTTATCTCTTGTAAACCCTAATCCTTACACTATAGAAGGAACCAAGGGTATTAGGTTATATAATTCATTCACAATGTAAACCTAAAAGCGTGTGTGCACTAGACGTGGGATTCAATGTATACACGTCTAGTGGATGTTTGTTATTAATATAATGAACATCCCATATGTTTTAATTCATGTTATTGTGCCTAAACACCTTGTTAATGGTTGTTGTTCTAATTCCGCTTTGATTGTTTAATCATATGAACAATGATCATTCCTAGTAGCTTCAAAGATCCGGAAACTAAGGTTTCCATAATTGGTATCAGAGCCTCGTGGCTCGTGATGCTAGGACCAACAAGGTGTTCGTGTTTCGTGAAGAAGAAGAAAAATCCGTCTAGGGTTTTTCTGGACGTTTTTGTGTGCGCAGCAGTATTAAGAGGGTCATAACTTTTGATTGAACCGTTGGATCGTCACGAAATTTTATATGTGTGTTCTACATACATAGATCTAAACATACACCGGAGGGATTGTCGAGTTTTATCCCCAGGCAAAAGTTATTAGGCGTCAAAGTTGGCTGATGAGTGATTTTCAGATTTCCTGTTTTACATAAAATCATGATTTAGGGTTTTTCTACAAACCCTAGATCGTATTTACACAGAAAGGAAGATGTGCTCTTGTTCATTATTATCAAGTACACTAGCTTTGGGTTTACTTGATAAACCCTAGATCCATGAGGTTTAGCAGCAGATTATGATGATGACAAGCAGCAGAAGATACACTTTTTGATATTTAACAGCCAAGAAGGTGCCCTAATTTGTTTTTCTTGATTTAACAGTCAAGATGGTGATTCTTGGGTACATGTTTGTTTCTGCCAAAACCCTAGGTCTGTTCTTCATGTATACGCATCAGCTTGGCATATATATGGAGATTCGTTTATACTGTATCAAGCAGCTTGAACATGGAGGAAGAAACGATATAGGCTAATCACGTCCAGGTTTGTTGTTACGTGAATTCAGGATGCGTCTTCTAAGGTTTCTGAGAACATGATTGGTTGCTGTAAGAAAAAGACGTAATGGTGGATTTCTGACTTGTTCACACGGTTGGATACTCATCACCATAGCAAAAAGATCAACGTTATCTCAGGTATTCGTTAATCAGAATTGTCACGTAAGTGGAGAATATATCAACCCTAATTATTAGGGATGCTGGTGATGCTTATCACTTTGTATCATTAAGATATTCTTGAACAAAGTTGCCATAATGACATACTGATCTTTCGGTTGTTTGAGATTTCACGTGGGTCTTATATTTGAATATGGTATATGCGAAGATCATGGGTGATTTGAGAAGGAAGTTAACTGCCGTGTAATCAGTTATAGGGAAGCAAATTTAATCCCTGCTTTGTAGGGATTGGTTGTCATGCGAATAATGATTTACACAAACTTTCTACATCCAAAGGTTAGTTTCTAATTTATAGGAGATATATTTTCCTTCACATTTATTTTTGGATGTGATATACTTGAAAGACGTAGGGCAGTATACAACGTGATGGTGAATATTGGGTAAAAGATATTGTATACAAAAGGGAACTGTCATGGTTATAGAAGGATATTATCTTAGCCACTTTTATCTTTGTATACTATTATATAGTCACTTTCAAGAGAAACGTAGCCATAGAGGTGTCAGTGGTTGAATATAACGCTGACAAGAAGTAGACGCTGACAAAGCTTAATTTGACGCTGACAAAGAGGATTTTGACGCTGACAGAATAAGTCAACGCTGATAGCGTTGACAGTGTCGTCCGATATATGAACTTCAACGCTGATAGGTATTGTCCGATATTGGACAATACATCTGCCAAAGATATTGGACATAAGAGGATATTGGACAACACAGAGAAGGCTGCTGTTGAGAAAATTGGTACGTTTTAAGCACACAAAAAGGTGGTATTTACACACGAAGGTACATGGAATCTCCATTTTAATATAGAATATCATGTTGATATTTATGGCTCGGATATTTTTGAAAGGGATTAATGATTTTTAAGTAAGTTGGCAACAATTCATGAAGAATTTAATTGGATTATGTAATCGGGATAGCCTTGTGAAAGAGTTATTCGTTGACAGCTTTTTACATATGAAGATATTGACTTGTCATGAAGAGGTATTAGCTTAAGGGGAAGAATTCTTATGGTAAGTTTTGTGATTGAAGAAGATTTTCGCGAGTTTGTGTTCTATCATATTTTAAGTCAAGCACTTGTGACTTTAAAGGTAACTTGTTCGTGCTTTACATGGTTGGTGATGAAGACTTGTCATAACACTTGAAGGAGTTACATTATCGTGCTCAGTGTCTCACAAAGGATGAGAATATTGACAAGGGATCGAGGTCTACTTATATTTAGTCATTGGTATAAGTTTTTCATCACATGGATAGTACAAGACATGGAATATAGGTTTGGGTTATTCTACTTCTACATCAAAAATATTATATTAATTGTTCTTCAAGATCATTACACAGAGCCTACATATGGAGAATCTTCAACATTGCAACATTGTTTACTTCCTTGTTGATGTGACAAAAAGGGGAAGAAATACGTGCTACACTTGAGGGGAAGCAATTTGAAGATCATGTACAACTTACAAGAGATACACATAGAGTTTTGCCACCATCAACTAGGGGAAGATTGTTGGGTCAAAAAGTTGATGTAGCAGAAACTCAAAAACGAAGAAAACATGAAGTTATTGTCCAAGCGTTGTCAAGACCAATTTAGGCGTTGACAAGAGTTAATCCAGCGTTGTTGGCTCAAGAGTTGTCGTGTGCAATTCAAGAGTTGTTACATGTAATTCAAGAGTTGATAGAATTGTAGACAAGAAGCTTTTAGAAGATTCTATTTGGATATATATGCAGGAGATATTCTGTATATAGTTATTTAAATAGAAGATTCACATGTTTATTTATCCTTGTCTCTTGTAAACCTTAATCCTTACACTATAAAAGGAACCAAGGGTATTCGGTTTATTCATATAATTCATTCACAATGTAAACCTAAAAGCGTGTGTGCACTAGACGTGGGATTCAATGTATACACGTCTAGTGGATGTTTGTTATTAATATAATGAACATCCCATATGTTTTAATTCATGTTATTGTGCCTAAACACCTTGTTAATGGTTGTTGTTCTAATTCTGCTTTGATTGTTTAATCATATGAACAATGATCATTCCTAGTAGCTTCAAAGATCCGGAAACCAAGTTTTCCACAATATGGGACCCACAAAGCTCGAATATCTTCAAAAAGATTAAATTCGCTAAAAAAGAACTTGATTTCAGCTTCCTTGATCGTTTCTTCAAAACCCGTGTTGATTTGCCGGTTTTCGTGATCTTTGGCACACTTTTGGTTTCTTGACTTTGTCTTTGTCTCTTTCTTGGACTTTTTTTCAACATTTGACCGTGAAATTTCGTGTTTTCTTTCCTTTTGATCATTTGTACCTATTTAACACAACAAACACAAAACCACGCGTAATTCTGACATTTACGATACTAAACACATGATTAGGTCTTGTTTTTCCTTGATTTTAGTGGCAAAGGGATAAGTGTTTACACACTTATTAAATCCCCTACACTTGACCATTGCAATGACCCCATGCAATGCATTATTTTAAAACATAAAGTTACATTTTTTTCTCATATAATCCATCTTGGCCTTTATTAAGATATACTATTATTACTATGATGAAAAGATAATAACTTTAAAGGAAACAAAAGTTATAACAATTTATTAACTTGGAAATTATTTGATGGAAGAAACTCGTAAAGAAATCTAAGACTTAAGTTAGGGCTTTGGTGTCATGAATATTAATCACCCTCAAGTTTCACGTTCCCCATACCAAGCTTAAAAACGAGATCATTGTTTACCATAAGTCCTTAGTTTAAAACCACTTATATAAGACAATTTGTGTAATACTCTTTCTCCAATTCCTACGTTATATCTCTAGATTTTATGGATTGTCATTCACCCGTAGGCTCATTTGACTTATTTGATAACTATTAGTCCAAAAATGAAGGCAAAACGGTGCAAACCTGACACTCAAAACCTAACCTTGTCCTCAAAAACGTTGTCACTAAAGTAAGCCCACATCAAGGATGATTTAACACGATTTGGGGAATAAATTCCCGGACCCAAAATTTGGCCATAGTACTACTTATTAATTATTCCTCCAAAGTCATGTAGACTTTATATGGAGTTTAGCAAGTTCACATCATATACCCTTAGGCTCTTTAAGATGTAAAAATGCTCCTCATCTATTGTCCACACCCTAAGGCTCCTTGAACGATAAACAAGGGAATTGATTTTTGATCAATTTTTATTCAACACTTACCATGCCATACACCCTAAGGCTCTAATGACAAGGTTCGTGCTACATGCCCCACACCCTAAGGCTCCTTGAGGTCATGTTTTAATCTTATTCTTTCTTTATTTATGATATATATAGTAGGCCAAATTCCGCGGTCCCATGGTCTGAATACCTCCTACTTAGTGGTTATGAGCCACCTTAGTCGGAAGTCCACAACACTGGCACCCTTAATGTGTTCATGCTTTAATTACAAGGAGAATAAAGATTTGGCTAAGAGTTAAGATATCGAAACTACACCGCAAAAATCTTCATTTGTTAAGCAATTAAATATAAAAGCAGGAAGAAAGAGCCACAAAAACTCATATAAGCAAGAATTAACCCTTAAACTTATTATCAACTCTATTATCTCTCGTTCTCCACAATTTAAAATCTCAAGGAATGAGACTCATGGATGCTTAGCCTAATAAACCAATTAAGGTCCATATGGTTAAGGATACTAGCTAGAGTAAACTTGGATAAGTAAACTCGGGTTGAGTCAAAATATTCACGACGGGCCAAATATATCAAAGATATCTAAACTTGTTAAAACCATTTTATTCATTTATTTATTTTTTCGACTTTATTCTTGAAATAGAAAATATAAATACGATGCGATGACAAGAGGAAAGAAAATAAATGGAAATACTACTAGGCCAAAATAGATCAAAAATTTGAAAAATGTTGAAAAAATTTTAAATTTTCCAGTTAAATGGGGTCAAATTCATGGAAAAGCCCACTAAAATTCGATAGAAGTCCCCCTACACTTAATATAAATATTGTCCTCAATGTTTAAGCATGTGGGAGAATAAACTCCCCTACACTTAGGACATTGAGTACGTTGTTTAAATCGAGCTTAGGAAGGGACAACTAAAGTGATTACATTTATTCATCTTATTTATATACATGTATGAATCACAATAGTTTTGAGAGAACCGGGTACACGGGATCACGGGTCGCGTCAAAAACACCAAAAGTGGATCATTAAAGCACATGTCCCTGCACAACATCACAACACACAAACATCCTACTTGGCTCCCCCTACACTTATTGGCGGAAATGGGTGAAGGTGAAAAAGGGTGGAAAGGATGGAAAAGGTAAAAATCTAACCTAGTTATACGATGCTTGATTTATTTATCACGAGTCTCTAGCTCGACTCAATTTCCCGAATGTCATCATTTAAATGGAAAAATCATGGGAAAAAACGAGATTTCCAAAGGAGGAAAATCTCTCCATGATAAAGGATGAAACAAAGTCATATAAGGAATACCCCAAGAAAAATCCACCCGGGTCAAACACATAATTTCCATCACAAAAGGAAATAAACCCCGAGGTGTTAAGATCACACTAGTCAAAGAAAAGAGGGGTATCCTTAGGCAAAAGTCTCTCATAAGGAAGGGTAAGGTGATTTGGCAATGAAAGTACAAGAGTCTCTATTCCGGGATCAAACACCGGTTCCTTAACGGGAAAATAGCAAGAGGTGTTGACATTTAAGCTCAAAATATCATCAAAATCCAAAGTGGGAAGGTCGTCCTCTTTCAAACTCGATGTGAAAACATAAGTATCATCGGAGTCATAGGAAAACTCATCCTCGTGAGGAAAATAGGTATTTAGAAAGATATCTAAATCCTCCTCAAATGGAACAACCTCTAAAGTAGGAATGATCTCTAAGAGTGGAGGATCCTCCTCAAAAGTCATGACTTCTAAAATTGGGGTATAAAAGTCAAAAGGAGTCTCCATAACGGAAGAATCACTCATAGAGATATTAGGTGCATTAAGATCATGGTGTGGGTCATCAAAGTTAATGAGATCACTTAAAGAAGTGTCATCATCGTAAGTATCA
This sequence comes from Glebionis coronaria, assembly GCA_025667525.1. NCBI lineage: Eukaryota > Viridiplantae > Streptophyta > Magnoliopsida > Asterales > Asteraceae > Glebionis > Glebionis coronaria. The sequence goes on from CM046875.1 coordinate 101,923,266, forward strand.
AATATTGGTTGATCAAAAATGGGTGGGTCAAAAGATAGGTCGTCTAAACTGAAGATAGTGTGATCACTTGAAGAAGTGTCATCACTATAGGTGTCATAAATAGGAGTTTCAAAAATTTGAGACTGTAAGGGAAGGGATGAAGTTATCACAAAATCATTTTGATTAGACTTATGAATTCCAAAAGGATTAATAAAAATCTCGTCATGATCATAATTAAGAACATCTATCATATTGACCGACTCTTTTCCATTTGATTTTGTTGTGATTTTTCCCATTTGATTTTGTTGTGATTTTTCCCATTTTAAAAACTTGTTGTTCATCCCGAACCCTAAGAATTAACTCCCCTTCGGCCACATCAACTAAGGCTCTTCCGGATCGTAAGAATGGTCTACCAAGTATTAACGGAATACGAGGATCCATCTCATAGTCGACTACAACAAAGTCCACGGGAAAAGTGAATGTACCAACTCGAACAAAAACGTCTTCGGCAATACCAACGAGGTATGCGAGAGTTCTATTAGCTAACTCGAGAGTCATGTGAGTCGGTACAAGGTCGGGTAATGATAACTGTTTGCATACCGAGAGTGGCATAAGATTGATGCTAGCGCCGAGATCCGCTAAAGCCATACAATCATCAATTTGAGGAAACGAGCAAGGTAAGACGAATCGTCCGGGATCTCCTAGCTTTTCAGGAAGCTCTTTGAGAAGAATCGCGGAACAATTTTCATTTAAACGAGTGTTCACGAGCTCAACCATTTTTTCTTTCTTATGGAGCAAATCTTTAAACATTTTCACAAATTTTGGCATTTGAGCAAGTGCTTCAATAAGGCTAATGTTAAAATTGACATTGGAAATCATTTTCAAAAAGTTGGAGACATGAACGTCATCTTTGGTGAGCACTTTAGCCTTGTCTAACCTAGAGGGCTAAGGGATATTGGGTTTAGACTTTGAAGGTTGAGAAGGAGAAGGACTCGCTTCTTGAACAACCTTAGGGATAGGCTCTTTGGGCAATGGAGCACTAGTACTAGGAGTGGTAGTGGGGGGAATCACCGAAGGGGGAGTAGGATTACTTATGACCTACGGGCCTTGTCTCTCCTTTATGGGCGAAGAGATGGAAGGTCCCACTAAAGTGGCTCCACTTCGAGTAGTGATAGCACTCACATTAGCACGAGGGTTAATCTCGGTATTAGAAGGTAAGGCTCCTTGGGGTCTAAGGGCTTGAATCATTGTCAAAAATTTCTTATCGGTCGATTCTTGCATCTCTCTTATAATTCGCTCATGGTCGGTCAATTTTTGTAGAACCAAGTCCATTTGAGGATTATGCATGTTCATTTGATTAAACCCTTGATTGTTAAACCCTTGATTAGGAAAACCTTGGTTTTGATATTGAGGTTGAAAACCGTTGCTATTATGAAAACCTTGGTTATTATTTTGAAACCTTTGATTTTGACCATTAAAATTCCCTTGAAAATTACCCATTTGAGGACCTTGGTTCCTATTTTGGTTTTGGGTATTTTGGGCGGGTGGGGGTGGTCTTTGTGGAGCTACAAAACCCGGGGGAGCCAAATAATTAGTACTCTTATAAGACAAATGGTTAACATCAACATTTGGTTTAAATTGAACTCTCTCATTTGCATTGGTGTTATAAGCACAAACTTGTTGTTGTTGATTGTAAACCTTGTCACAATTAAAATATGAATGTGGTCCACCACAAGTCTCACACGTTTCACTAGTTTCTTTCAAGGCATTAACTTGACCATTGAGGGCTTTGGTTTGTAGAGCAATTGATTAAACAAGCGAAGTAAGCTTAGCAATTCTTTTGTCGTTCTCACTAGAACTAGTACTTGCCATAGTAGCCCTAACACTCTTGGTTTGTACTTTTGCCTTGTTTTCAATAATTGCCCAAGCCTCGTTCATTGATTTCACAAGAATATTTCCCCCCACGACACTATTAAGTGAGTCTTGGTCATTTAGAGTTAAACCATTGTAAAACGTATTAATTTGATGCACTTTAGTGAAACCGTGTTGTGGACATTTTCTTAAAAGCTCCTTAAATCGATCCCAAGACTCACTAAAAGTTTCCCCATATTTTTGTTCAAAGGTAATGATGTCATTCCTTAAAGAAGTGGTTCGTGATGGTGGGAAAAAGTAGTTAATGAACTTGGTCTCTAAATCAATCCATGTTGTAGTACTTTGGGGTGGTTCCTTATCAAGCCAAATCCGGGCTTATCCCTCGAGGGAAAAAGAAAAGAGTTGTAAACGAATGGCCTCTTGTGGCACCCCATTGTATTTCACCATATTAGTCAAATGGATAAATCTCTTGATATGATCATGGGGGTCATCTTGGGAACGACCCAAAAATGGTGTAGCGGAAACCATTTGAATAAAACCCGTTTTGATTTCAAAATTATTTGCTCCAATTGCGGGGACAACGATAGCGTCATCGTTTCCCTCAACGTGTGATTGCAAAATCTCGATCATAGGTCGGTTATCCATTGCCATTGTATTGTCGAAAGCACGATTCTCGGGATCGGCTTGAATGACGGTCTTTTTGTTTTTCTTCTTCTTCTTCTTTTTGGAAGAATTAGAAGTGTTTGGTACACTAATCGGTATGTATGTACGCGCACGAGTGCGCATACAATTAAAACTTTAGGAATGAGGTAGGAAACCTCGGTCGACTTTGAGAGGAAAGGGATTATCCCTCTCGAGGTGCAATATGAAAAAGCTACAAAAATATATATTTAAGACGAATAAGCAAATAAGCACACCAAACCAAATCAGCTAAGACGAATAAGCAAATAGCTTACACAAACCAAGACAAATAAGCTAATTCAAAACTTGGAAACAAAAAGCTAATACTGAAACAAATAAGATGTTGATGGCATAGAGACTAATGTGGATAAAGCAAGTTTGGAGCCTACTAATATGGAGCTTCAACATGAGGAACTACAATCTGCTCATGAGGAACCACAAAATGAAGAAATATTGGTAACTCAGCCACAACCTCAATCACCACAACTACAAGCTAATTGGAGTAGTTTTTATGAGAAGCTAGAGGAAATCATTGTTTAATTTCCTGTGTCTTCAAATCCACCTCAAAGACAATTTTGGTTTCACAAGAAACAGTCTTTCCAAGTACTGTCAAGATCAAGAATGAGTGATTCAGACAAGACTGAGGAGTTACATTTTGAGAAGACAGGTTCAAAAGAAGGAAAAGCATCTAGAGATACTTTGGTGATTCAAGAAACAAGTGTGTCTTTTACTGGTGAAGTAAATACTGTTGAAGAGCCAAGTACTGCTAAGCCAACTTCAAGTACCGCTGGTGAAAAACCTTCACTACCTTCTTCTGTAGAAAGTCAAACACCATCTTTTGGAGAAGATGAGACTTTAGCACAAGTACTTGCTTGATCTTAAGGAAAAGATCTCAGCTGAGAAAGCAAGACAAGCAGAAGCAGAAAAGAAGACACAACAAGAAATTCTTGCCAAGCGAGAAAAAGATAAAGGTAAGAAAGTTCAAGCTTCACAACCCACTAAAGGTATTATCATTCAACAACAATCAAATGAAGATGAAGAAAGAAGATCTTCAAGACTATTGAAGAAACTACTCAAGATAAATCCAAAGGATAAGGGCAAAAAGATACTACAATCTGAATCTGAAGAAGAAAGTGATTCAGATGATGACATAAGCAAAGTCATGAACAAATTTCATCAAATGGAACATGATGAAGAAGTAGCTTCCAGACTACAAGCACAAATGCGTGAAGAAGAGCTACAAGAAGAACTTGCAGCAAAGCAACAATTGCTTGAAGCCCAAAGAGTGCATCAAGAATGGAACATAGCAGAATATGATAGGATTCAGACTGAACTTAAGGCAAGTGAGCTTCTTGAAGAATCATTGCTAGCTGAAGAAAGGGATGCTTCTGATGAAGAGGAAAAAGACAAATTTATTGATGATTTGGTAAGGGGGAAACAAAGATTCTTTGCAGAAAAGAGAAGAAGAGAAAGGGTTAAGCCTCCAACCACTATGCAAATCAGAAATCAGATGATGTCATATCTTAAGAAAGTTAAGCGTTTTACCATAATCAATTGGTCAGGAAAACCTTTGATGAAGTAAAGGCTTTGTATGAACAACACAAGAGGAGCAAATTGAATTTTGTTGAAATTGGATCTGAAAAAAAGAAAGATATTCAAGATGTAAAGAAGCATCTCCAACAACAAAGACAATTTGGAAGTACCCCCATGCTTGATGCAAGTACTACTGAATAAAAAGAATCATCTCCACCTATCAAGAATACATATCTTAGAAAGAAGAAAAGGGTGACAGAAGTTTCAAAAGAAGCAGAGATTAATCAAGAAATGGATGAGGAAAATACAACTCATGGTGTTGATAAAGAGACTGAAAATGTACAAGCAGTACATACACAGTCAACAGTAGTTGAGGGAATGGTGAATAGTGATTTGGAGGAGGGATCAATAGAGTTTGAAGGAACCTCCAAAGGTATTAGAAGGAAGAGATCAAACAAGAAAAAGCTAGAAGCTAGGAAAAAGGTGAAGTATAGAGATCAAGATAGTGATGATGATGAAAGCTGTAGAAAGCACTTAAAGATAGTGAACTTTGAAGATCAGTGTATTGACATAGAAATCTTTGGAAAGAAGTCAGATATCATAAGATGGACAAGTGCTATAAAACAAGGATTAGAAATTCATGGAATCACTAGATCAGATGGAATATTTAGGATGTTCGAATTACTAGAAGAGATTTTTCATATCCTTCACAGACAAGATATTCAAGACCTTAACAGATTTATTGAAGGTGGAAGTGAAGGTCAAGCAGAAGTCACACTATTGAGGAATGAATTGAAGTTTATGTATGAACCATACAATAATTATCAAAGAAGGTTAAAGGACTTATAGAATCAGGTTCCTATTTACTGGAGATATTATAGATCATGTGGAATACATACTTTGGACATAGATGATATAACCTACTACATGCTTCAAGAAAAGAGATACCCTTTTGGAAGAAGATTGTTGGAAAGAATTTTAGATTAACAATTGGAAGTTTCAGAAGAGTCTGCTAGTGCTTTGGAATTGATCAGAATGGTTAAACACCAAATCAAGGATTTGGAGCAAGAAGAAGCTGAGAAAGAGCCGTAAGTGTTTGACTTTCAGTCACACTTCACAAATGGTTCTCAGTTCACCATGTCTAACACACATTAGAACTGGCAAGTCCATAAGCAAACAGTTTGTGGTAAAGACTTCTCAAATCCGTTGATAGCTGATAGTTTGCTAAAACTATATGGTTCTAACTCACCATGTTTCGAGACAAAGAGTTGGCTAGTCCTAGACAAACGGTACTAGGTAAAGACATTATACATCCGTTAATGGTTGACATTTTACCAAAAATTGTAAGGTTATCAGTACTCCTTATTCTTTATGAATAAAGTATTGGCTATTCCAGAGTGTACGGCTAACTAGTAAAGAATAAATCAAATCCGTTGATAGCTAATGATTTGCTAAAAATCATGATGCCAATACAGATTGGTTTTTGTTGTTAACTATTTTATTTCAGGAATGAAGATGCAAGCACAAAAGTATTGATTTCAGAGATAAGTTAAAGAAAGAATACTCAGAAGGTTTTGTCTCATCAAATCAAGAAACATAGTTCATGATCCAGAGTTCACAGATTAACTCAAGAAGACGAATACTGTTGCTGCAGAACAAAATGAATGTTCACAAGACACACGAAGATCATAAATTGTAAACAAAGATTGTTGGGAATTATTTGTTAAGTGTCAAGTACCGTTAGTATTATGCAAGTACTGTTAGTTATCTTTAAAGTACCGTTAGTGTTAATGCGGTACATAGTAAGTACTTCTACTTATAAAGTAAGTACTGCTATATTGATTAGGACGAATATATCTTTGTATAAGATATGTCATAGTTATAGTTAAAGTATATCTTATGTGATATACTTAAATAGTTAGAATATTGATAATATATCGTCTGTGATATAGTTATCTTTATAGAATATTCTAAGGTTTCTAGGGTTCCTTACTCTATAAAAGGAACATAGGTACAATGTCATTCATGTACCTCATTCAAGTCGATTAATAAGAGAATCGAATAGTTAAAAGTAATTTTGTTCTTCTATGCTTTATAAGTTAAATTTTGCATAACTTATTTAGCTTGAGTAAGAGTTCTCAAAGTGTTTTAGTTTGATTACAAACTACTATACTAGTTCTTAACAGAATATAGATCCAATCAAAGGGATCAACAAGTGGTATCAGAGTTTGTTGAGAAACTCTGAAAAAGAAGAACACAACCCCATATACTCCACTCACACAAAAAAAACTCAATTTCTCAACAGGGTGATGACGCTCACTTGGATGATGTTCAAAACCCTGATCCAATACCACAGGGACAACCACAAGTTGTGCATCCTACACCAGCACAAGGTGTTCAAGGCGTGAATGCTGTAGCTACCTCTACAACTACAATACCTTCTCATACTCTTTCTGCTGTCATACTTCCAGTGCTCAAAGGTGACAATTATGAGACACGGGCTATGTAGATGGAACATTACTTGAATCACATAGATCACACTATGTGGCAAGTTATCAAGAATGGGAATACACCTAAGAAGCTACACTGGTTGCCTGATGGTACATGTTATGCTCTACCTGATGTGACTGCTGAGGAGGTACAAGCAGAGATTAGAGAGAGAAAAGCCAGAACTGCTTTGGCTATGGCTCTTTCAGAAGACATCTTACCCAGCTTTCATCATTATAAGGATGCTAAAGCTATGTGGGATGCCATAAAACTTAGATTTGGAGGTAATGACAAATCTAAGAAGATGAAGAAGATTGTTCTTAAGTAGGAATTCGATAACTTCTCAATTTCTAGTATAGAGGGATTACATGGTGGCTATGGAAGATTCAGTAAGCTGCTTATTCAATTGGCAGTTTATGGACAAGTAATTCCTAATGATGAAGCTAATCTAAAATTCTTAAGGAGTGTTCCATAAGAGTGGAAAGCAATGGTAATGCAATTCATCACAAGAGATGATCTGGAAACAATTCCTTTTGATCATCTCTACAACAATCTTAGAGCATATGAGATGGATGTGAAAGGCACTGAGGTGACCAAGGCATCAACTACAACAAAGTCTAACTTGGCTTTTGTGTCAGAAGGAAACAACGGTACTTATTTCATCATACCGCTAGTGGATCAAGCAGCGGTACATACTTCACAAATACCGTTGGGGGACTTACAAGCAGTACTTACCCACAAAGTACTAAAGGCAACCCCATAGTCTCTCAAAATCCACATGGAAGATCTTCATCATTGTTTAGTGACAATGACGCCTTCTCATTCTTCGCTGGACAAGACAACAGGCCAAGATTAACTCTCAATGACTTGTTCCAAATGGATGATGCTGATGTTGAAGAGATGGATCTTAAATGGCAAGCTGCTATGGTGTTAGTAAGATCTAATAGGTTCTTCAAGAAGACTGGAAGAAAGATGACTGTTGATCCTAATGAGCCATTAGGGTATGACAAGTCCAAAGTTGAATGCAATAACTGTGGAAGGAATGGACACTTTGCAAGAGAATGCACTAGAGACAAAGTTGAGAGTAGCAGTCAAAAGTCCAAGAACAACTATAGAACAAGTCCAAGAATAACTGAAAGCTTTCCAAAAGGAAACAATAGGAGTCCTAAAGGAACCAAAGCGTTGGTGACTGTAGATAGAGTGGTGAACTGGGCTGAAGATGAAGAAGAAGAAGAGCTTGGTTTAATGGCTCTCTCACATGAAGATACTGAGGTACATCCTTGTTCTAAAGACTGTGTTCTTAAATTTAATAGCTTAAAAGTAGAACTAGAGGAACAATATCAAAAATTCAACACATACACTATAGAACTAAATGCTTTTAAATAGGGTGTTGCTAAGTTAGAATAAAATATAGTTTTGTATAAAAAGGCTCAACAAAACTATGAAGAGAAAATAAGAATTTAACTCTTCAAATGAGGGAAAAAGATGTGGAAATTAAAGCCCTTGAAAGACAACTTTTCAAAGTGTCGGCAGAAAATGAAGCTTTAAAAGCCAGTCATTATAATGAAAGGGAAGTGATTAATCATTGGCAAAAGTCCTCTAAAGGATTGGGAAAACTGATTAATTCACAAATGGGGTATTATGATAAGTCAGGCCTAGGATATATTGAGGACCAACCTAGGATAACTTTAACTGACAAGGACTTATCAAACGGAATTTTTGATAGTCCTAGTGAGTCAGATAATACATCTGAGAATGATAGATATGCTGAAGGAATAAAGGCAGTTCCTCCACCATTATTAGGAATTTTCATGCCCCTAGTAATGATACAAGTATAGAATTAGAAGAACCAAAGGTTAAAAATACCTCAAACTCTAGTACTTTGTCCCAAGATAAGACTGTTGTGACCAAAAACATTGTTTATCCACCTTTAATGAACAATTTTGTTTCTGAAGAATCTAAGACTAGTTCTGCTCCCAAGCAGGTAAAAACTCCTAGCAAGATATTGGAAAATGATGTAAAACATAATAAAACCAAGAGGGGTGGGTTAGGTTTGGAAAAAGTTAAGTCAAAGAAACCATTTGGATCTTCTTTGAGAAGAAAATGATGTTATGTTTGTGGTAGTCTAAGTCATTTTGTCAAAGATTGTACTCTGCATGAAGATAAAATTCTTAAACAAAAGGCTGCACAAAAGGTCATGAAAAACAATAATAGGAAAAATGCACAGGTTAATAGGAATCAGAAACTTAAGAATGACAAACCTAAGTTTGATCACTCAAAGGTAGCTAAACAGGTTAAAAATAACTCTACCAAAAGTTTTGTTCCTAGAGCAGTACTTACGAAACAAGCTCTAGTACCTTTGAAGTCTGGTAAACCATGTACCGGCAAGTCTAGACCTGCAAGTACTGCTAGACCAAACTTATGTATTGTTGGTTCAATAACAAACCAATGCAAATGTGGGTTCCTAAAAGATAAAAATCATGTGTTAAAGCAAGTACTGCTAAAGTAGTACTTAAGGCAAAGAAGTCTGAACACATAGAGTCACCCTATGTCTTTGACTATATAACTGAAACCATGAAGTATAAGAGTAAAATCAGCATCAATGGGAATGCTTTTGAACAAACTCTTAAGTGTGTAGGTCCCACAAGATCCGAGCCAAATGTGGCTTGGGTCCCTGTTAAAAACTAATAAGCTTTGTGTATGTGCAGGGGCATCTAATTGATGAACTTAAAGACAAAGGTATAATAGATAGTGTATGCTCAAGACACATGACATGAAACAAATATTTTCTTGCTGAATTTGAAGAATTCAGAGGAGGACCAGTAGCCTTTGGAGGTAGCAAAGGTAGAATTACTGGCAAAGGGAAAATCAATACATGGAAGTTGGAATTTGAAGATGTGTTCTTTGTGAAAGAATTGAATGAGTTCAATCTCCTTTTTGTATCACAAATGTATGATAAGATGAACAAGGTGTTGTTCACAGACAAAGACTGTTTGGTGTTGTCTAAAGACTTTGAGATGCCTAAAGAATCTCAACTACTACGTAAAGTACCCAGGCAAGAAAATATGTACACGTTTAATCTTCATACTATTACTCCAACAGGTGGTATTACATGTTTTCTAGCTAAGGCTTCTTATGATGAGTCTAATTTTTGGCATTGAAGGTTAGGTCATGTGAATTTCAAGAATCTTAACAGATTAGTGAATAGGAATTTGGTTAGAGGGTTACCTAACAAATCTTTTCAAAATGATTTCACATGTGTTGCTTGTCAAAAAGGTAAACAACATAGAGCCTCTTGTAAGACCAAGACTGCCAATAATGTGACAAAACCTTTGCAACTCTTGCATATGGATTTGTTTGGTCCAGTTTCTGTAAGAAGCATTATTCATAAGACCTTTTGTCTAGTCATAACTGATGATTATAGCAGATGCATTTGGGTTTTCTTTTTAGCTCTTAAGAGTGAAACCAATGAATTAATTAAGGATTTTATCAATTTAGTTGAAAAGCATTTCACTAAACAAGTTTTAATCATTAGGACAGATAATGGGACAAAATTCAAGAATGCTGAATTTGATGAATTCTATAGGTCTAAAGGCATTAAGAGACAATTTAGTAATCCTAGGACTCCACAACAATATGGAGTAGCTGAAAGGAAGAATAGGACACTAATTGAGGACTACTAGAACTATGCTGGCTGATTCTCTTTTGCCAAATACCTTTTGGGAAGAAGCATTCAACACTGCATGTTATGTGTTAAATAGATTCTTAGTGACCAAGCCTCAAAACAAAACACCTTATGAACTTTTGACTGGTGTTTAGCCTACCATAAGTCATTTAAGACCTTTTGGGTGTCATGTGTCTATACTAAATACTCTTGATCATTTAGGAAAGTTTGATGGAAAGTCTGATCCAGGATATCTTGTAGGATATTCATTGCAGAGTAAAGCATATAGGGTTTATAATTTGGCATCTAAAAAGGTTGAAGAAAATGCCCATGTTAATTTCTTAGAAAATAAACCCAATGTCTCAGGAATAGGTTATGCTTGGATGTTTGATTTAGATTATCTAACTAACTCCATGGATTACTATTCTGTGAAAAAGGATTGTCAAACTAACAATACAGGTGAGGAGTCTAGTGCAACTTATACATGTACTCGAGAAGAAGTTTCTTCATCAAATGATGATGTTCATATCTATGTGCCCAATATGCCTACTGTTACTCCCATGTCTACTACTCCCAAGAAGCAAACCATGCCATCAAAAGATGATCAAGCCTCCCAAGAGCTTCAGAGGCTTCAAGATCAAGAAAAGAATGCTACATCTGCTAATAAGCATTTAGGAGAAGAATCTTTTGAGTCACAACACTCAGCAGTACCTACTACACCCAGCGGTACTTCATCTGCAAGTACTGCTAAGTCAAAATCTTCAAAGTCTGCTGATTCATTAGAAGATATTTTACTAGCTATGGACGATGAAGACGTGTATGCCAGTCCAGCTGAAGGGATCTTCTCTAAAGCTTCCTATGATGAGCACGATGCAGTAACTGATTTCAACAATTTGGAAACAGAAATTCCAGTCAATTCTATTCCTACTCATAGAGTCAACAACAACCATCCTACTACACAGATCATTAGAGATCCCAAGTCTGTTGTATAAACCAGAAGACAACTTCAAACCAATACTGAAACTCATGCACTTGTGAGTTATGTCAAACAACAGCAGAGAACAAATCATAAAGATACTCAGCATTGTTTGTTTGCCTGTTTCTTATCACAAGTAGAGCCCAAAAACATTTCTCAGGCTCTTGATGAAGAAAGTTGGGTAGATGCCATGCAAGAAGAATTAACACAATTTGAGCTACAAAAAGTTTAGATTCTTGTGGATCTTCCCTCAGGTAAGAGAGTAATTGGTACTAGATGGGTTTTCAAGAATAAGAAGGATGAAAGAGGAGTTGTTGTGAGTAACAAGGCAAGACTTGTTGCTCAAGGCTATAGATAGGAAGAAGGGATAGACTATGATGAGGTTTTTGCACCAGTGGCAAGGATAGAAGCCATTAGGTTATGTTTGGCCTTTGCATCATATATGGGTTTTATAGTCTATCAAATGGATGTGAAAAGTGCCTTTCTTTATGGTACTATTTCAGAGGAGGTATATGTCTGACAACCTCTAGGTTTTGTAGATCCTAAATTCCCCAAAGAGTCTACTAGGTTATCAAAGCACTTTATGGTCTGCATCAAGCTCCTAGGGCCTGGTATGCAACTTTATCCAATTTTCTGTTAGAGCATGGATATAGGAGAGGGACCATTGACAAAACTCTGTTCATCAAGAAGAATGCTAAGGATATTATTCTAGTTCAAGTCTATGTTGATGACATCATTTTTGGTTCTACCAAGAAGTCATGGTGTGAAGAGTTTGAGGCTTTGATGAAAGGAAGATTTCAGATGAGTTTTATGGGAGAACTAACTCTTTTTTTGGGACTGCAAGTCAAACAAAGGAAAGATGGAATATTTATCAGCCAAGATAAGTATGGTGCTGAAATCTTGAAGAAATTTTCATGTATGGATACAAGGAGTACAAGCACACCGTTTGAAGCTAAGAAGTCTTTAACAAAAGATGAACATGGAGAAAATATTGATATTCATCTATACAGATCAATGATTGGTTCATTGATGTATCTTACTGCTTCAAGACCAGATATTATGTTTGTTGTGTGTGCCTGTTCAAGGTTCCAAGTCAATCCAAAGGTGTCACATCTACATGCTGTGAAGAAGATTTTTAAGTATCTTAAAAGTCAACCAAATTTAGGATTATGGTATCCTAGAGATTCCACCTTTAAATTGGAAGCTTACTCAGACAGTGATTATGCTGGAGCTAATCATGATATGAAATCCACAACAGGAGGTTGTCAATTCCTAGGCAGAAGACTCATATCATGGCAGTGTAAGAAGCAAACCATTGTTGCTACTTCTACAACTGAAGCTGAATATGTAGCTGCTGCTCATTGTTGTGGACAAGTACTTTGGATTCAAAATCAATTGTTAGATTATGGGTTTAACTTCATGAACACCAAGATTTACATTGATAATGAAAGTACTATATGTATTGTCAAGAATCCAGTATTTTACTCCAAGACCAAGCATATGGAAATAAGACATCACTTTATAAGAGATTCCTATGACAAGAAGCTTATTCAAGTCATGAAGATTCATACAGACAACAATGTAGCTGATTTTTTGACCAAGGCATTTGATGCTAAGAGATTTGAATTCTTTGTGACACATATCGGTATGCTCAACCAATAGACTGCTTCATATGTTGAGGGGAGGTAATAGTTGTACAAACTTTTATACTAATTTTTATTGTATAGTCTATGTTTTGTGTTTTTGATGTGATTGCAGGTTAATAGAGAAAGATAAAAGAGGATATAACTATAGTGAAATACATGAACTGGTCAAAATTGTGAGGTACCGTTATAACTCCAAGTACCGGTAGCACAAGTTCAAGTACCGTGTATGATTCATGTACCGCTACATGTCTGTTGTACCGTTAAGGGTCTCTTTTGTAAATTTGGTGGTTTCTTCGCGCTTGGGTTTGTTATTTACTTAAATACTTACTCTAATTAAACAATTGATTCACCTAATCTTTTATTTTTATCTCTTGATTCTATAACATTCTCTGTAATTTTTCGATCATCAAAAATACTAATGGCGGCTTTACAAGTGATCTCTAAGCATATATTGGTTGCGAATCTTGCTGTGAATGATGACTCTCTTGGATTCCATGAGATTCTTGGTTTCTTATCTCTAAGTCATGTTCGTTTTGCACTCACTGTAAGTCCCATTGTCTCTATTTTCATTGTTGAACAATTTTGGAACACTGCTGTGTTAGGTACTCGGTTTGATCAACCTTGCATTAAGGCTAGGGTGAATCATAGAAATATATATGTAACTGAGGTACTGCTAAGGGCAAGTTTGAGATTAAATGATGAAAATGGACTTAGTATGCTTAATAACACAGAGATTCATGATGGCCTTGCAGCCATGGGCTATGAAGGTGGTAGGGAAAGTCTTACTTTCTTTAAAGCTTTATTTTCACCTCAATGGAAATTGATTTTTCATGCTATTATTCACTGTTTAAGCTTTAAAAGTACATCTTTTGATCAAATTCCTGCTGTATTGGTATCAGCTGGTATTTGTCTAGCAAATAACAGGGTTTTTAATTTTTCAAGATTAATTTTTGAAGGCATGACTAGGAATTTGGAAGGAACTAAGAAGTTTTTGATGTATCCTAGATTTATTTAGGCTTTAGTTAGTGACCAAATACCTAACCTACCAGAGTTAACTGATACATGGGATGTTCCTACTTTCACAAAGAGAACTTTCTCTTTCTTGACCAAACAAGGCAATGCCTTACAGGAATAGTTACACCATTATTTGCTCATATGTTAGCCCAACCTGCCAATCAAGAAGGTGAGGAACCGAGCAATGCTAGTGCTTCTCAGCAAACTACTTCTCACCAGAGTTCCCATTTCCTAGAAGATTCACAATCTTCTTCTCACAATGTTGGTGCTCCACCAAATAATGATGAGATGATCCATACACCTACTGCTTCTATTGCTGCTAGTGGTTCACCACCAGCACAAGCACCATAGGTGATGGATGTTGCAAATTTGACTGCTTTGTGTACTAGTTTGTCCCAACAGGTACATGTGTTGCAAAAAGAAAAACTTGTTCAAGACAAGAAAATTGCTGAATTGGAAGCTAGCCTAATCAAGTTGAGGAACAAAATATCACATTGGATGAGACAACATAGATGTATTCAGAAGGCTTCACTCAAAAAGCAAAGATGCAGAAACTACAAGAAAAGGAAACTGAATGCAACCAAATAGGGGAGGAATTATAAAGAACAACCACCTTCTTCTGATAATCAAACAAGGATCTTTGGAAATGACATCAATTTTGAGCTGGATGAAGATGTCATTGGGACTTATGAAGATGGAACTGGTTTAGAGACTGGTGTGGATGAACCTACAAACATGGAGTTTCAATAGGAAGAACCACAGCCTACTCACGAGGAGCCACAAGTTGAAGAAATGATGGTAACTCAGCCAGCACCAACACCTCAATCACCACTTCAAGTGAATTGGAGGACTTTCTATGAGAAGTTGGAGGAAATTAATATTCAATTTCCAGTATCTTCAACTCCACCACCACAAAGATAAATATGGTTTCACAGGAAATAGTCTTTACAAGTACTGTCCAGATCAAGAATGAGTAATAAATGACTTTTTGTATATGTGTACTCGTTCGTTCTCAGTATCTAATCGAATTGATCATGGTTTAAGGTGGAATTATCGTATTTGGTCACTAAAAGGGGGAGCTTGATTATCTATATCTACTAAAATGAGTCAAGAGAAATAGCAAATTTAAAGAGGTAAGACAAATTTAAGACTTAATAAAACAAACATGAAAGCCTTAAAGTAAAAGATAAAATAACAAAACTAAGATGAAAGACTTAAACGGAATAACAAGGGAATTAAAGTAATTAAAAACTAAACTAAAAGTAAATTTGAAAAGAAAATGAGGTAAGACAATTTAAAATTAAACTTGACAAAATGGTGGAAAAGAAATAAACCTTGAAAAACTACTAAGTGAAATAAAACAAAGTAATATGATGCGATCGCACCCTGGATCATAACTCGGATCGCACTTTGGATCGTACTTCCCGATCGCAACCAGTGATCGCACTTACGATCGCAACGAGCTATCGCAACACACCGATCGTACCCACGGATCGCAACACAGATTGCATCCATAGATCGCAACATGGCGATCGTGACCTGGATCGTGATGGACGATCGTAACCTGGATCACAACAACGATCGCAACTTGGATCGTAGTTTTGGATCGCAGTTTGGATCACAGCTTTTGATCGTAGTTTCTAACCGCAAGTAGAAAACCTTAGGTTTATGCGATTACGAAACTCGATCGGAACAAGTAAAACCTTTAGAACTTACGATGGGATACAAGATGCAAATAAGCTAAAACCAAATAAGCACTTTTCTAATAAGCACTTACCAAAACTTAACAAAATCAATAATAAAAAGCACTAAATAAGCACGAATGAAAAACTTTCACAACACTAGATAAGCAAGATTTAAAAAAAGAAACTTTAAAAAATGTTAAACTTTTAAGAACACTTAAAAGAAAATAAGCTAAACATGAAATAAGCTAAAAAGCACAAAAATTGAGCTTATCAATCGTATGAAATTGATAAGAACAACAAGATGAACACTTTAATCAAATAAACATCAAGATGAAACAAGTTGCATACTTAAACCGAATCAAAATCAAGATTAAACAAGAAAGGTAGAATAAGATAGATTAGGAAAAACTTGAAATTAAATTAAGATAAAGATTCGACTACAAGATTAAAGTGAAAGCTTGAAACTTGAAAGAAAATGAAAGAAATCTAGAGAGAGAAAGTAGAAGCACCTACTCCTACTTCTCTCTAAAGATATGAACTAAAAATAAATTGACTCCCTCAAAATGAAGGAGTAAATGACTATTTATAGGAGGAGGGGGAGTTGTTGTTGTTTCTTTCTTTCTCTTGTCTTCTCGTATTTTTAATTAAGTTTTCTTTCTCGACTTTGTCTCGGGATTTGTCGAATGATGAACTCGTCTTCTAATTTTCTTCTTTTATTAGATTTGGTTCTTCGACTTCGTTAAACTTCCGTCTTTGGTCTTTTTCTTCGATAAATCCTTAGAATAGGCCTTTGACTTTCGTTCTTTTTGCACTCTTGATATTTTTACTTCGTCTTTTGTCTTTTTCTTCGATAAAAGCCCGTGAAAGCCCGTGTTTTCTTCCTTTTTCATCTTTTGGACCTAAAACACAACAAAAACACAAACCACGCATAATTTCGACTTTTACGACATTAGATACACGTTTTGGCTTGGTTTTATTGTAATTAAGTGGCAAAAGGATTAGTGTTTTCACACTTATCAAATCCCCTACACTTGACCATTGCAATGCCCTCATGCAATGCATTAATTACAAAGCAAGATTTACATTTTCCATCATAATTAACCCACCTTGGCCTTTATTAAACACAAGACATTAAGGAAACTTAAAAGGATAGAAAAGTACAAAATATTAAAAGGAGGAAAGAGTAAAGAGATCGAAGACTTACATTAGGTCTTTGGTTGTCATGAATGTTTATCACCCTCAAGTTTTACGTTCCCCAAACCAAGCTTAGAAACAAGATCATTGTTATTATAAGTTAGTAAGCTAACACTCACTCATGTGGCTTAATTATTCACTTATACTCCCTTATTCCTAGGTGTATCTCTTATATTTTATTTTTGTCTTGAATGATCACGAGGATGCATTGTTGACTTATTTCGATAGTTTATTTAGGCCGAAAATAAAGTAGGACGATTTAATCAATAGTTAGCTAAAGGAAAAAATCTTTTAAAACTGCTCCTCGAAACCTCATAAAGTTCATATCTTGGCATAACTCGCTTCACGATTTGAGACCTTTCTCAGACCGATATTTGGCATTGACTTCATACTTCGAATCTTGAGAGATGTTCTTGAAATAATGGTCTTCTCGTCATAATAGGAATTTCTTCACTTGAAGTTTTTGAGAGATTCTTCAAACTTGGACCACGACTTCTTCATTTTTCTCCAATCTTTATTTGGGATTTTGATATACAACGATCCGCCTCCTTTTAGGACTTGGATCTATTTATCCTCATACCTTGCTAGGGTCTTTTCGGATAGACTTCTCCATGATCTTTAGGGGAGTATTTGCTTTTCGTCGTGTGTCTCGATCCTTCATATTGATTTTTGATAAATGATTTTTCACATCACTTTGGATCTTTAGCAACAAAATGTAGCCCTCATGCCTTGTTAGGGCCTTTTCGGACTGGCCAATCTTCGCATCCCACTTCAATAAGTTATGACTTGGCTATGAACTCTAATTGATACCGAGCAAATTTTAAACAATCTTGGGCTAGAAGCTAAGTAACTTTTCAAATTGTACAACCTTACTTATTGAAATTAAATTATTAACAAGCGATGGGAGAAAAAGCTCATAATTATATCACATAAATTCATGAAAGAATACCAAACTTATAATTGACTCTATCATATCTCGTACTCTACAATTTAAAATCTCAAGGAATGGGACTCGTGGATGCTTAGCCTATTAAATCACATTTTTGGGTTTTCAAGTCATCTATAGGATCTTTCTACTTCTTAGACTTATTCAAGTTTAGAATTCGCATTTTAAAGTTCCCTTGATAAAGGACTTTCTAGGATCAATTATAGGAACTTGCAAAAATTTCTTGTTCTTAACCCGTAAGAGTTAAGACTTTCGCGTTTTAAAGTTCCCTATATAAAAGCCTAGCAAAACTTGATTTAAACACGTTAAGGATACTAGCTAGAGTAAACTTGGATAAGTAAACTCGGGTTGAGTCAAAAGATTCATGACGGGCCTAATATATCAAAGACATCAAAACTTGTTAAAACCATTTTATTCCTTTATTTTTCTTTTGACTTTATTTTTGAAATGAAATATATACATACGATGTGATAACAAAAGGAAAGAACATAAAAGAGAATAAATGAAAAATACTACTAGGCCAAAATAGATCAAAAATTTTGTAAAATGACGAAAAATTAAATTTTCCAGTTAAAATAAGGACATATTCATGGAAAAACCTATTTAATTTCGACATAAGTCCCCCTACACTTGGTATAAACATTGTCATCAATGTTTAAGCATGTGGGAGTAAACCCCCCTACACTTAGGACATTGTGCACTTTGTTTAAATCTTGCTAAGGAAGAGACGACTATAGTGATTTCAATGTCAACATATAAGATATGAAATATTGAATCACAAAAGTTTAAGATAGAACCGGGAACACGGGATCACGGGTCGTCAAATATCATCAAAAGTGCTATTTGAAAGCTTTAATCCCTGCACATCATAAGAAACAAGACAACAAACACCTATGTAGCTCCCCCTACACTTATTATGAAAACGGGTAAAAAGGATAGATCAACGGGTTGCCTCCCGAGAAGCGCTTGTTTTTTATAACCGAGTCACGAGCCTGACTCGACCTAGAACTAATTCAAGGGAAACGTGGCGAGGGATGGAATCATCTCATGAGAGATGTCCTCACCAAAGTACAACTTGACACGTTGGCCATTCACCTTAAAGTTAGACCCATTTGGTTTAGATAACTCAATAGTGCCATAAAGGAAAATTTTAGCAACGGTGAATGGGCCGGACCAACGAGATTTAAGCTTGCCCAAAAAGATTTTCAACCGAGAGTTAAAGAGTAAAACTTGATCACCTATGTGAAACTCTCGGTTCTTAATCCTAGAATCATGAATGAGCTTGGTTTTCTCCTTGTAGATCAATGAATTCTCATAAGCCTCATTCCTAAGTTCATTAAGTTCATTGAGTTGGATTTTCCTAAGATCACCGACTTTGGTTATATCAAAATTAGCCCATTTCAAGGCCCAATAAGCCTTATGCTCCAACTAAATAGGGAGGTGGCATGCCTTTCCGTACACAAGACGATATGGAGTACAATCAATAGGTGTCTTATAAGCGGTACGGAAAGCCCACAGAGCATCATCTAACTTATCGGCCCATGAGACACGATGCTCTCCCACGGTACGCTCTAAGATTCGCTTAAGTCCGCGGTTAGAAATCTCGGCTTGACCATTAGTTTGTGGATGATACGCGGTGGAAAGACGGTGATTGACACCATACTTCGCCATGACTCGTGCAAATTGATTATTGCAAAAATGAGTCCCGCGATCACTAATAATAGCACGAGGAACACCGAATCGAGCAAATAATTGTTTCAGAAAGTTCACAACCACCCTCGCATCGTTTGTAGGTAAAGCCTTTGCTTCAACCCATTTAGATACGTAGTCAACGGCTACGAGGATGTACTTGTTCCCTTTGGATGATGGAAATGGCCCCATAAAGTCGATGCCCCATACGTCAAAGATTTCACATTCATGGATGAAATTTTGAGGCATCTCTTCTTTATGTGTGATCATGCCTTGTCTTCGGCAAGCATCACAATGCTTAACCATTTCATGAGCGTCATGATAAATGGTGGGCCAATAAAATCCAGAGTCGAAAACTTTCTTCGCGGTATAGTTAGGACCAAAGTGACCACCGGTGGGTCCTTTGTGGCAAGCTTTAAGGATTAGTAAAGCTGCCGGCCCATCAACACACCGACGAATGACAAGATCCGTACATTGCTTGAAAAGGTAAGGGTCGTCCCAATAATAGTGTTTAATATCCTTAAAGAATTTTTTCTTTTGTTGGGACGTTAACCCTTCCGCTAAATAGTTTGCAATGTCCGCAAACCATGGGGTATCGTAAAGATTGGAGTTAATAGACATTAAGGCCTCAAGGGAAAAAGATTCATTAATCTCTTGATTTGGAAGTTCCCCTTGATAAGGATCCTCGAGTCTACTAAGATGATCTGCGGCTAGGTTTTCCGCTCCCTTTTTATCACGAATTTCGATTTTAAATTCTTGGAGGAGCAAAACCCAACGAAGGAGTCTCGGTTTAGCATCTTGCTTGGTCAACAAGTATTTTAAGGCGGAATGGTCGGTGTAAACGATGGTGGTGGAAAGCACAAGATAGGGGCAGAATTTCTCAAAAGCATACACTACAGCTAAAAGCTCTTTTTCGGTAGTGGTATAATGCAATTGAGCCCCCGTCATTGTCTTGCTAGCATAATGGATTGGTTGGAAGTGTTTGTTCACTCGTTGACCTAAAACCGCTCCAACCGCAAAATCACTAGCATCGCACATGAGCTCGAAAGGCAACTCCCAATTTGGAGAGACTAAGACCGGTGCCTTAGTTAATTTACCTTTAAGAAGTTCGAAAGAATCGAGACATTCTTGAGAAAAGATGAAAGGAGCATCCTTTTCTAAGAGGTGAGTCATTGGTCGAGCTATCTTAGAGAAATCTTGGATGAAACGATGATAAAATCCCGCATGACCTAAAAAACTCCTAACTCCTTTGACGGGGGTAGGTGGAGGCAACTTAGCAATGACGTCAACTTTAGCACGGTCGACTTCGATACCGGATTTGGAAATTTTGTGACCTAGAACAATGCCTTCTTTTACCATGAAATGGCATTTTTCCCAATTAAGAACGAGACGAGTGTCTTCACACCGTTTAAGCATACATTCTAAATTGGCAAGGCAAGAAGAGAAAGAATCACCATAGACCGAGAAATCGTCCATAAAGACTTCCATAGTTCCTTCAACCATGTCATGGAATATAGCCATCATACACCTTTGGAAAGTCCCAGGAGCATTGCATAAGCCGAAAGGCATTCTTTTATAAGCAAATGTTCCATAAGGACAAGTGAATGTGGTTTTCTCTTGGTCTTTTGGATCGATAGGAATTTGAGAATACCTGGAGAAACCGTCTAAGAAGCAATAGTAGTCATTACCCGCTAAACGCTCGAGCATTTGATCCATGAAAGGAAGAGGAAAATGATCCTTACGAGTGGCATCATTGAGCTTGCGATAGTCTATGCAAACTCGCCAACCCGTGACAAGTCGAGTAGGAATCAACTCGTTGTTTTCATTGGGAACAACGGTTATTCCGCCTTTCTTAGGCACACAATGGACGGGACTAACCCATGGCAAATCCGAAATAGGGTAAATCATTCCGGCATCTAGAAGTTTGATAACTTCTTTCTTGATGACGTCATGAATTTTTGGATTAAACCTTCTTTGGCTTTGGATTGCAGGTTTAAAGTCATCTTCCATGAGAATTTTATGAGTGCAAAAGTTAGGATCAATTCCGCGGATGTCGCGAATTTTCCAAGCAATTGCTTTCTTATGATTTTTGAGGACATCGATAAGTCGAGATTTTTCATCCTCTTTTAAGTCCTTTGCAATGATGACAGGTAACTTCTTATTGTCTTCTAGTAAAACGTATTCAAGATGAGACGGTAAATCCTTAAGCTCTAAATCCGGATGATTGTCGATTGTAGGCTTAGTCAAATTTGGATCATCGTTTATGATTTCCATAGGAGAAGGTGGAGAAATATGGTCCTCATTGAGAAGTTTCCCAATGGTACAAATGTCTTCATCCCAATCAGAGGGAGAATCGTCATATTTTAAGTCCACATCCCCTAAAGTTGCTTCAAATTCTTTCAAAAGGAAATCACTTTCTCCAAATGGAGTCAATGATGGAGCAATAGAGGCAACGGTCTCAACAATGGGTAGAGAAGAAAAACCACATTTACAAGCGTATTTGAAACGTTCTTCACAAGCCTCATCAAGTACGTCAATGAAATTAATGCTCTCGTGTTCATAAGGTTGCTTAGAAATTTTACCCATGTTGAAGACGATTTTGTCGTCACCAACTCTCAGGATTAATTCGCCCGCGGCTACATTAATGAGAGTGCGACCGGTCCTCAAGAATGGACGTCCAACGATTAATGGAACACAGGGGTCCATCTCGTAGTCAACGAGAACAAAATCCGCCGGGAAGGTGAATTTGTCGACACCGACGAAGACATCTTCGGCTATGCCCACCGGATATGCAACCGTACGGTTAGCTAACTCCAATGTCATTCGTGTGGGGACTAGCTCGGGTAGAGATAATTTTTTCCAAACGCTTAAAGGCATTAAGTTGATACTAGCACCTAGATCGGTTAGGGCCATACAATTCTCTACCCCGGGAAAGTTACAAGGAATGAGAAAGCGACCTGGATCACCAAGTTTGGTTGGTAATTTCCTTAAACGAACCGCGGAGCAATTCTCATTAAGTTGGGTTTGAGCAATATCAAGAAGTTTTTCTTTATCACTTAGAAGATCTTTGAACATTTTAGCATATTTAGGCATGTGAGCGAGAGCCTCGACAAAGGAGATATTGAAATTCAATTGTTTAAACATTTTAAGAAAGTTTGAAACTTGAATATCATCCTTGTTCTTCTACTTCTCTTTCCTCAACCTTGAGGGATAAGGTATGTCGGGTTGAGATGAAGGCTTTGGAATGGATTGGTCACTCACATCCTTGAGTGGAGGAGGGGTGGAAGTAGAAGGTGGAGGAATTGGTGAAGGTTGTTTGTTATCCTTTGTCACAATCACCGAAGTAGGTTTAGGAATCTCGGGTTCCTTATAACCTTTTCCCTTCAGGTGGTGATTGATTTCATCTCCCCTCTTGGACTAGCAACGGTGTTACTCGGAAGAGAACCCGAATCAGAGGGTTGATTACTTTGGAAGAAACTAGCCATCATATCCCCTAAGTCATTCGTTTGACTGCTTAAAGAGTTTCGCATGTCATTCCTAAGCTCGGCTCGAAGATCATTCCCTTGTTTAGCCATGTCACCTTTCAAGTTAATAATTTGACTTTAAAGATTCTTCACCAGCGCGTCATTAGTCCTCATGTAAGTTTCAACCTCGTGATTAAATACCGTGGGTTGGTTGGGAGGAGGAGCTTGGTAAGCGGGTGGTTGATAAGTGGGTTGTTGGTAAACTTGATTATTTCCTTGAGGTGGATATGGTTTTCTTTGGGTTTGGTATTGATTAGGAGCTCGAGGTTAGGTTTGATTATTGCGATTGAAGTTGGTTTGGTGTTGAGGAGGTAAACCGGGTGGTGAAAGAAAATTGTTTGAACGATAACTTATCAAATTGCGGTCACCTTGAGAACGAGCTTGATAGCCTCCCGTGGAAAAGTTACCGTTAGCCGCATACACGTTTTTCGGATTGTCATGAGTAGAAGGACAATCGGTGTATGAATGAGAACCACTGCAAGTCTCACAAGAAGGTGTTACAGCTTTAACTTGTTGAAATTGGTTTGTAGCCATGGTTAAGAAATTTTTGTTCATCTCGGCTAATTGGCGGGTGAGTTGGGTGAGTTCGGCTATCTCGGGGTTTGATGAAGTAGAAGAAACATTGGCCCTCGGATTATTTCTTGAAGATTCGGATGAATCCCAATTTTTGTGATGAGTGGTCATGTTCTCTATAAGCTCTCTACACTCCTCGGGTCTTCTCTTCATAAATGTACCACCGGCGGCAGCATTAATCGTATCACGATCACGAAAATTTAAACCATTGTAAAAAGTATCAATTAAAGTGACGGGGATCATATTATGGTTAGGACAACGATCGATCAAGACATTATATCGTTCCCAAGAATCAAAAAGAGACTCATCGGGTTCTTGAGTGAAACCACTGATTTGATTCCTAAGACTAGTGACCATGGATGGTGGAAAATATCTAGACAAAATTTTTTGAGTCATCTCGTCCCATGTATGAATTGATTTTTTAGGAAGACGATAAAACCATTTTTCGGCATGGTGGGATAAAGTGTGTGGAAAAAGATGAAGGCGGAGAAAATCCATGGAAACACCAGGAAATTTCATGCTTTGAGTGACGGTTATGAATTTATCGAGGTGTTTGTTGGCATCATCATCCGGTAATCCGCGAAATAGACGAGCGTTTTGAACTTGTTGGATCATGTGATGCTTCAACGAAAATTCGGGAGCCGTGATTTGCATCGGCGCAATCGGTCCTCCACGTCCATTCACGGCATAGCTCCTCCATCGTACGAAGTCGGGTTGAGGGTCATGGTTGTTATTATTCATGTTGGGGTGAGGTGGATTGTTACTATTATGCACACCGGCCATATCTAGGTCTCTACGAGTCTCGTGCTCAAGATAAGACGAAGATCGAATACGCATACACTAAAAATGAACTACAATATTTTTTATTTTTTTATCTTTTTTTTATTTTTTTGGGTTTTTGAAAATTTTATATTTTTAGGATTTTTTTTTGAAAATTTTTATGCTTGAAAATAACGTTCCCAAAAGAACGGATCCCAAAATCCAATTTTTTTTTCACTAAAAACCGTTAATCTTTACGAAAAGAGCCGGCAGTGGCGCCATTTTAATAAATGACTTTTTTGCATATGTGTGCTCGTTCGTTCTCGGTATCTAATCGAATTGATCACGGTTTAAGGTGGAATTATCATATTTGGTCACTAAAAGGGGGAGCTCGATTATCTATATATACTAAAATGAGTCAAGACAAATAGCAAATTTAAAGAGGTAAGACAAATTTAAGACTTAATAAAACAAACACGAAAGCCTTAAAGTAAAAGATAAAATAACAAAGCTAAGATGAAAGACTTAAACGGAATAACAAGGGAATTAAAGTAATTAAAAAGTAAACTAAAAGTAAATTTGAAAATAAAATGAGATAAGATAATTTAAAATTAAACTTGACAAAATGGTGGAAAAGAAATAAACCTTAAAAAACTACTAAGTAAAATAAAACAAAGTAATATGATGCGATCGCACCCTGGATCACAACTCGGATCGCACTTTGGATCGTACTTCCCGATCGCAGCCAGTGATCGCACTTACGATCGCAACTTGCGATCGCAACGAGCTATCGCAACACACTGATCGTACCCATGGATCGCCAAACGGATCGCAGCCACAGATCGCAACAGGGCGATCGTGACCTGGATCGTGATGGACGATCGTAACCTGGATCACAACAACGATCACAACTTGGATCGTAGTTGTGGATCGCAGTTTGGATCACAGCTTTTGATCGCAGTTTCTAATCACAAGTAGAAACCCTTAGGTTTATGCGATTACGAAACTCGATCGGAACAAGTAAAACCCTTAGAACTTACGATGGGATACAAGATGCAAATAAGCAAAAACCAAATAAGCACTTTTCTAATAAGCACTTACCAAAACTTAACCAAATAAATAATAAAAAGCACTAAATAAGCACGAATGAAAAACTTTCAAAACACTAGATAAGCAAGATTTCAAAAAAGAAACTTTAAAAAAGATTAAACTTTTAAGAACACTTAAAAGAAAATAAGCTAAACATGAAATAAGCTAAAAAGCACAAAAAGTTGAGCTTATCAATCGTAATAAATTGATAAGAACAACAAGATGAACACTTAATCAAATAAACATCAAGATGAAACAAGTTGCATACTTGAACCGAATCAAAATCAAGATTAAAAAAGAAAGTTAGAATAAGATAGATTATGAAAAACTTGAAATTAAAATTAAGATAAAGATTCGACTACAGATTAAAGTGAAAGCTTGAAACTTGAAAGAAAATGAAAGAAATCTAGAGAGAGAAAGTAGAAACACCTACTCCTACTTCTCTCTAAAGATATGAACTAAAAATAAATGGACTCCCTCAAAATGAAGGAGTAAATGACTATTTATAGGAGGAGGGGGAGTTGTTGTTGTTTCCTTCTTTCTCTTGTCTTCTCGTCTTTTTAATTAAGTTGTCTTTCTCGACTTTGTCTCGGGATTTGTCGAATGATGAACTCGTCTTCTAATTTTCTTCTTTTATTAGATTTGGTTCTTGGACTTCGTTAAACTTCCGTCTTTGGTCTTTTTCTTCGATAAATCCTTAGAATAGGCCTTTGAGTTCCGTTCTTTTTGCACTCTTGATCGTTTGACTTCGTCTTTTGTCTTTTTCTTCGATAAAAGCCCGTGTTTTCTTTCTTTTTCATCTTTTGGTCCTAAAACATAACAAAAACACAAACCACGCATAATTCTGACTTTTACGACATTAAATACACGTTTTAGCTTGGTTTTTATTATAATTAAGTGGCAAAAGGATGAGTGTTTTCACACTTATCAATGAGAAATAGATCCGACAAGACTAAAGAGGTGCAAGTTGAAAGGATAGCCGAAGAAAGGGTATCTGGAGATACACAAGCGATTGAAGAAACAAGTGTGTCTAATACTTGAAGTCAACATTGTTGAAGATCCAAGTACCGCTAAGCCAAATAAGCCGACTGCAAGTACTGCTGACATTGTTGAAGACCCAAGTACTGCTAAGCCAACTAAGTCGATTGCAAGTACCGCTGGTGATCATCCTTCACTAGAAAGTCAAACTCCTTTTGGAGAGGATGAGGCTTTATCCCAATTACTGCTTGACTTAAGAAAGAAGAATTCAGCTGAGAAAATAAAACAAGCAGAGGCAGAGAAGAAGACACAACAAGAAGTTCTTGCCAAAAAGGATCAAACTAAAGGTAAGAAAGTTCACGCTTCACACCCTACTAAAGGTATAGTTATTTAATAGCAAGCTGATGAGGAAAGACCTTCCAAGCTGAAGAAGAAGCTACCCAAGATTAATTCAAAGGATAAGGGGAAGAAGCAAATACTATCAGAATCTGAAAATGAAAGTGATTCAGATGAAGATATTAGGAAAGTCATGTACAGATTTAATCAATTGGACCATGATGAGGAATATGCTCTTAGAATGCAAGCTCAGATTCGTGAAGAAGACTTACAAGAAAAACTTGAAGCTAAGCAGCATTTGCTAGAAGCTAAGAGAATACAACAAGAATGGAACATACAAGAGTATGATAGGATTCAAGCTGAATTACATGCAAGTGAGCTTCTTGCAGACTCATTGATAGCTGAAGAGAGATATGCTTATGAAGAAGAAGAGAAGTCAAAGTTGATTGATGATCTGGTAAGGGAGCAACAAAGATTCTTTGCTGAAAAGAAAAGAAGAGAAAAGATTAAGCCTCCAACTACTATGCAGATTAGGAATAAAATGATGAACTTTCTCAAGAAAGTTAAGGGCTTTACTCATATTCAGCTGGTCAAGAAGAATTTTGAGGAAATCGGGACTTTGTATGAGCAACATAAGAGAACTGAACTGAATTTTGTTGAGATTGGATCTGAAGCAGATAGAATGGCTGTTGAAAGACATAGAAGACATCTGCAACAACAAAGACAATTTGGAAGCACTCCTAAAATTGAGCCAAGTACTGCTGAACCTACAAATTCATCTCTAACTATCAAGACCACTTATGTGGGGAAGAATAGAAAGGAGAAGGTAAGTTCAAAGGAGGAAGAGACTGCTCAAAGAATGAATGAAAGAGATAAAGCTCAAGATATTGCTCAGACTGAAAATGTACAAGCAGTACATACATAGTCAACAGTACATACTAAAGAGACGATACAAACAAACTTGGTAGAGGGTTCAACAGAATTTGAGGGAACCTCCAAGGGTGTCAAAAGAAAAACATCAACAAAGAGAAAGCAAAAATCCAAGAGGGCTAAGTCAACAACAGAAGATAGTGATGATGATGAGAGCTTGAAGAAGTACTTGAAGATAGTAAAATTTGAAGATCAATGTATTGATACAGAGATTTTTGGAAAGAGATCATCTATTGCTAGATGGATATACTCTATGGATCAAGGACTTGAAGCTCATGGAATTGAAAGAACTGATGACACAACAAGGATATTCAGACTTTTGGAGGATATTCTTCACATTCTTGACAGACAAGATATTCAGGATCTTTTCAGGTTAGTTCAAGAAGCCAGTGCAGGTAAAACTGAAGTATCACTATTGTATTGGGAAATTCTCTTCATGTATGAACCACACAACTGTGATCAAGAAATGTTGAAGGTATTAGAGAATCAGGTTCCTAGTTACTTGAGATATTATAGGTCATGTGGATTGCAAATTTTGGATATAGATGATGTTACATACTATATGCTGCAAGAGACGAGTTATCCATTCAAAAGAAGATTGTCGGAAAGGATGTTGGAACAACAATTGGAAGTTAGAGAAGAATCTGTTGATGCTTTGGAGTTGATCAGAATGGTTAAACAACAAATCAAGGATTTGAAAGATGAGGAAGAAGATGAGAAAGAGCCTTAAGTGTTTGACTTTCAGTCACACTTCACAAATGGTTCTCAGTTCACCATGTCTAACACACATAAGAACTGGCTAGTCCATAAGCAAACGGTTTGTGGTAAAGACTTCTCAAATCCTTTGAAAGCTGGTAGTTTACTAAAACTATATGGTTCTAAATCACCTTGTTTCGAGACAAAGAGTTGGCTAGTCCTAGACAAATGGTACTAGGTAAAGACTTCATCAAATCCGTTGATGGTTGATGTAAAACCCGTATGCTTTTACCATGAATAGTACCCTTAAGATCGTACGTACTAGATTTAAACTCTCCTTTTATAGTATGTTTACGTTCACGTATAAGAATTTTAAGTATTACGTACGTGTTAGAACACGATAAGTATTTATTACGTATGAACAAACGATAATTATTCAAATGATAATTATAATCCCGAACATGCGATCATGAAATCATGAACGTGAATTAATCACGAGCTCATATTAATTACGTATATATATTTATTACGAACACGAATAAATATATTAGGTCACGATCAATAGTTAATTAGAACACATAAAAACACGAACACGATAAAACACGAACACACTACAATAATTGACTCGGGAAAAGGTACGGGTTACCCCATGTGGGGCCCCCTACCCGCGGCTACACCAAGAGAATGGGCCAAGCCCATTTAATTTTTACTAAAACAAGGATTTAGGAAAACATATTTTATTATTTACAGAATAAGAAAAATAGTTAAAACCCTATAATCTTTTCCTTCTTCCTTCTCTCCTTTGGCCGCCGGATTCAAGACAACAAAAGGGGGTGTTCGGTTGATTTTTGATCATGGAATTTGTGCAAGCATTCGTGTGTGTTCATCTTTGATTGATCTACGTATTCGGTATAACCTTTTTAACCTTTTTCTTTTATGTTTTAATTTGTTGAATCACATAAAATCATGATGTTTTTAAAAACTAAATAAAAACAATTATTAAAACATGTAAATGATCATGGGTAAATCAAACAAGGGTTTTTAGGGGTGCTTTGATGTTGGGCGACGCCTAACCGAGACCAAGGGGGGTCTCGGCTTGGCTAATAAACCACCACCGAGACCTCATGGTCTCGGTAGGGTGGTGGTGGTCCCACGGCAGCAGCAAACAAGGGGGAATCCCGACTTGGTTCGGGATATGGTGTTGATTACGGGTCCGGTTCATGGTTTCTAGTCACGATCCGGTTCATATATTATTTTAAGGTTTATGATTTTAATAGTTATGTGTTAAAAATTAAATTAATAAATATGACATGTTTAACTTAATTTAACATGACTTAGGTTATAAATTTAATTATTAGATCATGAATTTTAACCTAAGTATTTATATTAACTAGACTTTTTAATTAACTAATTATTAAAAACCATGACTATAATTAATTAATTAACATGACTTAGGTTATATTATTAATAATTAATAATACATTTTTTAACCTAAGTATTTTACCTTATTTAATTAAAAATATGATATATTTAATTAAATACTTTTAACCTATAGTTTATTAAATTTACATGTAATAATTAATAAACTATACTTTATAACAACATGACTTAGAATAATAATCAGAAAACACTTAAGCTTATATAATTAGTTAATTTAACCAGCTTATATCTAATTATGGAAACTTTCTATTTTTAGAAACTTATTTAATTAAGACAGCTAATCTATTTATGGAAACTTTCTATTTTTAGAAACTTATCTATTTTTAGCAGTAATTCTATTTTTAGAAACTTTCTATTTTTGGAAACTTTCTATTTTTGGAAACTTTCTATTTTTGGTAACTTTCTGTTTTTGGAAACTTTCTATTTTAGGAAACCTGCTATTTTTAGAAAGTTACTTATTATTACACAACAAGTATAATAATACATGAAATACACGTAATACTTAATCAGAATAGACATAATGTAAGTTAAATACAATATAAAGCTTAAAACAGTAAAACATGACATGAACGTATAAAATAAGTTAAGACATGACATAAAATTAGTTACGTATTTAGTAATCAGATACTTATACACGTATGTATTTATGTAGCATTAGTGATACCGAAGTAGGACTCTCTTCCGTTCGTCTTCTTCGTTCACTGGACATAAGGTACGGATTCCCGTCCTTTCAGTATGGACATTCTTTCCTTATTAGGATTTCCCGTACGCAGCCAACTGTTTTCCCATAGTATAAGTTTATATGTTTGATTGCTTATGTTTAATTTAGAATACCTGAAGCCATATACATGCATGACAAGTTTCACCTAGTTATGGAGGCACCATAACCATAACACTAGAGGCACTAGTGTTATGACTTCCCCACGGCGGAGTGATTGCTCGTGGCGTCCCTTCAGCTTTTGGCCATATTATTATATTTATCATGTGGGGCGTATGGGTGCATCCTAGTTACATGTTTTTTTCAGCGGATTACTCAGTGTGAATGTGGTGTGTGCCTTGCATCCTTCACAAGGAGCTGATCCCTCCTACCCAAAACCAGTATATTAAATTAGAGGCAGCCCCTCTAATTTGCATGATGAGGTCACCCCTCCAATTATTCATGCAAGATGGATTTTCATGACCTATATTGGCTAATGGTAAAATATGTTAAACAGTTTTCATAAGATAAACATAAGGCTTTTCAAACTATAAAACCAGTTTTACTAAGACTCAATCGGGTTATTCGGGACTTAGTTTCTTCTGCTGTTATATGCTTATGTGCTTATATTATTCATGCTTTATCGTATATCCGTGCACTGAGCGCATTGCTCAGCCGTTTTCCTTTTCATGTTCCCAAAACGGCAGGTACTCAAGGACGCTCGTAGACTTTAAGCGTACGTGCATATGGACTGGAAGCTTTCTAGCCTTTCTTTACTTTATGCATTATCTATACTTTGATACTCTTTCCATGGACATTGTTTAGTCCTTTCATTTATAGTACTTATGTTTCTGTGTGATGAGCTTTACTTTTGGACTACCGATGTTTGATTCCGGTATTTCCTTTTTATGGTCATGTAATGTTTTAGACATTTATCCTTGTATGGTTTGATGACACGCCATAATTACGCGTGACATTGCATTATCAAAATGGGGCGTTACAATTATGGTATCAGAGACAAGGCTTCGACCTGTAGGCTCTCAAAACATGACCTGTGATTAGTGGGTAGTCACTATGGTCTTCCTAGAACTGACAGTCATTTTTCATGCATTCATCATTTTTATGCATACATATATATATGTCATTGTCGCAGGTTTATGACTAAGTAATGGTTGGTACAGGACTGGCCCTATTTAGTCGTATGTGTTTTATCGAAACTTTTAAATTTGGGACCGAACCATAGGCGTCCCCTCGCCATGTCTTTTATTTTGGGTGAACTGACCATAGGCGTTCACTCTCGAACATACAAAAGTTTTCATAAAACTGCATCATGCATTCATATACAAATTTTCTTGCATAAAATTTTTCTCGTGATTTATTTGTATAAATTTTTTTCATGTATATATTTTATGTTTGATCTGTTTAATCATATGTTTTATGTTATACTGTCAGATGGTTCTCACACGCGAGCAGGAACAACTCAATGCAGCGATCCAAGCTGCAATGCAAGCTTTGCTTCCTCAACTGAGGAATGACATCAGGGCTGAGGTTCAGGCTGCCAACAATCAGCAGCAAAACCAAGCACCTCCTCATCCTCCTCCTCCTCCGGTGACATTGGCAATATGGCTGAAGAGATTCAACAAGCTTCGTCCTCGAGCTTTCCAGAGAACAGATAGCCCTAGTGAAGCTGAAAGCTGGTTGACTCACATCGAGAAGATCTTCGATGCTATGGGTTGTGACCCCGTGTTCAAGGCGAGGTTGGCATGCTACCGGTTCGAAGGCGATGTGTTAAATTAGTGGTTAGCATTGAAGCAGTATGAGGGAGGTGATAATTGGCTGGCTGGTTTGACATGGGCTCAGTTCAGAGATAGGGTGATGGAGCAGTTCTTTCCCAAGGTTGAGCAAGACAAGCTTAAGAGGGAGTACCATGGGATCCGACAGAGAGTTGGGGAGAATAGAAATGAGTTTATGCAGCACTTTCTTCGCTTAGTTGGTTTCCTTGGTGCAGCGGCAGGTACTCCTAAAGAGCAGGCACACCACTTTAGGTGGGCTCTTCGCACATCGGTCACAAACAATCTGGTGTGTGCTATGTTCAACACAGTAGCACAAGTGGTCGATGCGGCACGTAAGCTGGAGATGCTGCATGAGAGAGATGAGTTCGGGGAAGCTGAGAAACCCGACAAGAGGTAAAAATTCGTATTCAAGCGGTGATCAATCCGTAGTCTTTCTATATATGTCAACTATTCATCTCTTAAATTTGTATCTTCCAGGCAGAAAACTAGGGACCAGTCTCAGCCGGCTACTCAGCAGCAGCCTAATCAGCCCAAGGGAAACGGTCAGACTAATGACCGTTCTGCTACAGATAGGCGTGGCGGTAATTACAATTACCGTAACAACGCTGGACACTCCAACGGCAGCAGGTCCTAATACTTACCCATCTTATGATTTCATGTTATAACTCATAATTCTGACAGTTTAACAAATCTTCTACCAGGAACCATGGAAACGGTAGGGACCAGAACCAGAGAGGTTCACAGCCTAGCCGTCCAGCTATCACTTGTATTTAATCTTACGATTATTCGCATTGTCCTTTGTACCCTATTATCATGTCTCATGTAAAATGTTTTATCAGGTCCTCAGCCAGCCAGAGCACCTGCTGGAGGATATACTCATCCTCTTTGCTCAATTTTCCATCGTAGGCACCCAGGGCCATGTCGTCGTAACATGGACGCATGCTTCAAGTGTGGTCTTCCTGGCCATCTCATGAAGGACTGCCGTAAGGGCGAGATGGAGGGCACATCGGGACATGCTGATACCAAGCCGCCTCCTACCACTGGACGTATCTACACGACATCTCGAGATCAGGCCAACAAGTCTATAGGTACCATCACTGGAATCTTGTATATGTATGGTCAGGCTGCGTGTGTTCTATTCGATATGGGTGCTACTCACTCGGCCATTTCTACTTCTTATGCCAAGAACATTAAGATGCTCCCCATGCCACTAGATAATATACTGAGTATTTCCACGCCCTTGAGAGACTCTGTACACATAACCCAGGTATACAAGAGTCTTCCCCTAGAATTTGACGATAAGGTTCATCCTGTTGACACACTTCCGCTGGACATGAATGACTTTGACATGATTTTGGGCATGGATTGGCTATCCAAGCATCATGCTACCATAGACTGCCATTCATATCGAGTTATCTTCGGTGATGTTAATGCACCAGAGTACATTCACAACGGGTTCGTACCCGGAAGGTCTGTACAAATCATATCTACCTTGCAAGCACGTGCACTACTGTCACATGGCTGCGAGGGTTATCTAAATACGGTTCACGACATGGATGCTGAATCTCCAACAATTCAGGATCAACCAATAGTGTCAGAATTCCAAGATATATTTCTAGAAGAACTTCCGGGCATACCACCTGCACGAGAAGTGGAATTTAATATCAAGCTCATCCCAGGAGCTGAACCGATTTCCAAGGCTCATTATCGCATGGCTCCCATAGAGTTAAAGGAGCTGAAGGATCAACTGTAAGAACTTCTAGAACGAGGTTTATTCGACCGAGCGCATCTCCATGGGGCGCACCGGTCTTATTTGTTAAGAAGAAGGACGGCAGTATGCGTCTTTGCATAGACTATCGCGAGCTCAACAAGATTACTATCCGGAATAGGTATCCACTGCCGCGAATAGACGATCTATTTGACCAACTCCAAGGGGCCAAACGCTTCTCCAAGATTGATCTTAGGTCAGGCTATCATCAGCTACGGGTTAAGGAGCAGGACATCGCCAAGACTGCTTTTCGTATTCGCTATGGCCACTACGAATTTGTAGTCATGCCATTCGGCCTGACCAATGCTCCAGCAGTGTTCATGGATTTGATGAACAGAATCTTCCATGAATTTCAAGACAAGTTCGTCATTGTCTTCATCGATGACATCCTGATTTTCTCAAAGTCCAAGGAGGAACACGAAGACCATCTTCGTACAGTACTATAGATTCTTCGCCAGAAGCAGTTGTATGCTAAATTCTCCAAGTGTGAGTTCTGGTTAGACAAGGTGGCATTCTTAGGTCACATTGTATCAGCAGAAGGAATCACTATGGATCCAGCGAAGGTTGAGGCTATTACTAAGTGGGCGAGGCCGACATCAGCGACTAAAGTCCACAGTTTCTTACGCTTAGCTGGCTATTACCGTAGGTTCGTGGAGAACTTTTTCCGCTTGGCACTACCATTGACCAAACTGATGCGGAAAGGGGAGAAATTTGTCTGGACTGAAGAACGAGAGAAGAGCTTTGAAGACCTGAAGCAGAACCTAGTATCTACACCTATTCTTACTCTCCCATCTGGTACAGGTGGATTTCAAATCTACAGTGATGCATCGGGGAAGGGACTTGGTTGTGTTCTCATGCAACATGGGAAAGTGGTCGCTTACGCTTCACGGCAGCTTAAGCCTTATGAAGAAAATTACCCTACGCATGACTTGGAACTTGCTGCAGTCGTGTTTGCATTGAAGATATGGAGGCACTACTTATATGGAGAATCATGTGACATTTTCACGGACCACAGGAGCTTGAAGTATATCTTCACTCAACGTGAATTGAAGATGAGGCAGAGGAGATGGTTAGAGCTGTTGAAGGATTATGACATTAATCTACAGTATCATCCCGGAAAGGCAAATGTAGTAGCAGATGCACTTAGCAGGAAGTCCGGAATGATCAACGGCATTAAAATTGAGTAGGAAATCATAAGAGACTTGGAGCGACTAGACATCAAGATCATGGTACGTGGACAGCACGGTTAAAGGGCTAATCTTAGAGTAGAACCCGAGTTACTCTCTAAGATCAAGGAAGCTCAGAAAGATGATGGAGAAATCTAGGCGATAGTTCAGAATTTGGAGAAACAGACGGAATTCAGAGTAGATGCAGATGGTATCGTATGGCAGGGCACGAGACTTTATGTTCCTGATGATCAAGAACTCCGGGAAGCCTTGTTAGTTGAAGCTCATAGCTCCCTATTCTCTATACATCCTGGTTCGACTAAGATGTACCATGACATCAAGCAGTACTTTTGGTGGAGTGGTATGAAACAGGATGTGGCCACTTACGTCTCCAAATGTCTTACTTGCCAGCAGGTTAAGATCGAGCATCAGCGATCTGGCGGTCTCCTTCAACCGTTAGATATCCCATAGTGGAAGTGGGACAAAATCACCATGGATTTTGTTACTGGTCTTCCGCCAACCAAGAGGAAGCACGATGCAATTTGGGTTATCGTAGATCGACTTACCAAATCAGCTCATTTCTTACCGATCCGCAAGGAAGATTCGGTAAGTAAACTTGCTGATACGTATAGAAGAGAGATCATGAGACTCTACGGTGCTCCATCCAGCATCGTCTCAGACAGAGATCCTCGATTCACTTCGCGATTTTGGAAGAGTCTGCAGAAAGCTTGGGGTACACAACTTAAGCTTAGCACGGCTTTTCATCCTCAAACAGACGGGCAGTCGGAGCGAACGATTTAGACATTGGAGGACATGTTGAGGTCATGTGCGTTGGAATGGACAGGTGATTGGGACGATTATATCTGTTTGGTGGAGTTTGCATACAACAACAGTTGGCACGCAAGTATCAAGTGTGCTCCTTTCGAGATGTTGTATGGCAGGAAGTGTCGCGCCCCAATCTGCTGGGATCAGGTTGGTGAGCGAACACTTGAAGGACCGTAGATCATAGAGATGACTAATGAGAGGGTCGCAGTAGCTAAGCAGAAACTTCAAGAAGCACGGTCACGTCAGAAGAGTTACGCCGATAAGCATCGTAGGGACATACATTTTAACGTAGGAGATCACGTCTTTCTTAAGGTTTCGCCGGCACGTGGTGTTAGACGCTTCGGGATTAAATGGAAGCTCAGTCCTCGTTTCATCTGACCGTTTGATATCATTGAACGAGTCGGTGAAGTATCTTATCGGTTAGCGTTACCTCCGCAGCTTTCGCATGTACACAATGTGTTTCATGTGTCCTTACTCAGAGGGTACCAGTATCATCCCCTTCACATGGTTCAGTATCCACTAGAACAGATACGTGAAGATCTCACTTTCATAGAAGAACCCGAACGAGTTCTTGACAGACAAGAACGAGTCATGAGAAGGAAGACGATTCCATTCGTCAAAATCCTTTGGAGGGATCATACCGAGCGGGAAGCCACTTGGGAAACAGAGGAGTCTATCCGGGCTTCTTACCCTCATTTTATATTTTGAATTCGGGTATGATCTTCTTTTCCAGTTTACTTTATCTATAATTCGAGGACGAATTATTCTTTTTAGAGGGAAGAGTTGTAAAACCCGCATGCTTTTACCATGAATAGTACCCTTAAGATCGTACGTACTAGATTTAAACTTTCCTTTTATAGAATGTTTACGTTCACGTATAAGAATTTTAAGTATTACGTACGTGTTAGAACACGATAAGTATTTATTACGTATGAACACACGATAATTATTCAAATAATAATTATAATCCCGAACATGTGATCATGAAATCATGAACGTAAATTAGTCACGAGCTAATATTAATTACGTATATATATTTAACACGAATAAATATATTAGGTCACGATCAATAATTAATTAGAACACATAAAAACACGAACACGATAAAACACGAACACACTACAATAATTAGACTCGGGAAAAGGTATGGGTTACCCCACGTAGGGCCCCATACCCGCGGCTACACCAAGAGAATGGGCCAAGCCCATTTAATTTTTACTAAAACAAGGATTTAGGAAAACATGTTTTATTATTTACAGAATAAGAAAATTAGTTAAAACCCTAAATCTTTTCCTTCTTCCTTCTCTCCTTTGGCCGCCGGATTCAAGACACCAAAAGGGGGTGTTCGGTTCATTTTTGATCTTGGAATTTGTGCAAGCATTCGTGTGTGTTCATCTTAGATTGATCCACGTATTCGGTATAACCTTTTTAACCTTTTTCTTTTATGATTTGATTTGTTGAATCACATAAAATCATGATGTTTTTAAAAAACTAATTAAAAACAATTATTAAAACATGTAAATGATCATGGGTAAATCAAACAAGGGTTTTTAGGGGTGTTTTGATGTTGGCCGACGCCTAACCGAGACCAAGGGGGTCTCGGCTTGGCTTATAAACCACCACCGAGACCTTATGGTCTCGGTAGGGTGGTGGTGGTCCCATGGCAGCAGCAAACAAGGGGGAACCCCGACTTGGTTCGGGGTATGGTGTTGATTACGGGTCCGGTTCATGGTTTCTAGTCACGATCCGGTTCATATATTATTTTAAGGTTTATGATTTTAATAGTTATGTGTTAAAAATTAAATTAATAAATATGACATGTTTAATTTAATTTAACATGACTTAGGTTATAAATTTAATTATTAGATCATGAATTTTAACCTAAGTATTTATATTAACTAGACTTTGTAATTAATTAATTATTAAAAACCATGACTATAATTAATTAATTAACATGAATTAGATTATATTATTAATAATTAATAATACATGTTTTAACCTAAGTATTTTACCTTATTTAATTAAAAACATGATATATTTAATTAAATACTTTTAACCTATAGTTTATTAAATTTACATGCAATAATTAATAAACTATACTTTATAACAACATGACTTAGAATAATAATCAGAAAACACTTAAGCTTATATAATTGGCTTATTTAACCAGCTTATATCTAATTATAGAAACTTTCTATTTTTAGAAACTTATTTAATTAAGGCAGCTAATCTATTTATGAAAACTTTCTATTTTTAGAAACTTATCTATTTTAAGCAGTAATTCTATTTTTGGAAACTTTCTATTTTTGGAAACTTTCTATTTTTGGAAACTTTCAATTTTTGGAAACTTTCTATTTTTGGAAAGTTTCTATTTTTGGAAACCTTCTATTTTTGGTAACTTTCTATTTTTTGGAAACTTTCTATTTTAGGAAACCTGCTATTTTTAGAAAGTTACTTATTATTACACAAGTATAATAATACATGAAATACAAGTAATACTTAATCAGAATAGACAGAATGTAAGATAAATACAGTATAAAGCTTAAAATAGTAAAACATGACATGAACGTATAAAATAAGCTAAGACATGACATAAAATCAGTTACGTGTTTAGTAATCAGATACTTATACACGTATGTATTTATGTAGCATTAGTGATACCGAAGTAGGACTCTCTTCCGTTCGTCTTCTTCGTTCACTGGACATAAGGTACAGATTCCCGTCCTTTCAGTATGGACATTCTTTCCTTATTAGGATTTCTCGTATGCAGCCAACTGTTTTCCCATAGTATAAGTTTATATGTTTGATTGTTTATGTTTAATTTAGAATACCTTAAGCCATATACATGCATGACCAGTTTCACCTAGTTATGGAGGCACCATAACCATAACACTAGAGGCACTGGTGTGTTATGACTTCCTCACGGCGGAGTGATTGCTCGTGGCGTCCCTTTAGCTTTTGGCCATATTATTATATTTATCATGTGGGGCGTATGGGTGCATCCTAGTTACATGTTTTTTTCAGCAGATTACTCAGTGTGAATGTGGTGTGTGCCTTACATCCTTCACAAGGAGCTGATCCCTCCTACCCAAAACCAGTATATTAAATTAGAGGCAGCCCCTCTAATTTGCATGATGAGGTCACCCCTCCAATTATTCATGCACGCTGGATTTTCATGACCAATATTGGCTAATGGTAAAATATGTTAAACAGTTTTCATAAGATAAACATAAGGCTTTTCAAACTATAAAACAAGTTTTACTAAGACTCAACCAGGTTATTCGAGACTTAGTTTCTTCCGCTGTTATATGCTTATATGCTTATATTATTCATGCTTTATCGTATATCCGTGCACTGAGCGTATTGCTCAGCCGTTTTCCTTTTCATGTTCCCAAAACGGCAGGTACTCAGGGACGCTCGTAGACTTTAAGCGTACGTGCATATGGAGTGGAAGCTTTCTAGCCTTTCTTTACTTTATGCATTATCTATACTTTGATACTCTTTCCATGGACATTGTTTAGTCCTTTCATTTACAGTACTTATGTTTGTGTGTGATGAGCTTTACTTTTGGACTACCGATGTTTGATTCCGGTATTTCCTTTTTATGGTCATGTAATGTTTTAGACATTAATCCTTTTATGCTTTGATGACACGCCATAATTACGCGTGACATTCCATTATCAAAATGGGGTGTTACAGTTGACAATTTACCAAAAATTGTAGGGTTATCAGTACACCTTATTCTTCATGAATAAAGTATTGGCTATTCCAGAGTGTACGGCTAACTGGTAAAGAATATATCAAATCCGTTGATAGATGGTGATTTGCTAAAATTCATGAAGCCAATACAGATTGGTTTTTGTTGTTAACTGTTTTATTTCAGGTATGAAAATTGCAAGCAAAGAAGTATTTAAGAATAAAATACTTAGAAGGTTTTGTCTTATCAAATCAAGACTGAAGATTATGATTCAGAGTTCATAGGTTTAACTCAAGAAGACAATTACTGATGCTGCAAAGATAAATGAATGTTTACAAGACATAAGAAGATCATAGTTTGAAGATAAAGATAATGTTCATGTTGTTTGAAGATTATCTTATCAGAAGAAGATCTACATTGAAGTTTTTGGCTACATTCAGTTGGATACAAATGCAAATTACCAAGTTCAATCCAAGGATGAAGGAAAGACTGAAGACATGTATTCTAAATACATCCAGTACAAGAGAAACAAGAAGACAACAAGTTATCATTCTTGTTTAGGGGAGGATTCTTGGGAATTATTTGTTAAGTGTCAAGTACCGTTAGTATTATGCAAGTACTGTTAGTTATCTTTCAAGTACCGTTAGTGTTAAGGCTGTACATAGTAAGTACTGCTACTTATAAAGTAAGTACTGCTATATTGATTAGGACGAATATATATTTGTATAAGATATTTCATAGTTATAGTTAGAGTATATCTTATGTGATATACTTAAATAGTTATAATATTGATAATATATCGTCTGTGATATAGTTATCTTTATAGAATATTCTAAGGTTTCTAGGGTTCCTTACTCTATAAAAGGAACATAGGTACAATGTCATTCATGTACCTTATTCAAGTCGATTAATAAGAGAATCGAATAGTTAAAAGTAATTTTGTTCTTCTGTGCTTTATAAGTTAGATTCCGCATAACTTATTTAGCTTGAGTAACAGTACTTACTAAGTTAGATTCCGCATAACTTATAAAGCGGTACATAGTAAGTACTGTTAGTGTAAGTACAAGTACTGCTATATTAATTAGGATGAATATATCTTTGTAAAAGATATGTCATAGTTATAGTTAGAGTATATCTTATGTGATATACTTAATAGTTTAGAATATTGATAATATATCGTGTGTGATATACTTATCTTTATAGAATATTCTAAAGGTTCTAGGATTCCATACTCTATAAAAGGAACATAGGTATGACGAGTTCATTGTACCTCATTCAAGTCGATTAATAAGAGAATCGAATAGTTAAATTATGTTCTTCTTTGCTTTATAAGTTAGATTCCGCATAACTTATTGTGTTGAGTAAGAGTTCTCAAAGTGATCTAGTTTGATTACAAACTATTATACTAATTCTTAGCAGAATATAGATCCATTCAAAGGGATCAACACATACTGAATCTATCAACACCAATTACATCTCTATAACCGAAAACAAATTAACCCTCGAATAATCTTTTTTTTCTTTTCTTTCGGTCAAACAGTTACAACAAAATATAATATCCATTTTCTTTGTTATATTCGAAACGTGTAAGAACAAGAAATATACTACCTATAATTTTTCGTAACCGTGGACAGTAAAATAATTAAAACTTAGAACAAAATTATAAATTCAATATTAATTAAAAAATCTAGTACAACTTTAGAACGAAAATTTAGAATAACTTAAATAAAATTTCGAATTAAAAATAAAATTAGAAACCTCTAAAATAAAAACTTACGTTTAAAATAAAAAAATAAAACTTGTGGTCATCTTCTTCTTCTTACCTTTTTATAGATGTTTGGTCTTGCGTCTTCAATTGAGTCTTCAATTGAATATTCTAACATCTCTCATAAGATCCCTTGGAGAGGTCTTTCTCTTGACTCAGATCATCACGTGGGTGTGGGGTATTTGGGGTTTGATAGTGATGAATTGAGAAGGAAAGACATTGGGATTTAAGGTTAGATGTTTTTTTTGTTATAAGATAGTGGTTGGTGATTATGAGATAATGAACCCTAATACGGTAGAGATAAACTGGTACATAAACCAATCGCTGTAAATTATAAAGGGAGGTCGGGTTAATTTTTGTATTGGCCTGGAGAGTTAAGTGGTAGGCCCAATAAAACAAATTTGGTGCAAAAAAAAAATTGGACCTGTGGTGTTTTCTTGTTCATTCTTTGTGCATACTTAAGCCCATACCTAATATTTTTTAGGAAAATAAAAGGGCTTGGTGAGATTAGTTTTTGGCTTTATCCGAATATTAACAAATAGAGTATTGGGTTTGGTTAACTTATCGAAGTGAGGATCTGATGCTATCATTGAACGGCTATCGAACCGCCATAGTCAGTTAACCGGTCTAGGTTCCAAGTAGTTATTATTATTATTACGGTCTGACTCGGCCCGTTAAATGGATGCGGGTTGACGCATAAGATAGAGTTTTGGTTCAGGATCCTTTTTTGATACGCGTTCCATTTATATAAAATCTCATAATGCATGTGGTTTACTATATTTGGCATGCGACATCTTGCGAACACATAGAACATTTTCTTACTATAACATTTATTTTAGGTTACCCGCTACCGCCTCGTGCGGGTACCTACTAGTCTCTTTAAACTCTTTAAACATTCCTTCTCACATATATGTACTCAATATAAATTTCTACACTTTAACCTATTGTATATATCTTGACCATCAAGCTCAAAAGGAGATATGTATGGCTATGGTGAGTGACGGCTTAGAGTTGAGAATCAAATATGTTTGATAGAGTTTAATATCATAATATGATATGCTATGTTATTCATTTGCTGATAAAATGTTGCATAAATCCAGATTGTGCGAACACAACAATGGGTAGAGAGGGATGTTACAATTTCCATGTCATAATATGATATGCTACGTGCAGGTATGTTGAAGATCCAGATTAAGCCGGCGTGGCCCAGGAAGAAGTTGTTCAAGAAAAAGTAGATTTGGTTGAAAATGATGAAGAATTGTTTGAAAAAAAAAATTGATTGAAGAAAAAGAGTATTTTCAATAATAAGGACATTTCGGTTTAATCATGAACTCAACAAACACATGTGTTTTTGTGTCTTTTGATTATGAATAAGTGTTTATCATATATGATATCATAACTATATTATATATGATATTATATTAGTTTACTTTGTATTTGAATTATTATGATTGATATTGTTAAAATATACTCTTTTTTTATTTTTTGAAACAAGTGTTTAATCATGAACTGACTCTTTTGATTATAAAAACGTGTTTATCATACATGATGTAAAATCCATGATTTTACCATGATTTAATGTAATGAAGTTTCATCTAAAGATCTTAAGTGCATTCACTCATGTATTATATTCCTATAAAATGTGTGTGTGAACTTGTTATTATGTACTTGTACATCTACAATCATTTTGATCTTTTTTTGTGATAGGTTGCATGATTTGAACCTTGTACATAAGAGTAAGAGAACAAATAATGAACTATATATATATATATATATAGGGGGACTTTATTTACAGAACCCATCTTAGTGACAGAACTTGCAGAACTCTTATTTTTGAAGGCAAACATGTATGTTGAAGGCGTACATGTATGTTTATGAAAGCGAACATGTATGTTTTTATATCAGTGCACATACATGCATGCGTGCTTCCAAAAATGTATGTTTTTGAATGCGTGCACATACATGCATGCACGTCCTCAAACATGTATGTTTTTGGATTATTTTTTAATTTTATTTAATTTTGACAAAAAGAACTTCAAATATGTTTCGCGAATACAAATATTCTCTAAAAACATACATGTACTCCTTCAAACATACATGTTTGCCTTCAAAAACAACAGTTCTGCAAGTTCTGTCACTAAGATAGGTTCTGTAAATAAAGTTACACTATATATATATATATATATATATATATATATATATATATATATATATATATATATATATATATATATATATATATATATATATATATATATATATATATATATATATATATATATATAAGAAATCTATGAATGCACAACACTTAGCAAAACTTGGAATTTTGTTGTGACAAGTATTTATGTCTTCTATGTATATGTGTACATCTTAGGCATTCATACACACCTTGGACTAGCCCAAGATCCTTTACCTTTGTGTGCTAGCCCAACACAAGCCCACAACATGAGCCCACCTCCCTTTTGGCTAAGAATGACACGCACTCCCTTATGTGGAAGGTGAAGGGATGCTTTGGAAACACAAGTGCCAACACTTGGCACAAATGTTCTTACCAAGGTAATCACACATTTGACTTCTCTTCTCTCTCCCCCCTTTTTAGCCGAAAACTCTCTCTCTCTCTCTCACTCTTCATATTCTCTCATCTAAGCTAATCTAATTCTCTCTTCACCTTTATCTCTCAAATGATTCAGCTATAAGCCACAATCATCCAAGCTTGTACATTAAAACTATTAGATCCTTGTCCTACCTTAACTACTAATCATCTAGTAGCATCATCACCTTTGAAATCATTCTACCAAGCCCTAGCCGAACCTTAAGGGTCACGGCTTGGTTGATATTTGGATTCTTCTTCATCATCTTGACTAGATCTCTAACCTCCTTGTTCATATAGATCTTCCTTGGTAACATCTAGGCAAGAAAGGTATACTCCTTATGATTCTTCATTTTCACTTGCATGCATCATCATCCATCTATAAACACATGTATATATAACTTGTTAAATATCAAGATTTGGT
The DNA here is from genome assembly GCA_025667525.1 of Glebionis coronaria. Lineage (NCBI taxonomy): Eukaryota > Viridiplantae > Streptophyta > Magnoliopsida > Asterales > Asteraceae > Glebionis > Glebionis coronaria. The sequence continues at coordinate 101,967,682 of CM046875.1, forward strand.
AATAGCCATGACCTTAAAGGTCACAGCATATATATGTGTGCACCATTAGTCATGATTAAAAATCTTTTAATAAGAAACTTATGACTAGTATTATATGTTTTAACTTGATCAAAAACCATATGAAACATTTCATGAATATAAATGTAGCATGGGTTACAAATCTTACCTTTGGGATCTTGACTAACTAATAATCATATATCTCATAAAAATATATTGTGTAACTTAAAACCATGAAAACCATACCCAAAGGGGTCACGGTATAATTAAATGGTTAACATATGGTTTGTCTACTAAGTTTTAATGATGGAATACGTATCATTACATGTTAAAAGGACTATTAAGAATCACTAATTTTATATGTGTACGTATCTAGCCGTGGGCATATATGTACTTAGATGGTCTTTTAGTGTACATGCATGCTAATGTAGAACTTAGATTTATGGTTAAATGGTAAACGGGAATCTAGCATAAAGATCTTATGGGAATTTTTGGGAAAAGACAACATAGCCGTAGGCTATATGTTGTCTAGGTTGGTTTATGAAAGATCTTGTAAACATGCAACCTTAAAATAAGGCTTGACTCATCTTGAATAAGCTATAACCAATTATAACCATGAGTTATAAGCTCCTATTAGGGCTTATGACTTGCATGCAACCTTGTAACATACCTAGATCTAATTTGGACCCACTATTAGTTTTATTCTTTAACTAAGATTTAAAACTAAATATGAATAAGCTAACAATAAGCTTATAAGAAAATCCTAAGTTAATAATTACATGAAATGTAAAGTAGTGTTAATGGACTATTTAAGCCCATGCAATGTTAGTCCAAGACTTAATGGACCTAATAGGCCCATTTGACAATCTTAGTAATTTTAAGAATATGCTTAAGCCCATTTGGTTAATTAATGGACCTAAAAAGGTAATTAAGCCCAAATAAATATCTTAAAGGCCCATTTAACAAATTGGTAAACTTAAAATATGATTTAGCCCATTAGATATTTTAACCCATTTAAATGAGCCCATATAATGTTTGAATGTTTAAATAAAAGTTTTTATAATAAAATGTAACTTATAAAAACTTTTGGAGTAAAATGAAAATTTATGAAACTTAAGGACTAAAAACGTGACTTATGAAACTTGTCTTGATGAATTAGTAAACACAAGGACTGAAAATGTAATTATCCAAAAGTCAAGGGTTTAATAGATACCATCCGTGGCATATTAAACCCTAGGGACCATTTTGGGAAGTTTCTAAAAGTTATTTTGTCATTTTAAAACCCTAGGGACCATTGTTGTATTAATCTGAAACTTAAAGAAGCCCTAGGGGCTGTTTTGGTCATTTTATGAAAGTGGTAAAACATAGATTTAACTAAGGGGACTAAATCTGCCATAAGCCGAAACTTAAACAAGCCCTAGGTACCAAATGTGTAATAATCTGAAAGTTTACTTTGTTAAAAATATAGAGGGACTAGTTTTGCCATTTTCCGAAACTTTAACAAACCCTAACCCTAATTCTATTTTTAAACCTAGTAAAACTTACACAAACCCTAAACTATAAGAGTTTATAATATAAATTCTTAAACTTGTAATATATAAATTATTTTATAAATGTTAAAATAATTTATGGAAACTTTAAAGTTAAATAAAATATTTTATTTTATTTTTCAAAATAGAATATTTATATTGCTTTTGGGAATAAATTGTATAAACAATTATGAATACGTATTATTAATGCATGAACTCATATACTTTTAGAAAATAAAATTTATATGAACGTTGGATAAATTGAATACTAATATTTAAGTAGAACACCTTACGTCTACTTAAAATATGAAAATTAATAGTAAGTTTAAATAATGATTATAATACATGAACTACGAACGTAAACTAATATTAAGTATAACTTTTTATGTTTACTTAATAATGAAACTTAATAGTAAATGAGCGATTATAATGCATGAACGGAGAACGAAAACTAATATTTTAAGTAGGACATTTTATGTCTACTTAAATAAGAAACTCAATTGTAAGTTGAATGATTATTATTAATACATGTATGCTAACTGATATTAAAAGTTAAACATTTTATGTTTACTTAAAAATGAAACTTATATAGATAAGTTTAAATGGATATTGTTGATACTTGAACTACGGTTATTTAGATAAATACTGTAGCATAAACGAACTGACTAAAAATCTGTATAAGCATACACAAATGTTCTTTGTACTATCTATTAAGACTGTACTATATGATTAGGCATAACTTTTGGCGTGAGCATTATTTGGATATTCGTGTTATACAGCTTTTGCCAACTCCCGGGTGAGTTTACAGCCCCATATAAACTATTGATAAACTTTTCCTCTACGGGGGAGAAAACATGCAACTGTTTTAAATTGGACATAACTGAATTGTATAAACTTGACTATGATTGACTATTATTGAAACTGTTAAATTGTTGTAAATCGTCCGAATGTTATAAATAGATCTATTAGGGATTGACCATCCCCATCTGGGTGAGTCATGCTCACTGTGCCTTGGCCGGGACAACAGATGTATACCATGTTGGAACTGGGTTGGGTGTCTTTTTGTAAAACACTACGTCCTCATCTGTTGAGGACTATGGAAGGTTAAGCTTCAGTTTCGAGTAATAGCAAATGTAATCTAGTGTGTAGTAAGAATGCTTTGTGCATGTTACTTCTATGATTAATGTATGTACAAACTAATTAATTGTTAAAACCTGTAAATTCACCAACTTTATGTTGACCCTCTAAGCATGTTTATCTCAGGGAAATGAAGTTAGAACGAGATATGTGCATAGACTCAAGCATCTATGTAATCTGCATCGTAGGACTCGTCAGGGGTTCTATTTGGGAAACATAAACAATCATCTTTTATCATGTTTAAGACAATTTTTATTTATTTGTTTATCAAACATGTAATCTGATTTGAATAACTCTTTAACTTATGCTCTATGGACTATATGCTATCGATCCACCCTTGTGACATCTCCGTTGATATTTCCGCATATTATGTCCCTACCCGGGGTGTCACAGAGAATGGTATCAGAGCATTAGTTATAGAGAACTAGATAAATTTTTAAATAAAATAAAGATAAAGTAATTTTTCTTTTATTTAAAACTGGACTATAACTTATAAAAATCTTTTTGGGATTTTTTTTGGGACCGTATTAGTTAAGCATATAGATCTTAGGGCATTTTATGCTATGTGAACTAAGTGTATATATTGTTACTAAATTTGGTTATTAATACTGTTTAGTGAAATATTGTTATGGAAAATGCTAGATATGCTAAACTTGAAAATTTTACATTGCTTAGTAAAATACTTAAATGAAAATATAGGTAATACTAAACCAAACCTTGTACTTACAAATTGTTAGATGAACTGCGTAAATGATAACATATATATATAAGTATTAATATATGTAACCTTAAAACATTATGATAATTGTTTAAAAGGGATATATTTCATAAAACATGTAATCTAAAATAATATTTTGTTTGTAAGCTTATACTTACTTCAAACTTAAAATAATACTATTTCAGATCATCGTGACTCCGCCTACTGCACCTTCGACTCTTCTACCCGTAGTAGCTCCTACTCCAGTTGTTTGTTCATCTCTACGATCGACGCAGTGTGGATGGTTATCAGCCTCGGATTCAGAGGATGACCCAACTATCGAAGTTGTACTCCCATAGGACCCTTTTTCTATCTCAGCATCAGCCATACTGGCCCCAACCTCAATGAAGGAGGACCATGTTCTTCCTAGCATACCATCTTTCGTGCCTCCATCTTTATCACCGGGCTATTTTTCCAGGTCCGTACCCGTCTCCACTTATGAGACCTGAGAAGGCTCTGGGGCAGGGCGTGTCGATTCCGTCCAGGCCCAGATTGCCGCACTGGCCGAACGCCAGGAGCAGGAGATATCGGACCTTCGCAGCCTATTGACAGCCGGTCGACTAGGCCGCACCGTCATCCATGATCGTATTGACTCTTTCTCTCGCACCATGAGGAGAGAAGCCCAGGCCACTAGAGGTGTCCAGGCTAAGACTAATGAAGCATTGAAGTGGCTCTTAGAGGAGAACCACCATCTTCACCAGCGCGTTCAGGTCATGGAGGGTCCTCAGCATCAGACCCATACTGCTCTATCTGCTCAGGAGCAATCTTTGTCTATTTTCTGTGATCTTGCCACCGTCCGACATGACGGGATTACTACAGAGATGACTCATCTCCGAGGAGCCACCAATAGACTTCGGACCCATTTGCTGACAGCATTCCATGTGCTTAAGGAGACCCGAGCGACAGTTCGGACATTACAGAGTTCCCGGAGAGCATCTGCTGCTCCATCAGCACCATCAGCACCGGCCTCATCTAGTGGACCATCTAGGCAGGATTAGTATAGACGTACTAGACTTCTTGTACGTCGTGATAAGCTTACGGGTTGCATCCTGGCTATCATGACATAGGGCCTTTGTACTTTTATTTCTTTTCAGCTTTTGATGATGTAATCCTGTACTTTATCTTTTCTTTTCTTTCGGACATATAACTTTGGGATGTGATGTTTTAAAGATTGTGTGTATCATTACCTTGGACAAGGCCCGATCGCCTATGACTTAGATTTTGTTATGCTAGATGAATGTTAAATTTCTTATGGAAATAACATGTATCACTTTCTTTATTATATTTGATGTGCAATGTATTATATTATGAGATCTTGACAGGTTTATCCAAATTTTTTATGAAATAAGTGCATGAATTTTTCCCGGGCAAATAATATAAAAACTGTACTAACGTTTGAACTAATAATCTCATATTGTGTATGATTATAGACAAATGGTGATTACGTGATCAAACCCCAATAATGCAACTGCTTCCAACACCGCAAATGCCGAAGCTCGTGAAGCTACTCATAATGTCACTGCTGCACAACTCCGGGAAATGATAAGTGAAGGTATCACAGCGGTCATGGCAGCCAGAGGAGCTGACTCGAATGCAAACGATGACCCAAACCTCAATGGACGCAGAAACAACGCCAACAGGGGTTGCTCTTACCCCGACTTCTTAAAGTGCAAACCCTCATACTACCGAGGAAAAGAAGGAGTTGTTGAATTGATGCAGTGGTTTGAAAGACTAGAGACAGTTTTCCGCATCAGCGGTTGTGCTGACGAGAACAGAGTTAAGTTTACCACATGCACACTACTTGAGAGCGCCCTCACCTGGTGGAACTCTGTGGTTGTTACCCTTGGACATGACACTGCTTACACTCTCACTTGGGCCAACCTCAAAGAGATGATGACTGAGAAGTACTGTCCTAGAGGAGAAATGAAGAAGTTGGACATAGAGCTATGGGATCTAAAGTGTAAGAATAATGATATCCTTTGGTAAAACCAAAGATTTCAAGAGTTAAGCTTGATGTGCACCAGAATGTTCCCTCTGAGGAGTGACAAGATTGAGAAGTATGTCAGCGGACTCCCTGACAACATCCATGACAGTGTGCTAGCTTCACGACCCACTACCGTTGAAGGTGCTATGGAATTTACGACTGAGCTGATCAACAAGCGATCTCGCAATCTGTCTGAAAGGCAAACGGACAACAAGAGAAAATCCGATGAAAGCTCTCGTAGCCAGCACCAGAAGCCTTCCAAAGGCAAAACGTTGGGCAAGCTGATGACACTACTCCCACAACCCGCACCAAGAACTACTCGGGATCCAAACCTAAGTGTTCAAAGTGCAACTACCATCATGTTGCTGGAAAACAATGCAAGGGAAACCGAAACCCCGCAAGTGGAAGTAACCGTGGGCCAAAGAAAGTTGTAGTATGTTACGAGTGTGGAACCCCTGGACATGTGAGACCTGACTGTCCCAAGTTGGCCAACTGGAAGAAAGACAACAAGGGAACTTCATCACAAGCATACATGGTTGGCGATGCCCAAGCCAATCCAAATTCCAACATCGTCACCGGTACATTTTTACTAAATCAATGATATGCATCAGTCTTATTTGACACCGGGGCAGGTCGAAGCTTTATATCAACGGAATTTAGTAAAGTATTGAAAATTACGCCATAAGTTTTAGACTCCTACTATACTGTAGAACTAGCCGACGGAAAAATTGTGACAGTTGACACCATCATTCGTGGTTGTACCTTAAACCTTTACAATCACCCGTTCAACATCGGTTTGATCCCAGTAAGTCTTGGTAGCTTTGATGTCATCATTGGCATGGATTGGCTATCAAATTACCATGCAGTCATCTTATGTGATCAAAAACTGGTCCGTATACCTTGGGGAGATACCTTGATTATACGAGGGGATGGTAACCCTGATATAATCAACACTAGACTTAGTGTCATTTCTTGCACCAAAGCACAAAGATACTTGACCAGAGGATGCCCTATTTTCCTAGCACACATCTCCAAAATCGAGGAAGAAGACAAACCCGAGGAGACACGAATCGAGGACGTGCCAATTTTCCAAGATTTTCTCGAAGTATTTCCTGATGAATTGCCAGGTATGCCCCTAGTTCGACAAATAGAATTCCAAATTGATTTGATTCCTGGGGCTGCACTTGTAGCTAAGGCTCCCTACCGGTTAGCACCATCAGAATTGAAGGAACTGGCCAAACAACTCCAAGAACTATCAGAAAAAGGATTCATTAGGCCTAGCTCCTCTCCATGGGGAGCCCCTGTTCTGTTTGTCAAGAAGAAAGACGGCTCTTTTCGAATGTGCATCGATTACCAGGAATTGAATAAACTAACGATAAAGAATCGTTATCCATTACCTCGCATCGACGACTTATTTGATCAACTCCAGGGATCAAGTATGTACTCTAAGATTGATATGAGGTCTGGATACCATCAACTGAGAGTTCGGGAAGAAGATATTCCTAAGACGGCTTTCAGAACTCGTTACGGTCATTTCGAATTTTGAGTTATGCCTTTTGGGTTGATAAATGCCCCGGAAATATTCATGGATCTCATGAATCGGGTGTGTAAACCCTATTTGGATAAATTCGTGATAGTCTTCATCGACGACATACTTGTCTACCCCAAGAAAAAACAAGACCATGCTGAGCATCTGGCCTAAGTATTGAAAGTACTCAAGGAAGAGCAGTTGTATGCAAAATTTTCCAAATGTGAGTTCTGGATACCTAGAGTCCATTTCCTAGGTCACGTCATTGACAGCGATGGTATTCACGTAGATCCTGCGAAGGTTGAGTCCATTAAGAGTTGGGCATCTCCCAAATCACCAACAGAGATCACCCAATTCCTAGGCCTTGCCGGATACTATCTCCGATTCATCAAAGATTTCTCCAAGATAGACAAACCAATGACCAAACTCACTCAGAAAGGAGTAAAATTTAATTGGGGAGAAAAGGAGGAATTAGCTTTCCAGTTGATAAAACAAAAGTTGTATAGTGCGCCTCTCTTATCCTTGCCCGAGGGCAATGATGACTTTGAGGTATATTGTGACGCATCATATAAAGGATTGGGAGCAGTATTGATGCAAAGAAAGAAAGTAATTGCCTACGCTTCTAGGCAATTAAAGAAGCATGAGAAGAACCACACTACCCACGATTTAGAACTTGGAGAGGTGTCTTTGCCTTTAAAATTTGGAGGCATTACCTTTACGGAACAAAATGTATAGTGTACACCGACCACAAGAGTCTGCAACATATATTAGATCAGAAAGAGCTTAATATGAGGCAGCGTCGTTGGATTGAACTGTTAAGCGATTACGATTGTGAAATCAAATACCATCCAGGTAAAGCAAACGTAGTTGCTGATGCACTAAGCCGTAAGGACAAAGACCCACCCATGAGGGTTCGAGCCTTAACCATGACCATCAATCTGGATCTGTCCAAGCAAATCCTTGAAGCACAAACCCAAGCACAGAAACCCAAAAACCTCTGGAAAGAAGACATAGGAGGAATGCTTCGAACCGACCTCTCTCAAGAGAAACTGGAACCAAGGGCGGATGGAACATTGTGCTTACACGGGAGGAGTTGGTTACCCCGTTATGGGAATTTGAGGGACATAATCATGCACGAGTCACATAAATCCAAATATTCAATATATTCGGGATCGGAAAAGATGTATCAAGATATGAGGAAATTATACTGGTGGCCAAACATGAAAGCTGACATCGCCACCTACGTCCAGAAATGTCTGACATGCGCACGTGTTAAAACAGAACACCAAAGGCCATCAGGTTTACTGGTACAACCTGAGATACCTGAATGGAAGTGGGAAAATATTACCATGGATTTCGTAACCAAACTCCCAAAATCATCACGTGGATATGATGCCATTTGGGTGATAGTCGACCGACTCACCAAGTCTGCTCATTTCATACCCATCAAGGAATCCGACTTCCTATCCAAGTTGGCAAGGACCTACCTTAAAGAAATTGTAACCAAACATGGAGTACCAGTCTCAATAATTTGCGACCGGGACAGCAGATTCGCTTCCAACTTCTGGAGGGCTCTCCAACGAGCCTTGGGTACCCAACTGGATATGAGCACCGCCTATCATCCACAAACGGATGGTCAGAGTGAGCGAAAAATCCAAACCCTAGAGGACATGCTAAGGGCATATGTAATTGATTTTGGAAATAGTTGGGTCGAGCATATACCTTTGGTTGAGTTTTCCTACAACAATAGCTATCACGCCAGTATCAAGGCCGTCCCTTTTGAAGCCCTTTATAGAAGGAAATGTCGCTCTCCTGTATGTTGGGCAGAGGTAGGTGAGTTCCGACTCACTGGGCCTTAATTGATTCAGGGGACTACAGACCAAATTGTCCTTATAAAGCATAGACTACAAGCTGCTCGCGGTTAACAAAAGAGCTACGCAGATCAGAAACGCAGACCCGTGTAGTTCAAAGTAGGAGATCATATTATGCTAAAAGTGTCACCATGGAAGGGAGTTATACGATTTGGAAAGCGTGGAAATCTAAATCCACGATACGTAGGTCCTTTCAAAGTGGTAGCCAGGGCCGGGGAAGTGGCTTACTGTTTGGAGCTGCCACCACAATTAAGTCTAATACACCCCACCTTCCATGTATCTAATCTGAAAAAGTGCTACGCTGAGGAACCCTTGGTTATGCCTTTAGAAGGGGTCCATATCGATGACCAACTCCAATACACGGAGACACCAGTGGAAATCATGGAGAGAACAACCAAGAAGCTAAAACGTAGTCGTATCCCGTTAATTAAGGTACGGTGGGACTCGAAGAGAGGCCCCGAGTACACCTGGGAATGAGAAGACATCTTCAAAGCCAAGTACCCTCATCTTTTCACTTAAAAGTTAACTACGCTTTTAGTAGCTTTGAGGGCAAAGCTAAAATAACGGGGTGGTGCTGTAAAATCCATGATTTTACCAGGATTTAATGTAATGAAGTTTCATCTAAAGATCTTAAGTGCATTCACTCATGTATTATATTCCTATAAAATGTGTGTGTAAACTTGTCAATATGTACTTGTACATCTACAATCATTTTGATCCTTTTTTTTGTGATAGGTTGCATGATTTGAACCTTGTACATAAGAGTAAGAGAACAAATAATGAACTATATATATATATATACACACACATATATATATATATATATATATATATATATATATATATATATATATATATATATATATATATATATATATATATATATATATATATATATATATATATATATATATATATATATATATATATATATATATATATATATATATATATATATATATATATATATATATATATATATATATATATATATATATATATATATATATATATATATATATATATATATATATATATATATATATATATATATATATATATATATATATATATATATATATATATATATATATATATATATATATATATATATATATATATATATATATATATATATATATATATATATATACACATATATATATATATATATATATATATATATATATATATATATATATATATATATATATATATATATATATATATATATATATATATATATATATATATATATATATATATATATATATATATATATATATATATATATATATATATATATATATATATATATATATATATATATATATATATATATATATATATATAATATATATATATATATATATATATATATATATATATATATATGTGTGTGTAACAAATCTATGAATGCACAACACTTAGCAAAACTTGGAATTATGTTGTGACAAGTATTTATGTCGTCTATGTATATGTGTACATCTTAGGCATTCATTCACACCTTGGACTAGCCCAAGATCCTTTACCTTTGTGTGCTAGCCCAACACAAGCCCGCAACATGAGCCCACCTCCCTTTTGGCTAAGAATGACTCGCACTCCCTTATGTGGAAGGTGAAGGGATGCTTTTTAAACACAAGTGCCAACACTTGGCACAAATGTTCTTACCAACGTAATCACACATTTGCCTTGTCTTCTCTCTCCCCCCTTTTTAGCCGAAAACTCTCTCTCTCACACTCTTCATATTCTCTCATCCAAGCTAATCTCATTCTCTCTTCACCTTTCTCTCTCAAATGATTCGGCTATAAGTCACAATCATCCAAGATTATACATTAAAACTACTAGATCCTTGTCCTACCTTAACTACTAATCATCTAGTAGCATCATCACCTTTGAAATCATTCTACCAAGCCCTAGACGAACCTTAAGGGTCACGGCTTGGTTGATATTTGGAGTCTTCTCCATCATCTTGACTAGATCTCTAACCTCCTTGTTCATATAGATCTTCCTTGGTAACATCTAGGCAAGAAAGGTATACTACTTATGATTCTTCATTTTCACTTGCATGCATCATCATCCATCTATAAACACATGTATATATAACTTGTTAAAAATCAAGATTTGGTAACAGCCATGACCTTAAAGTTCACGGCATATATATGTGTGCACCATTAGTCATGATTAAAAATCTTTTAATAAGAAACTTATGACTAGTATTATATGTTTTAACTTGATCAAAAACCATATGAAACATTTCATGAATATAAATGTAGCATGGGTTAGAAATCTTACCTTTGGGGATCTTGACTAACTAATAATCATAGATCTCATAAAAATATATTGTGTAACTTAAAACCATGAAAACCATGACCCAAAGGGGTCACGGCATAATTAAATGGTTAACATATGGTTTGTCTACTAAGTTTTAATGATGGAATACGTATCATTACATGTTAAAAGGACTATTAAGAATCACTAAAATGTTATATGTGTACATATCTAGCCGTGGGCTATATATGTAATTAGATGGTCTTTTAGTGTACATGCATGCTAATGTAGAACCTAGATTTATGGTTAAATGGTAAACGTGAAACTAGCATAAAGATCTTATGGGAATTTTTGGGAAAAGACAACATAGTCGTAGGCTATATGTTGTCTAGGTTGGTTTATGAAAGATCTTGGAAACATGCAACCTTAAAACAAGGCTTGACTCATCTTAAATAAGCTATAACCAATTATAGCCGTGAGTTATAAGCTCCTATTAGGGCTTATGACTTGCATGCAACCTAGTAACACACCTAGATCTAATTTGGATCATCACATAAAACCAACTATTAGTTTTATTCTTTAATTAAGATTTAAAACTAAATATGAATAAGCTAATAATAAGCTTATAAGAAAATCCTAAGTTAATACTTACATGAAATGTAAAGTATTGTTAATGGACTATTTAAGCCCATGCAATGTTAGTCCAAGACTTAATTGACCTAATAGGCCCATTTGACAATCTTAATAATTTTAAGAATATGCTTAAGCCCATTTGGTTAATTAATGGACGTAAAAATATAATTAAGCCCAAATAAATATCTTAAAGGCCCATTTAACAAATTGGTAAACTTAAAATATATTTTAGCCCATTAGATGGCCCATTAGATATTTTAACCCATTTAAATGAGCCCATATAATGTTTGATTGTTTAAATAAAAGTTTTTATAATAAAATGTAACTTATAAAAACTTTTGGAGTAAAATGACAATTTATGAAACTTAAGGACTAAAACCGTGACTTATGAAACTTGTCTTGATGAATTAGTAAACACAAGGACTGAAAATGTAATTATCTAAAAGTCTAGGGTTTAATAGGTACCATCTGTGGCATATTAAACCCTAGGGACCATTTTGGGAAGTTTCTAAAAGTTATTTTGTCATTTTAAAACCCTAGGGACCATTGTTGTATTAATCTAAAACTTAAAGAAGCCCTAGGGGCTGTTTTGGTCATTTTATGAAAGTGGTAAAACCTAGATTTAACTAAGGGGACTAAATCTGCCATAAGTCGAAACTTAAACAAGCCCTAGGTACCAAATGTGTAATAATCCGAATGTTTACTTTGTTTAAAAATATGGATGGACTTAGTTTTGCCATGTTCCGAAACTTTAACGAACCCTAACCCTAATTCTATTTTTAAACCTAGTAAAACTTAAACAAACCCTAAACTATAAGAGTTTATAATATAAATTCTTAAACTTGTAATATATAAATTATTTTATAAATGTTAAAATAATTTATGGAAACTTTAAAGTTAAATAAAATATTTTATTTTATTTTCAAAATAGAATATTTATATTTGCTTTAGGGAATAAATTGTATAAACAATTATGAATACCTATTATTAATGCATGAACTCATATACTTTTAGAAAATAAAATTTATATGAACGTTGGATAAATTGAATACTAATATTTAAGTAGAACACCTTACGTCTACTTAAAATATGAAACTTAATAGTAAGTTTAAATAATGATTATAATACATGAACTACGAACGTAAACTAATATTAAGTAGAACTTTTTATGTTTACTTAATAATGAAACTTAATAGTAAATGAGCGATTATAATGCATGAACAGAGAACGTAAACTAATATTTTAAGTAGGACATTTTATGTCTACTTAAATAAGAAACTCAATTGTAAGTTGAATGATTATTATTAATACATGTATGCTAACTGATATTAAAAGTTAAACATTTTATGTTTACTTAGAAATGAAACTTATATAGATAAGTTTAAATGAATATTGTTGATACTTGAACTACGATTATTTAGATAAATACCGTAGCATAAACGGACTGACTAAAAATCTTTATAAGCATACACATATGTTCTTTGTACTATCTATTAAGACTGTACTATTTGATTAGGCATAACTTTTGGCATGAGCATTATTTGGATATTCGTATTATACATCTTTTGCCAACTCCCGGGTGAGTTTACAGCCCCATATAAACTATTGATAAACTTTTCCTCTACGGGGAGAAAACATGCAACTGTTTTAAATTGGACATAACTGAATTGTATAAACTTGACTATGATTGACTATTATTGAAACTGTTAAATTGTTGTAAATCGCCCGAATGTTATAAATAGATCTATTAGGGATTGACCATCCCCATCTGGGTGAGTCATGCTCACTGTGCCTTGGCCGGGACAACAAATGTATGCCATGTTGGAACTGGGTTGGGTGTCTTTTTGTAAGACATTACGTCCTCATCTGTTGAGGACTATGGAAGGTTAAGCTTCAGTTTCAAGTAATAGCAAATGTAATCTAATTTGTAGTAAGAATGCTTTGTGCATTGTTACTTCTATGATTAATGTATGTACAAACTAATTAATTGTTAAAACCTGTAAATTCACCAACTTTATGTTGACCCTCTAAGCATGTTTATCTCAGGGAAATGAAGTTAGAACGAGATATGTGCATGGACTCAAGCATCTATGTAATCTGCATCGTAGGACTCGTCAGGGATTCTATTTGGGAAACATAAACAATCATCTTTTATCATGTTTAAGACAATTTTTATTTATTTGTTTATCAAACATGTAATCTGATTTGAATAACTCTTTATCTTATGCTCTATGGACTATATGCTATCGATCCACCCTTGTGACATCTCCGTTGATATTTCCACATAATTTTGACCCTACCCGGGGTGTCACATATGATAACCTAAATATATCAAATTTTTTTACATTAGGTTGATTTCTCTTTGAATTATCACTAAATATATGCCCCATCTTTCTTTATTTTTTAACCATCGATAACCATTTTTTTTGTTTTAAATGTTAAAATACACAGGTGATTATCAATTTGTGTAATAAAACTTTAATAAATAAGCATATTATCCAAAAGTTACATCCATAGATGTTTTGCCTTTTGCCATTTTCTATCAACAAAAATAATAATAATTTAATAGCATTACAAAGTTAAAGCATTACATCACCATACGAAAATTACTAAAATATAAATGAGTCAAATATCTAAAACAATGAATGTTGATCTAATGCATCAATATTTTTTGTTGCAAACTTGACACTCGTCTTTGTCATCTCATGCATTTGCCCTTGTTCTTTTAGTCGAGAATACAATGTTTCAGTTATTGACATTGTCTTTTTGTAGCTCACTTTGGATGATAATTGTTGGTTCTATGTTCACTTCTCTGGTCTTTAGATTATTAAATTCTCGAAAATGCATTGAAAACGGTTTTCCTCTACACAAATAAAATGATTTTATTTTAGTTTAAGCACATTATCATATTTTATAGTATTATAGAAGTTGACTTTCAAGCATATTATTATATGATAACATACTACACAACTAACTTTTAATTACCCACCAAAAGATCATAAGCTTGCTTGTATTTAGTTTTTAAGCACATTATCATATATGATATATTATAATGTTTAATAAGTCGTCTTGTAAACAGATTATCATATATGATATATGATATATCTATCGTGTATGATATATATAGGTATCATGTATGATATATCTGTTCAAACGTATAGCCATAAAACCTGCTAATTCATAATAATAAGCTAATAAGTTTGATTATAATTCAACATAATAGTTCGGATGATGATAATTCATAAGCTTATCCAAATCCATCACCTAATAAGCTAACTTATGAATCAAACACGATAAATTCACATAATTCATAAAACTGATGATCCATAAACCTAATTTCATAAAAAAAAAGCTAATAAGTTAGCTTATATATTCAGATGATGATAAATTTACGCTTAATCACATCAAATAAGCTAAAAAGGGTAAATTTATAAACTAAAAGAAGGGATTAACCAATTCACATCAAATAAGCTAAAAAAGATAAGCCGAATTATAAGCTTATTTATATCAAACTAGCTAAAAAGATTAAATAAAAACATATCGAGATGAGTTTTACCTGATGTTAATGAATTGAATAAGGATAAAAGATGATAAATTATACTCTCATGTTAATCACTTCGTTTAAACAGATCGAGATGACTTTTACCTAATGTTAATGTGTGTGTGTGTGTGTGTGTGAGAGAGAGAAGAGAGGGAGAGGAAAGAGAGAGAGAGAGAGAGAGAGAGAGAGAGAGAGAGAGAGGAGAGAGAGAGAAAGAGAGAGAGAGAGAGATGAGGGAGAGAGATCTTATTTAGGTGTGTGTGTGTGTGTTTGTGTGTATGAGAGAGAGAGAGAGAGAGAGAGAGAGAGAGAGAGAGAGAGGAGAGAGAGAGAGAGAGAGAGAGAGAGAGAGAGAAGAGAGAGAGAGAGAGAGAGAGAGAGAGATCTTATTTAGGGTGTGGATGGGTGTGATGGTGAAATGAATAAAATACTCTTCTGTTTTTAATTATTTTTTAACAAAGGAGTATATGTTCTAAAATAAGTAAGTCTCTAAAATAACTCCGTCTTATGATACATAAATAATTATATTTTATATTTTATGCATAATATTAATTTCTTAATATTATAATTGTAAAGATGATATATAGTTTTTTATAAAAAATAATTAGATAGTTCTAGGACCTTTTTTCATCCCTAATCTCATCAGTTCTTATTCCCCTCGTGCAAATTGTCTCTTCTATGATAGATATCATATTTGATTTCATATCAAGGTTTGGGTATTCTTCCCTGAGTTTTGATTTCTAGGTGACTTTTTTTATCTTTTTTATATTAATATTTTATAAAAAAACAAAATTGTTTTTTAATCTCATAGCCTTTTCAATCCCTTCTCCTTTTCAATCCCTTCGCCTTTTCAATCCCTTTACCTTTGTTTTTTCATCCTTTTGCTTTTGTACTTGGTAAGACATTTTTGTTTTCATCCTAAAACCTTTTCTATTCTTTCAATTTTTGTTGGTTCTTTGATTTCCCACGGGTAGTTTCAGAACTAAGGAGGATGATGTGACCATGATCTCCACTTCTATATTCATTACGAATTTTCTAGATCACGCTTGTAAACAATATGGTCACGTTGTGGCCATCATATATCCCTTCCAAGAGAACGAATATTAGAAAAAGATTCGGTTTTGTTTGCTTTATCAACATTTTAGTGAAGATAGACTCGTGAGCAATTTATGTACGGTTTGGATTAATCGTTTTAAACTTCATGCTAATATCGTTAGGTTCAATAGACCACCGGTTAATGGGAACCGTTCACATGTGACAAAGGGTGCTGGGATACTACAAACAATATAAATGGTATTAAGAAAGACTTAGGAGCCACCAGGGTAGACACGTCTTATGTTCATGTGGTGAAAGGTAGTTCTTAGCCAGGTTCCAAGAAGATTGATTCTCCTCCATGAAATTTTATGGACTTAAATTTAATAGTCGTGTTATAGGATCGAACTTAAGATTACGGGATTGCACACAATACGTAAAGAGTTAATTTAATTAATAAATATATATATTGTATTCATTAATTTATTTAATAAATATATATATATATATATATATATATATATATATATATATATATATATATATAATATATATTATATATATATATATATATATATATATATATATATATGTATTTATTAATTTAAACCGAGACATAACTTTAACGCTCGTTAAATAATTAAGAATTAAGTATTAAAGAGCGTTAAATAAATATATAGTAAGTAAATTAAAAGAAAGAAGTTTGGAAGGTTCTAGAACACCCCAAAGGGGTGTTCTAGCCGTAGGTTATGGGGGAGAAAAGGAAGGGTAAAAACTTTCCTTTTATTTGTTTTTTGATACAAGTCTAGGCCTATATAAACAAAACTTCTCCTCATAATTCAAGACACACAAAATCTCTTCCCCTCTCCTCTCTCTTTGGTCGATCGCAAGGTACAACCCACAAAAGGGGTTTTGGTTAGTTTTCTTGTTTGATCAATGTACTTATTATATAGTCCTAGCCCCTCTCTAGGTGTGTTGGGTAGATTATTTACAAGCGTTGTAGCTCGGTTTACACGTGATAGAATCACGGTTAGCTCGTTGTAATACGTGTGTACAAGATCGTAATATAGTCTTACATTAGACTATATCTTGGTGCTATACGGTATAAACTCGAATTGGTGATTCATTCTTCGTCTTGTGGATTTGCTTTAGCGTAAAGGTATGTAACCCTAATTCGATTAATTATAATCGTGTATTATTATGATCTTGTTAAATCGCTTCCGCTATGTGTGCTTTGATCTCGTTTAGGGTTTTATATAATTGTTATGATGTTAATAAACCTTTAGTGACATCGAGAGCCATTTTAATATGTTATAATTATCGAAAATCTAAAGTTTTTTTAACTAATAATTTTTTTGAGTTCAAACTACATGTTTTTTAGGTTTTCTTAAAATTAGGGTTTTGTTTTTTTTAAAAAATTAGGGTTTTGGCCGAATTTTTTTATAAAAAAAGAATTGTTTGTAACCCTAAATTACATGTGGGATAATATTAGATTAAATTTCATAATTAATTGTTATGTCATGTATGGTTACGATCCGTAGAGATTTAATTGTTAAGATTTGTGAGGAATCCATGATAACGTGCATGTTTTCATGGATCGTAAACTTATATGTTTATATAATTTTATATGCTACTTGATTATTTGATTGAATAAATCTAGAATTAGGGAAGACTTTTATATGAATATAAAGACCTAGATTTAATGATTATCGAATAGATCGTATGCATGTGGCTATTTGATTTATTTATTGCACATATAAATTGTTATTATGTGTTTATGATATAGCTTTTTTACTTGTTTATACTAAAAATTGTTGAATTGTTGTAAACAAGGGGTTTTTTTTGAAAAAAATAATATGGACTAAATCATATTTTAATAAAGATTTGTTAGAGATCTAAATTACATAAGATTACGTTGATTGGTGAATTGCAATAATAATATAACGGCCTACTCCTTTTGACAAACAATAAAGTGGGTGTAACGCACCGCTGGTCATGTAGCCGGTTAAGGAATGAGGTGTTATGCCATTAGTCTCTGACCAAATTCCCGGCTCGCCTATGCGTCAAATTGAAATTACCTACGATTATTAATTGAATTATACCTTAAGGGTGATTTACCACAAATTCACATCCGAAACACAATGAATAAGGGTATTGCTTTGTGTGTAGCCAAGTTTTAGCAAAAGTACGTTGTGAATAGTTGTGGATAAATTCTTTAATTGGTTTGACCAATACCTCAAAATAATTTATGTAGAAATTTAGTCTCGTGAAAAAGTTTACTAAATGTTTTATTAAACTTATGTTATGGAGTTATATGCATGCTTCTCCATACATTGATCTTGACATCGAAATTTATACCCTTAAAATTTAAGTCGAATGCTCCTAATTGACGAACACTTGAAAATACTACGTCATCAAATGAGATTTTTGGGTGATGTTGTGATGGAGAGAAAACTTTCATAGAATGAGAATTCGTATGATGGTTTTACGTTACTCAGATTAGACGACTTAATTAAATTACTCAGTGAGATCTGGAAATTTAATGCATTCAGAAGGGATGAAACATGTTTACAATGCAAAACGTTTTTTTGGCAATGTAAATCCCTTAAATATCTAGAAACTGAAAATTGTTTGTCAATTGAATTGTTCGACAAATCGCTACATTGAGTACATTCATTACTAGCAGATCAACTGATATAATGGATCTATGTCAATATAGTTCTAGAATTCAAGGTAAATAATATAGTTTTTATACCGGGGTAATTTTATTTTCTTGAAAGTATTTTGCTATTGAAAATACTAATATTTGAACTTATTTCTGAAGAAATGGCTCAACCTACCAATAACACCATAAGTTCTGCGTTCAAAGCTTTCTTTGAACGTCCTGAACTTACTGGCCCAAACTTCAATGATTCGTACCACTCGCTAAGAATTGTCTTGAGAGCAGTGGGTACTATTGATATCTTGACTACTCCCTATCAGTAGGATCTTGCTGAAGGAGCATCTCATGCGCAAAGGCTTGAACACGCTGCTAATGTTAAGAAGCACTTTGAGGGGTGGCTTGCTTAATCCTAGGTAAAATGGCTCCTCCACTTCAACAGAAGTCTGAGCTATTTTTACCAAAGCGAATGATTGATGAGCTCAAGGCTATGTTCGAGAAGCCGCAAGCTGTGGAGATCTACGACTTAGTAGATGCTTTGCATAGCTGCAAGCAAGCTCTAGGAAAGTCTGTAAGTGCCCATTACTTGGAGATGAGGGGTTATATGGAACAACTCATTGCACTAGGACAACCCTATGATCATAATATGGCTATCAACTTGATCAATAGGTCCCTTAACAAGGACTTCAATGATTTTGTTAGAAACTATAATATGCATTGCACGGGGAAGACAGTTAATGGTTTGCATGCAATGCTCATTGACTATGAAAATGGGTTGAAAGACAAGGCATCTACTGCTACGCCTTCTGTACTAACCATACAAAAGGGTAGAGTGAGTAAGCCAAAACCGCAAGCGAACAAGAAGAAAGGCAAAGGCAAGGGTGATAAGGGCAAACAAGTTGCGACTTATTCAAAACCTAGGCAGAACTTTGTCAAGAAGAATAGATCTTAGAAGGATGAGACTTGTCACCATTGCAAGGCAAGTGGTCACTGGAAGAGGAATTGCCCTCTTTACCTCAAAGAGTTGCGAGAAATAATGAAGAAGTCTGAGCAGAGCACTACAACTTCATGTACTTTATTTATGATTGAATTGTTCAATTTAACATACTAATTAAATTCCTGGGTATATGATACGGGATGCGGTATTAACATTTGTAATACGCTGCATGGATTTAATCTGGAAAGGAAGCTTTCCTATGTGGAACAATTTCTACAAGTGGGCAATGGAGCACAAGCAACGGTTGAAGCTATAGGAACATTTAATTTAGTTTTACCTTCGGGTTTAGTACTGATTTTAAATGATTGTCATTATGCACCTACAATTGTTAGGGGTGTTATTTCCTTTTCTTGTTTGTTAAATAATGGATTCATTCACACAATTGATTATAATGGAATTTCTGTTTGGAAATATGGTATTTTCTATTTTAATGCAATTTCTGTGAATGATGTCTCTGAAATAGACATGCATGATAATGAATCCAACAAGAATAATAAATCTATTTTTAGAATGAATAAGAAGAGAAAGATTGACAAGAACTCTTCTTATCTTTGGCATTGTAGACTTGCCCATATCGGGAAGACTCACATACAAAAGCTTCAACGTGAAGGTCTTTTGGAAAATATTAATGATGAATCATTCGATAAATGGGAGTCTTGTATCTCTGGAAAGATGACCAAGAAACCTTTTAATAGCAATATTGAAAAAGCTACTGATCTACTTGGTTTAATACATATTGATGTGTGTGGACCACTTAGACATGTTCAAGGAAAGGTGCTAGCTACTTCTTAACATTTACGGATGATTATAGTTGTTCTGGTTATGTTTATTTACTTAAGCATAAACATGAGGTATTTGAAACATTCAAAGTGTTTAAAACAGAAGTAGAACTGCAACTAGGAAAGAAGATTAAAGCTCTTCGTTCTGATAAAGGTGGTGAATATTTAAGTCAAGAGTTTATAGATTATCTAAGTGAGAATGTAATTGTTCAGCATCTTACTTCTCGCTATACTCCACAACAAAATGATGTATCCGAAAGGAGAAATCGTACATTATTGGATATGGTACGATCTATGTTTAATCTTACAACTTTACCTTTATCCTTTTGGGATTATGCTTTAGAGTCTTTTGTTCGCATATGGTTCCAACAAAGAAGGTCAATAAGACACCATATGAACGATGGCATGGCAAGAAGCCATATTTGTCTTATTTAAAGGTCTGGGGTTGTGAGGCGTATGTGAAACATGACTCGGGTGACAAACTCCAACAACGATATGTGAAATGTATCTTTGTAGGATACCCTAAGGAAACTATGGGTTACTACTTTTATTATCCACCTGAGAAAAAAGTGATTGTTGCTAGGTATGAAGATTTCCTTGAAACTGATCTTCTAAATCAAGAATTCAGTGGGAGAAATTATGATCTTGGGGAGAGTCATATAGATACATTACCTTTTGAAAAAACTAGCGATGTAATTCCTGTAGAACCAGAAAGTCTGGCGGTTCCACCGGAATTAGTTCCTCTGTGTAGATCCGCAAGGATTAAAAACGCAAATAGCAATATATGTCTTAACATAGAGGATGATGATGAATTCGGGGATCTTGGTGAACCTGCTAATTATAAATCCGCCATACTTGATCCTGAAAAAGATAAGTTGATGGTTGCTATGGATGAAGAAATGAAATCCATGAAAGTAAATGATGTTTGGATTCTTGTAGAACCACCACCAAATGCTAAAGTAGTGAGACATAAGTAGATATACAAGAAGAAAACCGATATGGACGGAAAAGTACAATCCTATAAAGCTCGTTTAGTAGCTAAAGGTTTTACTCAAACTTTTGGCATAGACTACGAGGAGACATTTTCTCCTGTAGTAGACTTAAGAGCTATTAGGATTCTCATAGCTATAGCAGCATACTATGACTATGAGATATGGCAAATGGATGTTAAAACTGCCTTCTTGAACGGTCGCTTAGATGAAGACATTTATATGCAACAACCAGGAGGGTATGTTGATCCTGATAATCCAGGACACATGTGCAAACTTCAAATATCCATTTATGGTTTGAAGCAAGCATCACGTCAATGGAATAAACGATTTGATGAAGAAATAAAAAAAGTTTGGATTTATTCAAAATCGTGATGAGCCATGTGTATATCGCAAAGCTAGTGGGAGTGATGTAGTATTTCTAGTCCTATATGTTGATGACATATTAATCATGGGAAGTAACATTCCAAGACTTAAAGATGTTAAGGATTATCTTGGTAAATGTTTTTCTATGAAGGATTTACGAGAAGTTTCATACATTCTGGGAATTAAGATCTATCAGGATACGAAAAGACGGTTAATTGGTCTAAGTCAAGATGCTTATATAGATAAGATATTGAAGAAGTATAACATGCATAATTCCAAGAAAGGTTTTCAACCTATGGAAGTTAAGCATAATCTGAGTCATGAGATGGATGCATCAACTCCTGAAGAGGAGGCATACATGCAGAAGGTGCCTTACGCTTCGGCTGTAGGATCTATAATGTATGTTGTTAGATGCACAAGATCTGATGTGTCGTTTGCTCAGAACTTGGTTAGTAGATACCAACAAAATCCAGGGAAGCTCAACTGGACTGTTGTTAAACATATTCAAAAGTATTTGAGGAGTACGAAAGATATGTTTTTTGGTATTTGGAGGGAACCCAGAAACAGAACTGAACGTGACAGGTTTCTGTGATGCGTCCTGGCAATGTGATAAAAACGATACGAAGTCTCAGACGGGTTACGTTTTTGTTATCAATGGAGGAGCAGTTTACTGGAAGAACAAGAAGCAGACAACGATTACAATGCATGCTACTCAATCTGAGTACATGGCTGCTTCAGAAGCTTCAATGGAAGCTGTTTGGATTAGGAAGTTTATTAGAGATCTTGGAGTGATCCCTTCAATTAAAAACCTATCGATATGTTTTTGTGACAATTCTGCCGCAATAATATTCGCCAATGATTTTGGAGTCATGAAAGGCGCCAGACATTGCAAACGTAGACATCACTACGTCCGAGAACAAGTTGAAGCTCATGAAATCAAATTAATAAAAGTTCGCACAGATGATAACGTAGCTGATCCTTTAACTAAGGCTTTGCATATACCAAAGGTAGTTAAGCATGCCAAGGCGATTGGGCTGCAACTAGCTAGTGAACCCATGCAATAAATCTGTGATTAGTATTTGGATAAAGGATGTTATGACTTTATTATTTAATAAAATAAAGATTGGGTTTCGTTTATTCTTATCATTTAATTTTGTATCCTATTTTACATGTTTTAATCCATGAATAAATGTGATGCTAAATGTCCGTTGTCGATTAGTAATATGAGAATATTATTAAATTAAGACAAATCAAAATTGCGATAGAGTATACTTGAAAGTATATTGATGGATTTTGGATGATATTCGATGAATCGAATATTGGACTTACCCCAATTATATGATTTTACTTTGTGGATCTTTGTCATCAGTCAATCATAAATAGTTATCCTTAGACTTAAGATAGAAGAAAACTGATATGAATCTAGTGCATCTCTGAGGAATAATCTAACGCTAAACGTAACTGGTAGCTATAACGATTATTTTCGGAAGTGTTGCCAAATTCATAAGTTTTGCTCGTAGTCAATATGGGATTTATTTCCTCCAATTTTGTTTTGGAGTTTAATACAACTGGGCCCCTCGTGGGATTACTAAGATGTTTGTGTGGCCAAACCTAAATTTGTTTTGGTAATCTTGCTGAATCTATGAACGAGAAACATAATGGTTAATGAAAGGAATGACTGAGATCCATATCCTTATTAACGTTGTATTAGAAATAAAAGGATAATAATAATGATGAATCATTAAAAGGTTTTATCCAGGAGACCTTACTCGTGTTGTACTATAGACATTGCTAAGTGTAACTAGACGCTAGTCAATGTAATCACAATATTTGAAATATGTCCAAGTGGGAGCTGAAAGTTTATGGACTTATATTTAATACTCGTGCGATAGGATCGAACTCGAGATTACGGGATTTCACACAATACGTAAAGAGTTAATTTAATTAATAAATATATTTATTGTATTTATTAATTTTATTAATAAATATATATTTATGTATTTATTAATTTAAACCGAGACATAACTTTAACGATCGTTAAATAATTAAGAGTTAAGTATTAACGAGCATTAAATAAATATATAGTAAGTAAATTAAAAGAAAGAAGTTTAGAAGGTTCTAGAATGCCCCAAAGGGGTGTTTTAGCCGTCGGTTATGTGGTAGAAAAGGAAGTGGAAAAACTTTCCTTTTATTTGTTTTTTGATACAATTCTAGGCCTATATAAACATATTTTCTCCTCATAATTCAAGACACACAAAATCTCTTTCCCTCTCCTCTCTCTTTGGTCGATCGTAAGGTATAACCCACAAAGGGGTTTTGGTTGGTTTTCTTGTTTGATCAATTTACTTATTATGTAGTCATAGCCCCTCTCTAAGGGTGTTGGGTAGATTATTTACAAGCGTTGTAGCTCGGTTTACACGTGCTAGAATCACAGTTAGCTCATTGTAATACGTGTGTACAAGATCGTAATATAGTCTTACTTTAGACTATATCTTGGTGCTATATGGTATAAACCCGAATTGGTCATTCGTTCTTCGTCTTGTGGATTTGATTTAGCGTAAAGGTATTTAACCCTAATTCGATAATTTATAATTGTGTTATTGTTATGATCTTGTTAAATCGCTACCGCTATGTGTGCTTTGATCTCGTTTAGGGTTTTATATAATTGTTATGATGTTAATAAACCTTCACTCCAGTGATTGTTATGGATGATGATCGCTTGTATTCTAAGGACATGTCTAATATCTTGTTGGGTAGGGTGAAAGAGTTTGCATCCCTATCAAATTTGAAGACGACATTAACGAATGAAGGTTTTGTTGATATCGCAATTAACTATATGGGGGAGCTCTGGGTTATGTTGGAATTCACTTTTGAAAATCCAAGATATTATTTCCGGATAATGTGGGTGCTAAGTCCTAGTTTTCTAAACTAATTCAAGCGTTCACTAATTTTAATGCTGATGGTAGAATAGTTTGGGTAAATATTGAGGGTATTCCTCTCAAGGTATGGTCAGGGAATACTTTTTAACGCATTGTGTCTAGATGGGGAGAGCTATTGGATATTGATGACCAAGAAGACTAGTGTTTTCATTCGAAAAGATTATGCATTCATATGAGACGTGGTACGAACATTTTTGAAGCCTTTAAAATCAAATTTCAGGGTAAGTCTTTCTAGATCCGTGCCAAAGAAGCTCCTGGATGGGTTCCTAGTTTTTTGGAAGATTCTTGAAGACGGGTCTAAGGATGGTGATTTAAAAACACATGAGGCGGTTAGTGACGAAAGACATAGTGACATGGCAGGGATTTCGGAAACAATGTTTGAGGAAAATGGGCTAAGTAATGACAAGTTGAATGAGGATTCCACGGCCCAGAAGGTTAATCTGTCGGAGGATCCATTTGAAATCTACCTGTGGCTAAATAAGGTTAATGTCACGCTAGAAAGTAATAATTTAGAGCAAAGTTTAAATCACCCCTCAGGTTTCATTCCCAATGAGGATTTTGGTGTGTTTAGTATAAATGGGGAGGAAACTAGGAATGTGAATGGTTTTATCTCACAAGAGTGCAATGTGGAAGAGGTGAAAACACCCTTAAGGATAAAAGTGAAAATGTGGGCTCCAATGCAAAGGCTAGGCTGCTGAGTCGACTTGTTTAGGGTACTTTAAAAAATCAGATATGCCACGTTCTGGTTAGTTAATCCTGAATTTGATAAGGAATTGGTGAAATTGTGACAAACCATAGGATATAATATGGATGTATGCATGAATAACATGACCGAGACTATTGAATCACAAGGAGCGGCTGATGTTTATCGATAAATTTTTTGTCCTTAAACATTAAAGGCCTTGCCCAAAAGCCTAAAAAAGATTGGGTTAAGGAGTTATGTGGTAAACATAAGGTTAACTTTATGATACTTCAAGAAACCAAAATGGATAACATAGAGATTTTAGTGTTAAATTTTGTTGGGGAAATTTTGATTTCGACTATGTTTATAGTGATTATGTAAGCAACTCGGGTGTTATTTTATGTGTTTGGGACCCTAATTCTTTCTATAAAAGAAATGTTACTGTTTTGGATTATTTTGTCTTGATTCGAGGAGTTTAGCTTAAAACCGGTAAGGATATTCTTACCATTGCAGTTTATGCTCCTCATGATTTGAAAGAAAATATGATGTTGTTGGATTATTTGGTTCACATAACTATTAAGTGTCATGTTGAGGTGGTGATTATGGGAGACTTTAATGAGGTAAGATATAAGTCTGATAGGTTCAGCTTAGTGTTTAATGCTCATGGCGCTACTATTTTCAATTCTTTTATTGCTAAAGCGGGTCTGAAGGAGGTCTCCTTAGGTTGATGTAACTTTACGTGGTGCCATAAATCCGCTACTAAGATGAGTAAGCTTGACAGATTTCTCATTTTTGAAAATTTAATGACTATTTGTCCTAATATCACCGTCATTACTTTAGAGAGCTACCTTTCAGACCATAGGCCTATTTTACTCCGTGAATCTCAGTTTGATTATGGTCATACTCCTTTTTTTCTTTTTTCATTATTAGCTCGAAATAGATGGGTTTAATAAACTGGTGGAGGATACTTGGAAAGAAGCGCCATGTGATGATTACAATGCTACGTTAAATCTGATGAAAAAGCTCAAATACCTTAAGGTAAAGATTCAGGAGTGGAATAAAGGGAATATGAATAATATGAAAAATGTTAAAGCCAATCACAAAATAGACTTAGAGGCTTTGGATTTAGTTATTGATAACGCTGAAGGTACTATTGAGGTAGCCAATGATAGGAAGGAGGTTGTAAAGTCTCTTCCTAATATTGATAAACTTCAAGCGCTGGAAATGGCTCCAAATGGAAAGGTCAAATGGGCAATTGAAGGGGACTAGAATTCCATATTCTATCATGGTGTGTTGAATAAAAAATAGAGTCAACTTAGTATCTGGGGTATTATGGTGGATGAGATCTAGACTGAAAGCCCAAATTCTATTAAAGGTGAATTTTTTCAACATTTTAAAAACAGATTTGATAAACCCGAAGATAGACATGTGCAAGTCAACATGAGACTGTTTGGGCTCATCTTCTTCGTCATCTTCCTCTGAACTTTCAGTTGCATCGGTTTCAATCAACTCAGTTTCCTCCTCCTCCCCTTCTTCAAAACCCTGAATGCTTTCTAACTCCTCTTCACTTTCATCTTCTACATTGTCGGGGTTTCCAAACAATCTAAGTCTGAAGCTTCAGTTGCTTCCGGAACATGGCCAGAATCACTAGCATGTGATATATAAGACTCCTTTTTGCTTCTTTTGATGACAAGCTTAGCGGTTTTTGCTCTAGATAGCACTGAGGTTTCCTCACCATCTTCATCGTGAATCAGCATTTGTTTCTCCTTTACAAATTTTGAAAGTTAGCCTTTGTCTTTTGAGGTTGTTTCCTTGGTTCTTTGGTTGTGGATGCTTTTGCTTTTCGTCTTTTGCCTTTGGCTGGAGACTCATCCACTTCTTCAAGAGAGGTTTGACTTTTATACATAGCCCTCACTAACGACATATATGGGGAACTTTCTCTTATACCTTCATTTGTCATGTTATCAGTAATTGGGGCCCTATACAGTCTAGCAGTGTCTTTTTTCCGGCTTTCATTCTCTGAAGAAGGTAATCTGGTTTGAAGGTGTGATACAAGAGTTTATGTCATCTGCCAATGGTGTGATGTTAATATTACTACCCTTGTCCACGTACTTGAATGTTTCTATCATACTTCTAGTTTGTGAATTAATATGAGTAAAAGTGAAATCACGGGGGCTCTTGTGGAGAGTGATAAAGTTAAGCGTGCTGCTTCTAAACTTGGATGCCTCATTCTTAAGACTTCGTTTGTGTAATAGGGATGCAAGTGGGTGGTTCTATGTCATGAATTCACGCTTATACTGAGATCGTTGATAAGGTGAAGGCTCGGCTATCTAAATGGAAGATGAAAGCGGTATCTATTGGAGGTAGGTTGACTCTTCTCAAATCGGTCTTAGGGTCGATGCCTATATTTCATATGTCTATATTTAGAGTTTCTATAGGTGTGCTTCGCATGTTAGAAACTATTCGTAGTCGTTTCTTTTACGACCTTGACCCCAAGAGAAAGAAATCAATTTGGGTTAAATAGAGTAATGTGTTGGCTTCTAAAGAGAAAGGGGGCATAGTGTTTCAAGCTTATCTGCTTTGAATAAAGGCCTTATGTGTAAATAGATATGGGATTTGTTTTATCAGAAATCATCTCTATGGGCTAGGGTGATTAAAGCGATCCGCGGTTTAGATGGGAATTGGAAGGTCCGTTCCTAATAGTAATCAATCTTGCTGAATGAACATTGTGCGTCAAATAATTAAGGTCTTGGAAAATCAAGGTATTAACTTATTCGATTATATGCGTATTAAGCTGGGTAACGCGAATGGGACTACTTTCTGGGAGGATTCGTAGGGTGGTCCTACTATGATTAAAGACCTTTACCCTTGTATGTATGCTCTTGAGACTCAGAAATCGGTGTGTATTGGAACTAAGATGACATATATCAGTTTGGTTTCCTCGTTTCATCGTAATCCTAGGAGCGGTGTTGAGCATGAGCAATTCAATGCTTTATCTGCTCAGGTTCATGATGTTATTTTAGTTCTGATGGCTGACAGGTGGGTTTGATCCCTAGAGAGTTCGGGGGAACTCTCTGTCGCTTCTATTAGAAAGAAGATTGATCATTTTAGGCTCCCGGTGGTTGCTACCAAGTCTAGGTGGATTAAATATGTCCTATTGAGGTTAATGTCCTTGCCAGAGGCGGACCCACGTTTATGGTAGGTGGTTCTCGGGAACCACCTTAGAACCTGAGTTCATTTGTGAGAGATATGTCAGTTTTAATCCGGACCTACCTTAGAAAACCGGTGGGAACTACCTTGAGATGAGATTGAACTTGGAAAGATATGAAAATTATGGTGGACTTGATGGAAAATAGATCGAAGATTGATGAAGAAACGAAAAGAACGATGAGAAATGAAAAAGGGTGAAAAATGATTGGGAGTTTTGGAGAAGATGAAGTACCATTAATTTTATTGAAAAGCAATACAAGTGTCAGACTAAGTTGCTTTGACTTTAGTTACAATTCTCACTTTATTTAGTTTTGACTTATTGTACATGTCATATTAAAACTATTACATTTTCTTTAGCAATAAAATTGTTGATTATATATCACATATTCATAGTCTAAAGAAATTTAAATTTATAGTATTTTTTCCGTCTTAAAATTATTATATATGTTTTTTAAAATGTCTCAAAATAATTATTAATTACAGTATTAAAAACAAATATGAAAGTTTGATCAATTTTATCATATTCTTTTGATTTAAATTTATTATTACAAACTTAAAAAAAGTTTTATTAATTAGTGTAGGGTAAAACTGTCATTACAAAGAGAGAATACTGTAATAAACGAACTTTTTTTAAACTGTGTATTTTTTTGTTAAAGGAAAATAATTTTAGAACGAGAGGGAGTAACTCGTTGGACCCAACCCGTCTCGCCCACAAGTGAATTTAGTCACCTCAAGTAAGCAAAGCGAACCACCTTAGTTTGGCACGTGGTCGACCCGAAAAATTTAGTCACCTAACTAAACAAACAATATTATGCACTGTGGACCTTACTCGACCCCAGGCCCGGATTTGGTATTGGGTCATGTGGGCAACAGCCTAGGGCATCACAAAACATGGGGCATCATTTTAATCGGTCATGTTACATAAGACTAGGTTCATTTTCTAAGCTTATAATACAGTAGGTGGACTATTATATGTAAATATGGAAATTATTATGAGACATATTGCGGCAGTTATGAAATGTGACTAAGTCACAATCATTTCTTAACAGACCATGATTGTAGGGAATTACCATTTACTATTTTGACAAAGTCATAAGCTATTCATTTAAAAAAACAAGAATCAAATCTACGAATATTTTTCTTTGTTGCAGTTGGTTATCATTTTCACTCGTATAGTTACAGTAGGCTATATCATTCTATTTTCATCAGTTATCAACGAATCAAGCCACCAATGAAATTAAAATAATGAATCATATATTATCTTTACTCTCCAATTCTCCATTACATGTGACCAAATCAGGTGATAATATTCAATAATTCATTTTGTATGTTTTTTTCTTTTTTTTTTCTTACTATTATATTAGATAATTAAGTTAGAAAGTATCATGTTATGCCGTTCACAACGGGGTGCGCAAAATAGGAGACGAAAGCAAAAGAAACAAGAATATAATAAAGCTCAATTTGTCTTTAGATTTGTTTGTTGTTAGGCAAAAAAAGAATTGTAATGATGTTGATAAAAATATTGAAAATCCTATAAACAATGATAATGCGAAAAATGAAGAAGTTGATGTTAATGAAATACACGATGTTAACGTTAATGAATATCATGTTAAAAATTTAACGAAAATGACGATGTTGATGTTAATGATGATCATGTTGAAAAAGTTAATAAAAGTGTACCTAAAGTTCATAATAATACTTTTGATGATTTTGCTTCAAGAAACACATGAAAGCATCGTTTTAAGTGATATATATAAGGTAGAATGTGTAACTTAAATTTACTTCTTTGTATCGTAACATTTTAGTTAATAAATAAATTTGGCGTGGGGCTGAGCCGCTTAGCTTGACTAGGTTACAAATCTCTAAAAAACTGTGTGTTTTTTGTTTATAAAGGGACATATTTTAGTCGGCTCGCCCCGGGCATCAAAAATCTCAGAACCGGCCCTGCTCGACCCAAAAAAATATCGATTAGTTGGTTGACTATATAAAGTTTTGCGTTGGTCAAATTTAGGAACCACCTTAGTTTCACGGCTGGGTCCGCCACTGGTCCTTGCTTGACAAATTAAGATCGATACAATTCCGACTAGGCTCAATATTTCTCGTCGAGGGATTGATATTGATTCCATCATGTGTCCCATATGTTCTAACGGGGTGGAATCCTCCAATAATTTATTCTTCTCTTGTCACTTCATTAAGATGCTTGCCCGCAAGATCACTCAATGGTGGGATGTCCCTTATGTGGAGGTTACGTCATCGAAGACTGGAGTACTTGGCTTGGGAATTTACGTCTTTCGTCCAAAGATAAGATGATGCTTGAAGGTGTGTTCTACGTTTTGTGGTGGTATTTATGGTCGTACCGAAGTAATTAAGCTTCTTTTTGATTCAGTGATTCCTTCAAAGACGTTTATTTTTGACGATGTAATATCTAGATCTTTTTATTAATGTCGTTTTAGATATAAAGCCTTGTTTAATTGAAACGATTGACTAAAATATCCATACTTTATTTCTTTGTAATTTTTGCTAGCCGTTGCTAGTCTTGGTTTTAATGCAATAGCCGTTAAAAAAAATATGCAATACAGTTTTGACTTTTAGAAGACTTAAAAAGCCGAGCAATTTATTATACTCGTACTTTGACATTGACATTCAAATTCTATAAATAAACATTATAAATTAACAAATAAAAGATTAAATACATGAACATCACTGGAATCTACTAAATAAATTACACAAAATCAAGAAGAATCCATGTTAGTGTTCCAGCCTCCTACCATTAGGGGTAGAAATTTGCTACCAACGATCTTTTGTCTCATGTTCAATTTCTACCAAAAAAATTGGATGCATGGTTATGTCTATCATTCATGTATTATTGTATTAATAGGCTCTGCTCACTATAAACAAAAAACAAACGATAGGCAAATAATAATATACGAACCATATATCTTTACGTTTTACTTAAAAATGTGAAGTGTTACTCAAAACATAATTTTAAGACATAATATGATTTGTCTCATGTTCATTTTCTACCCAAAAAATGATGCATGTTTATCATTCATATTAATAGGCTACTACAAACAAAAACAAACGATAGGTTGAAGCATATTTCTTTACATTTTTACTTAGAAATTTAAAAGGGAGGATAATGTTTAATATTATTTTATATCTTTGTTTTTTACTTACATACTAAAAGATAAATCTTCATCTCTTATTTATTTTTGATCTAATATGAAGATTAAGTTAAGATTTAAAAAAAATAAAAGGGATTATTTTTGATAAAATATTCAAAAGTTGTAAAAATAAATGGTACTAAATTTGTAAATATGACGAAGTAATGATTTATCACTAGTGAAAGAAATGAAATATCACTAGTGATAAAACAATAAAATATCATTGTAATATTACACATTAACTATGTTTATGAAATATTAATAGTGATATTTCATTATTTTTATATCTAGTGAAATATCACTAGTAATAACCACTTTTCGTCATATTTGTAATTTTAATCCTTCCGTTATATTTTACAATTTTAGACATTTTGAAAAAAATAATCTCTCTGTGTTTTATTTAATCATAAGTAATAAATGGATAAGATTTGTTCCTAAAAATATAATAAAAACAAAGATTCAAAATATCTTTGGCCTATTTTAAGACATAATTTTATAGGGCAATTGCATATTCACCAATTAAAACTTGTATAATTGCATATGTACCAAAAACATGCTTAACTTGCATTTATATTGTAAGTATATATATAAATATTGGAGTTTTTTTTTCTTTTTTTTTTAAACGGCGAATGTTAGTGGTTAGTGGGTCGAGTCGTGTAATGACATTTAAGCGGAAGAATATCTTTTTCGAACCCTCGCCTAGTTATGTTAGACTACTTATCTGCTTCGTCTAAAAAGACCTTGGCAGGTTTTAAACCCAAGACCTCTAGGAAACTTCCCTCAAAGAAACTATTTAGTAGAATCTTGATGACCAACTGAGTTAAGCCAGTTGATTATAAATATTAGAGTTTTAGTGACTATCATATATAGTTCTCTCTAATTTTATTTTGCATAAAAAGCAAAAAAAAATGTTTGTCTTAATTAAGTATTTGTCTTTACGGTTATCACCCAAAATAAAAAAAAAAAAAAATTTGACAACTTTTTTAGGAGTTTTAAAAAAAAGAAAGATGATTGAGAGACTATAAAATGTACATACAAATAATGTAGGATGTATGACACAACCGTACAACCATGTAATACAAGAAAATGAGTGTCTTAATAAAAAAATAAAATGTGCAAACCAATTGCTCTAAGAAAAATAGGTTTTTTATAAGACTCGTGGGAGTGGGGTGAAACTCACTCATCGTCACTTCAGCGTCACGTCAGCTTTTTTTTATCAAACTTACCAAAACTCACCACAGGAGGTAATGACACTCACCAAAACTCACTCCACATCACCCCCATTTTTTCCAATTTTTTCATTAGATTTTAGTGCTGGGGCCCAGTGGTATAAACTCACCTGGGTGAATTTGCCCAGTTTTTTTCTTGGCTAGGAACAAGTCGCGCGCGGGTTTGGACGGGTGAGATAGGGGTTGCGCGTGGCTTTGGCCAACCCACGGGTGGGTTAAGTCCCACTCCGAGAAGTTTATATATTAGTAACTTACCTTTTAACTTTTATACATTTAGGTAACGATTTTCAAATAATACTAATATCGTTATTAAACTTTTAAATTTATTTCAATATAGGTAATATGGTCGTTTGGTGCCGGCCAAAATGCCAATCATTTTTATAGCCTTAATCGACACCAAACGGTCATATTACCTATATTAGAACAAATTTGAAAATTCAATGACGACATTAGTAATATTTAAAGTTCGTTACCTACATGTGTAAAAGCTGAAAAATAAGTTACTCTCCAAGTGTAAATCGGTGGGAACACCCTGATCTCATGCATCTTTTAATGTCAACCGGACCCTTCCCCAAAGACCCGTCTCCAAGCAATGAGCTCCTGTCCTAGCGACCTAATTAGCCAAGAGTTGGGATTGAACCCTAGTCATTTTCTCCAAATACCCTTTTTAACCGGTCAACTAAGCATTTAGGGAGGGGAAATGATACCAACTCTGCTAGGCAGAAGTTGGTGAAAATAAGTTACTAAGAGCATCAGGTATCACAAAGAGGTAAACACCTCTTCACTGCGCCACATCAGCGCCACGTCATACCAACTAATCTCTCTCCTCTTCTCCAAAAACACCCCATTTATCACAACTAGTCTCTCTCCTCTTCACTTGGGTCCCACCACTCACCATTTTATTTAATTTTTCAATTTTCACACAAAATAAAAATTCATTTCATAAAATTAAAAATTACAAAATACTAAAAAATAAAATACAAATACGAGAAATAAAATTACGCTACGAATATAAAAATACGGAAAAAAAAAGACAATACGAAAAAAAAACAATACAAAAAAAAAATACAATACGGTCGATTATTCATGGTTGCTCTTGTGCCCAAACATGCTCAATGAGGTTCCGTTGAAGCCTTGCATGTACGTCTCTATCTCGGAGTTCTCTTTGTCTCCTGCGACGTATTTCACATCGCTCGACCCATGTCCTTAACAAATGGTTCCCAGGAGTGATGTACATTTCAACTGCTTCGGAAATCGCATACCCTTGATTCTTTAAAATCATATTATGCAAAATGATGCACGTGTACATGACCCTGCGTAGCTTGTTCACAGTCCAAGCACGCGCCGGTTGAGCAATTATACGCCATCGTCCTTGTAGGACACCAAATGCCCTTTCAATATCTTTCCGGGCACTTTCCTGACGCCGTTTAAACGCAGCGATTTTGTCATCACGTGCTTGGCTGAACGACTTAACAAAACATGACCATCGAGGGTAAATACCATCTGTAAGGTAGTACCCTCTTTCGAATAGCTGCCCGTTTACAAGATATGGTGCCACTGGTTCGTTGTCAGCCAAAAGGTCGTCGAACAATGGTGAATGATGCAGCACAGTAATATCATTATTCGAACCTGCAACCCCGAAAAATGCATGCCAAATCCACAAATCGTATGATGCAACGGCTTCTAGAATGAGGGTTGGGTGTTGTTTATCACCTCTCCCAAATTGCCCGTGCCACGCTTTAGGACAATTAATCCATTCCCAATGCATACAATCAAGGCTACCTAGCATACCCGGTAACCCGTGAATCGTATTATGTGCGTTATATATGTTTTGAACGTCATTTGGTGTAGGCTTTCTTAAAAATTCGGGCATATACAAATCTATAACGCACATACAAAAATAGTCTAGACAATCACGGGCACAATGTTCACCCATTTGCAAATATTCATCTACCCCATCCGCCACCGTGGCGTTTGCCAATTGGCGAAGAGCGGATGTGCATTTCATGATGACACTCATACTTTTCATACCCGTAGCATCATATCGAATAGTAAAAAAATGAAAATGCTTGGGTAAAGGATTATTTGTTGCACAATAACTTTCAATACCTTCAACAATTTCCAGAAACAGCTCCCGTCTCATCCGATATCGTAATCTGAATTTTTCTGCCGGGTATTTTGGATGTGGACCAAAATAATCTTCCATTAAACGTTGTTCGGCGACGTCACGTTCACGCCAAATGTATATGCGATGTGAATGAACTTCATCTTCTTCCTCTTCGTTAATCTTCCACACCATTTCTACTTCTTCCATTTCTTCGATATCTGACTGGTACGAATCCGACGAGGTGCTCATATTGAAGTTTTTTGTGAAAGTTTAATTGAATGTTTTTGTTGTGTGTGGTTTTTAAAGAAGTTTGGGTGGTATTTATAAGAATAAAAAGTTTTTTAAATTTTTTTTTTTTTTTTTAAAGAATATAGCCGTTTTCAAACGGTAATAAAAAAAATGGGCCCCACTTCTTTTGCACGGCGAGCAATGTCACTTTGTGACATTTGAGAACCGGCGAGGGGGGTAGGTGTAACGGCGAAGGGCGGCGAGCGGCGGCGAGCCTGCCACCTAGACACGGCGAGCCACCCTCGCCGCCACACCGTTCCCTCTAATGTTTAGATTTAACCTTTATTATACTCCCAAGTTCCAAGACAAATTATTTCTGGAATATCATATCCAAACTTTGTTATATATGACACCTATAATAATATCTTTTTGCAATTATGGTAATTTGTAATTGATGAAAAAAATAATCACAGTATCTTAACAAGAATTGCCATAGTCTTATAGAAAGTTGTTGCTTGTTTAATGCTATTTTCAGAGAACATATGTTTTACCTCGGGCATTGGTTGGACGTATATGAGGTGCCAACTTTCAAGTAAATGTCAAGATTGAACTTATACTTGATAGGCTTCCTCAGGCCCAAAATGCACAGTTAGCATACTATTATCAATTCATGCAATTCAAGCAATTTGATATGATGTCCATGCTTCCATATACGTACAGTAACATGTTAACCGTAAGACTGGTAGGAGTGGGGTGACACTCACTCAGCGCCACCTCAGTTTTTTTAACAAATTCACCCAAATTCACCTACGAGGATAATGACACTTACCCAAACTCACTGACAGTCACTTTTCATACCTATTTTTTTTATTATTTAAATACACCCCACTAAAAAAAACATCCAAAATCCTAACCTAAAAAATAAAAAACATTTGGGCCCACATGTATAAAACTCGCTGGGGTGAGTTTGGCTATGTTTTTTTGTTGCCTGGGAACAACTCGCGCGCGGGTTTAGAAGGGTGGGGTGGAGGCTGCGCGTGGCTTTGGCCAACCCGCAGGTGAGTTAAGTCCCACTCCCACCAACCTAAGAGCAGGGAGAGTAGTAGCTACCACTCGGCTGGTAGCCCTTTTGCGTCAGAATGAAGATGGCGCACGGTTCCCCGTCTTGCCCCAACGCCACTAAGCTGGTAATAAGGTTTTTTTTTATTATTATTTATTTATTTTTTAATATAGTAAGTATTTGTAAGCCTATTATACCAACTTTTTTACTCTTTAGCATTATTTTTTCTTTGTCTCACCACACCACTATAAAATGTGGTGTCAAAAAATTCTCGTGGCAAGCATTTTTTCCTTTAGCACCAACTTTAAGCCTCAATCGTTCCCAATGCTCTAAAGAAAATAGCCGCACACAAAAAAGCTTTTCTATTTATTACTAAGTAATGCCCATAATTTGATAATAACCTTTTTATTCTATACATGAACAATTTGGCATCTGTATATTGTTTGTATATGCTTGCTAGTTCCTCCTTTATATAGAATACAAATAAAGTTTGGTATATATATTGATCAAACTTATACTAGCAAAACTTTAGAACTATAACTCTCGTGCATTCTGAGAGAGGCGTAGGCCAACAAACAGTTCTGTTTCCACATCTGAAACTTGGCTACTTGCATGGCTGTATATAACAAGATCTTTTTGCTTCACTGAGTGTTGTTGGGGTGGATTTGCAACTCGCTGATATAATTCGAAAGATAATTATGCTTTTTGTTTCTTTATCATAACAAAGAGAAAATTATTTTTTGCATTTTTACAGATTTAAGATGTACCTTTAGGTTTAAACTTGTGTTTTCCTGGCATAATTTTGCATTTTCCTCCAAAAGATACCTTTCCTGAACAGAAAAATGGTTTAAAATGAAGAATCATATTAATTTCTAAAAAGCTAGGAAAGCACAAACCTTAGCTTTCAGCTCATCAAATTGTTCTTTGAATAACTGAGCCTGAAATCAACAAAAGACTTGGCTAATGAACGAAACTCATAGATTGTACTTCACTGAACATATACTTTATGTAATAGTAGTATCTCTTTGTGCGTACCTTTCTTGCTCTAATGGTTCTTAATGTATGTTCCAGCTTACTGTCTAGCTCGCTTAGTTCGCCAAGCGAACATGATACTAAATCTTGTCCAAGAAACTTCCTGGCCATGTATTAAATCCAAATTTAACACAAGTACTCCAAGGAAAGGGTAGAAAGGAAGACAATTGGTGGCAAAGGGAAGTAATTTCTAAGAAAGAACCGTTGTGAAGCTTCAAGTTGCTCTATCTTTTGTTGAATTATCAAAACTTCGTCCTTCAGTTGCTGCAAAAACACGTTACTTGATCACTACGTTCTAGTATAAGATATATTCTGTTTGGTTATGAAACTATAATGTTTAAAATCTTGACCTGAGTGTTTACTTCCATATCTGGATTGCAATTTTCATCTTTCTTAACATGGTCACGATATTTCTCAATTGTCTTCTGCATACTGAAATCTCGTAATAGAATTAGGTTCGTTATTTAGTTTTAAAGATTATATATTGAAAGGATTGATCCTGTTGGGATCAAATTTTCGTAATATATAAACAAGATTTAAGGTGTATTCGATCAAAAGTATATTTCTGGGAAGCTCTAATAATATCCAAACACCCTAGAGAGGACACAATGGGTGATTAAATCAAAACTTTATCTACTCCTGGATTGCACATAGACGTGGATACTTTGTACAGACTGGATCGACGTACGGATCACAGACCCAGAATCTGGTGGTTCCATGTTGCATTTTCTCTTCTATTGCTCCTTACTAGTTTTACTAAATTTTGCGTCCATGTTTCAACTTACCTAAAAAAAAAGAATCTCGTTGCCCCGTAATCGAATTTTCTGGTTCGCTACTGATATTAAGATAAGGAAATTCAACTTACACAACCAAAACACATGGCCGTGGGTCAAAAATATGTTGTAAATAACTAAACCAGATCTATTACAAGAAACTAATGATGGACATGACACGGCAAGACCTAGGAAACGATCACCTTTTCAGCTTTTCTCACCAACAGCGGGCACAAACACAAGAATTTTAACAAATCCATTCCTTTTAACCAAACAGCAAAACATACGAGAGCTTATAGTCTATTTCCAGATCCTTTAGTCTGAGATCATTGATGTAATGATGTGTGTTTAATTTCGATATAACGTTTCTTAACTGCAAAAGTATCATGTCAAATTAGCCATGTATGTACACATTATTGTCCTAGACATATGAATAGTCATACATACTCTATATATATATCTGAAATATGCATCTTCAATGTATATCTTTGGATGTACTAGATTTATTGTAATTAGGGTGTATGTAAATTGATAGACGTAGAACTTCGTAGATTAGTACATAAGTTGGAGCTTTTAGAGTATAAGTAGCACTTCGTAGATTAGTACATAAGTTGGAGCTTTTAGAGTATAACCAGTTGGCCACTAAAGGTAACTTTGGGGAGGTTTTTTTTTAGAGGTCTCGAGTTCGAGTGTCACCAAGAACCTTCAGGGGCCTGAATTAAGAAGCAGGAGGTGGGGTTTATCCCCTAAAGAGAAGGTTCGAGGCTTGCATACTGCCCAATGAGATGTCACTGTAAGCTCGAATCACTAACTACTAACTCGCCGTTCAAAAAAAAGTACATAAGTTGGAGCTTTTAGAGTATAAGTAGCGGTCGTGTCAGAGTTGGTGCAATAGCAAAAAAATAGTGTCACGTCAGCAAAATGGGTTATGGCACGAGAAATGACATGACACCACTTTTTAGTGGCATTGGTGATTTGTGGTGCCATAGAGGTGTTTTTGGTGCCATGGAGGATATATATACTTTATATTCCAAAAAAAAACTCATGGCGTGGTAGCCATGACGCCAACCCACGGAGTGATGCGCCGTTCCAAAATCTAGCGCCATAGCTTGGTGCAATGCTATGGCACGACCGCTCCGAAGCCTCTTACCAAGACTACCAAATAACTTGAGGCCATGAATCACATTTGACACTCAATGTGCGTGAAATCATGGGTAGGAGTAGCTATGCTAGAATATTGGTTGAAATTGACGCTTGTAATGATTTTTGCGTTCTTATAGTTATGTTTTTTCCTAATGTTTAAGGTCCTCGATACATGAAGGAAACCTTCATGTTAAATACGAGTGTAAACCTCCTTGTTGTGAAATATGCTTAATGTTTGGTCATTCGGGTGATGATTAATCTAAAGCTCCTAAACGAGTGGTGAATAGGGCGAAAAAAGGTAAAAGTAGATCGTCCGGGGCTGATGATGAGGGGCTTTACTAAAGTTAAAAGGAAGAAATCATGTGGCAATAACGGAGCAACCAAAACCTTCAAACCAGTTTTGGTGAAACCCAAAACCATATTTCAACCCACGGTAAATCAACCAACGCTAATGCGAGTTCTCGTAAGGCGAGATTAGGTAACTCGAGAAAAACGACAAGTAAGATGAATGTGTCAACACCAAGTAACAATTATGTTTCGATAAGTATGCTTGATGATCTAATTGAAGATCACTTGGTTACTAAGGAAGTTGATCGGTAGTAAGGCCTCCACGTCTTGTATGCGTGTGGAAGGGCAAAGTTCTACCCTAATATTGGATAACATTAATAGGATTGAAAACATCTAATATGGGTGATGTTGGTAAACCTTTGGGAAAGATTGATTATATGGTTGATCATGATAGTGATGATAAAGTTGCATCGATCAATAATGATACAACCAATATTTAGACAACTAAATTATCACGGGTTAGATATGGTACTACACGCTTGATGAAAAAATGAAAATATAGTAATAATAATGTTGATCTCGATT
The DNA here is from genome assembly GCA_025667525.1 of Glebionis coronaria. Taxonomy (NCBI): domain Eukaryota; kingdom Viridiplantae; phylum Streptophyta; class Magnoliopsida; order Asterales; family Asteraceae; genus Glebionis; species Glebionis coronaria. The sequence goes on from CM046875.1 coordinate 102,008,192, forward strand.
ACGACTCGTATAATGATGATATGTATGATGGTCGGAAAATTCCTAATCATATTTTGTATATTACTAATCATTTGGAGAGCAAAGTTCGAGGGCGTTCACAGAAATAGGTTAATTAGTTTTTATTGAGTCGTTATATATTGTCGAGTCAATATGTGCAACTTCCTTTAAGAAAGTACACCGCTTATGTAAGGAGCTGAGATGTGAAAGATGTAAAATTCACCTACATCCATTGTATTGAGTTATTTTTTGGGTAATAAAATTTACCAAAAAACCCACCTAAAAAACTTTGTAATTTTGTTTTTAACTTCTTGTTAATGTTTAATAGAATTCGCCTTTCAAAAGTATATTAATAAGAAATAAGACCGCTAAACAATTAACACTGCTTTTTTCATGTTCAATATCAAGATTTTTTGGCTAAAGATTTGGAGTTGGTGGAAGGCTTTGGGTTCTTTTAACTCTTCCTTGGATGTTATTTTAAAAGAATTTACCGATTTTTCTCAAGATAAAAAGGTGTCACAAAATTTTCATGCGACTTGTGTGACTCTTATTTGGCATAAAACCATTCACGCGGCTTCTATTGAAGAGGCAAATTTAGCTCGCCATGAAGATATTTTTTCGGGTGTGCAAAGGCTATCTTTCTTATGAATTTTTAATCGTGCCCGGATTAAACCTCGCCCGTAGGATTTGTGGATTCGTCAAGCAAATGATTTAGGTCGTTTCTAGTTCCATCTTTTGTTAGATGGATTTGTATATATTTTTTTCTTAAGCTCGCTCTTGAGCTCTTTGTTTCTCTTTGTTTCTTTTGCTTTTTTTTTACCAACAATATCTTTGCTTTTAAAAAAAAATGTTAAATAATGTCACAAAAGATGGATCAATTTTGAATTCCTATGGTTTATGTGTAATACCAATCATACCAAACTAAACGTAACTTTGAATCCCTATGGTTTAAGATCGGTAAAATCTTTTTACATGGATTGAACATATAAGTTTTCCATGGGTGATGGGTCCATGAGTGTACATAAACAAGGTCAATGTAGTTGCCTATAAACCAGTAATAAAAGCCTTGCCTCAAAACTAAAGAGAGGTTAATGATACTGTAATTAGTTTGTATATATATGTATATATTTTGAATCCTACCACAAGTCTCCATGAGGCCTTGAGTGTACACAAAACTAAACATGGTCAAGAAGGTACTGAAGATTAGGTAGTCTGACAAAGTGAAACTATACAATTAAATCACAGCTTGCAAGTTAACCAGAAATATTGAACCACAATTTGAGCCTGCAACTTTGGTTAATGGGACTTGATAGAGACATACCTACTATGTGTACATTATCGCATAGTTCATAGACAGTAGTACTACGTACTATACTCCAGAGTTTAGACATATTTAAAATTAACCATAACTTTTATCTTTGAACGGCAATTTAATCTAGCATACAAACTATAATTCTTTCTTCCACAGGAGTAACAAATATATTATGGCAATTAGGGACTTACAGAGTCATGTCAATTGTTAGATAAACGCATACGGATATATAGGCACTTAGGCGCAAGATCATGTAATTGTACTATTAATCGTTACAACGTGATATTAAGTTTGTGAAGTTAATCATTATATTAATCTAGTGTTAAGCTAAGAATTAAGTTAATAGACAATCTTGTAAAGCTATTGATAAGTGATCACACAACTCATGTAAAGTTCATAAACAATTTTGTGGATATGTAACATCTTCTCGTGTTTATTACTCCGTATGATATTAAGATCTAGAGAAAGAACAACGTACTTGGAGCTTGAAAATTCATAAAGCTTTCCCTTTTGAGAGAAAATTATTAAAGCAACTTCAGCATCACAAAGAACTGAAAGTTCATAAGCCTTCTTCAGAAGCCCATTTCTCCTCTTACTGAAAGTCACTTGCCTGCTTGTTGTGTTCTCTATTCTCTTTAACTCAACCTTTCCTCTCACCATTTCCTGCACAAAACACACACATACACACATACAAAAAAACAAAGTAATATCAATCTTATAACCTATAAAGTACTGCGAATTTAATAAAAGATCCAACAAATTCGATCTTGAAACCTAGAAAAAAAACCTCAACAAAAGCCTCTTATATAAGGTTTACCAAGCTTGAGTTCAAGATTCCTGCAAAGAAGCTGCTAACACAAAAACCCTTTGAAAATTTTAGCAAGTCTAGTGAAGCATATATGCAAGAAAAAGTGAAACCCTAGCTACACAATGAGTGAAAATAGCAGCATCTTTTGGAAATGAAATAATAATTTTAGGGGGGATGATTTTGGACGAAATATATAGGTAAAAATAGAGACATGAAGGATCTAAATTTGGATTGATGATGTAAGTTGTTCTTTATTTTAAGACCACAAATTAAGTTGGGTTTCCTTATTCATCCTCTATCTTGTATTCCATTTGTCTCAAACAAGGAAAGGCACATAAAAAGTCAAGCCAAGGCAATACAAATATGTTTTCTAATAAAATATTCACAAAATAAAGCCCTAGCTTTATCTTATTTTGGTAAACCTATGATATGAATGTACATATGTTAAAAGATGTACATAATTGTTGCATAGTCCTTTAGTTTATAGAATTCGTACTGTTAAGTTCATTATATAAACATGGGTAAAAACTATAAAATATCATCGTATTTATTAATTTGTGCCGACTTTAAACACTTACTATTTAATATCGTGACTTTACCATTGTACTTTTAAATTCGTTCCGACTATACCAATATAAGCGAGAAATGACTATATTACCTTTGTCTTCTTCAACTTTTTTCAACATAATGTTCAATATTATTCCAGAGGTTAATTAATACACATGTTTCAAGGTAATGACCATAACTAAATCATTAAGACTACAGATTTCGGATCCAATAAAAAGCAAATAAAATAAATCAATAAAAGATTAAAAACCCACTCCATCTCCCATTTATCATACCAGCTTTCATGTGTTTTCTCTCTCAATATTTTCATATCCCATATCTATAATCAATTGTCTTGATTTATTCACTTTAATTCCACATTTGACGACGGCAACACAATCAGTGTTACCACCACCGCCAATGACAACACAGTCGGCGCAGACACTTGCGACGAAACATGTTTTTTAGATTGTTGGTATTTCCGGGGAATCTTCCGGCCACCTGGAACTACACCTCCGATGAGTGGAGGTTCCCCTCATGTTCCAGATTCAGATCCAATTAATCAAACCCATGAACACTGTTCGATCTTGATTCTTCTTGATAGATTCATTTTTCTTCTTTCACAACTTCAAGTTATCCTGGCTGCTTATTCTATCTCTACACTTTTGGTACTTAACACTTGCACATGGGAATATGATTTAGGAGATTATAAGTATAAATAGTATTACTCTCTCCAAAACTCCCTGTTAAGACTTAAGGTTATATCTTTTATTTTGACGTCGTTTGAAAACGGGTTCTTGATATAAAGTTATACGCTATCATATGTGACTGTAACGGTAACGCCATTTAAGATACTTAGCAATAGTTTTGATATTTTTCAATTGGTTGATATTTGGTTTATGAGATGGGTTCTACAAATGGTGGTAATTGACTAGATTAGCTAGTTTGTCTGAGTATAAGAGAGCTCTTTCAGCTTCTATTTTTTAACTCCTGTTGGTGGCGTTCTTTATAATAAATACTGGGTGTAAGTCCATGTATATCAAGAATCTGTAGATCTGGTACTCGTTATTCCTCAGCAATTAATATGAAAAGAAAAAAAAATAAAGGGTATATTAGTCATTTTTAAGGGTAATATAGTCATTTCTCGATTATATTGGTATAGTCGGAACGGTTTTAAAAGTACAATGGTAAAGTCATGAGAATAATTAGTAAGTGTTTAAAGTCGACACAAATCAATAAGTACGATGATATTTTATAACTTTTACCCTATAAAGATTAAAGAGCATCTTGGATATTTGTTCGTTAAATAAAAGTTTTGATAATATCGCTTTGCCTTGATTGTTGTTAATTTGATGACATCTTGATATGTCACTCACTTATTACAAACTATTTATCATAGGAGTATCTCTAATGCAAAAGTTTATTAAAAGATTTTTATTATTTAGAAAAGTTATTAAAAGACTTTTTACTATTATAAATGACAGCTTTTTACAAAGCTTTTCACAAAGATTTTGAATTAGAAGTAGTTTGAGCAAAAGGTTTGCATTTAATGGCTTATTATTTTGCTTGTTGAATGTATATATATTTTCTTTCAAAAATGCTTTGTTGAAAAGTTATGCATTGGAGTAAGTTTACACAATAGCTTTTTACTAGAGGTCATTTATTAAAAAATTTAGTCCAATCAATGAAAAAAAATCCTTTTTGATTTTAACCATTGAAGATGCTCTAATTAGATGGGTTACTAGGGAAATTGATTGGCACACTCAAATTTTTATGTTTAGAGTGTCTCAATCAATTTATATAGTGTGTAAATCATTAACCTAAAAATAAAAGAGCTTCACTCTTGTAACATCTTGGTATATAGTATCATAGACTCTTTCCTCAAAGATTTTTATGAAACGAAAACCGATTTTAAGAACCTAGAAAGAAGACATCAAATGTGACGATGATTAGAAATGGCGTTATTACACTACTAGAAAAACAGCTTTTACCCACAACAAGTTCCGTGGGAAATCCAGTGGGAAAGGGCCCTTACCCACGGATTTCCCACGGAATTGTTCCGTTTGTAAAAACATCGTGGGTAAATATTTTCCCACGGAATTTCCCACAGAGCGTTGACTATTTTCCCACGGATTTCCCACGGTTATTATTACACAGTTTTAACATTCAAGGAGTGGTTTTTTTCCCACGGATTTCCCACGAACTTTTTTCCCACAGATTACCCACAAACATTTTCCCACATATTTCCCACAATTTTTAACACCCATTTCCCATATGTTTCTCACAGATTTCCCACGGTTATTTCCCACAGATTTCCCACGGACATGTTCCCACGGATTTCCCACAAATATTTTCTACATATTTCCCACACGCATATTCCCACAAATTTCCCACGAACATATTCCCACGGATTTCTCACAATATAATTTAATATTTTCCGGATTTTGGAATTTATAAATATGAAAAAATTACTGAAATTTAAAAAGTAAACCTCGTTAATATATTACCAAAATATACAAATCAAGTACACGAGATACATATATGTGTCACGCGTTGGACATAAATCCGTTTCCTAAAGTGTTGTCTACATACTACAGCCCGATTGTTTTAACTTGAAACACAAAAATTAAAGACTACTACGTATTAATCAAGCTAGCTAGGACCTGTGGGGTTTCTCTCTAGCTTAGTTAAGGTCTTGGTTCCACTTGAGTTGGGATTTGCACTGCCATGTCGGTTTCAGATTGGATTTGGGGTTCAAGTTTTAGTTGTCGTCTCAGGTTCAGCTTCTGCAGTGCCAGTGAGACTACATTTTAGGGACAACGCCTGAACTACTGACCAACCTGCCAAATAGTAAAAAACACAGCTCAGTATGCTTCAATCACTAGCATAACAAATCAAGTAAGTATCTAATCGCTATAATCAAGTGCATGGTCATTCGGTCATTGATAAGGAACGGTACGGCAAGGCTCTATTTGAATAATTAAAATTAAAAGAAAATATATCATGCTCTATTTCCAGCCACTATATTAATATTTGAGGAGAGCAAGGACCCTGTTTGACAATTCTATATCTCCAGTAACAAGATGAAATCACAAGTAAAATGGATATACATGACAACAACAAGTAGGTATATAATAGCAAAGTCGATGAAAACACAAAAATGTCGTCGTTAAGATGTTTCCTCATGATTTTTACCTGTAAAACAGATACTTGAATGTATAGTACAGCTGCTGATATGTATCTATCCTCCCAAACCACTGGTTTATTAAATGAGAAGGTGAAGGTGAATGGGTAACACGAGGTTTTATTGCACTAAACCCATCAAGCCGGAACCCTGCCAGCATTCGTGAAGCCTGAGATAGATTTCCCCCTGCTTAGGTTGAACCCGAGGCGGGGGAGTCTTTGACTCAGATGTATGCAGTCTAACCGGGTATCCCCGTGACCATTTCCAATCCTTTCCCTGCCCACCCAAAGATGTGTACCTAGTGAGGTTTGAACCTGATACATCTTTCGATGAATAAGGGTGCCTGACCACTAGGCACCATGGTGGTGGTTCACAGTTCACACGATATAACAGGTAAATAAATTTAGCTAGAAATTAAACCGTTAGGTTCGCCCATACTACATTTAAGTACTTGTAACCTCCAAAATTGTTATCTATAGAAATTTGAAAGAACAAGATAGATCTTGAGCAACTAGATCTAATTGAACCTATGTCTATTCTACAAAGACAAACATTTATTCTAGCTGGAGATAAGACGAACAACAGTTTTTTACCTGATATAATGAACTGACAGCAATCAAAGATGCTTCTTTAGATATTATTATGCTTGCATGTTGAAGAAGTACTTTTCATCCATAGTAGTGCACAAGCTGCTACTGCACCATGCAAAATGTAACACATAATCAGTAGTAATATGTTGAAAGTTTAAGAATACTCAATAGTTGAAGCAATGATAGACGCATTTATGTAACAATGGTTCAAACTATGCACCATTCAACTTTATTAAAACAAGATATAAAAATCTCTACTGATAGAAAAAATATTATTAGAAATTAGCTATACACGAGATTGCCTTGTGGTGAGCATCGAATGTATTAAAAGAAAGTATAAGCACGAAAAGGAAAAAACCAAAGTCTATTATCTATCTATTGCCGACGGTCTTTCAAGTCCTCAAGTTTATTTTTAATCGTTGGATCAATATTACTTTTAATCTGGACCATTGTAATTCCAAGATTATCTATATATAACAAACTTGACATAAACTCGGTATTAACAAACTATTCGATATATCTGGAACAAACCATGCACATTTCCTTATTAGACTACCTAATACATATCTACAATTATCCCTGTGCATTACCGAACTAATCTACAATTAAGGAAGTGTATAAAATACACTTTCAATGGTTCATATATACGAGTCAGAGTGTATCTACGTGCCTAACTTCAAGTCTTCCACTCCCATCTATACAAGCTTTTGTAAAATGTATGATTTTTTTATTTGATTTGTTTTATTTACTTAATTATGTAAAATGTATTTTATCCCAACAACAAACTTGGGGCTGGGCTTTATCTTTGCACTATTACATCTATGAAAAATATAGCTTTTTCATATGCTGGCAATTGTAGTAAATGCACCGCACTTGAGAAAACTCTCGAAATGACCTGAAGTAAATGAGACAACCATGACTTTGCACTATATTTTGACATATGTCCGACATAAGCACAAGTCGCCTCGATCGCCTCACTCTGGTTGTCTCGATTGCCTCGGTCGCCTCGAGACGCATGTCAAATAATGGTGGAAGTTGCTTCGGGACATTTTGAGAAAATCATCAAATTAGGTGCAATTAACACAACAACATTTGTCTAGGTGCAAAAACAAAAATTTCTCTTATATAAACACAAATTTCGTTTAGATAACTCCATATGGAGAACTATGAGTGTTCGTCAATTAGCATTATATAACCAGGTGAAACAACAGTTATAAAAACACTACCGGTTAGGTTAAACAAATAAGAAAGGTAAAAAATGTGATCGTATTCTCCTTAAAAATACACCCTGTTGGTTAGTTTCTGTTCTAATTAAGATGTTAACCCAAATTTGCAGCCCAATATATTTAATTCAATACACATCAGACGATTGATCACATTAGTTTACATATTTTGACAAATTGACCCATTGTTATTTGACTAATTGTTCAGTAGTATTGAAGAAGCGATCATTAGTTATTTTCTTGTGAATTGTTTACGTTTGAATCTAATCACTTTCCACGTGATTGCTTTTGCTATTACAAACTTTTTAAACTACTTATCAATAAATAAAAAAAGGGAAATTTTCATCAGAAAATCTTATCTTCAAACTTGTAAAAAAAAATTAATCGGTTTCTCAAAGTCACTATGTTACCTTGATCCAGAATCTGAGACTTTCTTCAGCTGTCCTAAATGCCATCAAACGGCAGTCAGCACCACATACAGCAACCTCATCACATCCCACACAAGCAATTGGTCTTGCTCCAGGTTTCAGCTCTCTTATAAAAAAGTCATTAAATGTCTGCATAGACAAACTCCCCAAATTAGATTGTAAGTTCAATGAGTGGCAGGCAGTTTTAATAACTGTATTATGAATAAAAATCTAGCAAACTATTTAAGCCGAAACAAAAACCACCATAATAATAAGCTTGAAATAACCTGAGCTCTCTTAAGCTTATAGATAGCAAATATTACAAGCTAGAACTACAACCAATCATCATGCCTATACATCCAATTAAGTTATGTTTTTACGCGAATCCATATAAATCTGAAACTATAGATTAACTATTTGATATATAAGCGAAAGTCAAAACAATTAGCAGAAGAAACACTAATCAGTGAAACACATAAGTAAGTCAAATTCAGTAGAATAAAATGAAATGAAAAGAAAAGAGATATATACTTGATGACAGGTGGTTCCATTTTTGGAATCATAAATCTTTCCGTGAATAACACAAACACCAGGATTCGAGTTTCGTTTCTTCGGTTTCGGCTTATCGGACTCCGTCTCAGTCTTCGTTTCAACATCATCTTCGTTGTTTCCACTGGTACTGATCTCTTTCATCTTCTTCTTATTTTTGTTCTTCTTATCAGATGAAGCATGTACGGTGGCTTTGGAATTAGGGCTTTGAGCAACCGTCATTGATTGAGAGATGTTATTAAGATTTTAGATCTGGTACTTGTTGTGATATTTAAGGTTATTTAGATCTGTGTTTAAGGGGTTTGATATGATCTGTGTTTTTAGTGGGTGCTTTTCAAGAAAGGTTATTTAGATCTCACCTGTTGAAAAAAAGTCAAAAACATTGATTCAAATTTTGTGAAAATATAAGCGGGGTATGAAAACATAGGGCGGGTATTGAAAAACTGTATACTTAAATATTTTATTTTATTTTTAATTATGTAATATATTTTTGTGGGAAATTAGTGGGAAAATTCCTTACGGTTTTCCCACGGACTTATACATCTGTGGGTAATCTGTGGGAAACTACCCACGGCTTTCCCACGGACATGATCGTTTTCATTAATTTTTTTGATATAGTCACACGTTCATGCATATACACCTTCGCATACCTACATAAAAAACATCGATAGACATAATGAATGTCATAAACGCATACGTGGAACATACACACTTATATATCCACATATATACAAATAATTTGTCCCAAAAAAGGTTTGTTACAGAATTTTTTCGATATAGTTACACATTCACGCATATACACATCCGCATAAAATACATCAATAGACATAGTAAATGTCAACATAGTAGTCGATAAGGTATCGTTGTATACCGAGATGTTCAAACGAGTAGTCGATAAAGGTATCGTTGTATACCGAGATGTTCAAACGAGTAGTCGATAAGGTATCGTTGTATACTAGATGTTCAAACGAGTAGTCGATACGAGATGTTCAATGGGTATCGTTGTATACGGGATGCTCAAATGAGTAGTCGATAGGGTATTGTTGTATATGAGATGTTCAAAGGAGCCAATAGGGTATCGTTGTATACGAAATGTTCAAAGAAATAGTCGATAGGATATTGTTGTATATGAGATGTTCAAAGGAGCCGATAGGGTATCATTGTATACGAAATGTTCAAAGAAGTAGTCGATAGGGTATTGTTGTATATGAGATGTTCAAAGGAGCCGATAGGGTATCGTTGTATACGAGATGTTCAAAGAAGTGTCTATTGTATACTAGATCTTCAAAGGAGTAGTCGATAGGGTATCGTTGTATACGAGATGTTCAAATAAGTAGCCGATAGGACATCGTTGTATGCGAGATGTTCAAATGAGTAGTCGATAGGGTATCGTTGTATACGAGATGTTCAAATGAGTAGTCGATAGGGCATCGTTGTATACGAGATGTTCAAATAAGTAGCCCGATAGGGCATCGTTGTATACGAGATGTTCAAATAAGTAGCCGATAGGGCATCGTTGTATACGAGATGTTCAAATGAGTAGTCGATAGGGCATCGTTGTATACGAGATGTTCAAATAAGTAGCCGATAGGGCATCGTTGTATACGAGATGTTCAAATAAGTAGCCGATAGGGCATCGTTGTATACGAGATATTCAAATAAGTAGTCGATAGGGCATCGTTGTATACGAGATGTTCAAATGAGTAGTCGATAGGGTATCGTTGTATACGAGATGTTCAAATGAGTAGTCGATAGGGCATCGTTGTATACGAGATGTTCAAATAAGTAGCCGATAGGGCATCGTTGTATACGAGATGTTCAAATAAGTAGCCGATAGGGCATCGTTGTATACGAGATGTTCAAATGAGTAGTCGATAGGGTATCGTTGTATACGATAAGTTCCCGCCAAAACTTCCCCCCAAAACTTCCCGCCAAAACTTCCCGCCAAAACTTCCCACCATAAGTTCCCGCCAAAACTTCCCACCAAAAGTTCCCCCAAGATTTCCCCCCAAAAGCACCTTTTTTGTTACCATAAAAGCATCTTCATAACCAAGAACTAAATAGATTACACACACTCTTGCCATCTCAACGACCAACACACACATTGTAATTATGAAGATGGTGGCATATGAAGCTTTTACGTGTATATGTGGAGCCGGAGATGTAGTTCTAAGAGAATCGTATAGACACCATACTCGTGGTAAACTATACTATGCTTGTCCACTATCGAAGGTGATCAATCACATGTGTTTTTATTTGTGTAGTTTACAAATAATATGATTAGGTATGTTTAATGAATAAATTTTCCTTACTCTCTAATTAACAGCCTCGGGAAGGTACTTTTGGATGTGAATTTTTTCTATGGAAAGAGGATCGAGTTCGTCTACTACTTGGTTCTCCTGGAGCTTCAACGACTTCAACTTATTCACCAATACCTTCAATGACTCCAGTTTCCTCTCCAAGCTCTTCAACACCTCCAATCTATTCTTCAGGACCTTCGAGGTATGCAGAGTGTGCAAACTGCAAGCTCTTGACTACAAAGCTAAATATACTCGAGGCAACAATGGAAACACAAATGCATCCCGAGCACCACACAACGAATTCAAATGCACTACTACATGAGCTTTACAATAGCGTGGGAAACATTAGTTTGCAGTAGTTTATCATTTAGCATCTCGACTTCGTAATGTAATTCGTATGTTTTATCTACTGCGTAATGTAATTCGTATGTTTTATCGACTTTGTAATGTAATTCGTATGTTTTATCATCTTTTTAGTGTAATTCGTATGTTTTTTAGACTTTGTAATATGATTCGTATGTTTTATTGTTTAACTTTTTATCGACTTTATAATGTAAGTTGTATGTTTTATTGAATAAACTTTTATCAACTTTCTCACGGATGTATAAATCACAAAATATTGGTAGTCCGTGGGAAATATGTGGGTAATATGTGGGAAATCCGTGGGAAAACCGTGAGAAATCTGTAATCCGTGGGAAATCCGTGGGTAAATTACCCACGGATTTCCCACGGATGGATAAATAATAAAATAATATGTTTTCCGTGGGAAATCTGTGGGAAAGTTCCGTGGGAAATCCGTGAGTAAATTACCCACGGATTTCCCACGTATGGATAAATAATAAAATAATATGTTGTCCGTGGTAAATCCGTGGGTAAATTACCCACGGATGGATAAATAATAAAATAATATGTTATCCGTGGGAAATCCGTGGGTAATTTACCCACGGATTTCCCACGGATGGATAAATAATAAAATAATATGTTGTCCGTGGGAAATCCGTGGGTAAATTACCCACGGATTTTCCACGGATGGATAAATAATAAAATAATATGTTATCCGTGGGAAATCCGTGGGAAATACGTGGGTAAATTACCCACGGATTTCCCACGGATTAATAATAATAAAATAATATGTTGTCCGTGGGAAATCCGTGGGTAAATTACCCACGGATTTCCCACGGATAGATAAATAATAATAATAATGTGTATACCGTGGGAAATCCGTGGGTAATTTGCCACAGCTTTTCCACGGATGTGTAAAATATCTAAAATAGTTTTGTAATCCGTGGGAAATCCGTGGGTAATTTTCAATCCGTGGGAAGTCCGTGGGTAATTTGTCACGACTTTCCCACGACTTTCCCACGGAAAACCTTGGTCAATGCTTCTGTGGGAAATCCGTGGGTAATTTCCCACGGATTTCCCACGGAATTTTTTTTTGTCATTTCTGTGGGAAATCCGTGGGAATTCCGTGTCAAATTTCCCACGGTTTTTGTTCCGTGGGAAAATTTCCGTGGGTAAAGGCTGTTTGTGTAGTAGTGTTAGGGATAAAATACCACTTTATCGAATTATAATTTTTTCACACATCTACTCTACATGAAAACTAGTTGAACGAGCGAAGCATTACATCATTCAGGAATCACATCTTTGTTGCTTCTATCGTTGTTGAATGTTATCTGGTTTCTATTCTGCCAAATAATCAAAATACATCATGCTATGATGAAGGCATGTAAGAGTAGATGTGAGATTTTCCTGATCCGCCATGGTGATAGTGTTGGATAATGTTCAAGTCATAGAAGTATTTGGACGGTCAGAAATACATGTGTCAACTGGGTCACACACATATACACTTAGATATCCTTTATTATATATATATAATAATATAGTTGTATATTTATTATATATAATACATATAAACCGATATTTAAACTCGACGATTTTTCGTACTTTGCGTAAAATTAACTAGAAAGCTTTTAAATATTTGGGGTAATTAATGTAATTACACAATAATTAAAAATAGATATTTAAATAGTAAAAAAATAAATCCAAGGAAGTGTTTTAACCTTCTAAAATTGGACCTAAAGGGGTCATGGGTTTTTAGTTGAGTTTTTGTGACTTGTGGAACAAAGAAACTCATAAAAAGGATGCCCTAAACTCTCCCTATATATGAAGAAGGTTCTTTTTCATTTTGCTCATTAAAGCTCCATTTATGGAGTTCTTTTCTCTTTTTTTGGCCAAAATAATGAGAAACCTCACGTAAGGGATCTGGGATAATTTTGGTCTTCTAATTTAGTTTTTTATTCGATTTGCGCACTAGCATCCAAGGATATTGTATAACGCGCGTGGAAACACATAAAGGTCTCCTACTTTGAAGACTTAGTGATGTAGACTAAAAACAAAGATAATAATTGGATTTGTTGATCCCAATGAATACTAAAAATAATTCTTCCATTGAATACCAAGAGGGTAAAAACTTAACAAACAGCTATCAATAGTTTAAATTTTATTAAACTGATAAGTGTCTTGATAGGGTTACAATAGACTGTTTAAATAAAGATAAGAAACAAAGAAAAACCCTAAAACACCAACGGGCTGGACCGTAGCCTAAAAACAAAGTCCAACAGAAAATGAAAAGGCTTTTTGGGCCTCAAAAATTCGTAACCAGCTAAAAGGTGGTTACAACTGCGTTCCCTCTCATTTTTCTGGACGTTTTGACAGGTCGTATACCTTCTAACTCCTCCTAAAGCCCCAGTTATCCTATTTTACTAAACTCCTTTTCTTCACACGATCATGGCCTCCAGAAATATTCAACCTGTTCTTCAATACTTGAGCCTCCATCACTTAGTCGAATCTTTTGGCGGCGTACATTTTAACACAAGTGTGCGTTCTCGAAGACTTCTCAAGTGCATCCATACCTTGGCTTCTAGTAGGTATGTTTAGTTTTATCCTTTGATTTACGTTAAATATTTATGACATGTTTTTTCTTTTCCGTTGTGTGTTGCTCATGATTGTTTATTAGTTTAACATTGTATTAGATTATTGTTTCCAACATATAGCCTAAAATATTACAAAGAATTGAGTTACGAAGATTCCACCATTGTTTAAAATACAAGTCCCATTTGATATGGCACAATGCACAAAGATGTGATCTTTTGGTATATCGAATCGAGTATAGATTAATTCCTCTTCTGTCTAAGTAAACTTTTGTTAAATCTCATTCATTTCTGCTCTCCAAGAATTAATATTTATTTTGATAAGCATGCATGTGTTCCATCTTGTTGGAATATTTTCAGAAAGATAATGTAATCCTCCCATAAGCTAGTAAAACGTGTCATCTTTTGCACAAAAAAGTAAATCAGATTGATTTAGACTATTGCAAAGCAAATTTTGTTTGCAACAGAATTGCAACGTGAAGTAAACTTTTGCTAGCGTTTTGCAACGTAAGATAATTTGTTGGAGTTACCCAAATTTATTTGCAACATTACAAAATTGCATCATAGCTATGGGGGTTGCAACAGTAACTTTTGCAACCGTTTTTGCAACAGTGATATTTTGAAATAAAAAGATTTCGAAAGAAAATCGATTCGAAACATTGATCATTCAGATGCAGTTATTACAAACCCTGTAGTTTTTCCTTAACCATTATTATAGTTTTATCCTGGTATATACCATAGTTTTAAAACAAAAATATCAAAATATGCAAATAAACCAACAAAGTAATCATTCAAATATCCAAAATATCATAAACGTCATCTAAAGTGTTTTATCCAACTCATTGTTAAAAGTTATAGAGTTACAGAGTTCGATAGTGTATCAAAAGTTCCAAATGCAACATATTGTTCACTAGGTACGAGAAATGAGAGATTGTTGTGTATATTGTGCACATCTCACCAATCTTTGTATTCACTTTTCTCACCCTTTTTTTTACTCATTGTCAATGCAACAATTGAGTCTTTTGTGTTTTTCTTCATGTTGTTTTATTTTATTCTTTGATCACTTAATTTAGACTTTTTTTTTATTCCTTTGCATGGTAGGTAGTCATAAGATACACTTGCATGTTTTCAGAAATGATAATGTATACAGTAAAAGGTTTGTGTAACTATAGGGTTACTTTGGTTAATGAATGCAACTATATTGATTGTTTGAGTGGCTTTCTGATCATTGTAATGCGCTCTTGGAGACTATGTAATTATTTTTTAATTTTTACTATTTTTAACTAAATTACCATCCGAAAAAATATTGTATCAGTCGAGTTTTTGTCTTACTCAAGTTACGCATAACTTTTTGCATACAAAAAATATAAAACAAAATAATGTTTAACTATATACTTTTAATACTATGAAATTTAAAAAGTGAATACTTTTTTACGCAGAGATTTCTCCTTCCATCATGCGCGGGATAATCTAATCTTGTTTTTCTTGCAACGAAAAAATAATTATTTTTCAGTAACTGAACTAAATAAGTTACTTTAATAACGATAATATCTTTTAAGCAAATAATGGGTCAATAACACATCCTTCAAAGGGTTTAATGCTGTGTTTGACAAGGAGCGATGAAGATCGATGAGGAGTATTTTGGAGCAATGAGCGATGAGAAAGAAGCATTTTAATTTTTTGGTGTTGTTTGGCAAAAGAGCAGTGGGCTTTGGCTATTTTTTTCAGAATGCTTATTCTTCCATGCTCATTTAAATAAGCAGTGTAAAATCTTAAGAGCTGTGAACAAATTAATTTACTAAATAACCTCCTCTCCACCCCTTATACCATGTTTACATAGCCTTTTTGGAGATAGCTTACGTAATATATACAAATTCATTTAACATCTATGATCATGCTATACTTTTATGTTTCTATGTGTATGAAGTGAATATACATGCATGTCTTGTAGGTATATATGTATAATTACATTTTCTTTGTTTGTTATTAATGTGTCATGCTGATGATAATAGTTAAGGCTAGATTGTGTTTTAAAATACAATTGATATGGCTAGTAATATAGTGCACATGGTGCAATAGTAGGTTTGTGAATATATTCGTGATATTGTCATTTCAATATAGAATGGACGTCATTGGAAGTATTTTAGAGCGTATAATTGTTTATCAAACCTGTAAAGTTAACTTTATTATTTATTTGGAAAGTTTCTTATTTAAATATATGTATGTTTTTTAAGTCATTTTACACAACTGTAATTACAGCTAGCTACTGTTATGTTACCAAACACTTTTCTTTTAAAAAAACAGTTACTGTTCGCTGCTAGTGCTAGCTACTACTACTGCTCCTTTTAACAAACACAGTCTAAGTACATCTCTAATATACAGTGGCGGGTACGCCCATGCTAATATATCAAGTTATTAATAACTTGATAAATTTAATGCAAAAGCTTTTGAATTAATTTTTTTATTAAAAAGTGATTTCATAAACCTTGCTTTAATAAAAAAAAACTAGTTTAAAGCCTTTTCATTGACAGAGATACAAGTAAAAACGTATTGATTCAACTATTTGATAAACGAAAAACATTTACTAAAAATTTTCACAAAAAGTTTTTCATTACAATATTCGAAAGGGCTAAGTACAAAAAGAGACTAAAGTACACCCAATGGTCCCCTACCAAGACTTTTTTTTAAAAAATTTCAAAAAATGACTTGTACTTTTGATCAACTGATCAACCCACTTAAAATTTTGACACGTATACAACTGATCAACTTTTTTTATTCCCAAATAGAACTTAAATTACAAATATACCCTCATCTTTATCTTTTTATTCCCACCTTTACCACTCCATCACCACCACCACTACCAACCTGCCACTTCATCACCACCACCATTACCAACCTACTATTTCATCACCACCACCACATATTTCTGTTCCGTTATGCAGATACCTTATAGCCTCAGCAATTCCTTTAGCAATCTTATATCGTATTGACCATGGAAGCTTGGATCCGCCATTTTTACCATTTCTTGTTTCTACACAATAAAAGCAACATTTTCTATGTAAATAAATACAAACTTTAGGAATCAACATGATATGTAGACTAAGAACAAACCCTCCTTTGGATCGATACAAAACCCCACAAGCGGACAAATAAAAGGATTATGAAAAGAACTTGCAATCATTAATTCTCTACAAAAGGCCTTTGGAACCTCCTTATCTTCTTTGTCCAATTTTTTGATTGCGACACCAGTCCTCAACATCCCAAATTAGTGATTAGAACAAGGAGGGCTTTAACATATTTAGGTTCTCTAGATACTATAGTCCACCAAAGATGTATCAGTTTAGTAATATAGACCTTTTCAATTATAAGCCGGTTAGTGGGAGTGGTGACTTTTGGCATGTTCTTTTGGGTTTGAAATAAAATGAGTGGGTTTGAAATAAATAGTGGTGGTGGTGATGAAATAGTAGGTTGGTAATGGTGGTGGTAATGAAGTGGTGGGTTGGTAGTGGTGGTGGTGATGGAGTGGTAAGGGTGGGAATAAAAAGATAAAGATGAGGGTATATTTGTAATTTAAGTTATATTTGTGAATAATAAAAGTTGATCAGTTGGACACGTGGCAAAATATTAAGTGGGTTGATCAGTTGATCAAAAGTACAAGTCGTTTTTTGGAATTTTGAAAAAAAAAATCTGAGTAGAGGACCATGTGTTGTACTTGTGTCTCTTTTGGTACTTAGCCCTATTCGAAAATCTTTTTTTTTTAACATCATCGTACCATGACTTGACCGATCAACCAATCACCCGCATGCATACATTACTTTCACGGACTTCCATGTAAAAGAGTCACACGTGGAACGTTTTTGTTGATGACCTATTTTACTTTTGTTCACAAATCCCCATCACCGTACGTGTCTTAAACCAAAAATACCAAAGAAATTACTTGCAACAATTTCTTCTTCACTTTTTTACAAATCAGAGATTCTGTTGTTATGAATCGGGTACATCACTTATGTTTAGTTGGACGAAAAATGTGTATGAACGAGGTGAAGTTGAGGTTATGGAGCCAAATAGGAAAACATTTTTTTAATGTTAACATGTAGTGAAAGAATAATTTCGTTGGTTCAAATCAAGAAATCCATACTTCGACAATTTGAAGGGAAACTAAAAATATGAAAGGAGTAGTGTTGTAGTTCAAGTTAGTTATTAGCATATAAATGCGGGTAACAAAAACAATCAAAGACACGAGAGTATAATCAAGTTTTATACCAAACAAACCAGTATTTGGGACATCATTATTAGTAGCATGAGAAGGTATTATGTAGGGTGTAAACGAATCGGACGAACGTGAACTGAGGTATATTTATGTTTTCTATTTAATTTTAAGCAAACAAATAAATTAAAGCGAATGTATAATCGGACCAAAATTTTTGTTCATATTCGTTTATTTAGATTTGAACTTGTTCATGTTCGCTTATGTTCGTTTATTAATAAGTTAAACGAACATAAATAATATAAACGATCATATATAGATATAAACGAACATAAACAAGTATGGAACTAAAGTTTTTACTTTAAACGATCCATATTGTTTTCAAAATACTTGTTAAATAGTTTATATTATTGTTAGAGATATTTGAAATACTCAATATATTACTGTATTTATTAACTTCTTTTTTATATTTGAGATGTTAATCAAACAAAAGTAATCGAGCATAAATGAACGTGCTAATCGAACATAATCGAACGAACATAATCGACCGTTCACGAAAGCAAATAAGCGAACGGAACAGTTGTTCAGGTTCGTTCATTTAACTAAACGGACCAAAAACTTTGTTCGTATTTGTTCATTTACTAATAAACGAACATAAACGAGTTTTTTCCCAAATGATCGACGAACGGTTCGCTGAACGTTCAGTTCATACGATTACTAGTAATATGTTAATGACATATTATGTGTTTTCACCCAAAATATGAAAGTATCCGAGCTTGAAAAAGTAAGGTTCATATCACATCATTTATGATGCATACATGTGTTCAGTGGCCTAATCATGAATTTTGATAACAGAGGGCATTGAGTAACAATTTTTTTTAGCGTAACGTGAAATATGACGGGCCAGGTCGAATCAAGCCATGTGTGATCAAAGGCAACGAAGTTCATTTACTTATATAATTGAAGGAAAAGAATTTTACTTTTTAGATGTTACATTATTTTTTTAAAAAAGATGTTACATTATGGAATGAACCCTTTAATTTTGATACACAAATTTGTGTAAAAATGTAAACCGTAAACAAACATAGGTAGTTGATTGTAGCTAATCTTGTATTTAAATCTATAGATTTAAGTTCATTTGGATACCAAACTTATCTAAGATATGAGGGGACTCATCCCCACCTTCCATCTCCCTCTCATCTAATGGTTGAGATTAAATCTCCATTTTACACTGGAAGGGTATTTTCGTCATTTTACCCGCTCACTATATAAGCATTTTTCTCACTTCTTTCTCATAAAACACACACACACATCGGCTTTCTGTTTCTCTCTCTACCCGATCTAGTTTCTCTCTCTACAATTGATAGATCGAAGCTTTTAATCACGAATTCCTCGCGAATATCATCAAGATTCCATCACGAATCAATTAATTAGATCAATTAATCAATACGAATTCATGATTAGGCACGAATTGAATCATCAGGTTTGTATAAAATCTATTCTTATATTTAGCTTATTTGATTTTGAACAAGCTTATTAATTTACTATCATGTTAATTATAAGCTTTGAATTAGCTTGTTTTGAACGAATTATTTTGATTGATTGTTCTTACTTATAAGCTAACTTCTTAGGTGATTTATGTGAATAAGCTTATTTGTTTGAATAAGCTTTTGAATTAGATGAAAGTTATGAATAAGCTTGTGAGTTAGATGATTTGGATTTATTTTGTTGAAATATAAGCTATCTTATTAGCTTATTTTAACGAATTATAAGGTTTTTTGAATAAGAGAGTTACGAATAAGCTTATTTTCGTTTGAATAAGCTGCATTATTAGGATACTTTTTATGTAGCTGATGTATGTTGAATTAAGCTTGATGTATCATATATGATACATCATTTATCATATATGATACATGGGTATCATATATGATGTTTCTAAATAAGCTTAAGTTAGCGTGAATTAGCTGTATTATTAGACATTTTTAACTATATTGCTGATGTAAGCTTATTATGTTGGATAGATCATATATGATATCTTATTTATCATATATGATAGTTATATGATATGTGATATATGATAGATATATCATATATGATATATGAGGTATCATATATGATATATCTAACATGCCATATAAAAAACCAGACATTGATATTGTACATGATTTTTTTTATAGTTTTGACCTATTGTGCATTTTGATATAGTCTGCTAGGTAATTCACTCGTTGATAAAATGGTGCCTAATATGTTCTTTCATCTTTTTTATTAATGCAGACTATTTGAACACAACAACGAGCATATATAGATGTGACAATTACATGGTTGGAGCAAAGCATGATGACGTGCACGCATATATGTAATGATAAGATGAAGGTGTCGTCGAGGCCAAAGAAGATTTACAAGAGAAAAGTGATTTGGTCGAAAATGAAGAAGAACTGATTGAAAATGAAGAATAGTAGTTCCAATAATAAGAATGTTATGATTTTGTTATGAATTGATTAGACTCTTTGTTCTTGTATCTTTTTTATTATGAATAAGTGTTTTAATCATGATTGGTTACATTCTATTTGAACAAGTGTTAAATCATCAATTGTATGCTCTTAAAAACTACTTTGTTATTTTATGAACAAATGTTTAATCATTGATTCAGCTGGCTCTTTGTTTTAGTCATGAAGTCAGCAAACCTTTTGTTGAATTTGTCAAAAATATTTGAGTATCATATATGATAATACATCATCATATATGATACTCATAAAAAAATATTCTTTTTTATTTTCTAGACAAGTGTTTAGTTATTAATTGTGCATACTTTTTGTTATAATAATGAATTCATCAGATTCTTTGTTTAATATATCCAAGTTTTCTTTAAGTGTCATATATGATAATGCATTATCATATATGATAGTGCATTATCATATATGGCTTAATTTATCAAACCATCATGACATAATACCAAGAAAGTTAATCATATTAACAAGACGTTGTACTAGATACCAATGGATTATAAAATTGTCCATATACTTCAAAACTCCATTAGGAGATTACAAAGAAAAAACAAACAATAAACGTAAAAAATTCTTGCTTCTTCACTAAGCTTCTTGGCCTTTTGGATGCTTGTAATATTCAACATGTCTTGTAAACAGCTTCCTCTACACAAAAAAAGAAGATTTAATTCAATTTTCAAGCACTAATCATATATGATATATTTTATCATATATGATATTTTAGCTTATATCATATATGATATAGTATATCATATATGATACTTCACAAACATGTCATACTAAATCTGTTCAGCGATATTAAGCCATAAAACCTTATAATTCACGAAAATAAGCTAATAA
This sequence comes from Glebionis coronaria, assembly GCA_025667525.1. Taxonomy (NCBI): domain Eukaryota; kingdom Viridiplantae; phylum Streptophyta; class Magnoliopsida; order Asterales; family Asteraceae; genus Glebionis; species Glebionis coronaria. The sequence continues at coordinate 102,029,589 of CM046875.1, forward strand.
GTTAGCTTATAATTCATCATAATAAAGATGATGATAATCTATAAGCTTATTCACATTAGTTAGCTTTAAATTCACGTAGTTTCTCAAATAAGCTAGAAAAGAATAAGATGAATTATAAGCTTATTCACATCGAATAAGCTAAAAAAAAGATGAATCAAAACAAATCGAATGAACTTTACCTTATTTATGAAGTGGATGATCGATTTACGAAAGTGGGTGATCGATGCGTTTGATGTTTGTGTTGATAAATTAAGATGTAAATATGTGTACATGTGTGTGTGTTTAGTGTGTGTTTTAGAGAGAAGAAGAAAAAAGAAAGAGATCGATCCAGATCTGGGATGTAGAAGTGGGAGGGGTGTTAGGTGGGAGGGGTAAAATGACGAAACTACCCCTCCGCTTTTTTTTTTGTTTTTAATCTGGGCTGTTGGATGAGATGAGATGGATGGTCCAGATTTGTCCCCTTGTATCCAAAAGATACAAGGTATCTTAAATAACCGGACTCAAATCTATATTACATATAAACTATTTTATTCTCCCTCTTCATTAAATTTTTAAATAATACAAATTTAAAACATATTATACAAGTTATTTAAGCATTATTTATAAACTATTGTATACACTCTCTCATCAATAAATTTTTAAGTAATACAAATTTTAAAACATATTATACAAGTCAATTAAACATTACAATCAATTTTTTAAAATTAATTTTAATTCATTCATGCTATAAAAAATATATGTTATAAGTACACATTTATTAATATATTAAACACCTTAATTAATAATATTTTTAAAATACTCATAAAATGAATAATACATCTAATTATATATATTGTACAACTATTAAAACACAACAAAAAATTCATATAACTTACAAGTTTGTGTTACATAAGGTTTTAAAATCGGACCAGGTCAACGGGTTTAAGAGAAAACTGGTGAATACCAGTCAAACCCTATGCAAATGAGCGAACAAAGCCTGACCAGAATTATCTTTTTATCTTTCTCCAATTAATTACAGGGTACTTGCTGCTGCATCACACGGATACCCTGCTAGTTAAATTATAAAAGTACATTTATTTAGCAAGTAATTTATCATTTGTATTGGAAACTTCTGAATTCTTTCTCTCCTGTTTATCAACTTCTATCCCTATAACTCCTAAAGGTCTTCAACGAATAATTGACGATGATGTGACAGCAATCCTACAATTACAAATTGTCAAAGAGAAGTACTATTTGAAAGAAGATTCTATGGCTGGTTAGTTTTTAATATCCAAGGAAGAAAATATGGTATTAGTATCACCCGTTGGATTGAAAGAGCCAAATCAGTTTTCTCTCATGTTAATGGTATTGGGGATTGTAAAGTGAAGCTTGCTACCAGAAGATAGCACTTCGTCAGTTATCTTGGTGGATTATTTATACTCAACCTACCGAGATAAAAGAAGTTCATGCGATCACTTGATTAAATTTCAAATATCTCTTGTAAAGATGATATTATTCTCCAATCAAAATCGAAAAGGTGAAAGAAGAACTCCGCTATCTGATGATAAAAGGAATAAACCTCGAGATATACACGAGGAGATTTCAAGAGTTAGTAGAGTTATATCCTATCCCGTAGAATAATGAAAGCCTTCATCAAAAGATTTTATCAAAGGATCTTATCAAGGAATTTTATCAAAGAATTTGAAGAAGGATACCACTTCCAAATCCCAAAACATTGAAAGAAATCATTAACGTAACCCAAAAGTTGATGGACAAGGTAATTAAGCACAATCCTGTGCAAAAATCAGAAGAACCTAGCGTAAATTCAACAATGAAAAAAGTCCACAAATTCTAATAAACCAAAAACTACCATAACTTATGATTACGAACCTAATCTATGGTGAATACGATAAAATTTCTAAGTCAATGATTTACATTCTGTTTATTTGATTGAATTAGGACGACTCTTTAGTCAAATAAAAAAATTTAAATCACCAAATTTATAATTTCTCCCTTGCATAAAGTTGGACGCATCTTTATGTAAGTAATAATTCATAAATGGACTTAAAAATATTCGATATAAGACAAGTGTAGACTTAATAAATCTTCATAATTTCGAACGAGAAATTACATTCTATTACTATATATTATCTTGAAAATATAATATTCGATTCGAAAAAGCAAGAAAAAGTACATTGGACCATTCAAAGATTTTTGACTTAGGTTGTGACATCTTAACTTGGGTTTCCTAAAGAACTTAGTAATGTTCATGATACTTTTCGCGTTTCGAATATGAAGAGATGTTTATCTGATGAAGCTCTCTCATTAAGATGATTCTCCCTGTGTATTCATCTCGATGATCAACTTAATTTAGTGAAGTAGCATCGTATTTATAATTGTTGAAGTATGAATAACCCTGAGAGAGTGCCCGAATATACTTCGAAATGCGAGGATTATGCTTGTCTCTGTTTTATGACATCACTCGTTATCTAAATCCCGGGACTAGATTTCTTTAAGAGGAGGAGATTGTAACAATACTCAAATTTCACATATGTGTTATGTGCTATAACTGTATGAATATGGAAATTTTATTAGAAATCTTTGCTTTTGTGCCTTACTTGATATGATGAATGGGTTCTCACAACTTGAACTGTCACTTCAACATATTCCTATATGTTGTAAACACAATTTATATATCAAGTGTAAGTTCTAAAATTAATCTAATAAGTATATTATGAATAAAAACGTCTCAAATACAACTATGATGCCCGAAATTACCTTAGAAACCCTATGAACCCTATAAATGAGTTGTAAACTCAAGTTTTGTAAAGAATAAATGTACAATACCTAAGTATGAATCTCAAAGACAAATGTAAAAGATATAATCTATAAATTATAAGTATAATTTCATCCAATAATACTAAGTACAAACCTTTTAAAGCTAAGTACAAGTATTAAGGCCTAATAACCAAGATTAGCACCTAGAATCTATTTCACAATAAATTAGAGCCTAATCTTTTGCAACAAATTATAGAGCTAAACTAAGTATTATACTAAGATAATAATTTCACTTCAAGTCAATGTACAAATAATTAATACACAAAATACAAGTTTTCAAAGCAAAGAATTCTAATTAAGCTTATTACCTCCTAGGATACGATCAACCTATATAACTCATTAAACTAAGTTTGTAGACTCTTTAGAAACTTTAAAAACAATGTATAAGACTTATAATAAGCCTATATAAGAAGATAAACACAAGTAACCCAAGGTACAAGTCATTCAGGCATAATGGGCCGACCCATGACAAGCCCATGGGCCGGTTTCTTACTTAACTAAATAAGCAAACATTAACTACGAGCTATACAACATTAATAATATTGTGCAGTGACCTATACTTCTAATATACGTTGTAAACGTATTTCTAACAATCTCCCCCTAAGGGAGGTCACTCCACGTTACACAGTTCTAAACCTAGCATACAATACTAAGTCTTCGTTCTTCAGCTCGTAGTCTTTTCTTCTTTTCTTTTTGTTGTGAATATGTTGATTTGATCTTTTAGGCTTTGGCTTGAGAGCATTGTTCTTTTGACCAATCACGTGCGATCTTTGCCTTCTTGTGAATCTTGCCTCCTCGTGACTCCATGTTCCACAAACTTATGTCTTTTGTTGAATTCTTGAAAGCTTCAGAGTTTGGTACAGCGGAAGACTTCATTTTGTACTTTCTTGAATTTTTGCTGAACTTTGATGCAGAAAAACATAAGCATGTGGGAACGACTTCAGCTGGTACACCGCAACGCCACCGTCTTCGCAGCAACATGATAAGACACGAATGAAATGGCTTAGAACATTTCATTCTAAATCGGTAGCGTTTTACCTCCGGTCGATGAAGACCGTTGGACGATATTAGATATCGTACCTGTGACGGATAGTTTCAATTAAGTAACTTCCTGACAGGATTTCGCGGGTAAAATCGTTTTCTTTATTCGACGATCACTAAGCTTGACTGCGAACATAAAGAGTGAATCACTTGGATAAATTATCCTTGTGATTGAAGCCGTCAATTCATGAAACCTGGAACCAGTGAATTTCAATTAAGATTTTCACAATCGTTGCTTTCCAGTTATCACGAGCTTAATTCATAAAGAATCTTGCACGTCACCTACCAAGTGCTGTTTGATGTTAACACTAGAAGGATTTCCACTCGTCACTGTGAACACTAAAGAGTGTCACTCTGAGTGTTCTGGCAAGATCATATGATAATGCGTAGAGGCCTGGAACGAGTTTAAGTTCAATTAAGAATTAAACTACTGTTTCTTTCCAGTTTTCACAAGATTGGTTCTTAAAGAACCGCATGTGTAACCTACCATGAGCTTGTTTGATGTTGGCTCAAGCAGGATTTCCATCTTCATTGTAATACTTGCGTATTACTCGGATGTTCTGGCAATATTACAAGAATACTGCGTAGGACTCATAAAAAATCTCTTACTTTTCACAGTGTGTAAGAAAGCAAGGAATAAATGGAAAGTGTCCTAATGAGACTTTTGATGATCTTGTGGCTCTAGACTCGATAGTGCGTTTTGATTTAGTGAGCGATGGCTGGAGAGGAGTGCCACCTTTTCAATATCAGTCTATTCGGAGTGAATAAACCAATAGATAACGTGTTAATCTCCGTGTGATTAAAACAAATATCTTTTGAGAGATATTTGAGTTAGCTGGGAAGGGTTGTGCATTGCATCACTGGGTCCATGATGTCTTTCTTCAATATCGAGAATCATTAACAAATGATCTCAATAGCATATGTATTGACCCGGTTTCTGCCTAAAGTTGTAAGGAGGGCTTCTTTCTTTACACCCTTTATCTTTACATTTCTTTTTCATTCTTCAACCCCTTCAGTACTTACCAATACATCATTACTAGCACCTTGTTGTGATTGTTCCAGTGCTAGCATCAGTAATTAGTCGGTACTCTGCTACGTTCACAATCTTTCTCCATCTTTCCTAGGACTTCTAATTCTATCTAGGGAATTGTCCTTGGGAAGATTCCATCGGCTCTGATGAATCATTGGACTAAAACCTATTCCTACCACCCTTTTGTCACCACATCCGTCGTGAATGAAGCGTGTTTTGGGAAAGTATAGTCGCCATGAAAAATCCTTGAAAATCACTTAAGGTACTTGTGATATTGAAATCAAGAGTTTTGTACCTTAAGTGTTTTGTTCATCAAAAACGCTCCCCCTTAACACGTGCTTTACACATTTTAAGTTGGATTATCGTTAAGTTTTTTTCATCTTTTAGCCAAGTATCAATTAAGTCTCCTTAATCCCATTTTCTCCCCTTATCCAAAATGTTAACCATTAATATTTGGGATATTGAATGGATTAACCGGTCTTTGGGTAAAAAATAAAATCAATGTTTGGCCATAGAACATATTAATGCTCCCCCTTAAATTAATAAGGGTTAATTGTAGTGCTTTAGTATGATATATTTTGAAAGATTTAGAATCTCGTGAGAAATTCTTGAAAAATTATCATACCTTAACACTACATCAAGCCATAAAAGCACAATATTCACAAAATTTACATATTCACAATTAAAAACCAATATAGAGTGGACCTGAGATGTACGACCCATTAGATGGATCGTTGTAGTAACTTGTGGTGCACTTCATATGGTCTACCACCAACGAACCTTTCTAAGCTCCTCATCAATCTACGTTCCCGGAGCTTTTCATCAATCTTCTTGATCACATATGTCGCCATTTTCCGATAACCCGGATGCCAATCCTCAATCATTTCTGGTAATGACCCACCAGAATTAAGATGCTCCAATTTTCCTCTGACGTATATGAGAGTCCCATCACTGTATTTATAAAGCTCACCTACCCTCATAGACTTCATGATCCCACGACTGTTCAAGTAGAAAATCCCGTAACTCGGAACGGTAATGCCGGTATAGGGACATCTGTTGACATGTTGAGGTAGAACTTGATTCATTGGACGGGTCAGGTTAAGCTTCCTTTGGTAGCTTTCAACTCCCAATTGAAGATCTTCAACTCGTTTCTTGATAACAACGCTTCGTGTGAACATACGAAGTGCTGTATTCAAGGCAATGATTTCTTCACGAGTAAGATGGGTAAGTTGATCACGGGTCATCATTAGCAACATGTCTTCGATATCTTCAAGGCGAATGATAGAAAAATCTCCTGCTGTATTGTGTATTCTCTGTCATCCTCCCTTTTTAGACGAATCTCCGTCACATGATGATAGCCATTCTTGGCTTCAGTTTTCAGTCCCAAAATACTTGAGATGCGAATATCGGATTTGACAATACTTCCTGAATTGGCTAAGCAGTAACCTCTGTACGCCCTTCGGACTCGCTCGTCCCAATGTGATGCACCTATAACAACATACATATCATAATTACGATTTACCTTTGGGACCCAGAGTCGGTTTACCTTTTCCTCGATCCAGGGTATTGTCCCCCAATTAGCAGCTTTCAACAAGGTCATGGAGGTTGCGTACTTGGATGATCCCTTGAGGAGATAATCAAGATCATAGGTGACAAAGAAGTCAAGAGCAATTTGATTATCTTGAGAAGGATCAAGTGGAGGTGGAGCTCTTTCTGACTCATGAAGGCCTGGCCTTTGAATAGTATTAAGAGCTTTCAGGACCTCGTCAGCATAATACTCGTACTCCATGCGGCTTAACCTGGTTTTGGCGTGAATTCTCTTATCCTTTAGCGCTCTCTTCACCAAAGACGGAGTGACCGAAGATTTAAACTCATGAGCCAAAAATGCACACAAGTCTATCGGACTACGGATACGGAGATATAGAACATCTCTATCAGCGTCTGTGATTGGATCATATTTAGCAGCTGCCGTGATCCAAGCTTGTGGCGGTGCAGTTTCATCAATCTCCAATGTATCCGCCCAGTCCCGTGTGCTTGACTCGGGAACAGTAGATTGTGGTTCTTGTTGCAGAGGAGTAGAAACACGAACACTTGCTGGTTCTGATTCAGGCATTTCGGTGGTATCATGAACAGGCGAGCGTTGTGCAGATGCAGGTTCAGTTATTGATTCTGCAATCACAGGAGCAACAAAAGAACTAACAGGATTAGTGGTAACAGGTATAGATACAGAAACAGATGTACCGGGAATCGATGACGCAGTGGCAGCATTCACATCATGGCGCCACTTGGTTCGTCCTGACTCCGTAGAGGTGGACTTTTCCTTTCGCGCGGCATCTTTCTGAGACTTGGGACCAGACTTGGATGGTGTCTTTGTGCTGGCAACCTTGTCCCCCGTTTCAGGCTGATCATGTTTACCACCATCATCCTCATCATCATCCCCGTTGCTACCCTTATCACTCTCCTCATTTAGATCACCACCATCACCATCATCATCACCATCACCATCATCATCATCACCATCATCATCATTGTCATCACCATCATCATCATCTTCTTCTTCTTCTTCACCATCATCCTCCTCTTGTTCACTAACTTCCTTTTCCTCCTCAGGCAGAATGTGGTAAGGTACCACACTTCCAAACATCTTAAACAACCGATCATCCTCCAAGATAGCTTCATTGAGTGCTTTGTAGAGTGTCCGCTGAACTTTAGACTTGTCAAAAGATCCAACTTCCTTCATGCGAGCTTTGAATTCTTTAATCCAAAATCCGTTAAGTCATATGCAATTTTGTAGGCGGATTCGGAAGGGTTGGACGACTTGATCATCAAGGTATCAGCCGCAAGTTTCCTCATCTCATCACGCATCTTTGGCATAAGGGCCTCAACAGATTCATTCACTCTCTCTAATATAGAAGCTTCAAGTAATTCTTTCTGCTCCTTATATTTATCCTTTATAACTCGAAGTCTCGTAAGACGTGCTTCACTCTTTTTAGCTTTAGCCTGTTTGACTTGAGCAAGTTCTTTTGCATGAGCTTTACGTGTCATTTCCATTTCTGCAGTGAACTTAGCTATCATTTCTTCTTGGGATTTCTTGGATGCCTCTTCACTTTGCACTCGTCGAAGTAGCTCTTCTCGAAGTTTATCCATCTCTTTTCTTTGACTGTCCGTGTGTTTATCCAACATCTCTGCCATTACGAATGCAGCCATTGAAAATGGTACAGAGCTACTCTGGGATGGTTAAAGAGGCTCGATTGTGATTACAGTACTGAGGATGGTAGTTGTTGGAGATGGAAGGAAAGGTAGTGGTGTTGACACCGGTCGTGTTGGTAAGGGCTGGATTGGTGGAGGTTGAGTTACGAGAGGCTGTGTAGGTACAATGATTGTTGTAGCACCAGACTCCTTCTCAACACTTGCTGTATCAGCAATGGATGTCTCCTTCGAAGCAGAGTATCGTTCGGGTGATCCAAACTCATTAATATCATCTGGCTCCTCGTATTCTTCTTCAACATCCATCTGTGCACCCGAACCACTACCGCCCGTGTCTCTCCTACTCTTTTCAATAGCCATCTTCATTATCTTTTTCTCAGTCTTTTGAGTTTGCTCGGGAGTAGGATCGTCATCAATATCTTCTTCATCGTGAAGAACAAGCTCGTCAGCCGTGCTCTTACCCTTCTTAGCTACGGTCTTTGTCTTTTTGGTTTTAGGTTCAGGTAAAGCTGTTTGCTTGCGTTTACCTTTACTCTTAACCGTGGTAGACGAGTCTTCTCCTGCTTGAATGCTTGCTCGTTGATTCTCGATTTCTTGTAGCATGTTCTTGTAATCAGAAGAAGCGATAATCTCATCTGTCAGGAGATAACTGGGAATAGGACCAGGGATAACAATATTGGAGTGAGTTTCTTGCCTAAAGTCCACCAAATCATAAGCATCCATTGTGTGGTGACGGCTACCTGCACGCTTATCAATAGACGCATCGTTTTCCATAAAATAATGTATGATTAGCTTTATGAACCTAGGGTACTGATAACCTTTAGCCTTACCCTTCGTGTTTGTGAAGAGTTGAAAAATAAACTCTTCCCACAGCAATGATGCATAATCAATACCCATACCTTTGAACATACCATAGAACATCTTGATGATTGGCGGACGCACATCATCATACCCAGTCGTTTTGGGTGTGAGACATCGGCTGAGAATACCAAAAATCGCTCTCCAAGGTTGACCCACTTTGGCTGTGGTAAACTCGAACACTATTCGTATGTCCGCACATCCAATGGTAGTGAACATCTCCATGAGCTGGTTCTTGGTCGGGTTCGCTGAGAATGTTAATCCTTTGGGTGACTCCCGAAAACCAAAGATCTTGCGGAAGTCTGACACGGTGAGAGTTTGTTGCTTGTTATCCAGGAAGAATGTGATCTTGTTTGACGTCTTCTCTTTGGTTGCCCAGAATTCGTACATGTAGTCGAAGGGTACCGAAGCACTATCCCTTAGCGCTTTCCTGAGGTGAGAATTGTCAAGAATGGCTGAACCTACCTTGAATCCATTGTGAGTGGAATGAGAGACCTCCTTCAACCGGTAGTTGTTTGGAATGAACTTGAGGGTTTTGGCCTCGGCAATGGCTGCTGCTCTAGAGTCTTGTATTTGTTGCACGGTTGGGTTAGACATTGTTTTTGCTTAAGATAAAACATAAAAATTGATACATACAGATATGAATATCATGATGAATTTATACCTAAGAATTATACAAATGACATAATCCCTTAAGTTTTTAAAACACTCAAACATCCTTCATCCGGAATAAACCACTATCTGGAATAAACCACTATCCGGAATAAACCACTATCCGGAATAAACCACTATCCGGAATAAACCACTATCCGGAATAAACCACTATCCGGAATAAACCTCTATTCCGAATAAACCTCTATCTGGAATAAACCTCTATTCCGAATAAACCTCTATCCGGAATAAACGTCTATGCGGAATAAACGTCTATCCGGAATAACCAGTCTATGCGGAATAAAATGTTTATGCGGAATAACTAGTCTATGCGGAATAATATGTCTATGCGGAATAACCAGTCTATACGGAATAATATGTCTATACGGAATAATATGTCTATGCGGAATAGCAAGTCTATGCGGAATAACCAGTCTATACGGAATAACATGTCTATGCGGAATAGCAAGTCTATGCGGAATAACATGTCTATGCGGAATAGCAAGTCTATGCGGAATAACCGGTATATGCGGAATAAGTCTATGCGGAATATTTTTCCCAAACACATGCTTATTCGGAATACACTTAGAACAAATTCCGTTTATCCAGAATAATCTAAACGCACCTTATGATCGATTAATCTAAGCTTGGATAATTGTTTTAAGCATTCTAACGGCCACCAAACTCATTCTAGTCCTATTCCGCGTGAAACCCAGCTAAACCCCAAATCAATTAACCCTAAATTAATCAGAAACCCTAATTGGATTACTTTGATAAAAACGAGTTAAATAAGTGGATTGAGTAACGAATTAGACAAATTACACGCGGGTATGTACCTTAGAGATGAATGAGACGGATTAGACGAAGGTTGGATTACTTTAATAAAGTCGAGCTTGTGTGAGTGTGTTTGTGTGTTAATGGCGGTCAAGGAGAAAAACAGAAAAGAAAGAATAGAAAGAAGGAGAAGACGGGGGGTGGGAGGTTTGACTTAGGTCAAACTTTCCAAGTTTTACCCCTTGTCACTTTTAACCCCTACAGTTTTCACTTTTCTTTTTGTTTTCTCTTTAAGTTAACTACTCTTAGGTTAACAACCGTTAACTTAATTAACACTCGTTAGTCCTATATCATTGTATTAACTGTTCACAACTTAAGCATCGCATCCTATTAGAAAATAACCGAGACCTAAAGCAAGTCCTATCTCATTGATCAAGCACAAGTCGTATTCTAAAGCAAGTCCAATCATTAACCATTTAGCCAATTAATTTTCCTCAAACACTTTTGAAAGCCGTTTTGATGACAAAGACGATTTAACATTTTCTCCCCCTTAAACGATGACCCGTTTTCTATTTAAAGAGCTGTAGTCATTGTTTAACGAGGCACATGTTGATGAAAACATTTTCCAATTAATGTCTTAAAAAGATTGATTCGTGGTGGCAATAAGATTTCTCTTATTTAGACAAATTAATGCACTGAAACGTACACTAACTCGTGTTAGACCAAGTTGTAAAGTAAACTTGATCCCTTTGCATGATTTGGCTTGTAAATCATGCCCGAGAAAATTAATTCCCGTTGTGAGCCAACGTTTTCCATGGAAATACGTGACTTTAATGTTTAAAACGGGTTGTAGTCTGAAATAACTACAAGCCATTATGGGCATTTTTTAAAAATGTACAACTTTTATACGGACTCTATTTATGGCGCCGTGTCAATACTGATCGACATTTCTAAAGCCGTAAATATTACCGTACTAAAAGACATGCCTGATTTTAAAAAAAAAAACAAAAAATATTTTTGGATTTTCTTGATTTTATATTTTTTATGGTTTTTCTTGGTTTTATATTTTTGTATTTTTCTTTTTGTGGTTTATATATATACGATAATATACATGATCACGAACAAAGGATACGCATGAATAGTTTACCACCACTATTCTGCTGATTCTTCTGCCAACTCTTTGAGAGTCGCTGGAGAGAAAGATTTCATGCCAAGCTTGTCGATCAAAAACTCGATTCGTCCTCGATCTAAGGCTTTTGTGAACATATCTGCCAGCTGGTACTCAGTGGTGACAAAATACAGCTCGATCACTCCGTTCTCCACCTACTCTTTAATGAAATGGTAGCGAATGTCGATGTGCTTTGCCCGGGAGTGTTGAACGTAGTTGCAGCAAAGGGCAATGGCGCACTTGTTGTCACAATACATCAGGATTTTGTTGAATCCCAAACCGTAGTCAGTTAGTCGTGATCTCATCCAAAGGACTTGAGCACAACAACCGGACATGGCAATGTATTCAGCCTCCGTGCTAGAAATTGCAGCGCTTTTCTGCCTTTTTGAAGACCAACTAATCAATCTGTCTCCAAGGAGTTGCACAGACCCAGAAGTGCTACGCCTCGTGTCTTGACACCCAGCATGATCGGCATCCGCGTATGATATTAAAGCAATAGAGGAATCTTTCGGATATCATAGACCACGATGAAGTGTTCCTTTGAGATACCGAAAGATCCTTTTAACAACATGTAGGTGCTTTTCGGTAGGCCGAGCCTGATACCGGGCACACATGCATACGACAAATTGCAAATCAGGCCTGCTAGCAGTCAGATAGAGAAGGGTGCCGAACATCCCACGGTAGAGTTTTGGATCGGCAATAGTCCCATTCCTATCTTCATCTAACTTGGATTTCTCCACCATTGGAGTGTCCACGGGGTCCCAATTTTCAAAGTTATATTTCTTTAAAGATTCTAGAGCATATTTGGATTGATTAATAAAGATGCCTCTGGGATTCTGAGAAATTTGTAATCCTAAGAAAAATGAAAATTTTCCCATCATTGACATCTGAAAGCGTGTGGACATTATCTTCTCAAAGCGTTTTGACAATTCTATGTTAGAGGCAGCAAATATTATATCATCAACATAAATTTGTACCAGTATCATGTCGTTGTCCTCCTTGAGAGTGAATAGAGTGGGGTCCACCTTGCCTTTGGAGAAGCCTTCCGAAATGAGATATGTTGAAAGGAGATCATACCACGCGCGTGGAGCTTGTTTCAACCCATAGAGAGCCTTCTTAAGCTTGTACACATGATTAGGAAACTCCGTGCTAACGAACCCATCCGGCTGACTAACATAGACTTCTTCCTTTAGTTCACCATTCAAAAATGTCGTCTTCACATCCATTTGATAGACGATCATGTTCATATGAGCAGCATACGTAAGGAATAGTCTAATAGCCTCCAATCTTGCAACAGGAGCAAAAGATTCTTCAAAGTCGATACCCAAGGCTTGTTTGTATCCTCTAGCAACCAATCTAGCCTTATTCTTCAAGACTCCACTCATCTCATCGAGTTTAACCTTATAAACCCACAACAAGGTAAGGATGTTAACCTTGTCAGGGAGAGGAACTAATTCCCATACTTCAAGTCTTTGGAATTCATTTAGTTCCTCTTGCATGGCTTCAATCCAAGATGATTGAGTCATAGCATGTTGCCAGTTTTTAGGTTCAACTTCGGAGAGAAATGCATCAAAATAGCAATAGAGTGCACTCTCTTGTAATTGATGGCGTGTAGAGACTGGTCGATCGAGACCTCCAATAACATTCCTAATTGGGTGATCTTTTGTCCATTTGGTGCTATGATTTTCAATCCTTGGTGGTCTGGAGTGAACAATTGTAGGAGCTTCTTCTGAGGTAGACGCGGCTGAAGGGTTTTCAAGTATCGGTATACCAAAGAAAGGAAGCTCTTGTAGGTGAGCATATTCCAAATCGTGATCAGTAGAATCCTCTTCAACATCATTAGGCACAAGTAAGGGTGACGATTCAGGTGTATTTTGAGAATTACTTGGTAGAGGTGCATCCGGTTCAATGTTAATTGAAGATGCATTTGATAAAGCTTCATTAGCTTGAGCAACAACTTCAGGGATTGGAGCTATCACTACAGGTGCTGGAACTTCATCACTTGGGGGATCAAAGAATTCATCAAACAACGGTTGAAATAGTTTATCCCACTCGGGCCTAGTAGGTGGTATGAATGATGTAGAAGTAGGATTATTGGGAACTAATCCAGAACTAATAGCACCGGTTCCCATCTCGTGAAGCGCGGGTTCAGAGCTACGTTGCTCAGAAGCCATCGCTGTCAGCTCATCAAAATTTGCGTCCATAGTTTCTACTATCTTACCAAGACGACGGTTGTAAATTCGGTATGCTTTCTTGGAGGGTGAGTAACCAATGAAAATACCTATATCGACTTTCGGTTAAAGTTTGCCCAAGTTCTCACTATTAATGTTTGGATAACAAAGAGCACCAAACACATGAAAGAATGAAACATCGGGTTTACGATTACGTAGAAGCTCGTAAGGTGTTTTTCCATGGCGTTTCCGAATGATAGAACGGTTTTGGGTGAAACATGCAGTAGATATAGCTTCTGCCCACAAGAATAATGGAGCGTTCGCATAAATCACCATAGTCCTAGCAGCTTCCATAAGCGTACGATTCCGTCTTTCAACGACACCGTTTTGTTGTGGAGTACGTGCAGCGGATGTTTCATGTGAGATACCAACTTCTTCATAGTAATCACGAAGAGTCTGGTTGAAGAACTCTGTTCCATTATCTGTACGAATACGACGGACAGTAGTATTTAAACGTACCTGAATGAATTTCAGAAAAGTGATGATAGCCTTCGGTGCTTCATCCTTTGTACGTAGAAATCTAACCCATGTAAACCTGGAGAAATCATCCACAATAACGAGGATGAATTTCTTACCGCTCACACTTTCGGTTCGCATTGGACCACAAAGATCCATATGCAAAAGATGAAGTTTTTCTTGATTGGTGTTTTCAGCTTTGGACTTGTATGATTTCTTGGTGCTTTTCCCCTTGAACACGCGGAACATAAATGGTCCTTGTGAAATTTGAGCTTTGGAAGACCATGAACTAATTCGTTTTTAGCCAAATGATTAATAGCATCAAAGTTGAGATGAGATAATCTGCGATGCCATAACCATGACTTGGTCTTAGATGCTTTGGAGAGAAGACATACTGGAGAGGCGGCCATCATGTCTTGTAGGGACAAAGTATAAAGATTTGCACCATGAGACCCCTTCAACAAGTCTTTTCCTTCCAAGTTGCGGATGAAACAAGTATGTTGTCGAAAAGCAACCTCTAGGTTGGAATCACAGAATTGTCCTACTAAAAATAAATTATGACCAAGACCTTCTACATAGTATACCCTTGAAATCGTAACGTTTCCAATCTGATATTCACCATACCCCATTATCTTTGCAATATGATCATTACTGAATTTAACCGTTCCAAGAAACTTGCTGACGAAATTTCGGAGCATCGAGCGATCTCCGGTCATATGCTTTGAGCAACCGGAGTCCAAATACTAGAGGATGATTTGGACCACCTGAAAATATCACCAGACGAGGACAATGTATAGGTTTCGGAATCTGAATGTTCCTTGTTATTAGCAGGTACAGATTTAATGATCTTAGATTTGCTAACTTTAGGTTTCTTAGATTTCCTAGCCTTCTTCCTAGTTGGTGGTGTAGATTCAAGTTGGCTTAAATCCTGAGGTATTTCTTCACTGATAGACACTATAGTGGGGGCTGACCTAATTAAAGGGCGCGGTTTCCATACTTTAGTGCTAGTGTGCCTAACTAAAGGACGCTGAGACCTAACCTCAATGGATGCATTCCTAGTTAAAGGGCACATTTTTCCATCTAATGTAAAGGTCCTACCAGTGGGACGCCATTGCCATCCAACTTGGGTACGAGTTCTCCCAGTTGGCTTCCATTCAAGATCATTCCTAATAGCATTCATTTCATTCACATGATCAATAAGACACAAATCATGACGTTGGGAAAACATGCATTCATTACAATTCCAACATTTTAAATTAGAATTCACAAATGGTTTAGGCTTCTGCACAGGCGCAGAGCTTTTAGTCTTAACATGATTCTTTTTATTTAAATCTAAACTGATATTCCTAGTGTGAGCTTCTACTTTCTTCTTGATGGTACTACTAGTGGAGGGCTTGATCTTATCTTTCTTGAGTGGCGATCCTTTAGCCTTAGTAGACTCTTTTAATCCTGTAGAAGGCAAAATGGGAACATTAGCGACAGATTTTAAAGGTGCCTTAATTGATGGTGCCAATGACGGTTTTGCTCCTGGGGTCTTATTGAATGGAGTTACAGCAATTGGTCGATTAGTGAGTAGTGCAGAACCCGGTTTTCCTATGTATTGCAAATATGTTAAGCAATATTGAACTCGCTGAATATATGCATGAGCTGAATAATAGTAACTGCTTGAGGGATCTAACGCATACAAGTCATCTAAAATATCCCTAACAAGATCTACATGCTTAATTGCATTCCTCATATAATCATCGTAGGTAACCGGATTTTTCTTATGGAGCGGGTTCTTATAGAGCACTACTGAATTGGTTGTTGGAGCACTAGAGGACGGTGCAGAGTTGGTATCTGAGTTATTAACAACTTCTTGTCGGGTGAGAAGAAGTGTCTCCTTTAACTCGGCCAAGACCATGTTTTTGTCAATGAGCTGGATGTTTAAGTCAGAGATTTCCTCACACTTTTGGTTCCATTGTTCAACATAAGATTGTTGCCGTGCTGCATTAAAAGCTAAGCGTTCTTCTATTGAACTATAAAGAGCGGATAGTCCCTGTCTTGCCCGATCCATCTCCCCTAGAACAGACGAAAGTCTAATTTCTAAGCACAGGTTTTTAGACTCTGCAGCCTCTAGCTCCAATTTTAGTGTTTCGTTCAATGATACATCTCTCTTTAATCTCATAATCTCTTCCTCTAATGCCTTAACTATCTCAATCATCTTGTCACTCGTCTCAACAATGTTTTCACAACCACTTGTTATCAAAAGATCCTCATTTTGAGTTTGTTGTTTTAATTCTAAAGATATACAATGTTGTTCAAGTTGATTAAAGCATTTTGTAAGTAAATTGTAAGAATCTTGAAGCTTTAAAAATTCAGCATTAGACTCGTGACAAGAATGATTATCTACCTCATTTACAGTATCAGCAACATTTACAAAGAGATCACACACATCATTACATAAATTCACAGCATCACAGTTATTCATAGCGGATGTAAGATCATTCGAATAATTAACATTCACAGTAGTAAGCACATCACACGAAATTACTTAGGACAAGAATCGGTCATATCCGGATAAAATATTTTCCTTTTCAATTAATTGTAGTTCGTAAGCGGTGTCCATTTCATAAAACACTTTTTGAACTTCTTTAATTTCAAACTCGAGATTTTCTGAAAGAGATGCAAAACTTCCTTTTAGACTTTCGACAAACGGATTGATCTCATTCTTAAACACCTCGTTCATGTGTTCGAAAGCCCATTCTCCGGCGTTTAGGCCATTTGAAGTCGTACATTCCCAGATGACCTTGTCAAAACTAGCAAAGTATTGATTAATCTCTTGCAAGTTTAACCATACAGTGCTAACAGGTGGAAGATCCTTTGGAATTTCCTTAGGTCCTTCCATGTTGACAAGTGTAGGAAGTGTACTAGGGTTTTCTTCATTTAACATGTAGGTTGGTGCTGTGATGAGATCTTTATCCATATGGAAGCGAATTCTAAAGTCCGTTTTTGCAAGCTCCTGATTCATTTTAAAATAATCACACTGGGGATATTTTGCAAAGTTGTAAGACCGATTCTCATCAACTAGATCCTTATTTGTGCGATCCTCGAAAATAACAATCGGGTCTAAGACCAATCCTAATTGGGTTGCATTATAAAGTCTTGGGCTATGGATAAAAGCTTGTCTTACATACCGTGGGTTAGGGGGAAGGCCTTTTTGACGCGATAAGTTAAACTCTCTAAACGATGCGTCAAATAAGTGCACTAGTTGAGAGGCAGCGTATTGTCTTAAAAGCAAATAATCTAAACTTCTAATCTTATTAGCCGCATTAATTTCCATTTCATTCTTTTTAGACTCGAGTAATTCAAAATCCGTTTGAAGTTTGTGAAAATTAGTGACCACTAACTCTTTTTCTTTAAGTTCGTTAGAAAGATCTGCTCTTAAGGTTTCAATTTCTTGCAAATGACCCATTTATTTGTTTCGAAAATGATCATATTCGGGATTTGTTAGAACATTGGACGAAGGAACTAATTCCAAAGTTTAAACTTTTTCGTTGCACAAAGCAAGCTCAGCAGACAAATTCTTATTCTTAGCTAGGGTTTCTAATAGTGCAGTATTCATTTGACTAAGTAAGTTTGCAGGAACCATGACCAAATCTTGTTGAGCAGGAATATGCGTATGCGAAATGGCTCCCGGTTGTGATTCACTCAAAGTCTGGGGACTCACATTGATATTACTATCATTGATTGTCTCCTCATTTGAAGGACTCACCACCGAAGACTCATTCGGATCAGCACCCTCTTGCCCAACTTGATGTGGTTGAATACTAGTATCAGTGGTATTAGTAAGTACCTCAGATATTTTATCTGACCCAAAGCTAGAGATAGTTGCCATAAGAGCTGCCTGAGCAGATTGAAGATCATCACAGTCTGAATCGTAAGCATCCAGATCATCTGCTTGGTATGCTGCATTCTGTGTAGTGACAACTTCTTGTTCCGCAATCCCTGGATCAGCAAGAAATGCAAGCTCCTCTTCATCAAGTTCCTGTCCTTGTGCCTGAGCGTTCACCAAATAAATCTTCTCTACAAACCATTGACCATCCCTTCTTCTCTTGGGTTTTGTGCAATCCCCGGACATGTGACCTTCTTCCTTACAGTTGTAGCATGTAATCATTCTCAACTTGCCTGTGGAATTAGCCCGTGGAGGAATAGGATTGACCATTGGAGCAGGATTGACCATGCGTCATTGGTGGTTGATGTAGTGGGTCTCCCCTGATAAGGTTGAATAGGTTGAACCATTACCCTGCCATTCTCAATGGTAGCTTGTTGTCTAGAATTGGATGAATTCCTCAGCTGATTGTTAGTAGGAGCTGGTCATCTAAATCCTCGTTTGCTCAATGTCCTTGTGAGATAAGCAGACATAGTGGCTAACACTTCAACTGGGTCAGTTCCTTGTTTGAATTCAGAAATGGGAACTTCATCATTATCACAATACAATGCTTGGTCTTGTTGAGCGGCATAAGCACTAGAAGGAATACTCATGTGGTCAGAATAGCTCGATGGATATGCTGCATTTTCTTGATAAGAAGAGTATGATGACTGAGCATAAGGTGCAATGCTTGCTGGTGAATATGGGTGAGGTTGTGAGGCATATTGTGATGCTTGCGGTTCTCTCTGAGACGAAGGTGCATTAAACCGATATTGTTGCTGATGTGAGGTGGGTGGTTGAGGTAGAATCGAATATTGGGGGGAAGCTTGGAGTCATGTACGGTGATGGATGATAGGCTTGGTGTCCCATGATATAAGGAGTGTTGTTGTATGACAAGCTTGGTTGATTTGCCATCAAAGCTAAAGAATCAGGGTACATACCTCGAGGCGAATGGTGCATGATCACGTGCTTCTCATGCTGCTGGAGAAAAGCATAGAGTTGATCCAAATTGCACTTATGCAAATCCCTAGTTAACTTAACATCAGTAATATACTCACCCCATTCAGCTTGAGGTAAAGTATTCAAAAACTTGGTGTTAACCTGGAATGGAGCAATCACGAGATTGTATACATTCAAATCATTCATGAGAGTAGTGAATCTGAAGTAGTAGTCATGAAGCGTTTCCCCTGGACTGTACGTGAATCTATCAAACAGATCATACAACTGACATTCCCGTTCCTGTTTAGTAAGAGACGTACCTTGTAGCAAAACCTTTAGACGTTCCCATAAATCCTTTGCAACCGTATATTGACTTACCATTCGATAGATGTCATGTGGAAGAGCTTGGAGAATGGTTTGAAGAGCCTTTTCGTCTGCATCGGCAATAAGTTGTTGAGCTGGTGTAAGTTCTTCAAACTCCCGTGGTCGAGTCTCATTGTTAACAACGATGGTACCATAATCAAGTGGACCATTCAGAATTGACTTGGCCATAAGCCTCCCATATGTCGGTTTTCCCTTAATGTATGACATCATACGGCCTTGCCATGCTTCAAAGACTTCTTTAATGAGCATTGGAGGGCGATTATCCGTTCCCGTAATGACGGAAATATCCGTAAGTGATGTCATTTGAGGCATTAATGAATTCGGATTCATTTTGATCACTTTAAAGAATCAAAGATTATCGGTTGATCGAGCAGTGAAGTAAGGTTGTGAATTGTGTTGTGTTGTTGAAGTAAAGAGTGTGTAAGAAGCCAAGATTAAATCCACTAAAAATCGTCGAAAAAACTCGTAAAATACCCCTTGATCCGGAATAATTAATTTGATTCAGAATAAATACCTTAATGTGAAAAAGACCTTGGTTGGAATATCTACCTTGATTCAGAATAAATTGCTTATCCAGAATAATATTGCTTATCCGGAATAACCTCCTATTCGGAATAACCCTTATAGGGAATAAACCCTATTCGGAATAACCCTTATGCGGAATAAACCCTATTCGAAATAACCCTTATACGGAATAAACCCTTATACGAAATAAACCCTTATACGGAATAAACCCTTATACAGAATAAACCCTTATACTGAATAATCCCTTATACGGAATAAACCCTTATACGGAATAAACCCTTATACGGAATAAACCATTATACGGAATAAACCCTTATACTGAATAAACCCTTATTATGAATAATCCCTTATACGGAATAAACCCTTATACGGAATATCTGGAAAATACACTTCGAGACCAGGAAATAGCTCTTTAAACGATTCAAAACTCGATTTTTTGATCAAAAACCACAAAAAGTTTTATGATTTCTACCAAAATAAGCTAAACCCAATACTTATCTACTAATCCCAACAACAAAAATACCAAAAATACAAGATTCAAGGTTGATTTTCCTACAAATCACTAATACATTCAAAAACTAAAAACAACACTAATCCTTACCTTAAATCACCCCATGGCTCTTGATACCAATTGAAGGATCGTATTTTTCTAAGGATTAGGCATTGTTGGATAATCTATTGATATGGATGAGAAATGAAAGAACTTAGAGAGAGAGAAGAGAGAGAAAGGAGAGAATTAAGATGAAAGATGAAATGTGATTATGAAAGTGTTCAACAACCCCTCCTAACATGCTAGGAGGGGGGTTTATATAGCCCACCCTACATGTGGGCTATATGGGCTATACCTTAATACATTAGATCACGAGCCCAATACTTGTATCTATATTTGGAGTGGCCGATCCTTTCTAAATACGTAAAAACGTATTTCCAACATGTATAAACTTAAATAACATTACATTAGGGTTATAATATCATCTTAAAATAAGGTAAAAGTATCCTGATACATATTATACAACATTTCAGTGCATGACTTATAGATTAGGTCAAAATAGGTATTTTCACCCTTTAGACATTTTTACCTGGAATAACTTAGTAAAAGAAGAGTAGAAACTCCATGAACACATCAGAAATAATGTAGGAGGTATGAATTGAGTTTGAATCAGTAGTTAAATTAAGAATAATGGCTTTAACAAGGATTGAACCCTAGATCACTAGAAACACTAACCCGACTAGGTTTTCTTCCTATTTCACTTCAAACCAATGTTAAACCTTAAACCAAAGACCTAAAATTCCTAATTACAATGTGTAAAACCTAATTAAACCCTAATTATTCACTAATCACATTCATGAACCCTTAATTACAAGAATTACGAATTTACAAAGTTACAAGCCATAGAAATGCATCCGGCCAGGTTTTTCCCTCCAAAATCCTATTTAAACTCTTTCCTTCCCAAATTCAAACCTAAGGATTATTTTGAGATATTTAGGAGATATTTAACTCCCTAAACAACCAAGAACATAGGTGCATCACCTACTTGATGGCAAATTGTCATCCTTGTTGTTTTTATGGCTAAGGATGGTTCCAACAAGTCTACCATCGATATTTTAGTTCATAGCTTTCATGAATCACTCCCTAGGCATCCTTAGTCACCTACATTCTGTTCTTACACGTTTCTATTCCTTACTTGGAGCTTAAGGGTTAGAAATAGTATAAATAGAGGTCTTTAGCTCCATTTTGAAATCATCCCTCACTTTCACTTCTAAACGCCTATACATTCTGTTCTAGAGCCACCATTGATGTCCTAATAAGTCCCTAATATCAGTAGCAAGCTTTGGAAGAATTTCCAAGAGTCCTTGAAGAGTTGTGAAGAAGATATAGTCCATAAGCCCCATTAGGAGCCCTAGAATTCTAATTTTCTTGTTTGTAAGTATCCAACTTTTCAATAAATTCTTTTGATGTTATAATTCTTTAATAAGCTTCGTTATAATCTAAATAAGCTATTACAAAAAGTCTTGGTTCATATAATGATAAAAAAATAGAAGTTAGTAAGTGTGAAAACACTTATCCTTTTACCACTTATTTCTAATAATAACAAGACCAAAACGTGTATTTAATGTCGTAAAAGGCGGAATTATGTGTGGTTTGTGTTTTTATTGTGTTTTAGGACAAAAATATAAAAAAGGAAAAAAACACGGGCTTTCACGGGCTTTTATCGAAGAAAAAGACAAAAGACGAAGTCAAAAGATCAAAAGTGCAAGAAGAACGGAAGTCAAAGGCCTATTCTGAAGATTTAGCGAAGAAAAAGTCTAAAGACAGAAGTTTCATGAAGTCGAAGAACCAAGTCTACTAAAAGAAAAAAAATTAGAAGACGAGTTCATTTTATCATTTGACTAATCCCGAGACAAAGTCGAGAAAGACGAGTTATTTAAAAGACGAGAAGACAAGAAGAAAGAAAGAATCAACAATACCTTCCCCTTCCCCTATATATAGTTTCCTAATCTTCATTAGGAAGGGAGTTAGTTTTATTTTTAGTTTTTAAGTAAGTTAATTAGGAGTAGGTGTTACTTTCTCTCTCTAGAATTTTCTCTCATGTTTGTTTAATCTTTCATCTTTTAATCTTGTAAGTTGAATCTTAATCTTTAATTTAATCAAGTTTTTTAGTTAATTCTCATTCTACCTTTCTTAATCATAATCTTTTTTTTGTTTCATTAATCATGTAGTTGGTTTAATCTTGTTGATTGTGTGATTGATTTGCTTATTACATTAAGCTTATTGATTTGGTGTGTTTGATGTTTTAGCTTATTGTGTTTTTTGATTAGTTAGTATTTAGCTTATTTTTAATCAAGTGTTTTTTATAGTTTAAATCTTTTGAAAAGTTGATTTTAAATATTTTGATTATTTAGTGTTTTCATAGTTTTTAAATTGTGGATTATTTGCTTTTTCTTAAAATCATTTTGGTTAAAGTTTTGGTAAGTGCATATTTGTTCTTAGCTTATTTAAATCTTTGCTTAATACTTTTCTTATCCGGGTTTCTTAAACCCTAGCTTCCCGAATAGTGTCTCATTTCATTATCCCGGATAAGCGTAGTTCACATTCCGGATAAGAACTTTATCATTGATTCCGGATAAGAGCCATTACAAGCATTCCGGATAGAGACCAAATCTCATATTCAGGATAAGGTGTAGAACTCATATTCAGGATAAGGTCTAGAACTCATATTTAGGATAAGGTCTAAAACTCATATTCAGGATAAGGTATAAAACTCATATTCAGGATAAGGTGTAGAACTCATATTCAGGATAAGGTGTAGAACTCATATTCAGGATAAGATCTAAAACTCATATTCATGATAAAGTGTAGAACTCATATTCAGGATAATGTGTAGAACTCATATTCAGGATAAGGTCTAGAACTCATATTCTGGATAAGGTCTAGAACTCATATTCAGGATAAGGTGCAGAACTCAATATTCAGGATAAGGTGTAGAACTCATTATTCAGGATAAGGTCAGAAATTACATTCCGGATTACATTTTCTTTTCCCGCCAGTCAACGTTAGATTTCTCTCTTTTATTTTTATATTTATGTTTAATAATTTCAGCATTTATTTTACGAGTAGAAATAGATAATCAAAAGCTCACCTTTTTAGTTACCAAAAATGATAAGTCCACCTTAAACCGTGATCAATTCGAATCGAGACGAGTACGAACAACACTCAACAAGATACAACACAATCTTGTCAAATATTAAAATGGCGCCGCTGCCGGCTCTCTTCGTAAAGATTAACGGTTTTTTGTGACAAAAACTGGATTTTGGGATCCGTTCTTTTGGGAACGTTATTTTCAAGCATAAAAATTTTCAAAAAATCCTTAAAAATATAAAATTTTCAAAAATCTAAAAAAATAAAAAAGATAAAAAAATCAAAAATATTGTATTTCATTTTTGGTGTATGCGTACTCGATCTTCGTCTAATCTTGAGCCCGAGACTCGTAGAGACATAGATATGGCCAGTGTGCATAATAATAATAATCCACCTCACCCCGGTGTAAATAATAATAACCATCACCTACAACCCGACCTTCGTACGATGGAAGAGCTATGCCAACCGACTATGAATGGATGTGGAGGACCGATTGCGCCGATACAAATCACGGCTCCCGAATTTTCGTTGAAGCATCACATGATCCAACAAGTTCAAAATGCTTGCCCATTTCGCGGATTACCGGATGATGATTCCAACAAACACCTCGATAAATTCATAACCGTCACTCAAAGCATGAAATTGTGTGGTGTTACCATGGATTTTCTCCGCCTTCATCTTTTTCCACACACTTTATCCCACCATGCCGAAAAATGGTTTGATCGTCTTCCTAAAAACTCAATTCATACATGGGACGAGATGACTCAAAAAAATTTGTCAAGATATTTTCCACCATCCATGGTAACTAGTCTTAGGAATCAAATCAGTGGTTTCACTCAAGAACCCGATGAGTCTCTTTTTATGCTTGGGAACGTTATAATGTCTTGATCGATCGTTGTACTAACCATAATGTGCACTCTAATTGATACTTTCTACAATGGTTTAACTTTTCGTGATCGTGATACGATTAATGCTTCCGCCGATGGTACATTTATGAAACGATGACCCGAGGAGTGTAGAGAGCTTATAGAGAACATGACCACTCATCACAAAAATTAGGATTCATCCGCATCTTCAAGAAATAACCCAAGGGTCAATGTTTCTTCTACTTCATCAAACCCCGATTTCATCGAACTCACCCGCCAAATAGCCGACATGAACAAAAATATCTTAACCATGGCTACGAGCCAGTATCAACAAGTTAAAGCTGTAGCACTTTCTTGTGAGACTTGCGGCGGTCCTCATTCATACACCGATTGTCCTTCTACTCATGACAATCCGGAAAACGTGTATGCGGCTAACGGTAACTTTTCCACGGGAGGCTATCAAGCACGTCCTCATGGTGACCGCAATTTGCTGTGTTATCGTTCAAACAATTTTATTTCACCACCCGGTTTTCCTCCTCAAAACCAAAATAAATTCAATCGCAACAATCAAAACCAACCTCGAGCTCCTAATCAATATCAAACCCAAAGAAACCCATATCCACCTCAAGGAAATAATCAAGTTTACCAACCACCTACCTATCAACCACCCGCTTATCAACCTCCCTCCCAACCAACCCACAACATTTAATCACGAGGTCAAAACTTACATGAGGACTAATGACGCGCTGGTGAAGAATCGTAAGAGCCAAATTATTAACTTGAAAGGTGACATGGCTAAACAAGGGAATTATCTTCGAGCCGAGCTTAGGAATGACATGCGAAACTCTTTAAGCAATCAAACAAATGATTTAATGGATATGATGGCTGGTTTTTTCCAAAGTAATCAACCCTCTGCTTCGGGATCTCTTCCGAGTAACACCATTGCTAATCCAAGAGGGGAGATGAAAGCAATCACCACCCGAAGTGGAAAAGGTTATAAGGAACCCGAGATTCCTAAACGTACTCCGGTGATTGTGACAAAGGATAACGAGCAACCTTCACCAATTCCTCCACCTTCTACTCCCACCCCTCCACCACCAAAGGATGTGAGTGACCAATCCATTCTAAAGCCTTCAACTCAACCCGACATACCTTATCCTTCAAGGTTGAGGAAAGAGAAGTTGAAGAACAAGGATGATATTCAAGTTTCAAACTTTCTTAAAATGATTAAACAATTGAATTTCAACATCTCCTTTGTCGAGGCTATCGCTCACATGCCTAAATATGCTAAAATGTTCAAAGATCTTCTAAGTGATAAGGAAAAACTCCTTGATATTGCTTAAACCCAACTTAATAAGAATTGCTCCGCGGTTCTTTTAAGGAAATTACCAACCAAACTTGGTGATCCGGGTCGCTTTCTCATTCCTTGCAACTTTCCCGGGGTAGAGAATTGTATGGCCCTAGCTGATCTAGGTGCTAGTATCAACTTAATGCCATTAAGCGTTTGGAAACAATTATCTCTACCCGAGCTAGTCCCTACATGAATGACATTGTAGTTAGCTAACCGTATGGTTACTTATCCGGTGGGGATAGCCGAAGATGTCTTCGTCGGTGTCGACAAATTCACCTTTCCGGCGGATTTTGTTGTTGTTGACTACGAGATGGATCCCCGTGTTCCATTAATCGTTGGACGTCCATTCTTGAGAACCGGTCACACTCTTATTAATGTAGCCGCGGGCGAATTAATCATGAGAGTTGGTGACGACAAAATCGGTTTTAACATGGGTAAACTTTCTAAGCAACCTTTTGAACACGATAACGTTAATTTCATTGACGTACTTGATGAGGCTTGTGAAGAACATTTCAAAGACGCTTGTAAAAGTGGTTTTTCTTCTCTACCCATTGTTGAGACCGTTGCCTCTATTGCTCCATCATTGACTCCATTTGGAGAAAGTGATTTTCTTTTGAAAGAAGTTGAAGCAAATTTAGGGGATGTGGACATAAACTATGACGATTCTCCCACCGATTGGGAAGAAGACATTCGCACCATTGAGATACTTCTCAATGAGGACCATATTTCTCCACCTACTCCTAAGTAAGTTACAAACGATGATCCAAATTTGACTAAGCCTTCCATCGACAATCCTCCGGATTTAGAGCTTAAGGATTTACCGTCTCATCTTGAATACGTTTTCCTAGAAGACAATAAGAAGTTACCCGTCATCATTGCAAAGGAATTAAAAGAGGATGAAAAATCTCGACTTATCGATGTGCTCAAAAATCATAAGAAAGAAATTGCTTGGAAAATTTCCGACATCCGCGGAATTGATCTTAACATTTGCACTCATAAAATTCTCATGGAAGATGACTTTAAACCCGCAATCCAAAGCCAAAGAAGGGTTAATCCAAAAATTCATGACGTCATCAAGAAAGAAGTTATCAAACTTCTATATGTCGGAATGATTTACCGTATTTCGGATTCGCCATATGTTAGTCCCGTCCATTTTGTGCCTAAGAAAGGCGGAATAACCGTCATTCCCAATGAAAACAACGAGTTGATTCCTACTCGACTTGTCACGGGTTGGCGAGTTTGCATAGACTATCGCAAGCTCAATGATGCCACTCGTAAGGATCATTTTCCTCTTCCTTTCATGGATCAAATGCTCGAGCGTTTAGCGGGTAATGACTACTATTGCTTCTTAAACGGTTTCTCCGGGTATTTTCAAATTCCTATCGATCCAAACGACCAAGAGAAAACCACATTCACTTGTCCTTATGGAAAATTTGCTTACAAAAGAATTCCTTTCGGCTTATGCAATGCTCCCGGGACTTTCCAAAGGTGTATGATGGCTATATTCCATGACATGGTTGAAGAAACTATGGAAGTCTTTATGGACGATTTCTCGGTCTATGGTGATTCTTTCTCATCTTGCCTTGCCTATTTAGAACGTATGCTTAAACAGTGTAAAGACACTCGTCTCGTTCTTAATTGGGAAAAATGCCATTTCATGGTAAAAGAAGGCATTGTCCTTGGTCATAAAATTTCTAAAGCCGGTATCAAAGTCAACCGTGCTAAAGTTGACGTCATTGCTAAGTTGCCTCCACCTACCACCGTCAAAGGATTTAAAATTTTTTAGGTCATGCGGGATTTTATCGTCGTTTCATCCAAGATTTCTCTAAGATAGCTCGACCAATGACTCACCTTTTAGAAAAGGATGCTCCTTTCATCTTTTCTCAAGAATGTCTCGATTCTTTCGAACTTCTTAAAGGTAAATTAACTAAGGCACCGGTCTTAGTCTCTCCAAATTGGGAGTTACCTTTCGAGCTCATGTGCGATGCTAGTGATTTCGCGATAGGAGCGGTTTTAGGTCAACGAGTTAACAAACACTTCCAACCAATCCATTATGCTAGCAAGACAATGACGGGGGCTTAATTGCATTATACCACTAGCGAAAAAGAGCATTTAGCTGTAGTGTATGCTTTTGAGAAATTTCGCCCCTATCTTGTGCTTTCCACCACCATCGTTTACACCGACCATTTCGCCTTGAAATACTTGTTGACCAAGCAAGATGCTAAACCGAGACTCCTTCGTTGGGTTTTGCTCCTACAAGAATTTAAAATCGAAATTCGTGATAAAAAGGGAGCGGAAAACCTAGTCGCGGATCATCTTAGTAGACTCGAGGATCCTTATCAAGGGGAACTTCCAAATCAAGAGATTAATGAATCTTTTCCCCTTGAGGCCTTAATGTCTATTAAGTCTAATCTTGACGATACCCCATGGTTTGCGGACATTGCAAACTATTTAGCGGGTGGTGTTCTTATGGAAGGGTTAACGTCCCAACAAAAGAAAAATTCTTTAAGGATATTAAACACTATTATTGGGACGACCCTTACCTTTTCAAGCAATGTGCGGATCTTGTTATTCGTCGGTGTGTTGATGGGCCGGCAGCTTTACTAATCCTTGAAGCTTGCCACAAAGGACCCACCAGTGGTCACTTTGGTCCTAATTATACCGCGAAGAAAGTTTTCGACTCCGGATTTTATTGGCCCTCCATTTATCATGATGCTCATGAAATGGTTAAACATTGTGATGCTTGCCAAAGACAAGGCAAGATCACACATAATGATGAGATGCCTCAAAATTTCATCCAAGAATGTGAAATCTTTGACGTATGGGCATCGACTCTATGGGGCCATTTCCATCATCCAAAGGGAACAAGTACATCCTCGTAGCCGTTGACTACATATCTAAATGGGTTGAAGCAAAGGCTTTACCTACAAACAATGCGACAGTGGTTGTGAACTTTCTGAAACAATTATTTGCTCGATTCGGTGTTTCTCGTGCTATCATTAGTGATTGTGGGACTCATTTTTGCAATGATCAATTTGCTCGAGTCATGGCTAAGTATGGTGTCAATCACCGACTTTCCACTGCTTATCATCCACAAACAAATGGTCAAGCAGAGATTTCTAACCGTGGACTTAAGCGAATCTTAGAGCGTACCGTGGGAGAGCATCATGCCTCATGGGCCGATAAGTTAGATGATGCTTTGTGGGCTTTCTGTACCGCATATAAGACACCTATTGGTTGTACCCCTTATCCCCTTGTGTACGGAAAGGCATGCCACCACCCCATTGAGTTGGAGCATAAGGCCTATTGGGTCTTGAAATGGGCTAATTTTGACATAAACAAAGTCGGTGATCTTAGGAAAATCCAACTCAATGAACTTAATAAACTAAGGAATGAGGCTTATGAGAATTCATTGATCTACAAGGAGAAAACCAAGCTCATTCATGATTCTAAGATTAAGAACCGAGAGTTTCACATAGGTGATCAATTTTTACTCTTTAACTCTCGGTTAAAAATCTTTTCGGGCGAGCTTAAATCTCTTTGGTCCGGCCCATTCACCGTTGCTAAAATCTTCTCTTATGGCAATATTGAGCTTTCTCAACCAAATGGGCCAAACTTTAAGGTGAATGGACAACGTGTCAAATTGTACTTTGGTGAGGACATCTCTCATGAGATGATTCCATCCCTCACCACGTTTCCCTTGAATTAGTTCTGGGTTGAGTTAGGCTCGTGACTCGGTTAACAAAAACAAGCGCTTCTCGGGAGGCAACCCGATGATCTATCCTTTTTAACCATTTTAATAATAAGTGTAGGGGAGCTACATAGGTGTTTGTTGTCTTGTTTCTTATGATGTGCAGGGATTACAGCTTTCAAAGAACACTTTTGATGATATTTAACGACCCGTGATCCCGTGTCCCGTCTTCCCGGTTCTATCCTAAACTCTTGTGATTCAATATTTCATATCTTATATGTTAACATTGAAGTCACTTTAGTTTTCTCTTCCTTAACAAGATTTAAACAAAGTGCACAATGTCCTAGTGTAGGGGAGTTTACTCCCACATGCTTAAACGTTGAGGACAATGTTTATATCAAGTGTTGGGGGGACTTCTATCGAAGTTAAGTGGGCTTTTCCGTGAATATGTTCTTATTTTAACTAGAAAATTTAATTTTCGACATTTTTTCAAAATTTTTGATCTATTTTGGCCTAGTAGTATTTCTCAATTATCTTCTTTTATTTTATTTTCTTGTATCGTATGTATATATTTCATTTCATTTCAAGAATAAAGTCAAAAGAAAAATAAATTAATAAAATGGTTTTAATAAGTTTAGAAGTCTTTGATATATTAGGCCCGTCGTGAATCTTTTGACTCAACCTGAGTTTACTTATTTGAGTTTACTCTAGCTAGTATCCTTAACGTGTTTAAATCAAGTTTTGCTAGGCTTTTATATAGGGAACTTTAAAACGCGAAAGTCTTAACTCTTACGGGTTAAGAACAAGAACTTTTTGCAAGTTCCTATAATTGATCCTAGGAAGTCGTCTATCAAGGAAACTTTAAAATGAGAATTCTAAACTTGAAAAAGTCTAAGAAGTTGTAAGATCCTATAGATGACTTGAAAACCCAAAACTTTGATTTAATAGGCTAAGCATCCACGAGTCTCATTCCTTGAGATTTTAAATTGTGGAGAACGAGAGATGATAGAGTCAATTATAAGTTTGGTATTCTTTCATGAATTTATGTGAGTTAATTATGAGCTTTTTCTCCCATCGCTTATTAATAAATATATTTGCAATAAGTAAGGTTGTATGATTTGAAAATTTACTTAGCTTCTAGCACAAGATCGTTTAAAAGTTTCTCGGTATTAATTAGAGTTCATAGCCAAGGCATAACTTACTGAAGCGGGATGCGAAGATTGGCGAGTCCGAAAAGGCCCTAACAAGGCATGAGGGCTATATTTTGTTGCTAAAGATCCAAAGTGATGTGAAGAATCATTTATCAAAAATCAATATGAAGGATCGAGACACACGACGAAAAGCAAATACTTCCCTAAAGATCATGGAGAAAGTTTATCCGAAAAGACCCTAGCAAGGTATGAGGATAAATAGATCCAAGTCCTAAAAGGAGGCAGATTGGTGTATATCAAAATCCAAAATAAAGATTGGAGAAAAATGAAGAAGTCGTAGTCCAATTATGAAGAATCTCTCAAAAACTTCAAGTGAAGAAATTTCTATTATGAAGAGAAGACCATTATTTCAAGAACGTCTCTCAAGATTCGAAGTATGAAGTCAATGCTAAATATCGGTCCGAGAAAGGTCTCAAATCGTGAAGCGAGTTATGCCAAGATATGAACTTTATGAGGTTTCGAGAAGCAGTTTTAAAAGATTTTGTCCTTTAGCTAACTGTTGATTAAATCGTCCTACTTTATTTTTAGCCTAAATAAACTATTGAAATAAGTCAACAATGCATCCTCGTGATCTTTCAAGACAACAGTAAAATATAAGAGATACACCTAGGAATAAGGGAGTCTAAGCGAATAATTGAGTCACGTGAGTTTGTGTTAGCTTTACTAACTTATAATAACAATGATCTCGTTTTTAAGCTTAGTGTGGGGAACGTGAAACTTGAGAGGTGATAAACATTCAGGACAACAAAAGTCCTAATGTAAGTCTTCTATTTCTTTACTTGTTCTTCCTTCTTGCATTTTGTAATTTTTTTATCTTTTTGGTTTCCTTATTGTCTAATATTTAATAAAGGTCAAGGTGGATTAATTATGATGGAAAATGTAAAACCGTGCTTTGAAATTAATGCATTGCATGAGGGCATTGCAATGGTCAAGTGTAGGGGATTTAGTAAGTGTGAAAACACTTATCCTTTTACCACTTATTTCTAATAATAACAAGACCAGAACGTGTATTTAATGTCGTAAAAGGCGGAATTATGCGTGGTTTGTGTTTTTATTGTGTTTTAGGACAAAAATATGAAAAAGAAAGAAAACACGGGCTTTCACTGGTTTTTATCAAAGAAAAAGACAAAAGACGAAGTCAAAAGATCAAAAGTGCAAGAAGAACGGAAGTCAAAGGCCTATTCTGAAGATTTATCGAAGAAAAAGTCTAAAGACGTAAGTTTAACGAAGTCGAAGAACCAAGTCTACTAAAAGAAGAAAATTAGAAGACGAGTTCATTTTATCATTCGACTAATCCCGAGACAAAGTCGAGAAAGACGAGTTATTTAAAAGACGAGAAGACAAAAAGAAAGAAAGAATCAACAATACCTTCCCCTTCCCATATATATAGTTTCCTAATCTTCTTTAGGAAGGGAGTTAGTTTTATTTTTAGTTTTTAAGTAAGGTAATTAGGAGTAGGTGTTACTTTCTCTCTCTAGAATTTTCTCTCATGTTTGTTTAATCTTTCATCTTTTAATCTTGTAATTTGAATCTTAATCTTTAATTTAATCAAGTTTTTTTAGTTAATTCTCATTCTACCTTTCTTAATCATAATCTATTATTTTGTTTCATTAATCATGTAGTTGGCTTAATCTTGTTGATAATGTGATTGATTTGTTTATTAGATTAAGCTTATTAATTTGGTGTGTTTGATGTTTTAGCTTATTGTGCTTTTTGATTAATTAGTGTTTAGCTTATTTTTAATCAAGTGTTTTTTATAGTTTAAATCTTTGAAAAGTTGATTTTAAATATTTTGATTATTTAGTGTTTTCATAGTTTTTAAATTGTGGATTATTTACTTTTGGTAAGTGCTTATTTGTTCTTAGCTTATTTAAATCTTTGCTTAATATTTTTCTTATCCTGGTTTCTTAAAACCCTAGCTTCCCGAGTAGTGTCTCATTTCATTATCCAGGATAAGCATAGTTCACATTCCGGATAATAACTTTATCATTGATTCCGGATAAGAGCCATTACTAGCATTCTGGATAGAGACCAAATCTCATATTCAGGATAAGGTGTAAAACTCATATTCAGGATAAGGTCTAGAACTCATATTCAGGATAAGGTCTAAAACTCATATTCAGGATAAGGTGTAGAACTCATATTCAGGATAAGGTCTAAAACTCATATTCAGGATAAGGTGTAGAACTCATATTCAGGATAAGGTGTAGAACTCATATTCAGGATAAGGTCTAGAACTCATATTCAGGATAAGGTCTAGAACTCATATTCAGGATAAGGTCTAAAACTCATATTCAGGATAAGGTGTATAACTCATATTCAGGATAAGGTGTAGAACTCATATTCAGGATAAGGTCTAGAACTCATATTCAGGATAAGGTCTAGAACTCATATTCAGGATAAGGTGTAGAACTCAATATTCAGGATAAGGTGTAGAACTCATTATTCAGGATAAGGTCAGAAATTACATTCTGGATTACATTTTCTTTTCCCGCCAATCAAGGTTAGATTTCTCTCTTTTATTTTTATATTTATGTTTAATAATTTCAGCGTTTATTTTACGAGTAGAAATAGATAATCAAAAGCTCCCCCTTTTAGTTACCAAAAACGATAAGTCCATCCTAAACCGTGATCAATTCGAATCGAGACGAGTACGAACAACACTCAACAAGATACAACACAATCTTGTCAAATATTAGAAGTTATAAGCTAAAGATGTAATAAAACCCTGGTTTTGTAATCTACATAAATTAATGAGTTAAAATCCATTTCAATGGCTATAAATCTGGAAAAGTAACTTTAATATGATTAGAAATTTGTTTATAGCCTTTGTTTTAAGTTCCTAGATCATTGGTACAAATTTAAGGTTGTTATGTAATTTTAAACAAGTCTAGGGACTAAAACTATTATTTTTGAAACTTATAAACTATAAGTGTTAAAAATGTAATTATGCAAATTATACATACTATATGTATCGTTTAAAGAAAGTAATAAACATGTCATCTTAGTAGGGAACTTTTCACTAAAGATGTTCTATCTCGATATTACGCTTTGACTAAATGGTTGAGTTTACGATTTAAAGTGTCCTCGCTCCTCAAAAGTTTATAGAATGTCTTCTAAATTATGATGGCCCGAACAACTATGAACCTAAGACAAATATCACAAAATAATACTTAAAACTTGGAAATAAAGATAAAGACTTGATATATATACATATGTGTTGACCCAGGTTTGTGAGACCAAGTTGTTTGTTTGTGAATGAAATATATCTGATATAGCTCAGACTTTACGGATGTCAGATGAGTTCATAACCTCACTTTTAATGCTTTTTAAAGGATTTGAAAACCCGTGAGGGGGATATATGCTTAAACTGGAATACATGTGTTTTTGAACTGTATAATTTTACTGAAATATGTTATTGCACAAGTGCCCGAACTTGTTACTTGTTTTTAAAATTTCATAAGTCATTAACGCTATTTAGTGTGCGCTAATATGGTGAATAGATCTATTGAAAGTAACGAATCCTGTTTATGTTACCCGCTCGTGTGGGTAATCAAGCACGCTTTATTAGAACTAATGGGTAACCTGTCCCTGCGGGTTACTTGTCATGACATTCTGTCATGATGGTCACTTCAGTGAATTCTCATTAGTTTTGATGTTATGAGCTTATTGCAATAAAATACTGATTTATGTGAGCGAATAGTAACGTAGCTCAAAGTGGTAGACATGTATTCAAAAATTTTATTGCAAACCTATGAATTCACTCAACCTTTGTGTTGACTTTTAAGCATATATTTCATGTATTTGTAACTGATAGCATAGAGCAACATAAGGATGGCATGAAGAGGCACGATCTTGAAAATATTGACATAGATTTTTAGGACCTCGTGTTGTAAAACTCTGATTTTTGAATGATAAATAAATAAAGTTTATTAAAATACTCTTTTGAGTTGTTTTCTATTATTATGACTTGTGTTCCATGAAGTAATACATCTGATTAGCTTCCGCTGCTATATGGTAAAAATGAGGGTGTTATAGATTGGTATCAGAGCCATGGTTATAGAGACCAAGTATTAATATCTTGACCAATGTTTTGAAACCCGGGTCTTAGATCGACCCGGTCGAGTCACCAGGTCTAGATCAACCCGGGAAAACCTGGTTTTCTTAAAAAAATCTTCATATTTTTAATTGTAGATTTGTAAATCTATACTTATGTTTTTAGAGAGAGAAAGAGATAGAGAAATGGTGGATTTCACACTTTAGAGAGAGAAACTAAGAAAGAACTATGTGTAAAATAATGAAAACCACACCACCCTCTCCATCAAAGGAGAGGGTTTATATACCCAAGCCCATGTGATGGGCTTGGGTTTACAATAGGACGCCGGCCCATACAATCCATGGGCTCGGTTTTGGGCTTTGTTTGATAAAAGTAAATAACTAAACTACGAGCTATAACATTGACTATTGTTGGAGTGACCGATCCTTTCTAATACGTAAAACGTATTTCCAACAATCTCCCCCTAAGGGAGGTCACTCCAAACAAGGGCGTTACCCAAGTTACAACAATAAAATAAACCTAGCATACTATGCTTGTCTTGAGCTCGTAGTCTTCGTCTTTCTTTTTCTTTTTCTTTTCTGGTGAACATGCTGATGTGATCTTTGATATCAATCTTTGAGCATGAATCTCTTGCCTTGATCTCGTGCATCCATCACTTGTGATCTTCGCCTCTTCGTGACCTCACGTCCCACATACTTATACCTTTGTAATTCTTGAAAGCTTCAGAGTTTGATACAGCGGAAGACTTCACTTTTAGGCTTTCTTGAATTAGATGAGGTATTAAGTGCCTAAAGTATAAGCATGCGGGGACGACTTCTTCTTGGATCCCGCAACGCCACCGTCTTCAAATGCCGCAACATAAGTAGACACGAACGAAATGGCTTTGAACATTTCGTTCTAATTCGGTAGCATTTTACCTCCGGTCGGTGAAGACCGTTGGACGATATTAGATATCGTACCCGTGACGGATAGTTTCAATTAAGTAACTTCCTGACAGGATTTCGCGGGTAAACCCGTTCTCTTTATTCGACCGTCCAAAGCTGACTGCGAACATAAAGAGTGAATCATTTGGATAATAATATCCGCATGATTTGAAGCCGTCAATTCATGTTCCTAGAACAAGTGAAATTCAATTAAGAACCGCACCATCGTTGCTTTCCAGTTGTCACGAGCTTGATTCGTATAGAATCTTGCAAGTTACCTACCAAGTGCTGTTTGAGGTTAACACTAGAAGGATTTCCACTCATCACCGTGAACACAAAGGTATCACTCTGAGTGTTCTGGCAAGATCACTGAGATATTGCGTAGAGGCCTGGAACGTGTTTAAATTCAGTTAAGAATTAAACAACCGTTGCTTTCCAGTTATCACAAGTTTGATTCATAAAGAATCGCACAAGTCACCTACCATGAGCTTTTTGATATTCGCTCAAGAAGGATTTCCATCTTCATTGTAAATACTTTCGTATTACTCGGATGTTCAGGAAAGATCATGAAGATTTTGCGTTGGACTCTTAAAATCTTTCTTACTTTTCACAGTGTGTGAAGAAGCAAGGAAATATGAAAGAGTGTCCTAATGAGATATTTGATGATCTCAAATGGCTCTAGACTCGATCGTGCATTTTAGATTTTAGTGATCGGAGGCTGGAGAGGAGTGCCACCTTTTCAATACCAATTTATTCGGAGTGAATAAATCAATAGATAACGTGTTGTCTCCGTGTGATTAAAACAAATATCTTTTAAGAGATATCTGAGTTAGCTGGGATGGGTTGTGCATTGCATCACTGGGTCCATGATGTCTGTCTTCAATATCAAGAATCATTAAAATGATCTCAATAGCATATGTATTGACCCGGTTTCTGCCTAAAGTTGTAAGGAGGGCTTCTTTCTTTACACCCTTTATCATTACAATTCTTTTTCATTCTTCAACCCCTTCAATGCTT
Organism: Glebionis coronaria; assembly: GCA_025667525.1. Taxonomy (NCBI): domain Eukaryota; kingdom Viridiplantae; phylum Streptophyta; class Magnoliopsida; order Asterales; family Asteraceae; genus Glebionis; species Glebionis coronaria. Next base: position 102,066,336 of record CM046875.1, read on the forward strand.
ACCAATACGTCATAACTAGCACCTTGTTGTGATTGTTCCAGTGCTAACTTAAGTACTTGGTCGGCATTCAGCTGCGTTCACAATCTTTCTCCAACTTTCCTAAGGACTACTATTTCTAGCTATGGAATGTCCTTGGGAAGATTCCTCCGGTTCTGGAAGAATCATAGGACTTAACCTATCCTACCATCCTTATGTCACCACAATCTTCATCGTCGTGAAATAAATGGGTTTTGGGTAAGTATATGTCACCATGAAAATCCATTTTGATATGCAAATCCATTTTGCTCCCCCTTAACATATGCCACGATATTCGAAAACATTTCGCACATGTCGGGATGAGCCAGCACATTAAGTCAAACATTTGTGATAATATCCCATATTAAATCACATTTTCTCCCCCATATTAAAAATATTAACCCAATCGATGTTTTTAATATCAATTGATTTAATGAAGTTTTAACAAAGGTTTTGGGAAGAAAAATGCGAGTCCATTTTATCTTCATGGTATTAAACGTATGAGATATGATACCGATTTGTAACATGATCACATATTCACCATATTAGAAAAGAATTGACAAGGTTGGACCTGATTGATGAGAACATCATATGATAAGATCAAATGGTTCTTGGCAGCATATGTTGGTCGCCTCGTCACGTCTGAAGTCATCTCTTGACATCACATGTACGATTGGTATTGTTGTCTTGACACCAACTTGTGAACTTGGCACGTTCGGCATCGAAGATTCTGAATGCTTGACAGTTGCTCCCCCTCAATTGTTGACCCGTGTTCTATCGAAAGAGCTGTAGTCGTCAGTTGAGTAGTCGCATCGTCGAGTATGTAGATACCAATTGTAGATAGCATGGTTGTAGAGATGATAGCTTCATAAAAACAAGACTTCTCTTGTTTTAACAAATAAATGCACTGAAACGTACATGTATTTGTGTTAGACCAAGTTATAAAGTAAACTTGATCCCTTACAAGGTTTTAAAGTAAACCTTGCCCGAGAAAATTAATTCCCGTTGTGAGCCAAAGCTTTCATAAGAAATACTTGACTTTAATGTGAAAACCGGGTTGCAGTCAGAAATAACTACAAGCCATATAGGCATGTTTTATGAAATATTTACAACTTTTGTACGAACTCTATTTATGGCGCCGTGTCGATATTAATCAACATTTCTAAGGCCGTAAATATTATCGTACCAAAAAACATGCCTTTAAAAAATAAAGTAAAAATATTTTTGGATTTTTCTAGATTTTTCAATTTTTATGGTTTTTATATGGTTTTATATTTTTGTATTTTGCTTTTGTGGATAAAAATATAAACAATATATACAGATGATCACCAAGGATACGGAGAATAGTTTTACCAAGACTATTCTTTCGCTTCATCTGCTAGTTCCTTTAGAGTCTCAGGCGAGAAGGTTCTCATTCCTAGCTTGTCGGCCAAAAATTCAATTCGAGCGCGATCTAAAGCCTTCGTGAAAATATCCGCCAATTGATACTCAGATCGGACAAAGTAAAGCTCGATTACTCCATTTTCCACTTGCTCCTTGATGAAATGGTAGCGAATGTCAATATGCTTCGACCGGGAGAATTGAACATTGTTGCAGCATAAGGCAATTGCACTTTTGTTGTCGCAGTACATCGGAATCTTGTTGAAACCTAGACCATAGTCGGTTAATTGTGATCTCATCCAAAGAATTTGAGCACAGCAACCGGACATATCTATGTATTCTGCTTCCGTACTTGAAATTGCAGCGCTTTTCTGCCTTTTCGATGCCCAACTGATTAGTCGATCTCCTAGTAGTTGCAAAGTTCCACTCGTGCTACGCCTTGTATCTTGACAACCCGCGTAATCCGCATCTGCATATGCAATTAGTGCAATAGAAGAGTCCTTCGAATACCAAAGTCCCCGATTAATGGTTCCTTTAAGATATCGAAAGATCCTTTTAACAGTAGCTAAGTGTAATTCAGTAGGCCTAGTTTGATACCTGGCACACATACATATAGCAAACTGAAGATCAGGTCGACTGGCTGTGATATCCGATCATTCCACGATAAAGTGTCGGATCAACGGCAACTCCATGTGGATCTGCATCAAGCTTAGATTTCTCCACCAATGGAGTGTCCACGGGGTCGCAAGATTCCATCTTATATTTCTTAAGCGATTCAAGGGCATATTTGGATTGATTAATAAAGATGCCTCTGGGACTCTGAGATATCTGAAGACCTAAGAAGAATGATACCTTGCCCATCATTGACATCTTAAACTTGGAAGACATGAGTGTCCCAAACTCATCCGATAAGGTTTGGGTCGAGGCTGCAAATATAATATCATCAACATATATTTGTACCATAATCATATCTTTACCTCGTTTCTGAATGAACAGCGTGGGATCCACCTTGCCTTTAGCGAAGCCTTGCGTAATGAGGAATTGTGACAAAAGATCATACCATGCGCGAGGAGCTTGCTTCAACCCATAGAGAGCCTTCTTAAGCTTGTACACATGATTAGGATAATTAGGATTCACAAAGCCATCCGGTTGTTGAACATAGACCTCTTCCTTGAGTTCACCATTAAGAAATGCCGTCTTCACATCCATCTGATAGACGACCATATTCATATGGGCTGCATAAGCGAGGAATAGTCTAATAGCTTCCAAACGGGAAACAGGTGCAAAGGATTCCATAAAGTCGATGCCCAATAATTGCTTGTATCCACGAGCTACTAGACGAGCTTTGTTCTTCAATATTCCGCCTAACTCATCGAGTTTCACCTTATAAACCCATTTCAACGTGAGTAACTGCACTTGATCCGGGCATGGGACAAGTTCCCAAACATCAAGACGTATGAATTCGTTAAGTTCTTCTTGCATAGCTTCTATCCAACAGGATTGAGTAAAAGCTTGTTGCCATGTCTTAGGTTCAACTTCAGTGAGAAAAGCATCAAAGTGACAAAACAATGCACTTTCTTGTAACTGACTTCGTGTGGATACCGGACGATTAGGGTCACCAATAATAGAATCTATAGGATGATCCTTTGTCCACTTGCTGTCATGTTCACGAATCCGTGGATTGGAGTAAACTGTAGAAGGAGCTTCCTCTGAGGTGGACGACCCGACTTGATTAGGGTCGGGAATAGATACACCAAAGAATGGAAGTTCACGCATTTGAGCGAATTCCAAATCGTGATCATCATCATCCTCTTCATCATCAATAGGCATGACATGGGTAGTTGAAACATGTGTTGGTTGAGAATTACTTGTTGAAGGTATATCTTGACCAATTGTTGGTGCAGATGTATCTGATTGTGCAACGGTTGCTGGAGCGACAACTTCGGTTACCGGAGCTATTACTTCAGGTTCTGGAGCAACAATACTTAGAGGAGTAAAGAATTCATCAAAGAACGGTTGAAACAACGTATCCCATTCCTTCCTAGTAGGTGGTGTAAATGATGATGAAGTAGGGTTGTTTGGGACAAGACCAGAACTAATATTACTGGGTCCCATTTCATGAAGTGCGGGTTCAGAGCTGCTTTGCTCAGAAGCCATTGCTGTCAGCTCATCAAAATCTACATTCATAGTTTCGAGGATTTTGCGAGAGTTACGGTTGTATATTCGGTATGCCTTCTTTGCGTGGGCTTAACCAATGAAAATACCAATATCAGCCTTTGGTTGAAGTTTTCCCAAATTGTCACCATCATTATTTGGATAGCAAAGAGAACCAAATACATGAAGATATGATAAATCTGGTACTTTTCCATGGAGAAGCTCATAAGGTGTTTTACCATGGCGTTTACGAATTAGTGACCGGTTTTGGGTGTACACTGCTGTAGATACTGCTTCTGCCCATAAAAACAATGGAGCCTTTGCGTAAATTAACATCGTTCGAGCAGCTTCCATAAGTGTGCGATTTCGCCTTTCAACGACACCGTTTTGTTGTGGAGTGCGTGCAACGGATGTTTCATGAGATATGCCAACTTCTTCATAATAATCACGCAAAATTTGATTCACAAATTCGGTTCCATTATCTGTACGAATGCGTCGGACAGTAGTGTTGAGACGCACTTGAATCATCTTGAGAAATCTGATGATGAATTTAGGTGCCTCATTTTTTGCTTTAAGAAATTTCACCCATGTAAACCGAGAGTAATCATCGACAATGACGAGGATGTACTTTTTGCCACTAAGACTTTCAACACGCATTGGCCCACAAAGATCCATATGCAACAGATAAAGTTTCTCTTGGTTGGTGTCTTCAGTCTTGGGTTTGTAAGACTTCTTAGTGCTTTTCCCCATTGTACACGCGGAACACAAATGATCCTTGTGAAATGATAGTTTAGGAAGACCACGAACAAGTTCGTTTTTCGCCAAGTGATTAATAGCGTCAAAGTTAAGATGAGATAACCGTCGATGCCATAACCATGACTTAGTCTTCGATGCTTTGGAGAGAAGACATACGGGAGAAGCGGCCATCATGTCTTGTAGAGACAAAGTATACAAATTATTCCCTCGAGTACCTTTCAATAAATCAACCCCTTCCAAATTACGAATGAAGCAGGTATGCTCTCGAAAAGCAACTTCTAGGTTTGCATCACAAAATTGTCCCACAGAAAATAAGTTGTGACCGAGACCTTCCACGTAATATACTCTCGAAATTATAACATTCCCAATATGATATTCACCATAACCCATTATCTTTGCAATATGATCATTCCCAAATCGAACCGTACCAAGAAACTTGCTGACGAAATTTCTGAGCTGAGAGCGATCTCCGGTCATATGCTTGGAGCAACCAGAGTCCAAATACCAGAGAACAATTTGGACCACCTGTTTTCAACAACAACAGTAGACAATGCATTGGAAACTATTGGTTCCGGAGTGTTAGCAGATACAGATATAGAATTATCAGAATTGCTAACATTTTTGAGACCCTTAGATTTCCTGCGTTTTCTAATGATAGTTTTAGCACTAACAGGTTTTACTGTTCCAACTTTCTTAGGTTTTGGATTATTCGTGGGCACTACAGTGGGAGTAGACCTATTTAAAGGGCACTTTGTTCCTACAGTAGTGTTGGTGTTCCTAGTTAAAGGACACGCTTGTGTTTTGGTAGCCTTTGTACTCCTAGTTAAAGGGCACGCTTTCTTCGCTTTAGTGGGAGTGATCCTAGTCAAAGGGCACATATTTCCTACTATAGTGAAAGTTCTACCAGTGGGGCGCCACATCCAACCAACTTGGGTTAACACTTTCCCAGTCGGTTTCCATTCTAATCCATTTTTCCGGGCATGCATCTCATTCACATGGTCAATAAAGCAAGAATCATGACGACTAGAAAACATACATTCATTGCAATTCCAGCATTTTAAATTAGAATTCACAGTAGGCTTAGAACGCTGCACAACCGCAGAGCCTTTAGGTTTAGCTACATGATTCTTTTTATTCAAAACAGAAATAACATTCCTAGGATGGGCTTCTACTTTCTTCATCACTTGACTACTAGATGGGGGCAAGATCCTATCATTCTTCTTGTTTCTCTTAAGCTTAGATCTTTGAGCCTTAGTAGTGGTGCTTACTCCTATAGAAGGCAACACGGGAATATTAGAAGCTGGTTTTGATTCCGCCTTATCTTTAGTGACCAAAGTTTGAGATGGTTTAGTCCTAGGGCCCTTGTTAAGTGGTGTGACGGCTATTAGGTTCCTTTTAATTGCACTAGAGGACGAAGCTGAGATAGTGGCTGCGTTATCCACAACATTCTTACCTTTTAGAGTACGAAGTGTTTCCTTTAACTCAGCCAAGACCAGGTTCTTATCACAAATTTGTTCCCTCAAATCAGATATTTCCATCGACTTTCGATTCAATTGTTCAATCAATGATTGATTCTGTGCAGTGGTATCAACACATGCGGGCTGTAATGAATCGAAGAGTCGTGTAGTTTTCTGTTTTAAGTTATCAACTTTGGACAAAATCTTGGAAACTCGATTATCTAGATCCAGTTTAAGATTCTCAGCGGCCTCAAGTACGTTCACACGGTTAAGCTCCTTAGATTTCTCTATTTCTATCGGCAAAGAGTTAGCAACTTTGTCACTTGGCTGACGCTGTTTTGATTGTAAATTCAATCGAAAATTCTTTTCAAAATTTGCATCATCGATATTAACACCTTCGAATGACGTTTCAAAGATTTCTTGAATAAATTGTTGCTTGCATTCAAGCGAAATACAGTGTGTTTGAATCTCATCAAAACGTTTTGAAAGAGATGAATATGAATCTTGAAGCTTTAAAAATTCAGCGTCAGATTCGTGACAAGTACTATCTACCACAATATCCACAGATTCAACATTATGCACAATACAATCATTATCAATACTTGTATTCACACAGACAGAAACTATATCATGAGACATCACTTGATTCAGAAGCAGATCATTATGGCGTGAAACCCGTTCTATTTCAAGTAAACTGTTTTCATAAGCATCTTCCATTTCATTGAAAACCCGTCTAACTTCTTCTATTTCCAAAAACAAATCTTGATCAATATTACGAAGACAAGCCTTAACATTGTTTACACATTTCATCTCGAAACGCAGCTCTAGTGTGCTCAAAGTTCCATTCACCTTCCGTTATGGCCGTGGCCGTCGTACGTTCCAAAATGACCTTGTCAAAATTGGCTAAGTGTTGGTGAACCGTATTTAAGTTAACGGACGCCTTACTTACCGGTGTAATTAACTTAGTTAAATCCTTTTTGACGAGTGTAGGAGACGTACTAGGAAGGTTTTCATTTGACAAACTTTGGGGCACAACAACTGTTAATTCTGCTAATTCCTTTTGTAAGCGAATGCGTGTCTTTTTCGAAAATTGATCTTTGTTATGTTGATCATAATCAATTGTATGGAATTTTGAAAGCATTTTAGAATGAGTTTCATCCCCAAGTGATTGTGTCTCCTCAGTACTACGAAAAAAAGGTGCTTCTTTCGATTTGCCAATTATGGTCATATCATAAAGGCCGGGAATATATTCCTGAGCTTGTTTTGCATAACCGGGATTAGGTGGTAAATCTTGAAGACGCTTAAGTTCGAATTCTTTAAATGATTTAGTTAAAAGATGAACCTTTTCTGTGGAAGCGTATTGTTTTAAAAGCTGTTGTTCTTTGAATTTAAGAAGTTTGGTAGCATTAATTTCTGATTCAACCTTTTTAGACTCGAGAGTTTCGAAATCCATTTTAAGTTTCTGAAAATCATTGACAACCGACTCCTTTTCTTTTAATTCATTGGAAAGATTAGCTTTTAATGATTCTATTTCTTTCAAGTGTTCAATCTTTTCAAAACGAAATTGGTCAAATTCAGAACATGTTATTTTCTCTTCTTGAGGGACCATTTCAAAAGTTTTGACCTTTTCTTTATGCAACGCAAGCTCAGCAGTTAGGGTGGAATTCGTATCTACGGATTGTCTGAGGGCCATATGCATTTGATCAATAATATGTTTAGGCACCATGACCAAATCATGTGGAGCATAAGATTCCATACCCGTCGTAGCATTTGGTTGAGGTTCACTCAAATGTGTAGGATTGGGTACCACATCATTTGAGTTACTAGTTCCCGAATGCTGTTCGAGGTTGTCATTTTCATGCCCAACTTGATGTTGGTTATCATCAATATTATTGGATGTGGTTGGTACCTCACTGATGACATCAGAACTGTAGTGACAGAGATTAGCAACGAGAGCAGCTTGGGCAGAGTGAATGTAATCACAATCTGAATCGTATGCATCAAGATCGTCCGCTTGATAAGCTGCATTAGAAGTGGAAACGACTGCAATGCCTTCAGTATCTGCTGCCCCTGGGTCTGCAAGAAATGCTAACTCCTCTGAATCCAAAATCTTCCCCTTAGACTGAGCATCAACCAAATACATCTTTTCACAAAACCATGCATCATCCCTTCTCCTTTTCGGCTGAGTGCATTCCCTAGCCATATGACCTTGTCCTCGGCAATTGTAGCAGGTCACAACCTTCTTAGGACCAATAGGACTCCTATTTCCACTAGCTTGAGAATTCACAGCTTGATTGTTCCCAGTCCTTGTAGGAGGTCCATATGAATTTTGCCTTCCCTGAATAGGTTGCACCGTCACTTGACCATCTTGAACAGTGGCTTGTTGTCGAGGATTTGAAGAGGTGCGGAGCTGATTGTTTGTTGGTGGAAATCCTCTAGTTGCAACAAGTTTTGACAAGTAAGCAGTGAGATGGTTTAGAACATCAGCTGGCGTATCATTTGGAGTAAAGACCGGTGCTTGGATTGGTGGAAGTTCATTAGAGTAGAAAGCTTGTGCTGGTTGTGCTTCAATTGGAAAATATCCTTGCTGAGGAGTATAGCCCAATGGAGAAGTGTTGGCTTGTGATGGTGATGTTTGATATGGTGGTTGCTGTTGAAAAGCTTGTTGATGAACACTTTGTTGATATTCTTGCTGTGGCATCATTGGTGGTTGATAAGATGGTTGCTGTGGTTGCTGATAGATGTGTGGTGGTGGCTGCTGCAAGTATGATGGTTGTTGATAAGTATAAGCCATGTTTTGTTGAGAAGCATACATTGCAAGTGGATCATGAACTTGAGGTGTAGACAACCGAGCCTCGATCACATGGCATTCGTGTTGTTGAAGAAAAGCTTGAAGTTGATCCACATTGGTGTTATGCAAGTCCTTAGCCAATTTAACATCCGTCACGTATTTTTTCCATTCTGGAGGAAGAGTGTTCAAATACTTGGTGTTCAATTGAAAGGTAGGAATTGCCATGCCATAGATATTTAGCTCATTCAACAATAGGGTAAATCTCAGATAGTAGTCATTGAGAGTCTCCCCTGGCACATAGGCAAACTTATCAAAAGTATCATAAAGCTTACACTCTCGTTCTTGTTTAGTTAACGAGGTGCCTTGCATGAGAACACGAATTCTATCCCATAACTCTTTGGCAACTTTATGTTTGCTGACGAGTTTGTAGACATCTGGAGGAAGGGCTTGGAGAATGATGTTTGTAGCATACTTATCACATTTATCTTGAATCTTCATATCTCCAGTCAACTCACCCGTTGTGTGAGGACGAGTGGTCGTACCTTCCGTCACAGTACCATAATCTAATGGTCCATTGAGCACCGATGCCCAAATTAGATGTCCATTCTCCTTGTTCAACATATAAAGTTCCATTCGGGAAGCCCATTCCTCATACATAGTCTTCACCAACATTGGTGGACGATTATCCGTACCCGAGAGGATGGACTTGTTCGTAAGAGATGTGTACTCCATTTTGATAAGTTAAGATTTACAAAGTTGATCGAACAATGAAATAAGGTTAAGTGTTTTTGTGTTGAAGTCGAGAAACAATGTTAAAATCCCCTAAAAAATGTTCTCGATAAACCAAAAATTCCAAGTCAAAATTACACACGATTCCTCGAAATTTTTTATGGAAAAAATTGTGATTATCGGAATGCCAGATCGGAATGTCAGATCGTAATACCAGATCGGAATGTCAGATCGTAATACCAGATCGGAATGTCAGATCGTAATACCAGATCGGAATATAACCCTGTCGAAATGTTGTTGGTATCGGAATGTTCAGATCGCAAAGCCCTATCGGAATGTTCAGATCGCAAAGTGGCTGACAAAATTCGAGCAGAGTAACGACTTAAAATACTTCCTTATACCCGTCGGAATCTCAGATCGCAAAGTACGATCGGAATGCCAGATCGGAATAAGTAATAAAAAACCAGCGATCGCAATGTAGAACCAAACCCTTTCCGATGGTAAGGTTATTGCGATGGAAGCCCAAGTACAATTTGTACTTTCCGATGGAGGTTTCTGCTAGAATTTCGGAATGAAGAACACCCAACTTTTTTGCACTTTTGATCCAAGAAAGATGATGTTTTAACGAAAACCAAGATACCAAGAACAGTTTAACACGAATCCCTATGTTATACTACTTTAAACTTCGATCCAACACCAAAAAATTTTTTGAAGATTCGGCTAAAAACAAACCACAATCTACGAAATGTTTAGAACACAAAAAACAAACCTATATTTCATCCCAAGCTCTGATACCATTTGTAGATTTGTAAATCTATACTTATGTTTTTAGAGAGAGAAAGAGATATAGAAATGGTGGATTTCACACTTTAGAGAGAGAAACTAAGAAAGAACTATGTGTAAAATAATGAAAACCACACCACCCTCTCCATCAAAGGAGAGGGTTTATATACCCAAGCCCATGTGATGGGCTTGGGTTTACAATAGGCCGCCGACCCATACAATCCATGGGCTCGGTTTTGGGCTTTGTTTGATAAAAGTAAATAACTAAACTACGAGCTATAACATTGACTATTGTTGGAGTGACCGATCCTTTCTAATACGTAAAACGTATTTCCAACATTAATAATTAACAAAAATTATGTATAAAAATCATAAAAACTTTTGTATTTTGAAAATATAAATTGTTTACTAACCAATATAATATGTAAAAATTAATTTCCGTCACAAATATGTAAAATTTATATATTTTTTCATAAAAACCCGAAAAAATCAAAACCCGGTCGGGTCTCGAGAACCGGTTGACCCGAGTCACCCCAAATCCGGCGGGTCTAGCCAGGTTTCGAAGGTATGAAACCCGGGTCAATATGACCCGTTTTTCGGCCTGAACCGGGTCAACAGTTGACCCGACCGGGTCCACCCGGGTCTAAAAATATTGATCATGACTATAAATATTTTTTCCAATAATTTCAAGAAAGTCCTCTGTGCTAATGCTAGTGTTGCTACAAGAATAATATTATGCCAATACCAGTACTACTACAAGAATGATAGTGCTACAAGAATGATGTGTAAATGTGTACATTATATAATGTGACTATTATAAATAAGTTATGTTATTTATCGACGTCTCTATAAATATTGTAGGAATGATTCACACGACTATATAGGATACAGAAATGAAGATAAGATTAAACAAAAAAGAAAGATTAGATTAGATGAAGAAAAAGAGAAAAACAAAGATGGTTGTGAATTCCTAGTGAGAGAAACACATATGTTTCTCTCTCTACAATCTATGAAAAATGGAAGACACACACACATAAATGAGGGGTTGTGAGGCCTTTTATACTATGTAGTAAATGTTTAGGAGGCCTTCCTCATTTGTGTGTTCGAGACTAATTCCCGTTACATAAACATTAATAACTAAGAACTCTCGACACCGTTGAATAGTAATTTTCACGAGCTTCACAATGGTATATTATATGACCATCACTTTAAATAAGGCTAACAATCTCCCCCTAAGGGGTGGTCATGTAATATGTTACTTCACTTCTTTGGTGTTGCAGACTTTGAAGCTCGTTGTCTTGAGAGTTCTTTCATAGTTCCTTTCTTGACTTGTGATCTTGGATCTTTGATCTTTGCCTTGACTTGATCTTGAAGCTTTGCCAGCTTGTGTTCTTGTGTCTTTCTCCACATACTCATGTTTTGTGTTGACTTGAAAGCTTGTAAACAATCTCCCTTGATCATCAGAGTAGCGGAAGTCTTTGTCTTTAGATGTTCTTGAGCTTTCTTCAATAACCTGAATATGTAGCCTTGAATTGTGACTCTTGAGATAACGCCACCATTTTCATTCCACCGGTTTCCCATTATACAGTACGAATATTGTACCTGTGATTAGGTAAGTTCAAACAACTTCCTTGACAGGATTTCCAGCTGTGGTAGCCGTACTCAATACTTGAATATATCGAAAGATAATTCAAACTAAGGAGTGAATCATGCAGTTCCATTCTGCTGATTAAGTCGTCAATTCAATTTCCTGGAACAAGTCTGAATCAATTAAGAATCAAACCATTGTTGCTTTCCAGTTGACACAAGTTTGATTCATATAGAATCTCACAAGTTACCTACCGTAGTGCTGTTTGATGATGGCACTAGAAGGATTTCCATTCGTCATTGTAAGTACTAATAAGTATTACTCTGAATGTTCTGGCAAGATCATAAAGATATTGCGTCGAGACCTGGAACGAGTTTGAATCAATTAAGAATCAAACCACTGTTGCTTTCCAGTTAGCATATGTTTAATTCAAAGTGAATTGTACATATGACCTACCGCAGTGCTGTTTGATGTTAACACTGGAAGGATTTCCATTCATCACTGTGAATACTAATGAGTATCACTCTGGATGTTCTGGCAATATCACAAGGATAGAGCGTAGGACTCTGTAATTAATCGCATGTGTTCTAGTGATGAACAACAATTGATATATGGGATAAGTGTCCTAATGATATTTTTGATGAATCTCGTTGGCTCTAGACTCTATAAGTACACGTTTATTTGGTGATCGGAGGCTGGAGCAGACTGCCACCTATTCAATATCTACTATATCAGAGTGAGAAAGTCGATAGAAATGAGTTGAACTCCGTGACAATAAAACAAACTTCTTTTGAGAGAAGCTTGAGTAGGCTGGGAAGGGTTGTGCAGTGCATCACTGGGTCCATGATGCTTTGTCTTCAATACCAGAAATCATCAACGTGATTCTGATAGTAGATGTATTGACCCAGTTTCTGCATAAGTTGTATGGAGGGCTATTTCTTTTCACCCTTTATCCTTATATTTCTTTTTCATTCTTCAACCCCTTCAATGCTTACCAAGACGTCATAACTAGCACTTTGTTGTGATTGTTCCAGTGCTAGCTTAAGTCATTAGTCGGCATTTTTCCCGTACACTCAACTACTCCATCTTTCCTAAGGACTTCTAAGTTCTAATAGATTGTCCATGGGAAGATCCCTCCGGTTCTGGTAGGATCATAGGACGAATACCTAACCACCTTGTGACACCAATATCGTCGTGAATAATTGTGTTGAAGATATAGATATCGTAACTAGTGAAACTTTCTATATCACCAAAAACGCCCCCCTACATATGTGCATCATAAAAGGAAAGGTTTTTGCACATATTAGGAAGAGAAAGCACTTATATCAAAGATCTTATCCAAGATAACACATTTTAATCACTATTCTCTCCCTAAAAAATTGCATGACATTGAAATTTTTGTGAAACTAGTGATGAAACATGGAGAGAATAATGTTGCATGAAAGTTTGTACTCTCCCTCGAAAAGAAATTCTAATTAAAATTAGGGGAGTATATGAGCACACAGTTTTGAAATACATTGAAAAATTGTGCTCAAAAACCCGAGAAAACTTACTTTCCCGTTGTTAAGGAATAATGTACATAAATGAAAATTTTCCTTGTGTTCATGAGCTTAAAACTTTGAATGTTTTGATATAAGCCCATGACCGAGAAAAATTAATTTCTCGTTGTTGAGGATAAGTCAAAGACTTTCCGTTCTTTGGGGAACGGGTTATAGTCTGACATGTGACTATAAGCCATTATGAGAGGAAAATAGAAAATACATGTTTTGAAAACATTTTAACTCTCATTCGAACTTTATGTACGTACCCGTGTCGTTATTGAACAACATTTCTAAGTACGTCCATATTATCGATGCTGAGAGACATGTCGGAGAAGAATATTTTTGGTATTTTTGAAAGATTTTCTCATTTTTTATTTTGTTTTTATAGGTTTTATATTTTTGTATTTTGATTTTTTGATAAATATATACAAGATTACTGCGAATGTGCAAGACGTTCAAGTTCATCAGGAGTGAAACTACGCATACCAAGTCAACGAACCAAGAATTCAAATCTGTCTTGAGAAAGAGCTTTGGTGAAGATGTCGGCTAGTTGGTAGTCCGTCTTGACAAAGAACAGTTCGATCGTTCCTTTTTCCACATGCTCCTTTATGAAATGGAATCGGACAGCTATGTGCTTGGTCTTGGAGTGTTGGACCGGGTTGCAGGATATGGCTATGGATGATTGTGAATCACAATAAATAGGAACTTTGTTAAAGTGAAAGCCATAATCCGTGAGTTGTGTTCTCATCCAAAGGACTTGAGCACTACACACGGATAGAGACACATATTCTGCTTCCGCGGTGGACAACGCCGTACAGTCTTGTTTTCTTGATGACCAGCTCACTAGCTTCTCGCCTAAGAATTGTGCTCCACCGGAAGTGCTCTTGAATGTATCATGACACCCTGCATGGTCGGCATCTGAAAAAACCAGTGAGATTAAAACCATAATCCTTCGTATACCAGAGACCCATGTTAATGGTTCCCCGGAGATAACGAAAGATCCTTTTAACCTCCTTGAGGTGCTTCTCGGTTGGCTTCGCCTGGTACCGAGCACATAAACAAGTAGCATGCACAATGTCCGGTCTTCTTGAGGTTAAGTACATAAGGGACCCAATCATGCTTAGGTATTTTGTAGCATCTACAAATGTCCCTTTCTTATCAAAATCAAGCTTGTGTTTAGTGCCCATTAGAGTACCAATAGGATCAAAGTTTTCCATGCCAAATTTCGTTAGAATCTCAAGCACATACTTGGACTGATTTATGAAAATACCACGGGGGGATTACTGAACTTGGAGACCAAGAAAGAACGTCATTTCCCCCATCATGGACATTTCGAATCGACTTTTCATAAGGTCGGCAAATAATATGGAATATTTTGGGTTAGTAGAACCAAATAAAATATCATCTACATAGACCTGAGCCACCAAGATGTCGTTGCCGCAGTGCTTGATAAACAACGTTGGATTAATGGTTCCTTTGCTGAAGTGATTTTGTAGAAGAAATGATGATAATTCGTCGTACCATGCCCTCGGTGCTTGTTTCAAACCATAAATTACCTTTTTCAACTTGTAGACATGGCTTGGATGTTCAGTATTGATGAAACCTTCAGGTTGACATACATACACATCTTCTTTTAACGACCCATGCAAGAAAGCCGTCTTCACGTCCATTTGATACACAGTGAATGATTTGTGTGCTGTATGCCAAGAAAACCCTAATAACTTCCATTCGAGCAACCGAGGCGAAGGATTCTATGAAATCAATTCCCTCCTGTTGTTTATAACCTCTCAAAAACTAACCGAGTCTTATTCCTAATGACCGTTAGCTCCTCATCCATCTTGTTTTTGAATAACCATTTCAGAGTAAGGGGATCGATATTGTCCGGTCGAGGTACTAACTCCCATACATCAAGCCGGATGAAGTGATTGAGTTCTTCTTGCATAGACTCAATCCATGATGCATTGGTCATTGCTTCTTTCACACTTGCTGGTTCCATTGTGCTGACTGATAGTACATAGATACACATATCACCGTCGGTACGCAGCTGATTTCGTGTTGAGACTGGTCGTGAGAGATTGCCAATCACTTAAACCAAAGGATGATTCTTAGTCCATTTGTGTTTATGTGGAAGTGTATGAGAAACTTGATGCGAGCTCGACGGATCCACATATGGTGTTGAAGGCTGAGTAGAACTTGTGGAAGCCGCAAATGGATTAACAAACTCGTGTTCGTTGAGCATCGCATTGTTTGCATTTTCAACAACTATTTCATTCTGAAGATGAACATGATTAGGAATTTCCTGAGAATGTTGTTGAGTTGCGTCAGCAGTCGGAGAAGTGGTTGGAATATTTGGAGGCAATATGGTTGAGGTTGACGTAGATGGTGTAGAAGTAGATGCCGTTGGTGTAGATGCAATCGGAGGTTGTTGTACTTTCGTAGCAGGTGCAGCCGAGGCATTATGAGGAACACCAAATGACGAAGGACCCTCCATATATTCATCATAGATTGGCAAAAATAAAACTTCCAAGTCACGTTCCTAAGGTTGTAACGATGAGATTGCTGACGGTGCAAATCGAAGCGCGAGTCCTGAACTTACGTGTCCAGAAGTCTGACCTTGAAGCTCGGGATGTGAACTTCTATGCTGAGAGGCCATACCCGAGATTTCATCAAAGGTAACGTTCATAGTCTCCATTACCTTTCTTGTCCTTCGATTATAAACCCTGTAAGCACAAGCAGTTGAAGAATAACCAATGAAAAAGCCAATAGCACCTTTAGGTTCAAGTTTACCGATATCTTCACGATCATTCTTGGGATAACATAATGCACCGAAGACATGTAAAAATGAGATATCCGGTTTTCTTCCATTAATGATCTCATAAGGTGTTTTGTTGAAACGGGTGTGAATTATGGAGCGGTTTTAAGTATAACATGCAGTTGCTATAGCGTCAGCCCAAAGAAATAATGGTGCACTGGAGGATAGAAGCATCGTTCGAGCAGCTTCAACTAACGTACGATTCCTCCGTTCCACAACTCCATTTTGCTCAAGAGTTCTTACAGCCGAAGTTTGATGAGAAATCCCAACTTCGTCAAAATAAGCTTTCAATTTCTGATTGGTGAATTCTGTGCCGTTATCCGTTCTCACAATAATTATCGGGGATCGTAGTAGTACTGATGTTTTCTTCAGGAAATTAATATTTACATCAGGGGCTTCATCTTTCGAAGCAAGAAAATGAACCCATGTGTAACGAGAATAGTCATCCACAATGACAAGGACATACCACTTTCCATTAACACTTTTGATTCTCATTGGGCCACACAAATCCATATGTAGGAGATGTAACCTATTCGTTGAGTTTGGAACAGGTTTGGGTTTGTGAGGCTTCTTCTTACTTTTACCTTTCTCACATGAAGGACAAAGATGGTCTTTTGTATATTTGAACTTTGGAAGACCGGTAACGAGATCATCTTTCGCGAGTTGGGTGATGGCATCGAAATTGAGATGAGATAACCTTTGATTCCATAACCATGACTTTGTTGATGTGGATCGGGCCATGAGACAAATTGGAGAAGCAGCAGACATTTGAAAAAGATCAATGGTGTAAAGGTTGGTGGTACGATTTCCTTTCAACAAATCAATTCCTTCAAGATCTCTTACAAAACATGTATGACTTCTCAAAGCGACCTCCAAGTCTGAATCACAAAATTGCCCAACCGAGAACAAATTATGTCCCAAGCCATCAACAAAAGAGACTCTGGTGATGATTATATTTCCCCAATGAAGATCACCGTAGCCTAGAATTGCCACAACATGATCATTTCCAAATCGAACAGTTCCCATGAAACGCCATACAAAGTTTTTGAGAAGGCTTCGATTCCCAGTCATATGTTTGGAACAGCCCGAGTCCACGCACCAGAGACAAATTTCAACAGCCTGCCAATGATAAGAGAAGAAAATATTTTGGCAACCGATGAAATAGGTTCCTGTAGGGTTAGATGATAATTAAGCCATATCACTTACCGACGTTTCACTGTCAGTATGAGATCTACTAGTGTCGATAATTTTGCCACTACAGTCAAAATTTCTACCAGTAGGCAACCATTTAGAGGTGAATCTAGGGCTACTAGGCTTAGCAAGACTTTCTGTGGACCCTACATGCGTACTTTTTGGAACATACACCTTAGCCTTGGGAGTGCGTTGTTGTTCACTGACTGACAGCTTGTCAATTCGAGTGTAACGACCATAATTCAAACCATTCATAGTCAAACCACAAGCATCATGACTAAAAGTAAAGAAACATTTATTACATTTAGCACAAATAACTTCAGATTTTTCATTCCGAATAGCAAGCTTAAAGTCATTACATTCAGATGAATTAGGTTTCTGATTATGATTAAAAAGCGGTAAATTTCTAGGGTGTTCTTCTACTTCCACATTATTGATCTTGGGGCGACTACTTCTAGAGGCAAAAGGGACCCTATCATTCCTTGTATTGCTCGTAGGCTGTGTCCTTCTGCTCTTAGTGTAGTTGTTTATTCCTATAGAAGAAGACACGCGTCTATTAGAAGTAGCACTTTTTAAATCAATAACTTGTGGTTGAGTTATAGTGATCGGTTTTGTCCTAACGCTTGCTTTACGTTGTTTGTTAGGCATAGAGGGAGAACTAACACGAAACATTCCCGGGGTAATCACAGCAGTTTTCGTTCCAGCAACCTTGGGAAAAGGTGTCACAGCAATACGAGTGGGTCCCGAGGTTGCTGGTTTCTGGATCATCGTATCCACAATCGAGCTAGGTTCAGAAGTCTTATCTTTTACCAAGGCCTTTAACTTACAGTTCTCACAGATTTTATCAATAAGTTTCTGATAGACAGACTTACTTTGTTCGACAGCCCGCTTATATGAAACAACAACAGATTCTAAATCTGCAATCTTAGCCTTAAGCTTCTGAACATTACCATCACTAGCACTCTCTAACCCTGAAGAGGCCAAATTCGTTTCCGTAACCCCTCCTAACTGAGCCTGCAACCGTGCGATAGTTTGTTGCATTTCATTGTAAGCTTTTTCATACGAAATCTTGTCATATTTGCATTCATCACATTTTTTGACAAATTTATTTCTAAAGATCGGTGTATTCTTTATCATTTTTAATGACATAAGATTTCATTTTCTCTTTCATAAGATCAAGCTCAATTTGAAGGTTTTCATTATGCAGCACAGAGGTACCTAACTCAACTGGGATACTATCAACACAATCACTTGCTTTAGAGAGGCGGTCAAGATCGTTTTCCAAAACTTTGATTTTATCAAGAGATTCATCAGCTTCCTTCGCCAAAGATTTAATGTCTTCAACAAAGTTGGGAAATTCTTATAGAAAAGCATTTTCCAAATTTCCTAATCGTGCATCAACTTGATTAATAATCGGATTAATATCGTTTTAAAGAATTTTTTGAACCTCAATCTGAACAGGTGATGTAAAATTTCCTCCGGTGATTTTGGAATTGACAACACTTTTAAGAATGACAAAGTTATCTTTAAGCTCGTTTAGAAATTGGCGTGTGATACTCGGTTTAGGAGGGTCATCAGTCAATTCCTCACTTGGGAGCAAAAGCATTTCAATACTCGTTTTAGACCGAACAAAAACAGATGGAGGATTAATTTTTGGGTAATAAACGGGTGTCACTTCTTTATCAAGCTTTTTCATTCTTAAGAGAGTCTCTACTGCAAGATCAGTCGTTTCCTCAGAATCATGCACACTAGGAGGATCATGCTCATCAGACAAGAGCACACTACCATTATATAAAGTTTCATTAGTGGTATGAACTTGCTTAAGATATCCGGGATTTGGAGGAAGAGGACAACCTAAAGCCAATTTATATCTAGTGTAATTTATCTCATTCACTTTTGGTGCGAGCATATTTATTGTCTGCATAGATTGGCCATGTTTTACTTAAAGGTTGTCTAATTCTCTAATCCTATCCTGCGCTTTGCAAAAACCTCAAGAAGCCCATCTTCTCGAATTTTGAAATCATGTTTAATCTTTTTTCGTTCTTCTTTTAAATCCAAAATAATAGATTTTTCAGTTGAAAGCTGTTTATTAAGAGAGGTGATTTCATCATTCAATTCGCATATCTTTTTAGCACTACTTAAGTGTAAGGCATTTAATTTCTTAGTTGTGCATTTTTCTTGATAAACCGATGTAGCATGAGCTTGTTCAAGTTACTTGATTTTAGCATGATGAATCTCAAAACTTTTCTCCCGTTCCTTATATCCCGCAAGCTCAGTGGTCAATTTGGCATTAGTTTCTCTAAACTTATTATTAACCACCGTAGCATGATCTACATCCTTAGCAAGCTTATCAATTAGAGATTTATAATACGCATGTGTCTCATCAGGAAGTGTTGTAGGCTGGGCAACTTGATCCACACTAAGGTCCACACTAGGCTCATTCGAAATAATATTACTATTATTCATTTGGTCCCCGTGTGTCTCAATGTAGGGCTCAAGCATCTCAGTATGCTCTTCTTCCTGATTAGATATTATATATATATCATTATCATCAAAACTTGGGTGTACCTCAGAGGGGCCGTCTGAATTATAGACGGGAGCTCTGTCCTTATGCATTCCTAAGGTTGATGCTTGCTGTAAGTTTGCCATCAAGATGTAGTTGGCATTCACCTCTTCTTCCTCGTCATATTCTGCAGCAGAAGCCATAAGATCAAATTCCTCAGCTTGAAGTGGAATCCCTGCCTCTTCTTTTTGTGCTATGAGAAGCTGAGTCTGAAGATAAGCAGCATCCCTCTTCTTTTTGGCTGTGCAATCTCGAGCATAATGACCAAATCCCCTATAGTTGTAGCACTAAACCTGACGATTGTTGTGTCCATTTCCCGTACCAGTATTCTCAGCCCTTGCAGCCACAATGTTTCCTATCTGATTACCAACCGTTGGCACAACTATTAACCCATTCTGATTACCTACATTTGGAACATTCAGATTTTGACCACGGATTTGTCCATACTGATTTGCTGCATTCCCAACATTCTGACCATATTGTGACCCCGTGTTTCTAGCAGCTACCAATTGGCGATCTTGATTTGCATTCATGAAAGGTTGAGCAATCTGCCTATTTCTAGTGTTCGAGGAGATTCTCTGATTGTTGTTGGTGGGGTTAATGGTAAATTTGAATGCCTTTGCGAGAAGTGCAAGACCAGTATTAATCGCATGAGTAGGATCGGTGATGTCATCAAAACACGCAATGGGTTGTTATAAGTAGTTTATAGCAGCAGGAGGTTGATATCCATAAGATGTGAGTTGTTGTTTTTGTTGTTGTGGCAGGAAGTTACTTGATGAGGGTTGATGGTAGGGTACCATGGGATATGACATAGATGATGGAGAGTTTGCCATAAAAGCCAATGGGTCTTGTGTCTTGGCACGTCTTTCAGCCCTAACTTTGTTAGCTTCATCTTGATTCATCTTCAAATAATCATATACTTGAGTGTAGTCCACGACATGAAGATCCTTGGTTTGATTGAAAAGAGTGACATATCGTGACCATTCTGAAGGAAGATTATTAAGGAATTTGATGTTGGCAGCAATTTGTGTAGGTTCATGTTTGTTTCTTCTAAGATGGTTCATGAGGGTTGAAAACTGATGATAATAAGGTTCAATTTGTTCCTCTTCAGTAGACGTAAATTTCTCCCATTCACGAAGCAACTTAGTTTCCTTTTCTTGTAAACCAATTTCACCGCCCTTCATTATTTTTTGAATCCTAATCCACATCTCGTGTGCGGTTTCACAACTATCGACAGCAGCATAAACATCTTCAGGAAGTCCCATAAGAATGACATGAATTTCTTGATCATCAGCGTCGAGTTGTTTGGATTCAGCTTCAGTTAATTCTTCATCTGTTTGCTCATGACTAGAGTCAGCCACTGGGTTAGCATTCGTAGGGTCTCCAGGCAAAATAATTGTTCTTCTAACATACGGACCCTTTTGAATCGAGTTGACAATCAACTTTCCCAAAGGTTTACATTTTTCATAACGAAGGAGACGACTAGCCCATGTAGTGTAGTTCTCCTTGGTAAGCATGGGTGGACGATTCTTAGTACCCGCAGCATAAATATCTTGTTGAGACGTCATCGTATAAGTCATGTGAAAAAAAGAATCTCAATTCGTAGAAAGCGTGTGTTGTTGTTGAAATTCCGAAACTTCTGATTTTTTATTTTTTTCCAGTCCAACAATAAATTCCTCAGTCCGACAAAACGGTAAGCTGAAAATTTTTGTATCGCCAAATTTTGAAATTGAGTTAGAAATAGCCAAAAACTAGTAGGGAAACAAATTTGATTTTACTTGAAATATGTTATTGCACAAGTGCCCGAACTTGTTACTTGTTTTTAAAATTTCATAAGTCATTAACGCTATTTAGTGTGCACTAATATGGTGAATAGATCAATTGAAAGTAACGAATCCTGTTTATGTTACCCGCTCGTGTGGGTAATCAAGCACGCTGTATTAGAACTAATGGGTAACCTGTCCCTGCGGGTTACTTGTCATGACATTCTGTCATGATGGTCACTTCAAAGTAAGGAGTGAATCATGCAGTTCCATTCTGCTGATTAAGTCGTCAATTCAATTTCCTGGAACAATTCTGAATCAATTAAGAATAAAACCATTGTTGCTTTCCAGTTGGCACAAGTTTGATTTATATAAAATCTCACAAGTTACCTACCGTAGTGTTGTTTGATGATGACACTGGAAGGATCTCCATTCGTCATTGTAAGTACTAATAAGTATTACTCTGAATGTTCTGGCAAGATCATAAAGATATTGCGTCGAGACCTGGAACGAGTTTGAATCAATTAAGAATCAAACCACTGTTGCTTTCCAGTTAGCATATGTTTAATTCAAATTGAATTGTACATATGACCTACCGCAGTGCTGTTTGATGTTAACACTGGAAGGATTTCCATTCATCACTATGAATACTAATGAGTATCACTCTGAATGTTCTGGCAATATCACAAGGATAGAGCGTAGGACTCTGTAATTAATCACATGTGTTCTAGTGATGAACAACAATTGATATATGGAATAAGTGTCCTAATGAGATTTTTGATGAATCTCGTTGGCTCTAGACTCTATAAGTGCACGTTTATTTGGTGATCGGAGGCTGGAGCAGACTGCCACCTATTCAATATCTACTATCTCGGAGTGAGAAATTCGATAGAAATGAGTTGAACTACGTGACAATAAAATAAACTTCTTTTGAGAGAAGCTTGAGTAGGCTGGGAAGGGTTGTGCAGTGCATCACTGGGTCCATGATGCTTTGTCTTTAATACCAGAAATCATCAACGTGATTCTGATAGTAGATGTATTGACCCGGTTTCTGCCTAAGTTGTATGGAGGGCTATTTCTTTTCACCCTTTATCCTTATATTTCTTTTTCATTCTTCAACCCCTTCAATGCTTACCAAGACGTCATAACTAGCACTTTGTTGTGATTGTTCCAGTGCTAGCTTAAGTCATTAGTCGGCATTTTTCCCGTACACTCAACTACTCCATCTTTCCTAAGGACTTCTAAGTTCTAATGGATTGTCCATGGGAAGATCCCTCCGGTTCTGGTAGGATCATAGGACGAATACCTAACCACCTTGTGACACCAATATCGTCGTGAATAATTGTGTTGAAGGTATAGATATCGTAACCAGTGAAACTTTCTATATCACCAAAAACGCTCCCCCTACATATGTGCATCATAAAAGGAAAGGTTTTTGCACATATTAGGAAGAGAAAGCACTTATATCAAAGATCTTATCCAAGATAACACATTTTAATCACTATTCCACTTGTAGGAATGATTCACACGACTATATAGGATATAGAAATGAAGATAAAGATTAAACCAAAAAGAAAGATTAGATTAGATGAATAAAAAGAGAAAAACAAAGATGGTTGTGAATTCCTAGTGAGAGAAACACATATGTTTCTCTTTCTACAATCTATGAAAAATGGAAGACACACACACACAAATGAGGTTGTGAGTCCTTTTATACTATGTAGTAAATGTTTAGGAGGCCTTCCTCATTTGTGTGTTCGGGACTAATTCCCGTTACATAAGCATTAATAACTAAGAACTCTCGACACCGTTGAATAGTATTTTTCACGTGCTTCGCAACGGTATATTATATGACCATCATTTTAAATACGGCTAACAAATATGTATTCCTATATTCCTTCTATTATCATCTTATTGGGTTCAGAAGATTCACGTTCTGTAAGTACTCCTGACGACTCCCTGAAGTATATTTCCAATCTTCCAACAAGTAATCCGTATGATACTTCAAGTAAATCCATCTAAAGATTAGAAAATCCCAAAAACCGTTTTGCCTTTTGATGACAACCCCTATATGCAATTTATACGAGCATATAATACCTTTTACACCTCAGCATCAATTCCATCTATCACCTTCCCCTATTAATATACCATCACCTATATTTGAAGATTTACCTAAAAAAACCTATGAACAACAATTTGAAGAAATCTTATCCTATTTGAAAGAACTTCCTCTCGAGTGTATCGAAGATCTTGAAGATAAAGTTGAAAGACTTATGAAAGGCTGAAGAATCATACAACGAGATTTTGAGAAGTTAGAAGAAGATCTTGAAGAAGCCAAGGCAAAGTTGCAGAGAAGAGAAGTGATACACGATGAAGAAATTGTTCAAGCTCGACTAAATTTTTTTACTTTAGAGTTAACCATTAAGGACATTCAAATTAGACATCGAGCAAACATGCGAAGTATTTTTTATGCCATCAAGAAACTAAAAAAGAAGAGATGAAGACCTTAGACTAGAAGTTGTAGATATTTTCAACTTTCTGTCTATGTTAACAGTTAAGTTTGTCCTATAAATTTAAACAGACAAATTGTTAATTCATAAAAGTTATGTTTCTCATCAAATCTTGTTATTTCATACTTATTTTTGAGAAGTAATAGATCCCTATTTCTTGGTTTTCTCACGAATGATTATGGATCTAATTACGTTAATTCTGAAAAAAGCATATGCTTGATAAAGTATATATTTTTGGAATTTCTGTTATCTTGTATGAGAATATGAATTATTGGTTGAATATAACCCGTAAGTTTGAAGAAATATTTAAGAGGATACATGATATGTACAAAGAATCTTGCCTTATAACACAAGTTGTTGCATATTATGGTTGCTTATGTTACGATTATGTATCAGTCATATCTTTATAAATCCATTGTAAACTATGGGATTATGTTCCTCAGTTGGATTTATTAACCTCATATATGAATGATAATCAACATACTAAGTTTCCTATATACCAAATAAACCTAAAGGATATACCTTGTGTTCGATAAGAATTTATATGTATCCATATACATATGTGACAGGTGCTTTTTGATACGAGTATACCTTGATTCTGAATTCTTTCTATTCTTTTTATCAACTTCTATCCCTATAACTCCTAAAGGTCTTCAACGAATAATTCATGATGATGTGACAACAATCCTGCAATTATAAATTGTCAAAGAGAAGTACTATTCAAAAAAACATAATATGGCTGGTTAGTTTTTAATATCCAAAGAAGGAAAGATGCTATTAGTATCACCCGTTGGATTGAAAGAGCCAAATCAGTTTTCTTTTGTATTAATCATATTGGGAATTGTAAAGTGAAGCTTGGTACCAGAAGATAGCACTTCGTCAGTTATCTTGGTGGATTCTTTATACTCAACCTACTGAGATAAAAGAAGTTCATGAGTTCGCTTGATTAAATTTCAAATATCTCTTGTAAAGATGATATTATTCTCCAATAGAAATCGAAAAGGTGAAAGAAGAACTCCGCTATCTAATGATAAAAGGAATAAATCTCGAGACATACGCAGGGAGATTTCAAGAGTTAGTAGAGTTATATCCTATCCTGTAGAATGATGAAAGCCTTCATCAGAAGATTTTATCAAAGGATCTTATTAAGGAATTTTATCGAAGATCTTGAAGAATGATTACCAATTACAAATCCCAAAACATTGGAAAAAATCATTAACGTAACCCAAAAGTTGATGGACAAGGTAATTAAGCACAATCCTGTGCAAAAATTTGAAGAACCTTAAGCGTAAATCAGCAATGAAAGAACGTCCACAAACTATAATAAACCAAAAACTACCATAACTTATGATTACGAAACAAATCTATGGTGAATACGATGAAAATTTTCTTCTGTGTAAGAAATTCACCCTGCATCACATAGGACTTTGCACCATCTGGTGTCGGATTTTCAACATAATAGGTCATTGGACTAGAAATTGTATAGGAAAGTGACCTTATAAGTCGTATGTTTGGTAAAATTATCATGTATTTTATATACATGTTATATGAGATAAAATACCAATTTCTATTCAAGCGTTATTCGTTTCTCAGCCATAGCTACTCTTTAGCTTTTGTATGAAGAAACGTCTTCTGTACGTATCCTATGACATTTTTGAGTTATTCGAGAACACGTAATCATTTTTTCTATGCGGAAACTATGATGAAAATACGAATCTTATGTGAATTGTAATACCGTTATTATAACTGATTATGTAATCCTCGCCTATTCTAACAAATACGTCAATATCCTTGTTATTCTACTCCTTCGAATGATCGTCTTATCCTCGTTATATTTTTAAAATTAAGATAATACTCGTGTTATGTCGGAAATTTCTAAGTCAATGATTTACATTTTGTTTAGTTGATTGAATTAGGACGCTTCTTTAGTCAAATAAAGAAATTTAAATCACCAAATTTATGATTTATCTATTGCATAAAGTTGGACCCATCTTCATATAAGTAAGAATTTATAAATGGACTTAAATATACTTGATATAAGACAAGTGTAGACTTAATAAATCGTCAGAATATGGAGCGAGAAATTATGTTATATAACTATATATTATCTTGAAAATATATTATTCGATTCGAAAAAGCAAGAAAAAGTACATTGGACCATTCAAAGATTTTTGAAGTAGACTGTGACATATTAACTTGAGTTTCTTGAAGAACTTAGTAATGTTCATGATACTTTTCGCGTTTCGAATACGAAGAAATGTTTATTTGATGAAGCTCTCATTAAGATGATGCTTCCCGTGTATTCATCTCGATGATCAACTTAATTTTGTGAAGTAGCATCGTATTTATAATTGCTGAAGTATGAATGGAACCATGAGAGAGGGCCCGGATATACTTGGAAACGCGAGGATTATGCTCGTCTCTATTTTATGACATCACTCTTTATCTAAATCTCGAGACGAGATTACTTTAATGGGAGGAGACTGTGACAATCCTCAATTTCACATATGTGTTATTTTCTATAATTGTATGTATTTGAAAATTTCATTAGAAATCTTTGCTTCTGTGCCTTGCTTGGTAAGATGAATGGATTCTCATAACCTGCTGCCACTTCAACATATTCCTATATGTTATAAATATAATGTATATATCAAGTCTAAGTTTTAAAAGTAATATAATAAGTATATTATGAATAAGAACATCTCAAATACAACTATGATTCCCTATATTACCCTAGAAACCCTAAGAACCCTATAAATGAGTTATAAACTCAAGTTTTGTAAAGAATGAATCTACAATACCTAAGTATGAATCTAAAATACAAATTTACAAGATATAATCTATCAATTATACGTATAAATTCATCCAATAATACTAAGTACAAACCTTTTAAAGCTAAGTACAAACCTTTTAAAGCTAAGTACAAGTATTAAGGCCTAGTAACCAAGATTAGCACCTAGAATCCATTTCACAATGAATTAGAGCCTAATATTTTGCAACCAAATATAGAACTCAACTAAGTATCATTCTAAGACAATATTTTCACTTCATGTAAATGTACAAATAATTAATGCACAAAGTACAACTTTTCAAAGCATAGGATTCTAATTAAGCCACGGATTAGTCGGAAATCACGGTTACCAAAAAAAAGGATTCTAATTAAGCCTATTACCTCCTAGGATATGATCAACCTATATAACTCATTAAACTAAGTTTGTAGACTCTTTAGAAACCTTAGAAACAATATATATGACTTATAATAAGCTTATATAATAGGATAAACACAAATAACCCAAGGTTCAAGTCATTTAGGCATAATAACCTAAAAATCCATATATTACCCATTTTACTTAGAATTAATGCATAGTCTTTTAGGACTAGTGTAAAAACTTCAATAGAATTACTTTAGGGTTATAGTATCATCTTAAAATAATGTACAAGTATCCTAATGCACAATGTACAACATTTAAATGCATGAATTATAAATTAGGTCAAAATAGGTATTTTCACCCTTTATACATTTTTAATTGGAATAACTTAGTAAAAGAAATGTAGAAACACCATGAACACATTAAAGACAATGTAGGAGGTATGAATTGAGTTTAAATAATTAGCTAAATTAAGAATAATGGCTTTAAGAAGTATTGAACCCTAGATTATTAAAAACACTAACTCGACTGGGTTTTCTTCCCAATTTTACTTCAACCTAATCTTAAACCTTAAACCAAAGACTTAAACTTCCTCATTACAATGTGTAAACCCTAATTACACCCTAATCCTCCACTAATTACATTACTAAACCTTTAATTATAAGAATTACAAAATTACAAAGTTACAAGCCATAGAAATGCATTCGGCTAGATTTTTCACTCCAAAAACCCATTTAAACTCTTTCCTCCCAAATCCAAACCTAAGGCAGATATTTTATTTTTTATTTTACAAATGGGCATGCTGAATCATATATCTATCCATATAGTGGGATAGATAGATTGACCATCACACCCGAGATCTTCGATAGTGGTGGTATCCACTCATATGGCTATGCTCTATTCGGAGGAATAAAATAAAAATGTCTTTAGCAGATATTTACCTCCCTAAGTAACCAAGAACTTAGGTTCGTCACCTACTTGATGGCAAATTGTCATGTTTGTTCTTTTTATGGTTAAAAATGGTTCCAACAAGTCTACCATAGATATTTTAGTTCATAGCTTTCATGAATCACTCCTTACGCATCCTTAGTTACCTCCATTTTATTCTTACACGTTGTTAGACCTTAATTGGAGCTTAAGGGTTAGAAATAGTATAATTAGAGGTCTTTAGCTCCATATTAAAATCATCCCTCACTTTCGCTTCTAAACGCCTATAAATTCTGTTTGAGAGCCACCATTGAAGTCCTAGGAAGTCCATAAGATCAGTAGAAAGCTTTTGAAGAAGTTCCAAGAGTCCTTGAAGAGTTGTGAAGAAGATATAGTCCATATGCCCCATTAGGAGCCCTAGAATTCTGATTTTCTTGTTTGTAAGTATCCACCTTTTTCAATAAGTTCTTTGATGTTATAAGTCTTTAATAGTTTTAGTTATAATCTAAATAAGCTATTCCAAAAAGTATTGGTTCATATAATGATCAAGAATAGAAGTTATAAGCTAAAGATGTAATAAAACCCTAGTTTTGTAATCTACATAAAATAATAAGTTAAAATCCATTACAATGGCTATAAATCTATAAAATTAATTTTATTATGATTCAAAATTTGTTTATAAACTTTATTTCAAGTTCCTAGATCATTTGGTACCAATTTAAGGTTGTTACGTAATTTTAAACAAGTCTAGGGACTAAAACTATTATTTTTTAAACTTATAAACTATAAGGGTTGAAAATGTAATTATGTAACCTATAAATACTATATGTATCATTTAAAGAAAGTAATAAACATGTCATGTTAGTAGGGAACTTTGTACTAAAGATGATCCATCTCGATATTACGTTCTGACTGAGCGGTTGGGTTTACGATTTAAAGTGCCCTCGCTCCTCAAATGTTTATAGAATAACTTCGGAAGTATGATGACTCGAACAATGATGTGATGTTATATTAAAATATGAACCTTAGACAAATATCACAAAAGAACACTTAAAACTTGGAAATAAAGATAAATACTTGATATATATATATATATATATATATATATATATATATATATATATACATATGTATTGACCCAGGTTTGTGAGACCAATCTGTTTTTTTGTGAATGAAATATATCTGATATAGCTCAGACTTTACGGATGCCAGGTGAGTTCATAGCCTCACTTTTAATTCTTTCTAAATGATTTCAAAACCCGTGAGAGGGATACATGCTAAAACTAGAATACATGTGTTTTTGAACTGTATGATTTTACTGAAATATATTATTGCACAAGTGCCCGAACTTGTTACTTGTTTCTAAAATTTCATAAGTCATTTAACGCTATTTAGTGTGCGCTAATATGGTGAATAGATCTATTGGAAGTAAGAATCCTATTTGTGTTACACGCCCGAGTGGATAATCAAGCATGCTTTATCAGAACTAATGGGTAACCTGTCCCTGCGGGTTACTTGTTATGATAATCTGTCATGATGGTCACTTCGGTGAATTCTTGTTAGTTTTAATGTTATGAGCGAATGGAAACGTAGCTCAAAGTGGTAGATATGTATTCAAAATTGTTATTGTAAACTTATAAATTCACTCAACCTTTGTGTTGACTTTTAAGAATATATTTCAAGTATTTGTAACTGATAGCATGGAGCAGCATAAGGATGACATGAAGAGGCACAATCTTAAAAATATTGACATATATTTTTGGGACCTCATGTTGTAAAACTCTGATTTTTGAATGATAAATAAATAAAGTTGATTAAAATACTCTTTTGAGTTGTTTGATATTATTATGACTTGTATTTCGTGAAGTAATACCTCAGATTGCCTTCCACTGCTATATTTTAAAAATGGGGGTGTTACATTTATACCTCACTTACTTTCTCAATTCACACTTCCCAAATTATCTTCATTTTTATTTCTATATCTTAAATTTCCATTTAAGGTATAGTTGGCAATATTAGAAAGAGCTAATGTGAATCCTAAGAGCTGGTTGTTGGAGTAGGTAATGAAACTTTTTTAAACGTTATTCCAAAAAGCATTTCATTTAAAAGCTTATTTTAACTTCTTTTTTTCACTTGATGCTACAAGAT
The DNA here is from genome assembly GCA_025667525.1 of Glebionis coronaria. NCBI lineage: Eukaryota > Viridiplantae > Streptophyta > Magnoliopsida > Asterales > Asteraceae > Glebionis > Glebionis coronaria. Next base: position 102,096,593 of record CM046875.1, read on the forward strand.
ATATCAACCAAGACGAGAGTTATTCCTAATAATAACTCATATTTTAAATAAAATAAGCTCTTGCTTCGATAAGCTCTCGTAAACTTGCGCGCCAAACGTAGCCTTATTCTGACGAGAAAAAGTAAACCAAAATAAAATATCACTACAATTTCACTTAGTTTTTTGGATAATCTTCACGAATATGGAGAGCACTCTTATGATTTGTGTGGGGGCACTAGAAATTTTTTCTACCAATTAATTATTCTTTATACATAGTTTTTTGTATTCCCATAAATTTGATGAGCGCAACGCCCTCATATGATAGAAATAGATCTGCCCCTGTGTACGTTCAAGCTTGTAAAACCCGCATGCTTTTACCATGAATAGTACCCTTAAGATCGTACGTACTAGATTTAAACTTTCCTTTTATAATACGATTACGTTTACGTGTTAGGATATTACGTATTACGTACGTGTTAGTACACGATAAGTATTTACTACGCACGAGCACGTAATAATTATTTGACAATAATTAATCACGAACATGCGATCATGAAATCATGAACGTAATTAAAACACGAACTATTATTAATTACGTATATATATTTATTACGAGCGTAATTAAATATATTAGATCACGATATTTACGTAACGAGAACACTTAGAACGCGAACACAAATAATCACGAACGTATAACTTAACACACGAGAACACACCAATGTTTTAGACACGGAAAACATTCGGGTTACCCCTTGTGGGCCCCATTAGCACGAAATTAGGAGGGGGGATGGGCTTAGCCCATCAATTTTACACTAAAAAGGAAAAGGGATATTTTTCACTACTCATTTTCATTCACAGAAGATTTTTTAGAAAAACCCTAAAACCCTCCTTCCCTTTCTTCTTTGTGCCGCCACCTTAAGAACACCACAAGAGGTGGTTTGTGATCTTGGATCTTGAAGTTTTAGTGATTGATCGTGTTGGTTCTTCGTCCTTTTGATCCACGAATTCGGTAAATCCTTTTTAAACCTTTTCTTTTGATTTAATCTTTTTATAAATCAAGAACATGTGATGTTTTTACAAAAACCTAATAATTAAACATGGATCTAACATGATTTGGTGTTAAATAAAATCAAAAGGTGTTTTAAGGGGTGTTTGTTTTTGGCCACAGGCTGCACCGAACCCGAAGGGGTCTCGGTTTGGCCAAGCCGACCACCACCAAGACCATACGGTCTTGGTTGGTGCGTGTGGGTCCCACGGCAGCAGTAAAACACGGGGTACCCCGAGTTGGTTCGGGGTACAGTGTCGATTTCATGTCCGGTTCATGCTTTTTAGTCTAGATCCGGTTCATGGTGTATGTTTAGTTTTTTTTATGTTTATGAGCTTATGTTAAAATTAAATTAATAAAATGATATGATTAATTTAATAACATGACTTAGGTTATTTTAATTATTATAATCATGAAATTAATTAACCTAAGTATTCGTATATTTAAGACTTATAATTAATTAATTATTTTAAAACCATGGATATAATTAATTAATTAACATGACTTAGGTTATATTATTAATATATAATAATACATATTTTAACCTAAGTATTTAACTTATTTAATTAAAAACATGTTATACTTTAATTAAATATTTTAACCTATAGTTTAATTTAATTACATGAAATAATTATTAAACTATACATTATATCATATGACTTAGAAAATAATCATGAAAACACTTAGGCTTATATACTTAGCTTATTTAACCAGCTTATTTCTAATTATGGAAACTTTCTATTTTTAGAAACTTAATTAAATAAGGCAGCTAATCTATTTATGGAAACCTTCTATTTTTAGAAACTTTTTTATTTCAGGCAGCTAATCTATTTATGGAAACTTATTTAACTAAGGCAGCTGATCTATTTATGGAAACTTTCTATCTTTAGAAACTTATCTATTTTAAGCAGTAATTCTATTTTTGGAAACTTTCAATTTAGTAACTTTCTATTTTTGGAAACTTTCTATTTTAAGAAACCTGCTATTTTTGGAGAGTTACTTAATATTACACAGTAAGTATAATAATACATGAAATACAAGTAATACTTAATCAGAATAGACAGAATATAAGATAATCATAGATTAAGGCTTAAAACAGTAAAACATGACTTAAACATATAAAATAAGCTAAGACATGACATAAAATCAGTACGTATTCAGTAATCAGATACTTATACACGTGTGTATTCATGTAGCGTTAGTGATTCAGAAGTAGGACTCTCTCTTCCGTTCGTCTTCTTCGTTCACTGTGTAAAACCTGAGAATTTCAGGTTTTGACTTGTGAACATTATGTACGTCACTTCATGATATCTAAATATTTTATACCACTTTTCTTTGCATGAATCATTTGAACCATCCCATGCATTTCATAAGCATGCATCATCTTATCAGGAAAACAATTATATCACAATTTTATTGTGACTATGCACTTTTATTACAAAAGTGTGACTACATTTGTATGTTTATATTTCAATAATCATACAGGACAACAAATGACCTAATGTTGAGAACTTAGAGTCTTTTGAAACATATGATCACTTGCATGCATCCCACTGATTTTTCTCCAAGAACAACGTCATGATCACAGTATATGACTGATTACCTATTTATAAATATATAAGCATTGATGAATTCAAATAATTTGTATATATTATGGATATATATTTTCAGTATAAATGATTTCAGATTACCCTAACTATCACTTTTACATATGATTATTTAATAAATCATACTATGAATATATTTTATACGTAAATGTACTAATATAACTACCTAGGGATCATTCTTTCACCAAAAGGCACTAAACGTAACTTGAACACTTAAAACCCGGGCTTACTCAAATTACTATGACTTAAAATCATTTGACACATATTTGAACCCGACTAATGAGCAAAACAAACCCAAACCCATACATACACGCATATAAATACTTAACTACAAACCTTTTTCACTAAAACCTTACAATCTTTATACACTTAACCTTCTTTATCTTAAAAACTTAATACACAAAATATATTTCCCTCCCTAACATATACCAAAACCGCCGGTTTTGGTTTTCCCTTTTCTAAACCATGGGTAAATTGTACTAAGTTAGCATTTAAGGATGTCCTAAGAGTGTGATTAAGAAGCTAAGACACATCACTCTTTCTCCTTTGTCTTGAGCCGTGTAAACATCCCACACCACACACAAACTTTGTACAACCTTAAACCCATAATTACTCACACATCTTTTCCCTCTCTTGGAATCCTACAATGCCACGGTTACACACTCACAAACCCTACCAAACTTGTACAAATTTGGGACATTTAAGGTTTTGTACTTCTTGTACAAATCAAAGCTAGGAAAATCTTGGTTACCTCTCTCTTGCCGTGTCATAATCCCGAGCCACACCCCTTTCACCTCGCATTTGAAATACATATAACTTGAGACACTCATTCCTCTCCCTCACCACAAACACTCGGATCAAAATCCCCACAAAACACCTAGACTAAACAAACCTCAACTTATCGCATTTACTAACCGAATCTAGCATTGAAGACTTGAAGTAAAGACTCCTAAGACTCGTGTGATTATAAGCCGCCTCATCTTCATCACCTTTCGTCTACACTTTGGCCAAAACAAGTAAGCATGAACTTCTCATTTCCTTTCCTTAACCATTTTCGCGTTTCATGCATTCCCATGCTAAACATATTAAGGTTAGGATACATGCACACGTAAAAGTTCTTAGTCCCACTCTAAACAACTTATAAACTCACGACATAAGTTAAATTGGAAAGCCTTACGTTGTAAACCCTTGAAAACACGTATATATGAACCTATAGGGGCGTTAGCATTTTCCTTTGCCTTAAAACATATATAAGCCGAATTTATATAAGCTCATGGGTAATAAAAGTATAAGCCGAAACTATATAACTTATATAAGCTCATGTGCAATATTAATATAAGCCGAGTTTAGAAGGCCTTAAAATAAGCCCACAAGCCTTCAAAATTACATAAGCTTATGAGTAATAAAAATATAAGCCGAAACTATATAAGCTAGGGGTAATAAAAATATAAGCCGGATATATATATAAGCTCATATAGTAAATTAACATAAGCCCATTAGTGAGAAATTAATATTTACTAAATTACCACAAAGTTTTACCAAGCCCAACACCCCTTTTTACCTTAGCCGAATGTTAATGGGCCGTGTAGCCCATTAAAGGAAATAAGGGGTTACTTTTGTGCCGGTTGTGTATATTGGTGAAAGATTGGACCCAAAAGTGGAAATATTAAAAATAGAAACTTTATTTATTACTTTTACTACTTGGTAAAAATTATTTAACTTTGGTAAAACTTAAACCAAATAAACCGTGACCCTTGTTGGGCCATTTAAGCCCATTAAGCTTAAACACAATAAACCAAGACCTTTAATGGGCCACTTTAGCCCATTTGATTTGAACAAGTAACTTTTTGGGCCATTTGTGACAAGTTCCAAAAGATATGGCAAATTTTGAGAAACAAGAGAAATCTTAAATCATTTTCGTGACTTATATAAAATACAAGGGCCGTTTATGATATTTTTGAAACTAAAGGGTACCTAGAATCAAACCGTGGGTAATAATGAACTACAAGGACCATTTGTGACACTTTTGAAACTTGAATCAAACCCTAATCCCATTTATTTTTATGCCGTGGGATTGGAGGGGGGTATTTTGCCTTTTCCCGAAAGTTTATCAAGCCCTAGGGGCGTTTTCATAAAACGGGATAACCGACAAGGACTAACGATGTGATAACTATAACGGATGAAAATATATAATAAGATTTCTAAACCATATATTATTTACAAGTGTTATCCCAAATTAAGTACTTAAGAATGGTTATCATAAAACGGGTAATATGCAAAACGGATTATTAAATTACAACTATACGATATTAACAAAACCGTTTAACCAGCTCCCTTGTGAAACCCTAAAGACATAACAAGGTATAAAGTTTAATCTTCATTTTAAATTAAATAAAACTTGTGGAGTTATTTAATTTACTATACCTTTTTCCTTAAACACAAATTAATAAACTTGTATATTTATATATATTCTTTCCTTGAAATCAATATATATAAACACATCCTTAATTTATTGTGAATAAATTAAGCCAACGTATCAATCTATAAACTGTGATCATACATCTTTCATATGCACCCATTGTCATGCATAATTATTTCTACATTCACTGAGACATTCAAATTACTTAGGTAATTCCTCCAGTACGTGACTATACTGTGACATCATCCTCACTACCACATTATCACTAAGGTGAGTTCATGGCCCCATCTTTACTGTTTTATAACTGGGGGAGAAAACATACAAACGTTTATTTTTATGCAAGCATGCACAGACAACAACAATTTATTGCCTACTGTTTGCCCCATTCCCGTGGACTGTAATAGTTAATAGTGTAGCGCGAAATGTATGGATAGATCTATTCGGGTGTTGACAACACCCGGCCTGTCGTGATTAGTTGTCACGTAACGCTTAGGCCAAGCAGCAGGTTTATGTCATTGTCGGATTAAGGGAAACAAACTTCAGGATAGACCCAATGGGCGTACTGACAATCATGTCTAGCTTCTATTACAGGGCAGTAGGAACTACTGTAGTATTGGGCTGTGATGTCCTGCTACCTTCGTGATGCTTTGCATATTAATACTATATTTAATTAAACCTGTGAATTCACCAACCTCGTGTTGACCCCCACATTTTTACTTTTATGTTTTCTCAGGGAAGTAAGCAGGTTCATGCATTGGATTCCAGCATTTTAGGAAAGCATCATGTTGACCATTGGGCTGGGATATTTACTTCTGTTTTTCAATAAATGTGGTTTTATTCTGAACAAGATACAATGTGTACGATTAATTCATGTAATATGTTTTTGAATGATTTTATGATCATCGCTCTATATGCTATGTGCTATCGATCCACCCAAGTAACACCCCAACTATTATTCCGCTGCATTTGACCAATCTGGGGGTGTTACAGAGAATGGTATCAGAGCGCATAGTTATAGAGAACCAGATCAAAGACTTAAAAATTTTAAGAAAAAGGAATTTTTAAAACTGGACTATAACTGAACATAAAAATCAGTTTGAAAAGAAAAATTGATTTTTGGGAACCTATAAGTTAGGCATATGGCATTATAGAGCATGCATATTATTATGAGCTAACCTCACATTGATTTATTTACTCATGGCAAATAAATCACATAAGTATCTATTTTATACTTTTTACCTCATGGTTAAAAGCTTTTTAAACCACATCCCATATGCATCATGAAGACGTTTTATGTTGTGTAAGTTGAAAACTTGCTCAAAACTATAAAATATTACTTTCAGATATCATGACGACGCCTACTGTTGTTACTACCTTCGAGGAGCTTATGGTTCCTACCATCACACCTTTGTCACCGACATCAGTGTTAGTTAGACCATCATCTGATACAGAGTCCAGAGATGACCAGCAGGACGGGGTCATCGTACTCACAGATTCACCTACTCCTTCACCACCCACTACACTTCCTACTACACCACTTCTTGTAGTACCTGCATCCCCTCCCAGAGAGGCGGACCAGGTCGTACCTTTCCTACCACCACCTTCTGTACCTCGCACTCACCCCACCAGTGTCTTGCCACCTCATAAGAGGAGGCATGACCCTATCACCGATTCGACTTATGAGGTCGGAGAGGGTTCAGGAGTCGGGCAGGCTAGACTTAGTGCCCTTCAGGCACAGGTCGATGCACTTACAGCCCGACAGGCACAGGACACCACTCTCATTCACTCTCTACTACAGGCGGACCAGCAGGGTCGCGCCGTGCTCCATGAGAGACTAGACTCTCTCTATTGGGCCATGGCCGGAGAGTCATATACCACCAGAGAGACCATACATTGGCTATTGGACGAGGTAGCTTACCTTCGTTGCCGTTTAGCTATGTTGGAGAGTCATTCCTACGAGACTCGAGCCGCCATCTACTCACAGGAGGACACCTTCAGGACCTTCATGGACCTAGCAGATCTCCGTCATCAGGGGATTACTACAGAGACAGAGCAGCTACGCAGTGCTGACACTACACGTCAGCAGCAGCTACTAGAGGCCTTGAGACACACCAGGGAGACCCGGAGTGCCGTGATCCGTATGCAGGACGAGCGTGCACCACCAGTTGGACCATCTGCACCTACAGGCAGCCACACTAGTGTAGGGTAGATTTTTAGTTGTACATCATGACAAGCACTGAGTTGCATCTCAGCTCTCATGATTTATCTCTTTTGTATTTGTATTTCCTTTTCTGATGTATTTGTAGTACCTAACCTTAGTAGGTAGGATATCTTTTGGTTGTATCACAAACATATGTACCACTATTTCAGACATGTTGCTATGACCCTGTCTTAGATCGGTTGTACTTGTACTATATTATTGTTCACAGGAATGATATGTTACTGTTCATTTGTTTGGTTACATTTATATTATTATGAACTCTTAACGGATTATCAAATTTGTTGTGAATTCTATGCATAGACATTTCCCATGCATTTTAATATAACCATCTTTTATCAACTAACGAATCTCAGAATTTTCTTATAGAAAATGCCACCAAGACGCGTACGCCCAAACGCCGCAGAAACACCTGCAACGACCATATCTGATGCACAACTCAGAGTACTGATTGAGCAAGGCATTACTGACGCCTTAGCTGCCAGGGAAAACCGCCCCAGCGGAACCCATGGAGACAGTGAAAACTCTAATAACCGAAACCGCGAAGCTCGAGGATGTACTTACCCTGACTTCCTAAAATGCAAACCCAGCTATTTCAAGGGCAAGGAAGGGGTAGTCGAGCTCATGCAATGGTTTGAGAGGACTGAGACGGTGTTTCGTATTAGTGACTGCACCGAAGAGAACAAAGTAAAGTTCGCCACCTGTACTCTTTTGGAACATGCACTCACATGGTGGAACTCACAAGTTGCAACCCTCGGACACGATGGAGCTTATGGTATGACGTGGACTGCGTTGAAGGAAAAGCTTACCATGAAATACTGTCCCCGTAGCGAAATCAAGAAGCTAGAGATTGAATTGTGGAATCTCAAATGCATCAACTTCAATATCACCAGCTACAACCAGAAATTCCAAGAACTAACCTTGATGTGTACCCGCATGTACCCGAAAGTGGCGGATAAGATAGAAAAGTACGTTAGTGGACTTCCCGATTCTGTCCACGACAGTGTGCTTGCATCTCGACCTACTGCTATCGAGAGTGCCATCGAGTTTGCCACAGAACTAGTGGACAAGCGTGGTCGTGATCATGTGACTAGGCAGGCAGAACACAAGAGGAAAGTCGATGATAACTACCGTCATCATCCTCAGACTCAACAGCCCAAGAGGCAAGGCTTAAGTCAAATCTGTAGTGCTATTTCCTCAGGACCACCGCGATACGCAGGAAACAAACCCAGATGCCCCAAGTGTAATTTTCATCACCACTCCACAAATGGATGTCGAAGTTTCGAGCAGAGCAATGCACCTGTCCCGACCAACAGAAACAATTTCAGTACCAACAACAAGCCCCACAATGGCAACAGGCAGAATTCCCGTGGAAGTGGATACCAAGGAAGCCGCCAGCTCACAGGCAGTGGAAACATGGCTCGCAAAGAAATCCATTGCTTTGGTTGTGGAGAAATTGGACACATCAGACCTGACTGCCCAAAGCGTAAGAATGAAAGCCAAAGCGGAGCACCCGCCAGGGTTTATGTCATAGGAGAGAACAGGGCCAACCCCGACTCCAATGTAGTTACTGGTACGTTCCTTCTAAATAATCGCTATGCAAGTATTTTATTCGATACGGGAGCCGATAGGAGTTTCGTATCCACTGAATTTGGTAGCTTGCTAGACATTTTACCGACCCCATTAGATAACTGTTACAGAGTTGAACTAGCAGACGGAAAAATCATAGAAACAAACACCATCATAAGAGGCTGTACTCTAAACCTCCGAAACCACCCATTTGATATTCAATTGATACCCATACAGCTAAGTAGTTTTGACGTCATCATTGGTATGGACTGGTTAGCCAGGTATCATGCAACCATTGTGTGTGACAAGAAACTAGTCCGCATACCATGGGGAGGCACCGACCTAATTATCCGAGGAGACGGAAATTCGGATAAAGCAGACACTAGGTTGAGTGTAATCTCGTGCACCCAAGCCCAGAAATATCTACTAAAAGGATGCCCTATCTTTTTAGCACATATTTCTAAAACAGATCAGGAAGAGAAACCTAAGGAGAAACAGATCAAGGACGTACCCATCGTCCGTGATTATCCCGAAGTCTTTCCAGACGACTTGCCAGGATTACCTCCGACTCGTCAAGTTGAATTCCAAATAGACTTAGTGCCAGGAGCCGCACCTGTAGCTAAAGCACCCTACCGTTTAGCACCCATCGAAATGAAAGAACTCGCGGAACAACTCAAAGAACTGTCAGATAAAGGCTTCATAAGGCCCAGTTCCTCACCTTGGGGAGCCCCAGTATTATTTGTCAAAAAGAAAGACGGTTCATTCCGAATGTGTATCGATTACAGAGAACTGAATAAGTTAACTGTGAAAAACCGCTACCCGTTACCACGAATCGATGACCTATTTGATCAACTACGAGGATTAAGTATATACTCCAAGATCGACTTACGATCTGGGTATCATCAATTGAAGGTCAGAGAAGAAGACATACCAAAGACAGCTTTCAGGACACGATACGGTCATTATGAGTTCCAAGTCATGCCATTTGGACTGACTAATGCACCAGCCATATTCATGGATCTTATGAACCGAGTATGCAGACCCTACCTGGATAAGTTCGTAATAGTGTTTATTGACGACATCCTCATCTATTCCAAGAATGAGAAAGAACACGGAGAACATCTATCTCAAGTGCTAAAATTGCTTAAGGAAGAAAAGTTGTATGCAAAATTCTCAAAGTGCGATTTTTGGATCCCAAAGGTACACTTTCTTGGTCATGTAATTGACACAAGGGAATCCAAGTTGATCCGGCGAAAGTCGAATCTGTGAAAGATTGGACATCTCCCACATCTCCAAAGGAGATTCGTCAATTCTTAGGACTTGCCGGTTACTACCGACGATTTATCGAAGACTTCTCTAAGATCGCTAAACCAATGACCAAGCTCACTCAGAAAGGCATAAAGTTTGTATGGGGAGAAAAGGAAGAAGCTGCATTTCAGACCATCAAGCAGAAATTATGCAGTGCACCCATTTTATCCTTACCAGAAGGTAATGAAGACTTCGTTGTCTACTGTGACGCCTCACACAAAGGGTTGGGAGCTGTGTTGATGAAGAGACAGAAAGTGATTGCTTACGCTTCAAGGCAACTGAAGAAGCACGAGCAAAATTACTCCACCCATGATCTAGAACTTGGATCCGTAGTTTTTGCCTTAAAAATCTGGAGGCACTATCTGTACGGTACCAAATGCACAGTCCACACCGATCACAAGAGTTTGCAACATATTTTAGACCAGAAGGAATTAAATATGAGGCAACGTCGTTGGATAGAACTACTCAGCGACTACGACTGTTACATCAGATACCACCCAGGCAAAGCAAATGTAGTTGCCGATGCACTAAGCCGAAAGGGAACTGATCCTCCCATGAGAGTTCGAGCCCTAGTCATGACCATTAGTTTGGACCTACCCAAACAGATATTAGAGGCTCAACTTCAAGCACAAAAGCCTGAGAACATCGGAAAGGAAGACATAGGAGGAATGCTTAGGACGGACCTAAGCAAGGAAAAGTTGGAAGCTAGAGCAGATGGGACATTATGCCTACACGGGAGAAGTTGGCTACCCTGTTATGGAGACTTAAGAAACGTAATCATGCACGAATCCCATAAATCCAAGTACTCCATACACCCCGGATCCGAAAAGATGTATCAAGATGTGAAAAGATTATATTGGTGGCCGAACATGAAAGCCGACATTGCCACCTATGTGAAGAAATGTCTGACTTGTGCTAGAGTGAAAATCGAACATCAACGACCATCAGGGTTACTTGTTCAACCCGACATACCAAAATGGAAATGGGACAATATCACCATGGATTTCATCACCAAACTTCCTACATCATCCCACGGGTACGATACAATCTGGGTAATCGTAGACCGCCTCACAAAATCCGCCCATTTCCTACCCATCAAGGAAAATGATTCTCTAAGTAAATTAGCCAAGACATACTTAAAGGAAGTCGTGACAAGGCATGGAATACCAGTCTCAATCATCTGTGATAGAGATGGCAGGTTTACATCAAACTTTTGGAAAGCTTTTCAAAGAGCGTTGGGAACAAACCTGGATATGAGTACCGCATATCATCCACAGACAGACGGGCAGAGTGAACGAACAATCCAAACACTAGAAGACATGCTGAGGGCATGTGTGATCGACTTTGGAAAAGGATGGGTCGAACACATCCCATTAGTAGAGTTCTCCTACAACAACAGTTACCATGCCAGTATTAAGGCAGCACCATTTGAGGCCCTCTATGGCCGCAAATGTCGCTCACCAGTATGCTGGGCAGAAGTGGGAGAATTTCAGCTAACAGGACCCGAACTAATCCAAGAGACCACTGAGAAAATCACTCTCATCAAGCAACGAATTCAAGCTGCCCAGGATAGACAGAAGAGTTATGCTGATAGGAAACGTAAACCTATGGAATTTGCCGTAGGTGACCGTGTTATGCTAAAGGTGTCACCTTGGAAGGGTGTTGTACGGTTTGGGAAGCGAGGAAAGCTAAATCCACGATACGTAGGACCCTTCAAAGTGATTGCCAGGATTGGAGAAGTGGCCTACCGCTTAGAGCTGCCTCAGCAGTTAAGCCGAGTACACCCTACATTCCATGTCTCAAACCTGAAGAAGTGCTACTCAGATGAACCTTTAGCAATGCCATTGGAGGGAGTCCATTTCGATGACAAACTTCAATTTGTAGAAGAACCAGTGGAAGTTGTGGAGAGAGAAGTCAAGAGGTTGAAGAGAAGCCAAATCCCGTTAGTTAAAGTACAATGGAACTCTAGGAAAGGACCTGAGTTTACTTGGGAACACGAAGAATCGTTCAAAGCCAAGTATCCACACCTTTTTACCTAAGCAGTGACGTCACCTTAAGCTTTGAGGACAAAGCTAAAATAACGGGTTTATGCTGTAAAACCTGAGAATTTCAGGTTTTGACTTGTGAACATTATGTACGTCACTTCATGATATCTAAATATTTTATACCACTTTTCTTTGCATGAATCATTTGAACCATCCCATGCATTTCATAAGCATGCATCATCTTATCAGGAAAACAATTATATCACAATTTTATTGTGACTATGCACTTTTATTACAAAAGTGTGACTACATTTGTATGTTTATATTTCAGTAATCATACATGACAACAAATGACCTAATGTTGAGAACTTAGAGTCTTTTGAAACATATGATCACTTGCATGCATCCCACTGATTTTTCTCCAAGAACAACGTCATGATCACAGTATATGACTGATTACCTATTTATAAATATATAAGCATTGATGAATTCAAATAATCTGTATATATTATGGATATATATTTTCAGTATAAATGATTTCAGATTACCCTAACTATCACTTTTACATATGATTATTTAATAAATCATACTATGAATATATTTTATACGTAAATGTACTAATATAACTACCTAGGGATCATTCTTTCACCAAAAGGCACTAAACGTAACTTGAACACTTAAAACCCGGGCTTACTCAAATTACTATGACTTAAAATCATTTGACACATATTTGAACCCGACTAATGAGCAAAACGAACCCAAACCCATACATACACGCATATAAATACTTAACTACAAACCTTTTTCACTAAAACCTTACAATCTTTATAAACTTAACCTTTATCTTAACAACTTAATACACAAAATATATTTCCCTCCCTAACATATACCAAAACCGCCGGTTTTGGTTTTCCCTTTTCTAAACCATGGGTAAATTGTACTAAGTTAGCATTTAAGGATGTCCTAAGAGTGTGATTAAGAAGCTAAGACACATCACTCTTTCTCCTTTGTCTTGAGCCGTGTAAACATCCCACACCACACACAAACTTTGTACAACCTTAAACCCATAATTACTCACACATCTTTTCCCTCTCTTGGAATCCTACAATGCCACGGTTACACACTCACAAACCCTACCAAACTTGTACAAATTTGGGACATTTAAGGTTTTGTACTTCTTGTACAAATCAAAGCTAGGAAAATCTTGGTTACCTCTCTCTTGCCGTGTCATAATCCCGAGCCACACCCCTTTCACCTCACATTTGAAATACATATAACTTGAGACACTCATTCCTCTCCCTCACCATAAACACTCGGATCAAAATCCCCACAAAACACCTAGACTAAACAAACCTCAACTTATCGCATTTACTAACCGAATCTAGCATTGAAGACTTGAAGTAAAGACTCCTAAGACTCGTGTGATTATAAGCCGCCTCATCTTCATCACCTTTCGTCTACACTTTGGCCAAAACAAGTAAGCATGAACTTCTCATTTCCTTTCCTTAACCATTTTCGCGTTTCATGCATTCCCATGCTAAACATATTAAGGTTAGGATACATGCACACGTAAAAGTTCTTAGTCCCACTCTAAACAACTTATAAACTCACGACATAAGTTAAATGGGAAAGCCTTACGTTGTAAACCCTTGAAAACACGTATATATGAACCTATAGGGGCGTTAGCATTTTCCTTTGCCTTAAAACATATATAAGCCGAATTTATATAAGCTCATGGGTAATAAAAGTATAAGCCGAAACTATATAACTTATATAAGCTCATGTGCAATATTAATATAAGCCGAGTTTAGAAGGCCTTAAAATAAGCCCACAAGCCTTCAAAATTACATAAGCTTATGAGTAATAAAAATATAAGCCGAAACTATATAAGCTAGGGGTAATAAAAATATAAGCCGGATATATATATAAGCTCATATAGTAAATTAACATAAGCCCATTAGTGAGAAATTAATATTTACTAAATTACCACAAAGTTTTACCAAGCCCAACACCCCTTTTTACCTTAGCCGAATGTTAATGGGCCGTGTAGCCCATTAAAGGAAATAAGGGGTTACTTTTTGTGCCGGTTGTGTATATTGGTGAAAGATTGGACCCAAAAGTGGAAATATTAAAAATAGAAACTTTATTTATTACTTTTACTACTTGGTAAAAATTATTTAACTTTGGTAAAACTTAAACCAAATAAACCGTGACCCTTGTTGGGCCATTTAAGCCCATTAAGCTTAAACACAATAAACCGAGACCTTTAATGGGCCACTTTAGCCCATTTGATTTAAACAAGTAACTTTTTGGGCCATTTGTGACAAGTTCCAAAAGATATGGCAAATTTTGAGAAACAAGAGAAATCTTAAATCATTTTCGTGACTTATATAAAATACAAGGGCCGTTTATGATATTTTTGAAACTAAAGGGTACCTAGAATCAAACCGTGGGTAATAATGAACTACAAGGACCATTTGTGACACTTTTGAAACTTGAATCAAACCCTAATCCCATTTATTTTTATGCCGTGGGATTGGAGGGGGGTATTTTGCCTTTTCCCGAAAGTTTATCAAGCCCTAGGGGCGTTTTCATAAAACGGGATAACCGACAAGGACTAACGATGTGATAACTATAACGGATGAAAATATATAATAAGATTTCTAAACCATATATTATTTACAAGTGTTATCCCAAATTAAGTACTTAAGAATGGTTATCATAAAACGGGTAATATGCAAAACGGATTATTAAATTACAACTATACGATATTAACAAAACCGTTTAACCAGCTCCCTTGTGAAACCCTAAAGACATAACAAGGTATAAAGTTTAATCTTCATTTTAAATTAAATAAAACTTGTGGAGTTATTTAATTTACTATACCTTTTTCCTTAAACACAAATTAATAAACTTGTATATTTATATATATTCTTTCCTTGAAATCAATATATATAAACACATCCTTAATTTATTGTGAATAAATTAAGCCAACGTATCAATCTATAAACTGTGATCATACATCTTTCATATGCACCCATTGTCATGCATAATTATTTCTACATTCACTGAGACATTCAAATTACTTAGGTAATTCCTCCAGTACGTGACTATACTGTGACATCATCCTCACTACCACATTATCACTAAGGTGAGTTCATGGCCCCATCTTTACTGTTTTATAACTGGGGGAGAAAACATACAAACGTTTATTTTTATGCAAGCATGCACAGACAACAACAATTTATTGCCTACTGTTTGCCCCATTCCCGTGGACTGTAATAGTTAATAGTGTAGCGCGAAATGTATGGATAGATCTATTCGGGTGTTGACAACACCCGGCCTGTCGTGATTAGTTGTCACGTAACGCTTAGGCCAAGCAGCAGGTTTATGTCATTGTCGGATTAAGGGAAACAAACTTCAGGATAGACCCAATGGGCGTACTGACAATCATGTCTAGCTTCTATTACAGGGCAGTAGGAACTACTATAGTATTGGGTTGTGATGTCCTGCTACCTTCGTGATGCTTTGCATATTAATACTATATTTAATTAAACCTATGAATTCACCAACCTCGTGTTGACCCCCACATTTTTACTTTTATGTTTTCTCAGGGAAGTAAGCAGGTTCATGCATTGGATTCCAGCATTTTAGGAAAGCATCATGTTGACCATTGGGCTGGGATATTTACTTTTGTTTTTCAATAAATGTGGTTTTATTCTGAACAAGATACAATGTGTACGATTAATTCATGTAATATGTTTTTGAATGATTTTATGATCATCGCTCTATATGCTATGTGCTATCGATCCACCCAAGTAACACCCCAACTATTATTCCGCTGCATTTGACCAATCTGGGGGTGTTACACACTGGACATAAGGTACGGATTCCCGTCCTTTCAGTATGGACATTCTTTCCTTATTAGGATTCCCCGTATGCAGCCAACTGTTTTCCCGTAGTATAAGTTACGTGTTTGATTGCTTATGTTTAATTAAGATTACCTATAGCCATATACATGCATGACCAGTTTCACCTAGTTATGGAGGTACCATAACCATAACATTGGAGGCACTGTTGTTATGACTTCACTACGGCAGAGTGATTGCTCGTGGCGTCCCTTCAGCTTTTGGCCATTTATTTATATTTATCATGTGGGGCGTATGGGTGCATCCTAGTTACATGTTTTTATTCAGGATTTCATGGTGAATGTGGTGTGTGCCTTGCATCCTTCACAAGGAGCTGATCCCTCCTACCCAAAAACCAGTATATTAAATTAGAGGCAGCCCCTCTAATTTGCATGATGAGGTCACCCCTCCAAGTATTCATGCACGGTGGATTTTCATGACCTATATTGGCTAATGGTAAAATATGACAAACAGTTTTATAAGATAAACATAAGACTTTTCAAACTATAAAACCAGTTTTATGAACATGTTCCAGGTTCTCCAAGACTTATACAATTCCGCTGCTATTAAGTCTCTATTATGTTTTAGTCACTTATACTATGTCTATATCCGTGCACTAGGCGTTTTGCTCAGCCATTACTTTCTTTTCCATGTCCCAAAACGGCAGGTACCCTAGGAAAGACTCGAGCATTTGGAGGACGTGCATAGGATGGAAGCTGCTAGAGACTTCTTTTCCATTTTGCCTTCATATACTTATGCTTGTTTAGTCTTTCATTCATTTCTTTTGCTTTATTATGTTTTGGGCTTATGTTTGGGAACCGATGTTTGATTCCGGTTATCCCTATGGTCATGTAATGTTTTATACATTTATCCTTGTATGCTTTGATGACACGTCATAATTACGCGTGACATTCCATTATCAAAATGGGGTGTTACAATTATGGTATCAGAGCCAAGGCTTCGACCTGTAGGCTCTAAAACTCGACCTGTGACTAGTGGGTAATCACCAGGAGCTTCCTAAGCCAACGCTTGTCATTCTACGTATTGACGTTTTCAGCGCATTGTTGTTTTAACCATGATGTTTTCAGCACCTTGAGGTTTTAACCTTGATGTTTTCATCGATATTGTTTTACTAATATGGATGGACAACCGTCATTCATATTTAGTTATGTGTCATTATTTCATGCATAATGTTCCTCGTGAACTGTGGCTATGTGGACTGAACCCCAGTAGTTCATAACTAGTCACATAAAAAAAATTTTTCTGATAAGTTTTGACAGATGAGTTTCATTTATTTATGTTTCATGTATCATTGCTACAGGGATTATGACTAAGTAATGGTTGGTACAGGACTGGCCCTATTTAGTCGCATGTGCTTTTATCGAAACTTTTAATTTTGGGACCGACCCATAGGCGTTCCCTCGCACATATAAAGGTTTTATAAACTACATTACGCATTCATGCACTGTTTTTCATGCATAAAATTTTTCTCATGATTTAAATTGGCATTATTTTTTTTTTTTCATGTCCCCTGATAAGTTATTATGTTTTTATGTCAAGTATGTTTTCATACTGTCATGGTTAACTTCAGTTTCATGCTGATTATGTTATATACTTCTTCGTGATAGATGGTTTCATGTTTCTTCATGATGATTCCGTCTTAATGTTGATTATGTTTTACTCCTCTTTTGTTATTTACGTTGTCCTGCAAGACATTGTTGGATTCCATTGAATTCTACTTTCATGATAGTCATGGTTGGTTTTCATTGATCATGCTGTCAGGCAAATCATCGTTGAATTTTGTGTAACCACACTTTAGCGTTTCTCTATGCAACCAGAATGAGGTATATATTGGCATTGCCAGGTTATCATGATGGTTTTTCCTAACCGTTTAACCGTTATACTTTCCTTAAATCATGATAAATGATCGACCCCATACCGATCATTTCATGTACATTCCATGTGTACTCCATGTACCTTATCCCATGTGCATACTTCCACTTGCTGATACTTTTCAAATTGCTGATGTCGCTCATATCTTGGAGATGTTACTAAAGATTGATGCTGCTGACGTTCGAAGACGCTACGAGATGCGGATGTTGTTCACAACCTGGAGATCCTACAAGACGAAGACAAAGGCGTCGGAGCAAAGCAATTGGACGAGAAGATGCTTCACCATCAGACGATTCCCATCAATCATTGTCCCTAATTCTTAGTTACGTGTTACACGTCATTCGGCTGTCATTTCAGCCATATGAGTGCAAACCGATACCAGCCGGCCACTCAGCTGAATAGTTACATGAATCACGGTCATGAGAATGACCGTCATGGAACTGACAGCCACGACGATAGTAACCACTACTATGACAGAAACTATCCTAGAAATCGCAACTGAAACTCTTGTCACGGACGTGATCAGAAATACAAGTATTGGTAGTCCAACCGATCCGCCAATTCTGGCATAATAACCTTATATTGTGGTTATATTTGTTTCACATCTCGAGACACATGTCAAGACATCAG
Source organism: Glebionis coronaria (assembly GCA_025667525.1). Classification (NCBI taxonomy): domain Eukaryota; kingdom Viridiplantae; phylum Streptophyta; class Magnoliopsida; order Asterales; family Asteraceae; genus Glebionis; species Glebionis coronaria. The sequence continues at coordinate 102,115,154 of CM046875.1, forward strand.
TCAAGACACATGTCTCACGTATACCTCCTGAAGACACATGTCAAGACACCAGTCAAGACATATGTCATGCTTATAGTTCCAAGGAATGAGTCAAGACACATGACTCACGTCCAACTATGGAACATTTCTATGAAATTCAGGGTACCCTCCAAGGGTATATCTATTTTGTTGTGCCATGTATTAATCAGGCCACAAGAATTTCAACACCATTATCGGCGCATCAGTGAGAACTGTCACGTTGCCGATGTCACTTTCAATTCTTTCACCATATTTCATATATTCATGACCATGAAGGACACCTTTCGTATTCCCACGTATACGAAGGTTTTCCTTCAGCTTAATGATGAGATCCAAGCTGCTAACGCATTTTCCTCGGACAGACACGAGATGAATTTTATCCTAATTACGTACTATGAACAGCACACCATGCTACGATTCATAATTATGTACAGAAATGTTCAGGCTCCTGAATACATTCAGCTTGATTTTCCATCGGGAAAATCGGTACAAATTATCTAGGCTTACAAGCATGTGTGTTATTAGCCATGGTCGCTAAAATTTTCTAGCTGTTAGTAAGACACGACCACTTAGTCTTTTACGCATAGCCAGTTGATCATTCCAAAATCTTCCTATACATTCAAGAAGAACTTACACGGAGAAGGACGGTACCATGAGATTATGTGTCGACTACCGTCGGCTTAAACAAATCACCATTCATGACCGTTATTCTCCTCCACGTAATGACAACATGTCCAATCGACCTTATAATGTTAATCACTTTTCCAAGATCGAACTCATGATTATGCTGCCAACAGTGACGAGTGAAAGAGCAAGACATGTCCATGACTGCTATTAGTACACGACTCGGTCATGCTAGATTTATGATTTTGAATTAGTCTCATCAATGCTCCAATGACATTATAAGAATGAGTTTCCATGAACTCATAGCAAATTCATCATAGTTTTCATTGAGGATAACCTGATTTCCCTCTAAGCCTAGAGAAGAACAAGAAGACTCTATCTACACTATGTTGTAAATTCTTTGACAAGCGAAATTTTACCCTGGAAATTTTTTTCCAATATCAATTCTGTTTGATTCCAGTGACACACTGAATCACATGGGTTTCTACGGTTAATCTTACCATGACTCAGCTTATGCGTAACAGAGAGAACCCTACACTACATTAGGTGTTCTAGGAAATGCTACGCTAGGAGAAGTCTAGATTCAGAGACTCAGAGTTTCGCAAACTCCTATGTATCAAGTTCTACGAAGCAAGATATAGTTACGTTCATATCTAAGTACCTGACATACCAACAGGTTAAGATAGGACACCAACAGACTGGGATGTTTTCATCATCTGAAATTGTGAATTGAAATGGGACAAGATCTCTACGGATTTTGGTTATCAGATTAACGCAAACTCATAAGAAGCATGATGCTATCTGGGTTATTGCAAACAGTTTGATCAAGTCCGCAGAATCCTTACATCAGCAAGGATTTCAGAACCAATAGATTGATCGGACATGTTCCAGCCAAGGCTCATCCGATCACTTGGCTATTCCTCAGTTATCAGGTCAGACAAATATTCATAATTATGCTCCTTATTTACTTCACGTCCTTGTTCTAATTCCACGCCTTGCTTTCGCGCTCGCGTTCATGACACTATTCACGTTCATGATCGTATTTTGGTTTACGATTTTACGTTCATTTCTTTTCTCATTATGGGTAGTTTGCAAGAACTTGAGAGACCAGACCCAAGTTTAGTATAACTCCCTATCCTCAGATAGACGTTTCTCGTCATAATCTATGTCTCACCTTCTAGCGTTTGTCGTTACCGCCATTATATTCTATGATCACGATATGTTTCACATGTCATGTTCATTCCACGTTCCTCATATCATGATCAAGATATGTTACACGTATCAGGGATCACGATATGTTTACTCATACAACACTCGCCATATCTCCACGTAGCACGTTCAAAATTTTTCACGTATCACGTTCAAAAAATTTCACGTACTACGTTTCTATATGTCTCGCGCATCGTTGCTAGTTATCGGTTAAGTTGGATTGTTTTGCACCATAATGTTTCAGTTACTCTTACACGTTAATTCTTATTCCTCGATCGAATTTAGGGGATCTACCTTACGTTGATAACCAAGAACTTCTTCGTATTCCAAGTCAAGGTCAGGAGGACCAAGACTTATCATTCGTGTCAAGATCTTATAAGGACCCGTTCCAAGAGGTAAGCCACTTGGAAACGGACAAGTTCATCCGGACTTCTTATCCGTTTTCTCTTATCAATTAGATATGTCCTTTCAGCCACGTCACGTTCCATGTCCTTTTAAGACATGTCACGTTCCGCGTTCTTTCTGCCAGGTCACCTGCACGTTAATTTATCTTACATACCCTCTCAGTTTGATTCGGGTATGTTTCTCTTTCAGTTACGTTATCTATAATTCGGGGACGAATTATTCTTTTTAGGGGGGAAGAGTTGTAAAACCCGCATGCTTTTACCATGAATAGTATCCTTAAGATCGTACGTACTAGATTTAAACTTTCCTTTTATAGTATGATTACGTTTACGTGTTAGGATATTACGTATTACGTACGTGTTAGTACACGATAAGTATTTACTACGCACGAGCACGTAATAATTATTTGACAATAATTAATCATGAACATGCGATCATGAAATCATGAACGTAATTAAAACACGAACTATTATTAATTACGTATATATATTTATTACGAGCGTAATTAAATATATTAGATCACGATATTTACGTAACGAGAACACTTAAAACGCGAACACAAATAATCACGAACGTATAACTTAACACACGAGAACACACCAATGTTTTAGACACGGAAAACATTCGGGTTACCCCTTGTGGGCCCCATTACCACGAAATTAGGAGGGGGGATGGGCTTAGCCCATTAATTTTACACTAAAAAGGAAAAGGGATATTTTTCACTACTCATTTTCATTCACAGAAGATTTTTTAGAAAAACCCTAAAACCCTCCTTCCGTTTCTTCTTTGTGCCGCCACCTTAAGAACACCACAAGAGGTGGTTTGTGATCTTGGATCTTGAAGTTTTAGTGATTGATCGTGTTGGTTCTTCGTCCTTTTGATCCACGAATTCGGTAAATCCTTTTTAAACCTTTTCTTTTGATTTAATCTTTTTATAAATCAAGAACATGTGATGTTTTTACAAAAACCTAATAATTAAACATGGATATAACATGATTTGGTGTTAAATAAAATCAAAAGGTGTTTTAAGGGGTGTTTGTTTTTTGCCGCAGGCTGCACCGAACCCGAAGGGGTCTCGGTTTTGCCAAGCCGACCACCACCAAGACCATACGGTCTTGGTTGGTGCGTGTGGGTCCCACGGCAGCAGTAAAACACGGGGTACCCCGAGTTGGTTCGGGGTACGGTGTCGATTTCATGTCCGGTTCATGCTTTTTAGTCTAGATCCGGTTCATGGTGTATGTTTAGTTTTTTTTATGTTTATGAGCTTATGTTAAAATTAAATTAATAAAATGATATGATTAATTTAATAACATGACTTAGGTTATTTTAATTATTATAATCATGAAATTAATTCACCTAAGTATTCGTATATCTAAGACTTATAATTAATTAATTATTTTAAAACCATAGATATAATTAATTAATTAACATGACTTAGGTTATGTTATTAATATATAATAATACATATTTTAACCTAATTATTTAACTTATTTAATTAAAAACATGTTATACTTTAATTAAATATTTTAACCTATAGTTTAATTTAATTACATGAAATAATTATTAAACTATACATTATATCATATGACTTAGAAAATAATCATGAAAACACTTAGGCTTGTATACTTAGCTTATTTAACCAGCTTATTTCTAATTATGGAAACTTTCTATTTTTAGAAACAATTAAATAAGGCAGCTAATCTATTTATGGAAACCTTCTATTTTTAGAAACTTATTTATTTCAGGCAGCTAATCTATTTATGGAAACTTATTTAATTAAGGCAGCTGATCTATTTATGGAAACTTTCTATCTTTAGAAACTTATCTATTTTAAGCAGTAATTCTATTTTTGGAAACTTTCTATTTTTGGAAACTTTCTATTTTTAGTAACTTTCTATTTTTGGAAACTTTCTATTTTAAGAAACCTGCTATTTTTGGAAAGTTACTTAATATTACACAGTAAGTATAATAATACATGAAATACAAGTAATACTTAATCAGAATAGACATAATATAAGCTAATCACAGATTAAGGCTTAAAACAGTAAAACATGACTTAAACATATAAAATAAGCTAAGACATGACATAAAATCAGTACGTATTCAGTAATCAGATACTTATACACGTGTGTATTCATGTAGCGTTAGTGATTCAGAAGTAGGACTCTCTCTTCCGTTCGTCTTCTTCGTTCACTGGACATAAGGTACGGATTCCCGTCCTTTCAGTATGGACATTCTTTCCTTATTAGGATTCCCCGTATGCAGCCAACTGTTTTCCCGTAGTATAAGTTACGTGTTTGATTGCTTATGTTTAATTAAGATTACCTATAGCCATATACATGCATGACCAGTTTCACCTAGTTATGGAGGTACCATAACCATAACATTGGAGGCACTGTTGTTATGACTTCACTACGGCAGAGTGATTGCTCGTGGCGTCCCTTCAGCTTTTGGCCATTTATTTATATTTATCATGTGGGGCGTATGGGTGCATCCTAGTTACATGTTTTTATTCAGGATTTCATGGTGAATGTGGTGTGTGCCTTGCATCCTTCACAAGGAGCTGATCCCTCCTACCCAAAAACCAGTATATTAAATTAGAGGCAGCCCCTCTAATTTGCATGATGAGGTCACCCCTCCAAGTATTCATGCACGGTAGATTTTCATGACCTATATTGGCTAATGGTAAAATATGACAAACAGTTTTATAAGATAAACATAAGACTTTTCAAACTATAAAACCAGTTTTATGAACATGTTCCAGGTTCTCCAGGACTTATACAATTCCGCTTCTATTAAGTCCCTATTATGTTTTAGTCACTTATACTATGTCTATATCCGTGCACTGAGCGTTTTGCTCAGCCGTTACTTTCCTTTCCATGTCCCAAAACGGCAGGTACCCTAGGAAAGACTCGAGCATTTGGAGGACGTGCATAGGATGGAAGCTGCTAGAGACTTCTTTTCCTTTTTACCTTCATATACTTATGCTTGTTTAGTCTTTCATTCATTTCTTTTGCTTTATTATGTTTTGGGCTTATGTTTGGGAACCGATGTTTGATTCCGGTTATCCCTATGGTCATGTAATGTTTTATACATTTATCCTTGTATGCTTTGATGACACGCCATAATTACGCGTGACATTCCATTATCAAAATGGGGTGTTACAAAGCTTCTCATTTTGATGAGAGGTTTTATGGTAAGAAAAACTAAATTAAATACCATTAGAGGCAAACAATTTGGATCTCTCTTCTTACTTTTTGATCTACTACTCTTCGTCAATTCGTACGTTTAAAGAACCTGTAGTCTTGTGAGTATCCTCCTTGTGACTGATCTCATGGAGCGAGCTTCTTTATATGTTAGTAATTCAAAGCCATAGGGATCAAGTTTTTTTAGGGTTTTTTTTGTCCGTTTGTCTTTTCGTTTGATTCAATCGTGTTCGTCCATCATTCTTTGAATAACGATTGATGATCTCATTGAGTCTTTGTTCTATTTTCTCTCTACGCTGTTAGGTTGTGATTTGATCTAGGCTTCGGATCTCTGTTTACTCCCTATTTCGATGTGATCACTTATCACCGTGTGTGTTTATAGTTGCATCGGCTTTCAATCCCTAATTGATATTTATTTGAATTGACATGGCGATAAGATTTACATCTTCATGTTTTTAGGGTTTTTTCATTTTTGGGTTTCTTCGGTTTTGTTTGGCTGTCATGGGTAGCTATAGATCCAAGGAAGGCGATGTGGCCAGGATATCCACATCAATTTACATTATGAATTTCCTTTATTATTTTTCAGCAAAAGATCTGTTCAATTCATGCAAGATTTATGGTCACGTTGTGGATTCTTTTATTCTTTTTAAGAAATCAAACGCGGGAAAGAGGTTTGGATTTGTTAGATTCGTCAACGTGTTGAATGAGCAGAGAATGGTTAACAGTTTATGCACTATTTGGGTGGGACGTCTCAAGTTCCATGCAAACATTGCTAGGTTTCACAAAGCACCGGTGAAGGTTAACAAACATCAGTCTATACATGACGTTGGGAGTAACAGGAATCATAGTTATGTTGTTAAAAAGGATGTGAGTTTTAATGCGGCTGGTAAATCATATGTTCATGTGGTTAAAGGTAACAATCTTACAAAAAATTTGGATAGTGATTTTATATCTGCTAATTGTTTTGGATGATGAATGCCTGCTTAATAAATCTCTTGCTTATTCCATATTCGATAGAGTGAAAGAACTTGCATCCTTATCAAATCTTAAGACAACTTTATTGAACAAGGGATTTGATAATTTTAAAATTCAATATATGGGGAATTTTAGGTCTATTGGAATTCGACTCCGCAAACTCAAAGGAATTATTCCACAAAATACAGGCATTTGATCTCGTTTCGCAACTTAAAGATGCTTCCACTTATTTCAATATTAATGGGAGAATTGTATGGGTCGAGGTTAAGGGAGTTCCTTTTAATCTGTGGTCGGGTAAATATGTTTCAAAGAATTGCAACTAAATGGGGGAAATTACTTGATGTGGATGATCCTGAAGGATACAGGTTATCACTCGAAGAGATTATGTCTCTCCACGAAGCATGACCTAAACATTTTTGAGAATTTTAAATTTATATTTAGTGGAAAAGTTTATTAGATTCGTGCTAAAGAGGTTCCGCGTTGGGTTCCAAACTTTTATGAGGAATTAGAGGAGGATGAATCTGAGGTCGAGTCTAAGGATGGTGAACCAAAACCTTGTGATTTAGATAGCTCAGGAGAACAAGAAGACGTGGCTGAGGTCCCTGAAACTATTTTCGAGACGCAGAAGCAAAACAATGATGTAATGGCCGAGCGATCCACGGGCCAGAAGGAGACTCATTCAGAGGACCCATTTGGTATTTACTCTATCCTTAATAAGCAGAAAGTATCCAATGCTGATGATGGTCCCTCTTTTCAAACTCATCCATTCCCCTTGGATACACTCCACCTGTTAATGCGGACAACGTTTCCATTGTCAACGAAGCTGACCAAGTAGAACCTCTAAGTAGGTAAGATCCTACAAAAGATATATCTAAATCTTCTTTTTCTGGTCACTTCAAAAAGTCTACTGCTTCCTGTACGGGTGGATCAATTTTGAATTTAATGGAAGAATAATAGATGTTGGGCAAACTATGGGCTTTAACATGGAGGGGTGCTTGAATAACCTGACACAAACCATTGAATCAGAAGGAGAGACAGAGGTGTATCGATGAATTTTCTTTCCTTGAATTTCAAGGCATTGCCCAAAAGGCTAAAAACGATTAGGTTAAGGAGTTATGTATTAAACGCAAGGTGAATTTTTTGGCGTTACAAGAAACTAAAATGGAGTCTATATATCTTTTTAATGTAAAGTTATGTTGGAGAAATTTTAGGTTTGATTTTGTCCATAGTGACTCGGATGGAAATTCAGGAGGCATTTTGTGTGTTTGGGATCCTTAGTCATTTTGTAAAACCAACTCCACCATTTCTTACTACTTTGTCATAATTCGTGAGGTATGGTTGAAAGCGGGAAATAATCTTCTAACTGTTTATGTGTATGTTCCTCATGACATGAAGGAAAAACATATGTCGTGGGATTATTTGAGGCACATTATTCATTCTTGGAACGGGGAGGTGGTGATTATGGGTAATTTCAATGAAGTTAGATTTAAATCTGATAGGTTTGGATCGGTGTTCAATGTTCAAGGCGCCAACGCATTTAATTCGTTCATTGCTAATGCAAGATTAGAGGAGGTTCCTTTCCGCGGGAGCTCATTTACGTGGTGTCACAAATCTGCCACTAAGATGAGAAAACTTGAAAGTTTTCTTATTTTTGAAAATTTACTAATCACTTGCCCTAATATTATTGTTATTACCTTGGACCGTTATCTTTCAGATCATCAGCCTATTCTTTTACATGAATCATGGTTTGATTATGGGCCAGGTCTATTTCGGTTATGGGTCAGGTCCATTTCGGTTATATCATCACTTGTTTGAAGTGGCTGGTTTTACCAAGTTCGTAGAAGACATGTGGAAAGTAGCTCCTGGCAGCAACATAAATTCAATGTATAATATGATGATGAAATTAAATTTTCTTAAATTGAAGATCAGGGAGTGGAACAAGTGTAACATGAAAGACACTAAGTCAGGTACAAGCTTAAGGAAGTTTTAGAGAAGATCGATGCAAAAATTGATATAGGTGATGGTTCGGTTGAAACGGTTGCAACAAGGGCTGAGGTAATGAACTCGATTCATGAAATTGTTAAACTACATACAATGGAAATGGTTCAAAAGGCTAAGATCAAATGGTGTACTGAAGGGGATGAGAACTCTAGTTTCTTTCATGGCATGTTAAACAAAAGGCGTAGTCAATTAAATATCTATGCTATTATGATTGATGATGTCTGGATTGAAGACCCGCATGAGGTTAAAACGAATTCTATCATCACTTTAGCAATAGATTTACTAAGCCTGTGGATCAACGAGCTCTTATCAATATGGAGTTTTCGAATACTCTAACTCTATACCAGTAGATTGATTTGGAACGTGAGGTGACTAAAGAGGAATTAATACGAGTGGTTTGTGACTGTGGGATTGATAAATCTCCTGGCCCAAACGGCTTTACATTTGATTTTTTCGTCAACTTTGGGCCATCATTGAAAATGACGTTTTTGAAGCTGTCAAGTTTTTCTTTAGTAGCGGTGTTATCCCTAAGGGGTGTAACTCCTCTTTCATTGCCTTGATCCCGAAGATTCCTGATGCAAATTTGGTTAAAGACTTTCGGCCAATTAGTCTTATTGGAAGCATATATAAGATCATTACAAAGAATCTAGCAAACCGTCTTGTTGGCATGTTAGGTGATATAGTTAATGAGGTGCAATCTGCTTTCATCGCGGATAGACAAATATTGGATGGTCCGTTCATTCTCAATGAGATTTTCAGTGGTGTAAGAATAAAAAAGAAACAATCCTTGATTTTTAAAGTTGATTTTGAGAAAGCTTTTGATTCGGTTCATTGGGATTTATTGGATGACGTCTTAAAGAAATTTGGTTTCGGTCATAAATGGTGTAACTGGATTCAAAGTTGTCTTAGATGGTCGAGAGGTTCTATTCTCATTAATTGGAGTCCCACGGAAGAGTTCAATTTTTAGACTGGTTTAAAAAGGGAGATCCGCTATCTCCATTTTTATCCATTCTTGTTATGGAAACTCTTCACCTTTCGGTTCAGAGTGTGGTGGATGCAGGTATGTTTAAAGGTGTTCAATAAAAATCCTCGCTAACTTTTTCTCATATGTTTTATGATGATGTAGTTTTTATGGGCCACTGGTGTGACAACAACATCAATATCTTAACTCTTGTGCTTGATTTTTTTCATCGGGTATCGGGTTTGAAGATCAACATGAGCAAAAGAAAAATTATGGGTATTCTTGTGTCGGACTTAAAAGTTAAGAATCCAGTAGAAAAACTAGGATGTCTCATTCTCAATAGTCATTTTTTATTATCTAGGAACAAAAGTGGGTGGCGTTATATCTCGTTCAAAAGCATAGGAGGATTTCATTGATAAGGTAAGTTCACGTTTATCTAGATGGAAAATGAAAACTTTGTCTATTGGGGGTCGTTTAAGTCTCCTCAAATCTATCCTCAAGTTTATGCCTACTTTCCATATGTCTATCTTTAAGGATCCCTTAAATGTTCTCCGTAAACTCAAATCTATACGGAATCATTTCTTTAATGGTTACGATCAAGCTAGTAGAAAAGCGCCAGGGATTAAGTGGGATTGCGTTTTAGCTCCTAAAGACAAAGGTTGGCTTGGGGTTTCAAGTCTTTATGCTTTAAATTGCGCATTTGGAAATTTTACTCCCAAAACTCCTCTTTATGGACTAGAGTTATGAAGGCTATTCATGGTGATCACGGGAGAGTTGGTACAGACCTTAAGGCGTGCAACAAATCTGCTTAGTTAAATATTGTGAACAAAGTTAACTTCTTAAAACAACAAGGTATTAACTTTTATGATTTCATGCGTTTGAAGCTGGGTGATGGGATCAACGTTTCTTTCTGGGATGACAATTGGATCGGTGGTAATGCTCTAAAATACTTGTATCCTCGTATCTACGCATTAGAGAACGGTAAATAGGTGACTGTTCAAACGAAACTAGCTGCTCAGAATATAGATGCTACATATTGTCGTAAGCCGAGAGGTGGTTTTTAAGACACCCAGTTCACACAGTTATTTGATTTGTTGCAGATTGTCACTCTCACTCCGATGTCGGACAAGTGGGTCTGGACATTGAAAGGATCGAGGAACTTCTCTGTTGCATCCATTCGAACAGAAATTGATAACAAAAGACTCAAGGCTGTTAATACAAAAACCAAGTGGGTCAAGTTTGTCCCTATCAAAATTAACGTGCATGCATGAAAGTTAAAGTTGGATGCTCTACCAACAAGACTTAACATATCCCGAAGAGGTATGTTGATCAACTCGATTTTGTGTCCAATTTGTGATAACAATGTGGAGTATGGTAGCCACTTATTTTTCAAATGTAGCTTGGCTTCTCAACTTGTCTACAAATCTCTCAATGGTTGTACATCCCGTATTGAAGGAAATTCGTATAATGGCTGGTGCTCTTGGATAGTGTCGTTCCGTTTTCCCTTCAAACATAAATTCATTCTTGAAGGTGTTTTTACGTCTTGTGGTGGCATCTCTGGACTTACCGGAACAAGCTACTCTTTGACTCCAAAATTCCATTGAAGGCATTACTTTTTGATGATATTGTTTCTAGGTCGTTCTATTGGTGTAGGTATCATTGTAAAGTTTCCTTTAGTTGGAATGATTGGCTCAAAAACCCATATCTTGTAACTTTATGATTCTAGTTGTGCTAGCTCTTATTTTAATACAGTGTTGTTCCAAAAAAAATAATTTATAAAAGACTTGGTTATCAAATTCACCACCATAATCACACTGAAATAATTTATTTCACATTTTAACAAAATGTTAATTAAATTACTAAATAAAATAAACTTGGGCAAAACATCCAATTTTTTAGATAACGGACAAACCAACACAAAATAACAATAATGATAGAATAACGAGACATAATATTTAAAACTTTAAAGACTTACACAAAACTGAAAGAGTCCATAAGTTCGACTAAGCAATATCAAAGCAAGGCATAACCAAAGTATTTGAACTAGAAAAAGAAAGTTTCATTTGTTAGCCACGCTAACAAGCATGATAAGGCACAAAAAGTATTGTTTTATAACAAGAAATAGAATTACTACAAATAAAACTATGTAACCTTCTCTTTCTGGATGCTCAAGTTATGGATGCCATGTGTGTTGTCGCCTAAAAAAATAGTGTGAGTGAGGGGCGGAGTCAAAAAGTTTGACTAGGGGTCACACTTTGATGTTTTTTCTATAAACTACACTCAAAATGGTTTTGAGGGGGCAAATTATTTAAAAAAATCTAAATATTTTTGAAAATTTAAAATACAATTTTTTCGCTAAAGGATCACATGACCCTTGTGACCCTCTTTGTCTCCGCCCATGAGTGTGACATAGGAGTGTTCATCGGTTTGGAACTCGTATTATTCGGTGAGTTCAGTTAAAAAAAATTTGTTCATAACTAAAACCCGAAAGGAGAATCAAAATTATTTGTAACCGAAAACCGAATATTGTATCTTTTGCTTTTCTTAAACCAAATCATCCGTATTATTCGGCATGTTTGGCCGAAGCTTTTTGAGAGCTGTTAGTTTTTTGTTTAAAAAATAATCTCTTTTAAAATAAGTAGTTCAGTTTGTCACAACAACTTTTTGGAGATGTTAGCTTTTTATTTTAAACAAGTACCTCTTATATGAAAAACTGATTCATACACCTTTTTTAAATTATTAAGAGCTGTTAAAACTGTAAATTACTGATAAACGCTCTAATCATATTATAATTTATTTAAATATGTATTTTGAAATTATTTTACATCTTAATTTTACAATAAACAGCTAATTTGTCAAACACTTTTATTAGAAAACAATAAAGCTTATAACTCATATTAATGGCTTACAGCTTATAGTTAACACCTTAAATTTACTTTTATCTAAGATAGCCTGAATATCCTCTCCTAAATGTGATTTGTAACTACAAGATGGACCTTCAACAACAAAGTCCTTGAGTGTACACTCAAATATTGCACGACGAAATAAAGAGTCAACAACTGTGAAACCAGTGAATGAATCACATAAGCATCAGGTCCCAAAAGCTCATGAAGGATATGTAACACTCCATTTGTCAAGATGGAATACTACAGTAAAATATGGTGTGTCATCAAAGCATGCAAGGTAAATGTCTAAACATTCATTACCATAAATAGAAATACCGGAATCAAACATCGGTAGTCTAAGTAACTCACACATAAGCAATATTAAGTACTGTAAATGAAAGGACTAAACAATATCCAAATGAAGTAAAGTATGAGAAAGTAGGAATAAATGCATAAGGTAAAAGAGGCTGGATAGCTTCCATCCGAATGCACATACTCTGGAGATCCTACTTGCGACCTTGGGTACCTGCCGTTTGGGGACATGGAAATGGAAAACGGCTGAGCATAACACTTAGTGCACGGATATACAGCATAACGTAAAGACATAAAGGAATGAAAACATATAAAGCATGTAAAGCATAAATTGCAGCGGAAATGAATAAGTCCTGGGAAACCTAGATGTATGTCTTGTCTACTGGTTTTAGTTCTGAAAACATAGCTTATGTTACTTATGAAAAGCTTTATTAGTTAAATATACCAAAAGACAATATAGGTCATGAGTTCAACAACGTGCATGAATACTTGGAGGGGTGACCTCGTCATGCAAATTAAAGGGGATGCCTCTAATTAATTGGTAATGGGTGGGAGAGATCAGTTCCTTGTGAAAGATGCAAGGCACACACCACATTCACCATGAAATCCTGACTGAAACTGAACCTAGGATGCACCCATACGCCCCACATGATGATAATAATATAATAATGGCCAAATAACTGAAAGGGACGCCACGAGATATCAGTCCGCTGTGGTGAAGTCACAACACTAGTGCCTCTAGTGTTATTGTTATGGTACCTCCATAAGTAGGTGAAACTGGTCATGCATGTATATGGCTAAGGTAACTAATAAAACATAAGCATTTAATCTGTACTACTGGGGAAAATAGTTGGCTGCATACGGGAAATCCTAATAAAGGAATAGGTTGTCCTTACTAAAGGACGGGAAAATCCGTACCTTGTGTCCAGTAGATACTAACAAAAGCGCTGAAGAACCTACTCCGCCTTGACGGATAATACTACATAAGAATGGGAACGTGTATGAGTTGTCTGAAGTACATGTGTTTTACTGGTTCATGTGTTATTAGCTTGTTATACTTATTCTATCATGTTTTAGTGTTTTACTGTGTTATCTGTAGTTATAATGATGTTCTGTAGTGTATTATGCATGTAATAGTGTATTATAATACTTGTATTGTAATACTAAGTAACTTTCTAAAAATAGAAGGTTTCCATAAATAGTAAGTTTCTAAAATTAGTAAGTTTCCATAATTAGAAATAAGCTGGATTATTAGTAATAATTAATAAGTAATGTTTAATTAGTATAATACAAGTCATAGTTTAAAGGTAATAGCTTATTAATTAAATACCTTGGTTAATTAATTAAACTATACGTTATAAGAATTTAATTAAAAATACATGTTTTAATTAAATTAAGCTAAGTAAAATACTTTAGGTTATACATGAAATATTAATTTTAATATTGAACCTAAGTCATGAATTTAATTAAATTAAATAGCCTAAGAAATAATTTAATTAAATATATTTTTATTTTTTAATATTTTCCCGAGTCCCGACCCCGTGTTTTGAAAATTAACCCGAGCCCGAACCCGGGGTCACATATAAGGCGAAACAAACAGCCCTACCAGTGGCTAGACCGGCTAGCCGGTTGCCACTGGTGGCTATCGGTTCCCACTACCGAGCCACGGTTGTCCCTGTCGGCTCGGTTCCCGCCGGTTGGCCACCGGTTCAACCCGGTTCCCACTGCTTGTTTTGTTCGGTTCCCACTGTTAACCAAAAAGCCCCACCGAGACCCTATTGGTCTCGGTTAGCACACGATCCAAAACAAAACCACATCCCGACCTCGATTCGGGGTTCCCTTGCGTGCGTCCGAGCCAAACCGACCAAGCCGAGCCCTTTGAGGGTCTCGGTGGTGGTGATGAAGACAAGTCGAGAGCCCCATGGCTCTCGGTGGTGTCTCGGCCGAACCAAAACACGAACCAAACACCCCCTTTTCCATGTTTTAATTAATCCCATGTTTATTATTACTTGTTTTTATGATTAATTAAAATAAAACATGAATTCATAAGGAATTTAAAAAGAAAAGGAAGTGTTTTTATTTACTGAACACGTAGAAGAAAAGATTAATATCACGACCGCGCACACACAAAGAATCAATAATCAAAATCGTCCGGTTTGTCCTTGTTGGTTTGGTGTGGCCGGCGGCAAGAGAGGGCAAGGGAGGCAAGGAAGAACTTTTACGTAAACCTCAAGTTATGATTAAGTTTTCTTGTGTTTTGTTTAACATGGGTTTTAAGTTGGATCATGGGCCAAGCCCATATTCTCCTTCTTTCTTGTCTTAGCTGCGGCACATGGGGCCCACATGGGGAAACCCGAAGCTTTTCCCGAGTTAAATTATTTACGTGTTCATACGTGTTTTATTTATCGTGCATTTTATATGTCGTGATCGTAATACATTTATAATATATACGTAAGTACCTGTTAATTAATATCGTTATACGTGAATTATATTATAAATGGAAAGTTTTAAATTTATCGTATTTTTGTATGTTCACTATTCGTGTGTGCTGTTCATGGTATTTTAATGCGGATTTTACAACTCTTCCCCTCGAAAAGAACAATTCGTCCTCGAATTGGAGAAAACATAAACTAAAAGGAAACATACCCGAATTAGAACTGGAAATGAGGGTAAGAAATCTGTATAGACTCCTCCGTCTCCCAAGTGGCTTCCCGCTCAGGATGATCCCTCTAGAGGATTTTGACGAAAGGGACCGTCTGCCTCCACATGACACGATCTTATCGTTCAATAACTCTCTCGGGTTCTTCGACATATGAAAGATCCTCTCGAATCTGATCAAGCGGATACTGGACTACATGGTTTTGATAATAGTTGTATCCTCTGAGTAAAGACACATGGAACACGTTGTGAACGTGTGATAGCTGAGGCGGTAACGCTAAACGATATGACACTTCACCAACACGTTCTATGATGTCGAATGGTCCGATGAAGCGAGGACTGAGCTTCCCTCTGATTCCAAAACGTTTAACTCCCCGTGCAAGTGATACCTTGAGGAAAACGTGATCACCTACATTGAAATATACATCTCTATGACGTTTATCAGCATAGCTCTTCTGACGAGCACGATCTTCCAGAAGTTTTGCCTTGGCGACAGCGACCTTCTCATTAGTCACCTCAATCATCTCTGGACCCTCAAGCAGTAGTTCGCCCACCTGATCCCAGCAGATTGGGGCGCGGCAATTCCTACCATACAACATCTCAAAAGGAGCACACTTGATGCTAGCGTGCCAGCTGTTGTTGTATGCAAATTCCACTAGAAATATATAATCATCCCAGCTCCCTGACCACTCTATAGCACACGCCCGCAACATGTCCAACAATGTTTGAATGGTACGTTCCGACTGTCCGTCGGTCTGAGGATGAAAGGCAATGCTGAGCTTAAGTCTGGTGCCCCAAGCTTTCTGCAGACTCTGTCAGAAACGCGATGTGAAACACGGATCTCTGTCAGAGATGATTTCTGATGGAGTACCATGAAGCCTCATGATCTCCTTCTAAAAAGTGTCTGCTAATTTGCTAACCGGATGCTCCTTGCGGATCGGTAGAAAATGAGCAGATTTAGTCAACCTATCAACAATAACCCAGATGGCGTTGTTCTTCCTCTAAGTCACACGAAGACCAGTAACAAAATCCGTGGAGATTTTGTCCCACTTCCATGCTGGAATGTCTAATGGTTGTAGTAAACCACTAGCTCTCTGGTGTTCGATCTTGACCTGCTGACAGATCATACATTTAGAAACGAAGGTGGCAACATCCTGCTTCATACCACTCCACCAAAAGTGTTGCTTGATGTCGTGGTACATCTTGGTAAAACCAGGATGTATAGTAAATGGAGAGCTGTGAGCTTCAGTCAGCACAACTTCCCTGAGTGTAGAGTCATCAAGAACCACTAGTCTAGTGCCCTGCCATAAAATACCGTCGTTATCAACACGAAACTCCGTTTGCTGATCCAGGTTCTGAATGATAGCCAAAATTTCACCATTGTCCTTCTGAGCTTCCTTGATCCTAGAATGTAAGTCTGGTTCCACTCTAAGATTCGCCCAGTAACCGTGTTTGTCCTCGTACACAAAACTTAATATCCGTCATCTCTAGGTCACGGATGATCTCCTTCGCAATCCAGATGCCAGCAATCATACTCAACCTTCTGCTTAGAGCATCTGCCACCACATTCGCCTTACTAGGATGGTACTGAATGTTGGTGTCGTAGTCCTTCAATAGCTCTAACCATCTCCTCTGTCTCATGTTCAGTTCCTTCTGGGTGAAGATGTACTTGAGACTCTTTTGATCGGTGAATATGTCACTTGATTCACCATATAAATAATGCCTCCAGATTTTCAATGCGAAAACAACTGTTGCAAGCTCCAAGTCATGTGTAGGATAGTTTTCTTCGTAAGGTTTAAGATGTCGTGATGCGTATGCAATAACCTTCCCATGTTGCATGAGAACACAGCCTAGACCCTTTCCTGAAGTGTCACTATAGATCTGAAATCCACCTGTACCAGATGGGAGAGTAAGAATAGGTGCAGTTACTAACTTCTATTTAAGGTCTTCAAAGCTCTTCTCTTGATCTTCCGTCCAGACGAATTTCTCACCCTTCCTCATCAGCTTAGTCAAAGTTAAGGTCAGTCGTGAAAAGTTCTCAACAAACCTGCGGTAATAGCCAGCTAAACACAGAAAACTTCCGACCTCAGTTGCAGATATACGTCTCGGCCATTTGGTGATAGCTTCAACCTTTACAGGATCCATGGTGATCCCATCTGCAGATACAATATGGCCTAGAAATGCCACCTTGCTTAACCAGAACACACATTTGGAGTACTTGGCATACAACTGCTTTTGACAAAGAATCTACAAGACTGTACGAAGGTGTTCCTCATGTTCCTCCTTGGATTTAGAGAAAATCAGGATGTCATCAATGAACACGATAATGAACTTTTTCAGAAACTCATAGAAGACACGGTTCATCAAATCCATGAAGACAGCTGGAGCATTAGTGAGTCCGAATGGCATGACTACGAACTCGTAGTGCCCATAACGTGTACGGAAAGCAGTCTTAGAGATATCATGCTCTTTAACCCATAACTGATGGTAGCCGGACCTCAGATCGATCTTGGAGAAATATTTGGCGCCCTGAAGTTGATAAAAAAGGTCATCAATTCGCGGCAAAGGATAACGATTCCTGATCGTGATCTTGTTCAGCTCACGATAGTCTATACACAAACGCATGTTGCCGTCTTTCTTCTTCACGAATAGTACCGGTGCACCCCATGGCGATGCACTAGGACGGATGAAACCTCGTTCCAGAAGTTCATGCAGCTGATCTTTTAGTTCTTTAAGCTCTATAGGATCCATGCGATAAGGAGCTTTTGAAATTGGCTATGCACCTAGAATGAGCTCAATTAAACTCGACTTCACGAACAAGTGGTATGCCCGGAAGTTCATCAGGAAGAACGTCAGAAAAATTATGACACTATAGGCTGATCTTGGATCGATGGAGACTCGGAAGTAATGTCATGAATATTGGCTATAAAGCCCTGACAGCCGTGTGTTAGCAATGCACGCGCCTCCATGGATGAAATAATTTGTACTGACCTCCCTGGCAGAAAACCATGGTGTATGTACTCTAGGGATTTAACATCACCGAAGATAACCCGATAAGTGTGGCAGTCAATCGTAGCCTGGTGTTTGGATAACCAGTCCATGCCCAAAAATCAAGTCAAAATCGCACATGTCCAAACGAAGTGCGTCAACTCTGCTGATCTTATCATCAAATTCTAAGGGAAGATCTCTGTACATCTGGGTGATTCGTACAGAGTCCCTAAGTGGCGTGGAAATGCCTAAGGCATTTTCTAATGGAATAAGGGAAATCCTAACATGTACAGCAAAAGTAGTGGATATGACTGAATGAGTCGCTCCAGTATCAAATAGAACACATGCTGCCAAACCATTCATAAAGAGATTTCTGGTGATGGTACCTAAAGTCTTGTTCGCCTGATCTCTAGTAGTAGTAAACACGCGACCAGAAGTAGGAGGTGGCTTGGTGTCGGCATGTCTAGATGTGCCTTCTATCTCACCTTGGCGACAATTCTTCTGCTGATGGCCTTGTTGGCTAGACTTGAAACAACCACCAGTACCTCAACGACAAACACCTGAATGTCTGCGCGAACAAGTTGGACAGATAGGATGCATGAATCCTCCAGCAGGTTTCCTAGTTACTTGAGAGCCTATTTTAGGATTACATGCATGAGACATGATCGTGGAACATAAACATGATTGTAAAGAAGGTTTAAAAATTACCAAATGAGGTAGAACGGTTAGGCTGTGAACCTCTACGGTCCTGATCCCTGCCGTTACCATTGTTATTCCTGGATTAGAAACGTTGGAGTGTCAGAACACCATAACATAAGCTAGTTTAACATGAAAGAAGGTAAATGTAGGGACTTGCTGTTATTCGAGTTATTAGCGTTGTTACGGTAATTTTCATTAACCGCCACGCCTCTCTAAACCAGAACGGTCGTTGGTCTGACCGTTTCCCTTAGATGCTTGCTGCTGAACGGCCATAGGCTTACGATCGTCAGTCTTCTGTCTGAAATATATGATTGAACAGAGGATGATATCAAAATGAAAATACTGATGGAAAGGAGTGGTTTAAAATTGGTGAGTGAAGATACCTCTTCACGGCTCTGTCATCACCAAACTCCTCTCGCTCCTGAAGCATCTCAAGCTTACGGGCTGCATCGACCACCTGTGCTACTGTAGTGAACGTAGCACAAACCAAATTGTTGGCAACCGAAGTGTGAAGAGCCCAGAGAAACTTCTCAGCTTCTTCCTTAGGAGTACCAGCTGTTACTCCCAAGACAAGCCAAACGGATAAACCTCTGCATGAATTCGTTGCATTCTCCCCACCAACCTGTCGGATATTATGATAATCCCGCTTGAGCTTCTCCTGTTCAGCATGTGGAAAGTACTGATTAAGGAAGAGCTCCTTAAACTGGTCCCATGTCAAAAGTGCAACCCAATTATCACCACCATTGGACTGCTTGACAGACTTCCACCGCTACAGCACATCACCTTCGAACTTATAGCAAGACAGTCTTGCCTTGAAAACGCCGTCACAACCCATCGCATCGAATATCTTCTCGATGTGAGAAATCCAAGCCTCTGCCTCATTGGGGTTGTCAGTCTGTTCAAACGAACGGGGTCGCTGTTTGTTGAATCGCTCCAACCAGGTCATAAGAGTAACAAGTGGTGGTGGTGGTAGTGGAGGATTGTTGTTGTAGTGGTTTTAAGGATGAGGGCCGTATTGAACGCCCTGAGCTTGAATTTAAGCATGAACTTCGTCCCTGATTTCATTGCTAAGTTGGGGAAGGATGGCTTGCAAAGCTGCATTGACAGCTGCAGCCAACTCCTGAGCATTGCGTGTGTTCGTCATCTGACGGTTTATAAACAATATGCAACATAAATGATAAGTCTAAAATGAGATGAACATAAAATGCAAGAACAATGTATAAATCAATGAAGCAGTTTATAATGCATGAAACAATGTAGAATGCATGATGCAGTTTATAAAAACTTTTATATACGCGAGGGTAAACGCCTTTGGTCAGTTCACCCAAAATAGAAGACATAGTGAGGGGACGCCTATGGGTCAGTCCCAAAGTTAAAAGTTTCGATAAAAGCACATGCGACTAAATAGGGTCAGTCCTGTACCAACTAGTACTTAGTCATAAATCTACGACAATGATATGAATGCATGAAATAAAATGAAAATGATTGAATGCATAAAAACCAACTGTCAGTTTTAGGAAGATGTTGGTGACTACCCATAAGTCACAGGCCATGTTTTACAGAGCTACAGGTCAAAACCTTGGCTTTGATACCATAATTGTAACACCCCATTTGTCAAGATGTAATGCTACAGTAAAATATGGCGTGTCATCAAAGCATGCAAGTTAAATGTCTAAACATTCATGACCATAATAAGAAATACCAGAATCAAACATCGGTAGTCTAAGTAACTCACACACAAGCAATATTAATTACTATAAATGAAAGGACTAAACAATGTCCAAACGAAGTAAAGTATGAGAAAGTAGGAATAAATGCATAAGGTAAAAGAGGCTGGATAGCTTCCATCCGAATGCACATACTCTAGAGATCCTACTTGCGACCTTGGGTACCTGCCGTTTTGGGGACATAGAAATGGAAAACGGCTGATCATATCGCTCAGTGCACGGATATATAGCATAACGTAAAGAGATAAAGGAATGAAAGCATATAAAGCATGTAAAGCATGAATTGCAGTGGAAATGAATAAGTCCTGGGAAACCTAGATGTATGTCCTGTTTACAGGTTTTAGTTCTGAAAACATAGCTTATGTTACTTATGAAAATCTGTATTAGTTAAATATACCAAAAGCCAATATAGGTCATGAGGTCAAGAACGTACATGAATACTTGGAGGGGTGACCTCGTCATGCAAATTAGAGGGGATGCCTCTAATTAATTGGTAATGGGCAGGAGGGATCAGCTCCTTATGAAGAATGCAAGACACACACCACATTCACCATGAAATCCTGACTGAAACTGAACCTAGGATGCACCCATACGCCCCACATGATAATAATAATATAATAATGGCCAAATAACTGAAAGGGATGCCATGAGCTATCACTCCACCGTGGTGAAGTCACAACACTAGTGCCTCTAGTGTTATGGTTATGATACCTTCATAACTAGGTGAAACTGGTCATGCATTTATATGGCTAAGGTAACTAATAAAACATAAGCATTTAATATGTACTACTGGGAAAAAACAGTTTGCTTCATACGGGAAATCCTAATAAAGGAAGAGGTTGTCCTTACTGAAGGACGGGAAAATCCGTACCTTGTGTCCAGTCGAAGCTAACCAAAGTGCTGAAGAACCTACTCCACCTTGACAGATAATACTACATAAGAATGGGAACATGTATGAGTTGTTTGAAGTACACGTGTTTCATTGGTTCGTGTGTTATTAGCTTGTTATACTTATTCTGTCATGTTTTAGTGTTTTACTGTGTTATCTGTAGTTATACTGATGTTCTGTAGTGTATTATGCATGTAACAGTGTATTATAATACTTGTATTGTAATACTAAGTAACTTTCTAAAAATAGCAGGTTTCCATAAATAGTAAGTTTCTAAAAATAGAAAGTTTCCAAAAATAGTAAGTTTTCATAATTAGAAATAAGTTGGATTATTAATAATAAATAAATTTTAATTAGTATAATACAAGTCATAGTTTAAAGGTAATAGCTTATTAATTAAATAACTTGTTTAATTAATTAAACTGTACGTTATAAGAATTTAATTAAAAATACATGTTTTAATTAAATTAAGCTAAGTAAAATACTTTAGGTTATACATGAAATATTAATTTTAATATTTAACCTAAGTCATGAATTTAATTAAATTAGATGGCCTAAGAAATAATTTAATTAAATATATGTCTGTTTTCTTAATATTTTCCCGAGTCCCGAACCCGTGTTTTAAAAATTAACCCGAGCCCGAACCCAGGGTCACATATAAGCCGAAACAAACAGCCGTACCAATGGCTAGACTGGCTAGCCGGTTGCCACTGGTGGCTTTCGGTTCCCACTGCCGACCCACAACTGCCCCTGCCGGCTCGGTTCCCACTGGTTGGCCACCGGTTTACACCGGTTCAACCCGGTTCCCACTGCTTGTTTTGTTCGGTTCCCATTGTTAACCAAAAAGACCCACCAAGACCCTATTGGTCTCGGTTGGCACTCGATCCAAAACAAAACCACACCCCGACCTCGAGTCGGGGTCCCCTTGCGTGCGTCCGAGCCAAACCGACCAAGTCGAGCCCTTTGAGGGTCTCGGTGGTGGTGATGAAGACAAGCTGAGAGCCCCATGGCTCTCGGTGGTGTCTCGGTCGAACCAAAACATGAACCAAACACCCCCTTTTCCATGTTTTAATTAACCTCATGTTTATTATTACTTGTTTTTATGATTAATTAAAATAAAACATGAATTCATAAGGAATCTAAAAAGAAAATGAAGTATTTTTTATTTACCGAACACGTGGAAGAAAAAATTAAGATCACGATCGCGCACACACAAAGAATCAATAATCAAAATCGTCCGGTTTGTCCTTGTTGGTTTGATGTGGCCGGCGGCAAGAGAGGGCAAGGGAGGCAAGGAAGAACTTTTCTGTAAACCTCAAATTATGATTAAGTTTTCCCGTGCTTTGTTTAACATAGGTTTTCAGTTGGGTCATGGGCCAAGCCCATCTTCTCCTTCTTTCTTGTCTTAGCCACGGCACATGGGGCCCACATGGGGAAACCCGAAGCTTTTCCCGAGTTAAATTATTTACGTGTTCATACGTGTTTTATTTATCGTGTATTTTATATGTCGTGATCGTAATACATTTATAATATATACGTAAGTACGTGTTAATTAATATCGTGATACGTGAATTATATTATAAATGGAAAGTTTTAAATTTATTGTATTTTTGTATGTTCACTGTTCATGTGTATTGTTCATGATATTTTAATGCGGGTTTTACAGGATCTCAACACGTGAAAGATGAAAAAGAATAGAATTCAAACAATATACATTCTTGGTTGTATTTGATTAAACATCGCATCTTTGTATGCTACCCTGAGCACAAAACATAAGAAATAAGGATTTACTCCTTTGAATTTTTAACATGGAGTCAGCCTCCATGAATGGTTTCATACGGTGGGATTAGAATGCGAACGAACACGGCTAGCTCAGTTGGGCATAAAAAATAATATTAAAGAGATATTTTTAGAGAGATCTTAAGTTTAAGTCTCACTAAATACTTTTAAATACCTGAAATAAATAAAAGCAGGAGTGAGGTTTTATCTCTTAAAAAAGAAGGTTTGATGCATGCATACTGTTTAATTAAATGTCACTATATACTCGAATCACTAACTATTAACTCACGATTAAAAAAACGTGATAAAAGATTTTAAATTTTAGTGTGGTAGGACCGTAGAAATGTGGAATGAAAAGTATTGACTATTGAAACTAGAGATACTTTTAATTAATGTATAATTTTTTTTAAATGTTTATTATGTCTTTTTAAAGTTCTTTTCTTTCAACTTAAAATTTTAAATAATTGTGTTCATATTATATAATACTACTTGATATAAGATATATATGAATTATATTAAGATTTTGCGCGCATTTTTATTATATAATTTTTATTAATTATTATATAACACAAACAAATTTATTTACGTTCAAATTTGAAAAAAAAAATATTTTAAAAAGTTATAACGGACGTTTAACGTGAGACAAATGCATTAGTAGTTATTAGCCGGATACCCGCGCAATGCGGCGGCGGGTACCGGTCACTAATTTCATGAGGAGCAACTATTTTAGGCCCATTATTTTAATGACTTTATTATAATAGCAGGGCATTCGCAAAATATGGTTGCGGGCACCTGTAATCATAAGCGGGTGGTATTTTCAATTACATTTTATTTTGTGAAAATGTCTTTACGCGTGACGAAAATTATGCAATAATTTTATCGCAAGCCATTTCATAATTTTGGATTTCAATAATATAAACTTTAATTATTTTTAAAAATGCTTTTATTAAATTAATAGTAAAAATAATTACAATGGTAACATATATTGTATGGATACAAGACTAATAAATACATGTACACCATATTAAGCGTATCAATGCATATAAAGAATTGAAATTTAGTTCGTTAATAATTTGTATGTTAAAATGGGTATTACTACTACAATAGTACAACCTAATTTATTTACATATTCTCTTATAAGTCTAAAAGGGAAAAGCTCAAATGCAATGAATTTAGCCTTAAATGATTACATATATCCAGTACTCTAAAAGTTAGTGTCATATACTCCAAATCATCCTAACCGTACACAGCCGGCAGCCACAAACACACATAACCAAACTAACAGTTTGTGTACACAAACCAAACGCAACAAACACAAACTTTTTTCCTCTTTTTCTTAATCGAAACGCGTGTAACAATTACATATATCCCACACAAATATTAGGCAGCCACAATAAAAGAATATATCTCCTATTCTCTTTTTCGTAATCAAAAAACAGCAAACACAAACTCTTTGTATACACAAATCCAAGTCGTGTTTTCTTTTAGATCCCAGTCGAAAAACAAACAATAAACCTTATCTTCTTCTATATTAAAACCCGAAAAACGATAGCCCTTTATTGCGTTGTAACCTTGTTATGTGAAGGACAAAGACCACAATATTTTGGTTTCTAGATCTTGAAAGAAAACCCTTGTTGCTTTTCTTGTTTTATTTTTCGTTTTTGTGGGGCGTAGATGTGTGGTGGTGGTGGCGGCGTAGAGGTGTGGTGGTGGTGGCGGCGATGACGTGGGTTGAGGAGATATGAGTGAATATATATGATATTTGTTCTGGTGGTTACAACTTTCTACCTAAATTTCTTTAATGTTGAATTGGTTGTTACTTTGACTATGCAGTTGCGGGTTTTTTTTTACCTATAACTCATTAGTTTCATACTTAAATTTTTTAATGTTATATTGCTGTTACTTTGACTATACAGTTACAATTTTTTTACATTATGACTCATTAGTATTGTTATTTACTTTTATATAAATATGAAGTTTATAACAGTCTGAGAAAACGTATGCATTAAAATCTGACCAGAATTCGAAAATTGTCTTGTATACAATACAAATTTTAAGAATTCTTAATAAAGAAATGTTTGAGGCTCAATATTTTAAGACTTCTAAATATAGAAAAAGTGTTAAATCTTTTACAAAGTAGTAAGATTAATTGTAAAATGATTTTTGGCTTGGTTCGGTTCATAAGTTCGTGACCCATAATTGATTTCAGTGTTCGACTTGGTTCGATCTGATTCTTGATTCTTTTTTGCTTGTGGCACATCATAACCCGTATGAAAAGAAAGGGGCCCAAATCCTGGTGGGCTGATAATCTATGACATGGGCCCATTAACACGTAACTGAAGTCTGAAGTGGTGCAATATGTCTATTCCAACTTTGTCCACCATTACCATTAAACCTACAGTAGGCCAACATCTCTTGTTGGACTTATATGAGAACAAGCATTTAGGCTCGAGTTAGATCAGATGGAACCTGTGAATTGAACCTAACCATTTTTTTTTTTTTTTTTTTTTATGTAAAATTCTTTTGTTGACGTTTACAATATAATGGTGGGCAAACGGGCAACAAGTTGCGCCGCGATCCCTTTTTGGATGGCACTAGCGGGATGTGTAGAATTCGAAGACCACAGTGACGAGTTAGTATCGTGTTTTGCATGACAAGAGAAATCATGCACAAACTTGCAAGCCTTACAAAAATCGACAAAAACTTTTAGTAAGCTACAACAAACCCGAGGCTCATTCGAGCGTTGAGAGGAGCAGCTAATACGACCACCATTCTATTGGTGTTCCGTCTCTTACTAGTGATGAGTATACCAAAGAAACAATCCGTGTTGAATATGAATGGAAGCCTCTAAAGTGTGATACATGCAAGACTTTTAGTCATAATATCGATTTGTGCCCAAAATAGGTTGTGACTATTCCTAGTTCTTCTAAGGTTCATACTAGTGCGCCTGTTGAGACATCTAATGATAGCTTTCAATCAGTGGGTAAGAAGAAAAATAGAAATAGAAAGTCCAAGTCTAAGTTTATTGGTCCGTCGGTTCAACCGAATGTTCAGTTTGTTCCCAAAGCAAATTCTAGTGAACCCAAGAAAGGTGGTACATATGTGGGTAATGTTCCATCTTTCAAGAGGAAGGAAGTAGATCCTTTTTCATCTGATGGTAATGTGATCACATCTAATTCATACTCTCTTTAGATGAAAATGAAGAAGAGGTTGCTCTTATTTATGATGAATCGGCTAATCTTCTCAACTCTGAAACAGGTGGAAGCTCCTACTCCACTACTGATGTTGGTTAGATTGGTTCATTATGTTATGTTCTAGGTGCATTTTATGTTTTTAGAAGTGTAAGTGGTTATGGCATGTAATAAGCATTAGATTAGGTGGTTTATCAAGCTTATGAGCTTGAGCTTAATGTAATATCCCAGCCACATTCCATTTGTACTTCATTATTTTTTGAACAATATATTTATCGGAGAAACTCATTACCTAAAATAAAAGTTGTCGAAGAGGAACATGCGTCGGTTAACATAGGTTGTGACTTGGTCTTCAACCACATCTCCTTGGTAATAATTATAAACCGAACCGTGTAGAAATCGAGAAGGAACCATATGAGCAATGATTCCCGCAACTTGGTCATATTTTTCACTCAACCTATCAAGACCATATGTGGCTACATCATTATTGGTCATCGGAATAACAAAAATAGTCTAAGATAGATGTGATGGATTCAATCTTGAGACAATACGGTAAGATCATCAAGTTGTGGCATCCGCAATTCTCCATTAAAGCAAATGTTATCAGAGCATATCCAATGCACAAAACTTTTGATAGTTTTTTGTATTTAAGCCATTAAATACAAACACATTTTATGTGTAAGACTTTTATAAAAGACTTGGAGTGTGTTTATTTTTTCAAAAAATGTCTGAACCGTATCTGAGTCTGACCAATCAGACGCGATTAGACATTTTAGGTGTTTGTTTTTTCAGTCAGTGTCAAAGGCGTTAATATAGATGTCTGATTAGTCAGAGACTTTGAGCATATCTGAAAGTCTTTTCCTGATTCTTACTATCTCTTTGGATGTTTGTATTTAGTAAATAGATAGAATAAAAAACACATATAACATAAGAATGAAAACAAATATCGCATAGAAAAATCTTTATAGATTCGAGTCATCTCATCATTGATCTTTGCTTAAAAAAAATCAAAACCATAACAAGTAAACCATTATAAGAAAATGTTCTTAAAAATGATTACTGGTTCAGTGTCGTTGGTTTGTGGTTATAGTTTCCAAAGCATTTGGATTATAATAAATCAGTTTGTTTAATTCGGTTAACAAAAGAAAGGTAGATGTTGTTGTGATTTTGGTTGTTGTGTGAGTTTCTTTATAGTGGTGGTTGGCTAATGAAGTAATGATGGTAGGAAACTTTGCTATTTAAGAAGCGAAAATTACTGGCATGGCCATAACTTTAGTAACCTTTCTGGCAGAGGCCATATTCACGTTGGAAATCGAAAATGGCCATCAACCTCGGGAGATTTTTAAGACGACTTTCATTTTGCCATGTGGCGCCCTATTAGCCACTAAAAAAAAGTCTTTACTTCGGTTTCATCGACTGACATGGTGTCAGTCAAACTTTTTGGTTGGGCCCCGCGCATATTTAATGTCTGACATTTAGTATAATCGTTTTAAAACTCTCCCGAGCTTCCAATGCATATAACCTACCGGTTCCCATTTTAACACCAAACACACAACCTCACAAAACCAAAAACCCGATTTTTACTGAAAATGGATGTTTTGAGCAGCTAGGTTATGCTAAATCCTCAATCTCTCAAAACCTAAAACCCGACTTTTATTAAAAATGGCAGTTTTTAGCAACTAGGTTATGTTTAAGTCATAATCTCATAAATATATTCCCGAGTATATTTAAATATAACGGAGTAGCTAGAGTCAATTTGGTGGTTTTTTGCCCTTTCCTTTTTATGGCGGTATGTTATTTAATATTTTTTAATTTCATTAATAGTTTTTTATGTTTATTTGTTATACATTATTGATATGTTGTTATTTTAAAATTTTAGGATTATAGTGTTACGTTGACGTGTAGAAGCAAGTTATCTTTGTTACCGTTTTTCAGAGAAAGATTTAGAAACACACCCAAAGAACGTTTGTTTAGGCAATCATGTTTTGGTTGGTTGTGGAATTTGCCACAATGTGTAGAGACTGGTCTTTTAATACATTTCCTTGCTTGTTGTCAAACGGATTTTGTAGAAGAAGAGACAGAAAATGTTCCGTTATGTTATGATGTTGGTGGTCATATCATAAAATTTGGCAGGGAAGAATTTTGCTTAATGACTAGTTTAAAATTTGGTGTACAGTTTAATGGTAGTTATTTAAAGGGGCCAATGCCGTTTAGGAGACGTGTCTTTTCATCAGCTTATGATACCCGTCATATACTCGTTAGGGATTTATATAGATTTGTTAAAAGCGATGCATTTGAAAACCTAAATGACTATGATGTTGTACGGGTTTCGTTGATAGCTTTGTTGGAGTTGGTGCTACTTGGGCATGAGTCTAGTTACATTGTTCCAGAATGGTGTTTTAGGTTAGTTGAAAATTTAGATGCATGGAACTTGTATCCGTGGGGTTCGTATGTTTGGTCGACATTGTATAAGCAGTTAAGGAATGCCGTATACGCACGTGTCGAACACCACCACGCGAATGTAGACAGAGACCAAGACGAAGAACCACCCAAGTATCAATTAATGGGTTTTACATGGGCTTTCAAGGTAAGTTACTTGTTGTGTTTAGTCTAACTAAAATATAGTACGTGTATAATTTGAATACATTTTATTTTCAGGCTTGGATGTTGGAGACTTATAGCGTTAATGCGGTGGATTATTTCACACGACTTGATGGTTATCCTCGATCAGTCCGGTGGTTCCGAGAAAAAAGGTTTTTTCGTAAACAAATTCCTACTTTAATTGATGTGAGTTATACGACGCTTAAACATTCCTATTTGTCAATAATTAATTTATTAATTTGTTTATGTGTTTAATTAATCTTATAATATTTTGCAAGGGTGTTATACCAAACGAAAGGTTGTATCCCGACGAAGTTGAGATGTCGTCAGACTGGTGGATTGATAGCCTTAGATATTTCAATAATGAGATACATCAACCGCCCCAAGTACCTGAGTTTGATAACCGATATAGTCGTGATGATGTACCAGCAGACGTTTACACAGTTTTGATGGAAAAGGATCGAACTATCCAAGAATTGAATGCAAAAATTATGGTAAATGGTTAACATGATGTATGTACATGTGTATCATTGAAAACTTGACGTATAATTATTCCAACTATTTTAATGCAGGCATTACAGGGTTCTGGCCAAGTTTCACCAAAAAAAATGTCGTTAATGAGTCTGATGTTTGTGGGTTCGGTAATGAGTTTACTGGTACTCAACATAGTGGTTTTGTTAACATTGAGGTAAATTTTTTTTATAATTATCATGTTACTTTTACTTTTATGTTAATTAAAAATAACTTTGTATATATTGTATGTTAGGACCAACAACTAGATGGTTTAGGTAATTTTACCCCAGTTGGTAGCCACTTCTTTGACGATACTCAAATTCCGTCGCCACATACACCGTCTTATAAAGTGACTCCAAACGCTTCGTTCGGGCAGCCTGCTAAGCCATCCTCCAGTCATAGTATGTATCAAATGAATAACCCGATGCCCCACGAGGGTTTTGGTCGATGGTCTAAGGTTGATCGAACATTGGAGGGTAGCTCTTCACAACATCGTGATATTCGCGGCTTACACCCAGTAAGTAGATCATTATTATTATTTAATTATTTATACAAGTTAATAATGTAAAATATTTATTTTAATAAGTGTTAAATTGTAATTAATTGTCAGGAAATGATAGATTGTGAAAGAAGAGCACGTCGTCCAGGACCACAAAAATTGAGCCCATTTACATCTCTTCCGCCTACAACCAAATTAGGTCCGGAAAACGTGGTGGAAAGTCAAAAAATAAGAGTGTGTTCGATGACATTACAACCTTTAATCTGGGTGATGAAGAGAACGGTGAATTTGGTTTTCAGCTTCAAAATCAAAGTCCAACCACAACAGAATTTGTTTCGTTTGAGAATGTAGATCCCAATAAGGTATATTTTTAGCTAAATATTTTTAAAATGTTATGTTAATGCAGACCGATTCTTTATTTGTTTGCCATGTTTAGGTAAGGCGAGGAATGTATGTTACATACGAGGAGTTTATGCAGAACCCTGTTGATATATTCTTGGATTGTCATGTCAAGGGTTTTCTTGTTATGGATACGTTCTGGTATGAACTAGTTCCTCACCTTGCCAATATAAGCCTTTCAAAGCGTAATTCTGTAAGGGCTGGTTGGTTGTCAGATGATGTAAGTTTTTTTTTACTGTTCAAGTATTAACAATTTATTTAGTAGCTATTGAAAATAAAATTTTAACTTATGTTGAAACAGCAAATTAATTGTTGGATTGAGTTGCTCGTTAGGCGTCGACCGAGTGGGGCTGATTGGACAGTTGCAAAAACTGGGACTGCAACGTATTACCCTGGATCAAATGTTTTTTATCTTTTATTTGATAGGTTCTTGAAAGGAACTTTGAATGGTTCGACGTGTCCATACCCAGCGTGGCATGACGTACAAACTGTAAGTATTTCTATTTATATCTTATCATCGTAACATATATTTAATAGTATTTGCTATAAAAGATATGCGTTCTACTAATCAATTGTATATAAATATGATTTACATTTGTAGGTGTATATGCCAATCAATTGCGGTAATAGTCACTGGGTAACCGCTATAGTTAATTTAATTACTGACCAGGTGGCGATCTTAGACTCATTACATTGCAATATTCGAAAGGATGCCCTGAAGAAGCAATTTTCAGAATGGTCAAGTGTGGTGAACGGCCTTTTGTATCGTCAAGGTTATTTTAGAAACCGCATACGTAGACCACATGATTTCAAAGTATCCTACAACGAAGTCAATTTTCAAGTTCCATAACAAGGAAACTTTATGGATTGTGGGGTAATAACATGTTGGTTGATATACAACCTTTCGCAAGGTATAATCCCTTCTGTATTAGGTGAACCTAATGCATACTTTCGCCAAGTTAGAGAAGAAATGTCGAAGTTTTTCTATACCCATCGTTGCGAGGATACAAGGGAATGTGGCTATACACAGAATTTGTTTGTTTGAATGTTATCCGTCAATCTCTAAGTGTGAAAAATAAAAGTTTCTGTTATTTATCTTTTTTCGTTCAAATTGTATGTTTGTTGTTATTTGACTAATATTTATATATCAAAGTTATTAAGAAAAAAACAACTAGCATAGATGTGACTTATCAATAACAACAAAGCTACTGACAATGATGTGACAGAACCCTGACATTTAAAGTTTTTAGTGTGACAATACAATGAATTTATGTTTGTCTCTTTAAAAAAATCCCGACCTTAATTTTTTTGGAACACTATATATACATTTGTTAAATGGCTACATATTTTGTTAAATATATCAATAATTTTTGAAGTATGACTGAAGATAACAATTCTCATTACCCAAAGAATTTGTACAATTTTGTTGGTTCTGCCACACAACCTAATATGGCACGTACTTCCTCCCTAGGACGTCTAATTGCTTCACAACCCAACCAGCCCCTACCTTTGACCCCAGTTGTTTTTCCAACTAGTGTTGAAAAACCATTGAGGATCATACCTGGACCGGCTGGTGTTCTTCAGCAAGCAAAGTATAGAAAAGCAACAGTGTTAAACGAAGTTGGTGATGTTGTTGGAACATCTACCCAAGATTATGTAAAGCAAATAGTTGAAGATGCAAGTGAGGATGATCATTTTTCGCGTGACCCTTGGATTTGTGCAATACAGTATTTAGCTGATGAAGGGAGTAGTGTGATCGGTTGTTTAGGTGACATAAAAAATTTTATGACACATAAAGGGAAACTTGAAAGAGTTGTTGCGGTAGTTAAAAGTTGTAACCTAAATTCAATTGGCGACCTTAATTTAACACTTAAAGATACATCTGGTATTGTTGCTAGTACAGTTCATCACAAAGTTATGGAAAAAGAGGGATACAAAAAGTCTATAGCAGTTGGAGCTGTGTTGATACTTAAAAACGTGTCCGTGTTTAACCCGAAACCAATGGAATATTATCTTAACATCACCTTGAAAAACATTGTTTCAGTGTTTGACAACAATGTGATTTATGGTTATTTTTAGTTTATGTTTTACTTTGTGTTCTTTGATAAGGACATGTTGTATGTGTACTTTTAGTTTATGGATGTATTTGTGTTGTTTTCCAGTGTATCAATTCAGAATCAATTTAATAATATTTATTTTATGTTTGTGTGTCTAGATTTATTTGTAATTTAAAATGCAGTTATTAAAGACAAACCATATATTATATTGATTAGAAAACATTGAATAGTACATAACATAGTAACTTAAACGAACACAAAACAGAAAGACATATTGTAAACACTAAAATTATTTGAAAAACACATAACGTCTAAATAGAAACCTAATTTCCGTATATAACTTCGTTTTGTGGTCGGTCAACCAGAATTAAGGATTCTTTGTATGGACCAACGATGAATGAGCCACGATTTCCTTGCATAGCTCCAAGGTTTTGAAATGATTGCTAATTTTGGTTGTACACTTGCACCACATTAAGAAACATCACTCTGTTGACATCAGCTTCAATTATTGGCTCTCCATCAATTGTAAAGCCTAATAATTTTGGCAGATCATAATACGGCATGACACGAGTGAACAGTAACGTAGTTGAGTTAATAAAACCAGCAGCATCAATTCCTATTATCCATGCACAAATAATCCTCGCATCTTCATGAATGTAACTTCCAGAAATTACAAGTGAGGTTCCAAGATTAGTAACATAAAACGGTGGGGGAATCATTGAAGTAATTTTTTCAGGAATGTTTTGTACATGAAATCGTCTAGCAAGTAAATCAAACGAGACAATTAAGTAAACTTTATCTGAAAAAATACCCTCAGGATTTAAATATTCAGATCCCACCCAAAAATTTTTACCCCCAACCACTGCTTGCCCTTTCCTTTTTATTCGAATGCTATCACGTGGTAAACGATCAATGGGAATACTGGTCCATCTATTTGACCTTAGCGTAAACACATGAACGTACCATGGTCCCTGTGAGTATAGGGGGTAATTTATTTTCAAAAGGGTTGTGTCTAATGTTCTTGGATGAACACCAAAACCAAATATCATTTTTGGTGAATTGGGTTGAGACACGAAGTTTGGTAGAATAATAGATACACACTTTTGTATTGAAGGGTTCCACAATACAAGAGCCATATCATCAGCAAACGCGAAGCACCATATACCTTCTGAAGTTGCTATTGGCTTAAGAGCATTTAGATTTAATTGAGAATGAATACGTGTGCACAATCGGTCATTATGCACCGCATACAAGTATCCATCATCACCTTGCTTATATGCCAAATTTAAAAAAAAAGGATTTGTGGTGCGTGAACCGTAACTACGTATGAAGTCCCTAGCTTGTATCTCATAACGCCATCTCCTACAAACGTTGCGAAAACGAACTAAATCGTCAACACCAGACTTGAGCATTATTTCTCTTTGAACCTTAAATGGTAAATAATCAGACATAGTTAAATTATAAATATTTCAGAAATCACAAATTTGGAAATAATCAAAAATTTCTAAGAATTTATATTTGTGAAGTTGATTATTTAACTTTAAAATATCATTGTTTATTCTGACATTGATTAGACTAGTCACTGACACCTTACAATGTCTCAGGGATTATTTCCCGAGCATAAAAATTTCATTGTTTATTATGACATTGATTAGACTAGTCACTGACACCTTACAATGTCTCAGGGATTATTTCCCGAGCATAAAAATATCATTGTTTATTCTGACATTGATTAGACTAGTCACTGACACCTTACAATGTCTCAGGTATTATTTCCCGAGCATAAAAATATCATTGTTTATTCTGACATTGATTAGACTAGTCACTGACACCTTACAATGTCTCAGGTATTATTTCCCGAGCATAAAAATATCATTGTTTACAATGTCTCAGGTGTATAACTAAATGGATCTATTTAAGTATCAACTTAAATTGTTTTTGTTAAACAAATCCACATAATCTTACTAGAATAATAAAAAAATGTCTGACTACATTCCCTTTGACATTCAAAGAGAAATCATTGTTAGGTTGCCTGTAGAATCTTTTTGCAGGTTTCGTCTTGTGTCTAAGCGATGGAAATCTTGCATTGATCGGCGAAGTTTTATTCGTAGGTTTGGTTCGCGTGAAGTTGATTATTGTAGTTTCATCTTACAATTTAGGGAAACAGATGAAAGTCAAATGTACAGGGTTGATGCTGACTTAACATTTACACCAACAAATTCTACAGTTAATGATCCTGCTCTGAAGACACTTGCAACGTCAGAGGGGATTTGGTGTTTTTTAGTTACCAATGATGTTGCACTTCTGTTATGGAACCCGTGTATGTCAAAGTCGGTAACCATATTGACACCATTCCAACAACTAGAACCTCCTGCTACTAAAAGAATTTTTGGGTTTGGGGTGTATCAACCAACACAAGATCCAACTATAGTCAAAATTAATTATGCTATAAATGGTTAGGGTACATGGTCTGTATCAGTATTTCGAATGACTACCCGGTCATGGACCAATCTTGACTCTGTTGGTTTTCCTGATGCTACTATTAGAATTAAGAGGGGTAGTCAGGCGCTTGTTCTTCTCCTAACGAAATACCCAACTTGTATGTTCGTTTACAAAAAAAAGTTCAATTTTTTCGATGATAACGAATTTCAAAACAAAGAATCACAAACTGATGAAGATTCAGAAAATGATATTGTAGATTCTGGATATAAACATGAGGCCGATTTTACAAAACTAGGATCTTCATTTGCTTTTTTATCGGATGAAGAAAATGACAACAACGTAGACATTAATAACGAAAAGGTTGATTCTGGATATAACAAGAATGCAAATTTGGCCGTTAGGTTGAAAGTTATCGAATCCGGTTATCAATTTAGAGCTAAAAAATCAAACATCAATACTCGTGTTTATCATTGCTATAATTTTGAAGAATGCGACTGGATTATTCGGGCAAGACGTTAGCCAAAAACAAATGCGTTTGAGATTACAAGCATAATTGATATTCACACATGTCCAAAAACACAAACTTTCCAAAACCACAGAAACGCAAACAAAAAAGTTATTGGTCACATATTTAGAGAAGAGTTAAAAGATGATAAGCGTGATTTGAAAAGTAAAGATATACAAAAAGCCATCATGTCAAAATATAAAATAAGTGTATCATATAAACAAGCGTGGAGAGGTAAGGATTATGGGTTACACATGATTAGGGGATCGCCTTATGATTCCTTTGAAATGTTACCATATTATTGTTACAATTTATCAAAAAAAATCACGGAACTGTCACACGTATTAAGACAAACGAAGAAGGAGTTTTTGAGATGCTGTTCATTGCCCTAGGTGCTCAGGTCAGTGTTTTAATTTTTATATTATTCATTCATTAGTATAATAGTGATGCATTATTTTTTATATGTTATATTTTGTATTTTTTACCTTCAGATCCGAACGTTTCTTAATCAACTACGCCCTTTGCTTATAATCGACGCTGCACATTTGAAGGGTTTGTACAAGGGTGCAAATTTGTTAGCTGTGGGGATGGACGTAAACAACCAAATTGTGCCGATCGCTTTTGGTATATGTCGAGGTGAAACTGGCCCAAACTGGTCGTGGTGGATGTCGGTACTTAAAGAATGTATTGGTGAAAATCCAAATATGATTTTCATATCCGACATACATGCAACTATAGCTTTGGCAATACGAAACGAGTTTCCATTAGCGTTTCATGGTATATGTTGTCGACATCTAATGATGAACCTGTCGTTGAAAAAGAAGAGGACAAAAAAAATTTACTGGAAGATTTGCAAGGCTTACACGGTGGAGGATTTTACATACAACATGAACATACTTCAAGCAGTTCAGCCTGATGCGTACCAGAAGTTAATTGAAGCAGGTCCTCAAAGATGGTCAAGAGCGTATTCTCCCCGCCCCCGCTACAATTATTGTACTTCTAACAGCGTCGAGTCTGTTAATAATTGTACAAGAAAGACAAGAAGGCTACCTATAACAATGCTGATAGAGTCGTACCGGCAAATGGTGCAAAATTGGTACTACGATCGGCGTCAAGCTGCAGGTAGTTATGTTCATAATTATAAAAGTAAAACTCTAAAAAAATTTATATAAACAATAATCTGCCTTTTTCTACCAGCAAATATGAAGTACGAAATCACAAATTGGGCCGCGGATAAGGTGGAGAAAAGGAAGATTAAAAGTGCAACATGGATCGTTCACGGCGTCAATCAATATCAGTACCAGGTTATGGATGGTCATTATAACCGATTGGTCGACTTTGGAAACCATACATGTGAATGTCGTAAATGGCAGATTTCAGGCATACCTTGTGGGCACGTGATAGCTGTAACTAGATTTTTGCGCATAACATATTGCGTACAATTTGTAGCAGATTGGTTTAGAAAGGAAAAATACCAAGCCACGTACGCAGAATCCATCAACTTTGTTGGAGATGTGCATGAATGGGAGTTTCCTTCACATATACGTCCCATTATACCTCCTGAAATGTATAGCCCACAACCTGGCCGTCCTAAAAACACCAACAGAATATTGTCACAAGGTGAGTTACCAAAGGGTATACATTGCACCCGATGCAATGAAGGGGGACACAGGCGTGATCAGTGCAAAAAATCATACGTCCCACAACCACCAGTAAAGCCTCGCCGACAACAAGTTCCAACAACAAACAATAATTATGCTAGTCCCGTCGACGAATTTAACCAAAACACTTTTAACGATTTCGGACAAAACACTTCACAACCATTTCAACCTTACTTTCATAACTCATACCCAACAGATCATTTCCAAACTCAAAACCCTGAAGTGCCACAACCTGATAACGTTTATGGGGGACAAAGCTTTAGTCACAACATACATCCCTCACAACAGTATGATCATACACAGAGAAATGACTATCAGAACACATCTTTTGCGAACGAACACTACAATTCACAACAATACACCTCTCAACACCTAGATGATATAAACCTAAACAACTCTAGTTGGTTCAACAACTTTGGTTTTTAAGAGAAACAAACTTTGTTTGCATTTGGGCTAGTTTGGTGTATCTTGTAATATATTTCCTTTCGCAATAAATTAAGTTCATATAATCAAACACACACAATGAATTATACACTGGCATATCATTTATTATTGATAAAAAAGGTGACATGACAATACATTTAAGTAGTTAAAGGACTAAATGCACACATCTATATAATGCACCTTCACACAAACAAATATCACAACGTCTAGTAACCCATTTTCATATTCCAAACATGAAATACACTATCCGCTTGCACCATTATGGAAGGTTCTCTTCACCCCCTGGAAGAAAATTTGTTGGTGGTCTCATTGCAACAATAGACCAAGTCGACCTTCAAACTTTTTCACCAAATAAAATCAAATTTATTCTGACCAACAATATAGGTTACGATCCTACCTCCTCAACATTTCTATACATAAAAAAACCTAATTGTTCTCTAGATTCAGGCCTGATCTCATTGGACGATGCTTTACAAGACCGTGAATTTATCCAAACATATACACATGTTCCTAGAACTGAACTACATGTATATGTGTCTCGTGTCAAATTATCACCTTTGGTTGTGGCGGAACAAAACATCGACAAGGGTAACAAACAGAGAGAACAGAATAAGCCTTCATGTTCAAGAAAACTATTTGAGTAATTTGCAACAAGTGGGGACATATTCATTAGTGTATGCTATGAATTTGTAACCCACTACTTTGTAATGCATTCCCAGACTTGTTGCTTTCAAATTGACTAGTCTTATCAATGCTGCAATAGAAATAAATGAACTACTGTTCCATTTCATCTTCTTGTTATATATATGTCCTTACATTTAGACTACAATCCATACTCATCTTTAACTCAATCTTCTCACAAAAAAAAACATGTCAACCTCAAATCAAAATACATTCGAATTTCAAGTCAACCACAATGGCCAATTCAAACTTAACCCCCTAAGATATGAGCACGGTTCAGTACTGGATGTTAGCGTTCCACCAATGTTGTATGCAGATATGGTTAGTTACATAAAATCAAAACTAACTGTTCTATATTACACCCATATAACAATTGACAACATATATTACGCACTACCATAAATCAACAACTTACAAGGTCTGAAAAAATTAAAGACCGATTATGATATCGATGTTATGTACGACATGGCTAAAGTCTTCGGAAAACTCCAGATTTACGTTTCTCATCAACCGGTAGATTTAACCACGGCGTTGATTCCAAATGACGGTTCATTGGAGGAATCGTTAACAGGTATCATTTCTGAAGAAACAACCCTAAAACTGCAAGAATCACTCCGGTATCTACATCAAATGCAGAAACAAAAGAATAAAAAGTTAGATCAAAATAGATCGTTCCAACTAGTTACAAAACCAATACCAACTACACCATATACCCAAATCAACTACAATTTTCTCGTTCATAATAGTGGCCAATTGGTGATAGATGCAACTAATAACCCAACATATGTCAACGGTGGTACAATGATGATCAACATCCCAAGAATGAAACTTAAAGATATTAAACAATATCTTTTCAACATTCTTTCTTACAAAATCCATGTTCTTTATTACAAAATAAATTATTACGAGAAATCTCACACAATCAAACTAAGAAACAACTATGACATGCATGTCATGTTCAACATCTCAGCAGCGCACGGCATGTTGGAGATATACATCGACCATGTAGGTGTGGATTTTATTATACCAAACTACATATGTTCAAATGCTGCCCTTGCAAAAATGATGGCCGATGTAATAACAGGTTACGAAGGTGAAAATGAAGATGAAAATAAGGAAGTAACACAAAATGATTTCACAAACGACCAAATGATTGAATGGGCAGAACAAGAACACCTGGAGAACGAGGAGATTAAGGAAATTGCCCGCATCAGACCTAAAAGGTTCCTCTTATCTACTAACTACAATTAACAGCATTTGTTAGTAGTACTCCATCATTTGTTAGTAGTACTCAAACTGTCTTATTGATATGCAAAATTTAATGTTTAATAAGTTATTTTAATTTTCTTTATGTATCAAATGTCATGCCAATATTTAATTACTCATCACATGTACTATGACATTTCTTTGATTTGAATATCTAAGTTATCACATCAAATCACTGACAATGTCCTTCATCTCATATGATTTTTCCCGAGTATGTCATTGTCTTAGCTGGATGCTCACATGCTTTCACTGCTTTAAATGTCAAGGAATCAGTGGACCATTTTTCTCATATTATTTGAATACTTATATCATTATTATAACGCTCTGATAGCAACTACACATATTCGTATTCTCTATATATATCTTCAAATTAATCTCTAACCCACACAATTCACAAACAATATTTCTCCCACACTAACATAATATGGATGCTTCCTCAAATCAACTTAGAACAGATGTTATTGAGAGCATAGAAAGGGATCTACAGGATGAGATCACACTTGCACACAATTTGGTGACAGAACTGAATGGTTACTTCCGACGAATGCGTGCCCGTGAACCACGAATTAGGTTGGTGGAGTCTATGCAAATGACAACAATTACCAGTTACGGTTTGCATACACTTCTTATGGCTCAAGAAGCAGATCAACGTATGTATCACAACTTGATTGAAGCAAGGAAAAATTTGATTATAACTATTGCTAAGAAGGAACGATTAATTCGTAACTACAGATCGATATAAATTATCCAATCCTGTAACAAAATAATCTTGCTACTTTCATGTTTGGTGTGTTCCGTTGTTTTTAATAATTCTAATAATATTATGCTTTTAATTCGTAACTACAGATCGATAAAAATTATCTCAACCATGCATGTACAAGAAATTTATATATATTCATTTTACACATAATATATTTTTCATTTCTTCATTATTTTTTTCTATTATAACGTTATACAAAAATTTGCGTATACAGCATTCCGACTCATAATTTAAATAGAAAGTATTATACAATTTTTTTTCATCAAAATCAACACAAGTGTCATACTTTGGCCATTTAAATATTTTTCAACATGCCAATTAAAATTTTTTCACCTTATCAATACGTGAATAACTATTTAAAATCTATTCAAAAGGCCAATAAAATTTTGTTATAAAAATTCATAAAGATAAACTAAACAAGCGCAAAGTAGGGGTTACACACGAATTTTACTAAGTTTTAAAACATTACTAAAATTTATTACTTTACAAAAAAAAATTAATTGGCATGTTGAATAATATATTAAATACTAATGGCGCTGTTCGACACGTGCGTATACGGCATTCCGACTCATAATTTAAATAGAAAATATTATACAATTTTTTTTCATCAAAATCTTCACAAGTGTCATACTTTGGCCATTAATATATTATTCAACATGTCAATTAACTTTTTTTCGCCTTATCAATACGCGAATAGCTCTTTAAAATCTATTCAAAATGACAATAAAATTTTGTTAAAAAAGTTCATAAAGATAAACTAAACCAGCGCAAAGTAGGGGTTACACACATTTTACTAAGTTTTAAACATTACTAAAATTTATTACTTTACAAAAAAAAAAAAAAATGCTCGGGAGAGTTTTAAAACGAGTATACTAAATGTCAGAAATTAAATATGCGCGGGGCCCAACCAAAAAGTTTGACTGACACAATGTCAGTCGATGAAACCGAAGTAAAGACTTTTTTTTAGTGGCTAATAGGGCGCCACGTGGCAAAATGAAAGTCGTCTTAAAAATTTCCCGAGGTTGATGGCCATTTTCGATTTCCAAAGTGAATATGGCCTCTGCCAGAAAGGTTACTAAAGTTATGGCCATGCCAGTAATTTTCGCATTTAAGAAATGTAATAGACCGGAATTTTGAGTTTGGGAACCATATGTTATTGAACTAAATTGACGTATGTTTGATTGTATTGGGTCAATTCCTTTTTATATCTACAAATCTACTTGTTGTAATCATTTCTCTTTATATCTATAACTGGTTGTAATGCTCGTTCACGCACGAGAATTGAACATAAAAGATAAATTAAATAATAATTTTGTTATTACAAGTTTATGTATATTACACATGTTTTTAAAAGAATATATAATGTTTATATGTTTAATTATGTTGTTCTTTTACAATGTAAATCAATATAAACTCACATCAATTGTTATTTTTGAATTTTATACTTTTTTTACTTTTAATATTTTTATTCTAAATAGTTACATTTTAATTATTAATCAACAAACCATTTACAACAACCTTACACCTACACGATTAATTAAATATTTATATTATAATGCTTAATTTTATTTTATAAAACAATATTAAATTTTAATACTTAAATAGTTATGATGCTCATAAACTTATGACTTTTGCATGATCTTTTATTATGTAATAATATTAATTGATATTTTATATAAATATTTGTTATATAAAAGATTTGACTTTGTTTAACTGAAATGTTAGCTATTATTTTCTAGACATTTTGTGTTTAGTAACACATAACGATATTGAAAATATATATGTTGTTTTAATATGTAGAATCTCGTCTATTTTTTTTCTCACACCGATGTTTCAAGCCGTGCATTCATTTTAATATTTATATTCATGTTAATAATAGTTTACGTAAAATCGTATTACTTGACTTTGTTAAGTGCAAAACAGAAATAGATAATAATTTATGTATTTATTTGAATATTAATAATCATGTGATTTGTTAATTTTTTTTAATATTACCTATATGTTATATTTTTAAAATATAAAATCTAGAGGGTATAAAATTTAAGGGGCTATTTTATTTATTTTTTAAAGTTGTTAAAAAATATGAAAAATGATAAGTTTACACTTATGTTTATCTAATTTATTTAAAATTCAACCACTAAAGTTTTAATTAATCCCCTCTTTTTTTTTTAAATTTTATTTTCACAAATTTAACACATATATCTTTGTGTGTTTTCATCAAATTCTTCCACAAAAGTTTTTAATTTTGACTAAATTGAATGCAATTTTGACCTTTTTCCACCAATCACGTCGTTCGATTTTGCTTATGTGTCAAAATCATGCAATTTAATTGGTCTAATTGTTTTTTACAC
This sequence comes from Glebionis coronaria, assembly GCA_025667525.1. NCBI lineage: Eukaryota > Viridiplantae > Streptophyta > Magnoliopsida > Asterales > Asteraceae > Glebionis > Glebionis coronaria. The sequence goes on from CM046875.1 coordinate 102,157,860, forward strand.
AACCTTCACTTTTCTCCAAAATTCTCAAAAAAATCTAATTCTTTTATTTTATAAAAGATACAAAAGATGCAATGTAAAAAAATAATTACAATCTACTTGCGACTATAGAACTTTTATATACTTGTTGTAAATGCAGATGTATATCGAAGCGTATTACAAAAGATTTGAAGAGGAAAATGTTGCTTTCAAATACAAACCGACACGTACATTCAATTATTTTAAAACTGAAAAATAATGAAAAAATAATGCAAGCTAAGTCTTGAATTAACCTGTTTTAGATAATTTGGTTAGTTGTTCTCCATTACGTTTATCATATGTTTTATTTTATGATAATTCGTCGAATAATTTTTTACTATGTTAAATTTAAGATATGTGTTACAATAATTTATTTAATGGTTTATTATTATGTTTATAAATATGTTTTATGTTTACGGAAGTTTTTTATTCACCATATTATAATACTTTACTATATACATAAAAAAAATAAAAAAATTATAATCATTCAGACAATAATGAAAAAACAAACAATATTTTTTCATTCAGATTCAGACATTACAACCACCTCTTACTAGTAATATACGGTAGTTAGATTCAGACTTAAAACTTCTTAATGAAACAAACACCATCTTAGTGTTTGCCAAGTCTTTGTAAAAACCTTTCTAAAAAGTCTTGTGTGCAATGCAAAAAAAATTTCCAAACACTTATTAAAATAGGTAAAAGTCATTGAGGGTTTTACCCATTATAAATGCTCTTATAACATCAGTAATATTTAAAAGTACAGTCACGACAACGTCACATCAACTTTAATACAATAACATTAACACTTTAAAAGCACTTTGTATCATAACACCACCTTTTCCAATTACCTTTTTATTTTTCATAAAACTCCTTTAACAAACTTCATTCATTAAATTAAAAAAACATTCAATACTTAAATAAAAATACATTACGTAACATTAAATAAAACATACGAGAATTAAAAAAAAAATACAAAAAAACCATATGTCTTGTCGACTAAATTTATTATTCTTCCTCTCACCGAATATGATCCATAAGGTTTTGTTGAAGACTAAGATGTGCGTTTTGTCTCGTATTTCCGACGATGGACTATACATCTTTCGACCCAAATACGTTGCATATTTCTTAAGGCGCGAGCAAACACATCATTCCAGTAAAAATCCGTCAATTTTTTTATCTTCTAAAATCATGTTATCTATACTATATATAAAGGGTGCATATAAGATACACATCCTAACTCAAAACCAAAAATTAAGATAAACATATTAATAATTTAACCATTAGATTATTTTTGATCCGAACCTAACTCCAAATCTTGACCATCTATTTCTTTTGTAACAACTTCTTAACAACTTATTAAAACCCCACTTTTATTTTTAAATTGAAATATCTTTTAAATCATTTATTTTTTTCATAATCTAATTTCACCATATTTTTTAAAAAATTTGTTCTCTTTAATTCAACATTCATTTTGATACATTTACAAAGTTTTTTCTTTCTATTTTTAGTGCTTTTATTTATTTTAATTCAACCTTTTTACATTTTAACGCTAAATCGATTGCTAAAAAATAATTACTTATTATCCGTCGCTGCATTGCGCGGATACTATGTTAGTATATTATGATAGAAGCATACATGATTCTACATATTATGTTGACATTATATGCACATACTGGTTGTTGTATTATTCTCTAACGTCCTTTAAGAACACTAAAAACACGTTTGATATCTTTTCATGCACCTTCTTGGCGCTTTTTTAAAGCAACTATGTTTTAGGTCACTTGCAACCGTCAACGATTTGACAAAACTTGCCCACTGTGAGTAAATTTCATCAGGTAAGCAATACCCTTTTTTAAGTGCATCTCCATTAATCACAAACGGGGGGTACATGGCCTGTATCATAAAAAAGATAGACAAATAATGAAAAATTATCTAAAACATTAATATCATTATTCGCACATGCTATCCCAAAAAACTGTGACAACCCTAAGTTTGATAGCACTATAATACCCATAGCTATTTACAAAAATGCATGTCAAATCCACAAATCTTGTGATGCTACAACTTCAAGCATTCTAGTTGGATATTTTTTCATCAGCCTTACCGTATTGTCCCTGCCATGCTACTCATCAAAATAATCAGTCATCAAACGTATTCTGACTTTCTCATGATCACGATGTATCGGGTTACGGGTGATGTGGGGACAATTTTCTTGTTGTATTAACCATTCTTATACTCTTCCATCATAAAGTTAATGTCGGTTTCCTCGTCGATATATAAAACGAAACGTTGGTAAGTTTAATTTAAATCCATTGCGAGAACAATGTGTTTTTGTGAGTATAAAAGTTGTGTGAAAATAATATGTTAGAATGAGGCATCTATATAGAGTTTTGTGGGTTTTAAAATTTTGTTTTTTTTATAACTAACTGGTCGTTTGAGGGGGAATATGAAAGTTTCCATTTCGAAAGGGAAGTGTATAAACTAGCCGTTGCGGGTTACAAGTGATGCGTGTTGGTGTATTAAAGCAACACCCAACGACGTTAGTCTTTTGCAACCGACGGTACCGCACGTCGTCTATTATAAATAATGTTTTTCGATAAGATCCACACCTCCGTTGGCCATTTATGGATCCGACACAACAAGGCGTTCTTAGAGAGCGCTAGAGTCAAAAAATTCCACGATTTAATCGGCTTTCTAAAAAATCCACGATTCCACAATAGTGTCAGTATTCAACCATACAATGGTTGGAGTGGCAACACTATTAGTAGTAGGTTCTTATTTGATATATACTAGCATGGTACTCGCGTAATACGACGGTGGATATCCAGTTATTATTTTTGCGATCAAATTAATGTTAAAGTGTAAAAAATTGAATGAAATAAAATATACTCGCTAAAAGTGAAAAAAACAAAAACACCCGTAAACATATATCAAAATTGATGTTAAATAGAAGAGCACAAAACTTTAGAAAATATTATAAAATTATATGATAGAAAATAAATTAAAATTATTGCAATTTAAAATAAATGTGATTTTTTTAATAAGTTGTTAAAAAAGTTAGAGGAAATTGCAAAAATCGTCCTTGTGATTTGGTCAAATTGCAAGTTTAGTCCATCAAATTTCAAAATTGCAAAAATCGTTTGTGTAGCAAACCTTAGGTTACATTTTTGGTCCTTTTACGACTTGAAATTACTAAAATACCTTGCCTATACAAAAATAAAGATTGAATACAAGGATATTTTAGTCATTTTAGGTCGTAAAAGGACCATACGTGTAATTTGACCAAACTATACGGACTATTTTGCAATATCTATACTTGACGGACCAAATCTGTAAATTGACCAAACCACACGAAAATATTTTCCAATTCTCTCAAAAAGTTATTAAAAAAAAATAGACGGTCATAATTACATCTTCTTACTTTAATTGAAAACAATATAAAGGCTCACATTTGTTCTCCTTACCTTTTTTTTCTAGTTAGGTTTAGATTAAGAGATACATGTACATCTTTTATATAAGAGTATAGATAATGAAGTTTTTTATATAAGAGTATAGATAATAGAGCTGAGATAAATATAAATCTAAAATTTAGTAAACATCCTATAAACAAATCTTAACCACTTATTTTTTTCATAAAAAAACTATTTTTCGGTTTTTTTTGAAATTTTCTTATTGTAAACGATAAATCGTCAAGAGAGAAAAAATACACCATCGAGACGAATACCTTTCTTAATCTTTTGGTAGACGGGCACATCGATATACTTTCAACGATTTTTTTATAGATTTTTCAGTAACGTATGAGAAAATAATATATGATTTGTATAAAAAATTATATGTTTTTTCATAAAATCATACTATGTGATTTCATAAAATCACATATTATTTCTGATACGAATGACATATAATTTTTTAGACGTGACTTAAAAAAATAAAATAAAAAAGTTCGTCTAAAGTATATAGATGCGCACGTCTATATAATGATGATTCAATTATCGTCGTGATAGTATGTTTTATTTTGCGTAACGATAAACGGTTTGTGAAAATTTAATTTAAAAAAAAAAGAAATTAATCTTTTTTTGATTATATGAAAGAATGGCTTACTAAAGTTAGTTTATTAGATAGTGTATGTTAAATAAAGAGTAAAATTTACTTTATAATGACCTCAAAACTTTTTCAGCTGAAAATAGAGTCGTGGATTGATGTTATAGAAAAAATAGGTGTTACGTTAGCTTTCATAACACTAGAATCATCACAACATCAGAAAAGTTGTGTTATAGTTAACAGTTAACACTAGAATTCTGGTGTTATAGTGGTTTCATTATGTTTTTTTAATTACACAAACTATTTTATTTAAATTAAAATTTATTAATACAGATCAACATTACAAATAATAAAAAAATTAAAAAAACTTTTTAAAAAAGTTAAAAATAAAAAATACATTTATTAAAATAGGATAATAATCTAAAAATTCAAATACTTTTGACGGATCTTCTCTTTCAATTTTTCTGCGTCTTCGTAGCCCATCCGGTAGTGTCCATAAGGTCTTCGAATTTTTAGATTTAAGAGTTTTAATTTTTTTTGAAAAAAGGACTACTTTGAAGCTCCAACGGACAGTTTTTTTGAAAAATACCTCCACTAGCCGTTACACATTTATTGTATAAAAAATCCCACGCCACGAGCCCACAACGCGAGCCACGGTGCAAGTTCTCGTGTCGTAGCCTAGCGTTTTTCCCACCATTTTAGGCTGGTACCTACGACACCAGACCCCGCAACGCGAGCCACGATGTGATATCTCACGCCTTGGAGCTCGCTTTTTCGCTATGGCTTGAACCAAAAATTACCACATCATGAGCTCTTAGTGTAAAACCCGCATGCTTTTACCATGAATAGTGCCCATAAGATCGTACGTACTAGATTAAAACTTTCCTTTTATAGCATGATTACGTTACATGCTAGGATTTTACGTATTACGTACGTGTTAGAACACAATAAGTATTTATTACGTACGAACACACAATAATTATTTAACAATAATTAATCACGAACATGCAATCATAAAATCATGAACGTAATTAAATCACGAGCTAATATTATTTATGTATATATATTTATTACAAATACGAATAAATATATTAGGTCACGGTGAATATTTAACGAGAACACATAAAACACGAACACGACTAAACACGAGTGAACACTTAAATAACGAGACACGGAAAACGGTACGGGTACCCCATGTGGGGCCCCCTTAACCGCGGCTACATCAAGAGATGGGCCAAGCCCATCTAAAATTTTACTAAGAAGGGGTAAAGGTAAAATCTTGTTTTCATTTTTCACTTTACAGTAAACTTAATCAAAAACCTAAAAAAGATTTTTCTCCTTCTCCTTCTTCCTATCCTTGGCCGCCGCATACAACAACAAGAAAGGGGGTGTTCGTTTGTTTTTGATCTTGAATCTTATACGTGTGTTCGTGTGTGTTCATCCTCGTTAGATCCACGCATTCGGTATACCTTTTTAATCATTTTTCTTTTTGATTTGATTTAATAAAATTAAATAAGAACATGATGTTTTTAAAAACCTAATTAAAAACATAGATCAAACATGTAAATAGTTATTGGATAAATCAAAAAGGAGGTTTTTAGGGGTGTTTGTTTGGCCGGCGCCTAAACCGAACCCCAAGGGGGTCTCGGTTTGGCTAATAGACCACCACCGAGACCATATGGTCCAGGTTTGGTGGTGTGGGTCCCACGACAGCAGCAACAAGGGGGAAACCCCGAGTTTGTTCGGGGTATTGAGTTGATTTTGAGTCCGGTTCATGGGTTCTAGTCACGATCCGGTTCATGGTTTATGATCATATGTTAAAATTAAATTAATAATTATATGACATGATTAATTTAATGAAACATGACTTAGGTTATAATTTAATTATTAGATCATGGAATTATTAACCTAAGTATTTATATTTACTAAACTTATAATTAATTAATTATTTAAAAACCATGGTTATAATTAATTAATTAACATGACTTAGGTTATATTATTAATAAATAATAATACATGTTTTAACCTAAGTATTTAACTTTATTTAATTAAAAACATGATATATTTAATTAAATACTTTTAACCTATAGTTTATTTAAATTACATGTAATAATTAATAAACTATACATTATATCATTATGACTTAGAAAATAATCAGAAAAACACTTAAGCTTATATGCTTAGCTTATTTATCCAACTTATATCTAATTATGGAAACTTTCTTTTTTTAGAAACTTATTTAATTAAGGCATCTAATCTATTTATGGAAACTTTCTATTTTTAGAAACTTATTTAATTCAGGCAGCTAATCTATTTATGGAAACTTTCTATTTTTAGAAACTTATTTAATTAAGGCAGCTGATCTATTTATGGAAACTTTCTATTTTTAGAAACTTATCTATTTTAAGCAGTAATTCTATTTTTGGAAACTTTCTATTTTTGGAAACTTTCTATTTTTGGAAACTTTCTATTTTTTGGAAACTTTCTATTTTAGGAAACCTGCTATTTTTAGAAAGTTACTTATTATTACACAGTAAGTATAACAATACATGAAATACCAGAAATACTTAAGCAGAATAGACAGAATATAAGATAAACACAGTTTAAGGCTTAAAACAGTAAAACATGATATGAACATATAAAATAAGCTAAGACATGATGTAAAACCAGTTACGTATTTAGTAATCAGATACTTATTCATGTATGTATTTATGTAGCATTAGTGATACCGAAGTAGGATTCTCCTCAGTTCGTCTTCTTCGTTCACTGGACATAAGGTACGGATTCCCGTCCTTTCAGTATGGACATTCTTTCCTTATTAGGATTCCCCGTATGCAGCCAAATGTTTTCCCGTAGTATAAGTTTATATGTTTGACTTGCTTATGTTTAATTTAGAATACCTATAGCCATATACATGCATGACCAGTTTCACCTAGTTATGGAGGTACCATAACCATAACATTAGAGGCACTGATGTTATGACTTCACCACGGCGGAGTGATTGCTCGTGGCGTCCCTTCAGCTTTTGGCCATATTATTATATTTATCATGTGGAGCGTATGGGTGCATCCTAGTTACATGTTTTTCAGCAGATTACTCAGTGTGAATGTGGTGTGTGCCTTGCATCCTTCACAAGGAGATGATCCCTCCTAACCAAACCAGTATATTAAATTAGAGGCAGCCCCTCTAATTTGCATGATGAGGTCACCCCTCCAAGTATTCATGCACGGTGGATTTTCATGACCTATATTGGCTAATGGTAGATTATGATAAACAGTTTTTATAAGATAAACATAAGGCTTTTCAAACTATAAAACCAGTTTTACCAAGATTTAACCAGGTTATTCGGGACTTAGTTTCTTCCGCTGTTATATGTTATATGCTTATCCTATTCATGCTTTATTGTACATCCGTGCACTGAGCGTATTGCTCAGCCGTCTTCCTTTTCTATGTTCCCAAAACGGCAGGTACTCAGGGACGCTCATAGACTTTAAGAGTACGTGCATATGGACTGGAAGCTTTCTAGCCTTTCTTTACTTTATGTATTATCTTTACTTTGATACACTTGCTATGGACATTGTTTAGTCCTTTCCTTTACAGTACTTATGTTTGTGTGTGATGAGCTTTACTTTTGGACTACCGATGTTTGATTCTGGTATTTTCCTTTTATGGTCATGTAATGTTTAGACGTTTCTCCTTGTATGCTTTGATGACACACCATAATTACGCGTGACATTCCGTTATCAAAATGGGGTGTTACAATTATGGTATCAGAGCCAAGGCTTCGACCTGTAGGCTCTCAAAATATGACCTGTGATTAGTGGGTAGTCACTATGGTCTTCCTAGAACTGACAGTCGTTTTCATGCATTCATCATTTTTATGCATACACATATATGTCATTGTCGCAGGTTTATGACTAAGTAATGATTGGTACAGGATTGGCCCTATTTAGTCGCATGTGTTTTATCAAAACTTTTAAATTTGGGACCGACCCATAGGCGTCCCCTCGCCATGTCTTTTATTTTGGGTGAATTGACCATAGGCGTTCACTCTCGAGCATACAAAAGTTTTCTTAAAATTGTGTCATGCATTCATACATAAAAAAATTTCTCTTGAAATTTTGGTATAAATTTTTTTTCATGTATACATATATTTTATGTTTTGAGCTGTTTAATCATATGTTTTATGTTATACTATCATATGGTTCTCACACGCGAACAGGAACAACTCAATGCTGCAATCCAAGCTGCAATGCAAGCTTTGCTTCCTCAATTGAGGAACGACATCAGGGCTGAGGTTCAAGCTGCCAACAATCAGCAGCATAACCAGGCACCTCCTCCTCCTCCAGTGACATTAGCAGTATGGCTGGAGAGATTCAACAAGCTCCGTCCTCGAGATTTTGAGAAGACAGATAGCCCCAGTGATGCTGAAAGCTAGTTGGCTCACATCGAGAAGATTTTCAATGCTATGGGTTGTGACCCCGCGTACAAGGCAAGGTTGGCATGCTATCGGTTCGAAGGCGATGTGCTAAATTGGTGGTTAGCGTTGATGCAGTCTGAGGGAGGTGACGAGTGGGTTGCTGGTTTGACTTGGGCTCAGTTCAAGGACAGGGTGATGGAGCAGTTCTTTCCCAAGGCTGAGCAAGACAAGCTCAAGTGGGAGTACCATGGGATCTGACAGAGAGCTAGGGAGAATAGCAACGAGTTTATGCAGCGCTTTCTTCGCTTAGCTGGTTTCCTTGGTGTAGCAGCAGGTACTCCGGAAGAGCAGGCACACCACTTTAGGTGGGCTCTTCGCACATCGGTCGCAAACAATCTGGTGTGTGCTACGTTCAACACTGTAGCACAAGTGGCCGATGCAGCACGTAAGCTGGAGATGCTGCAGGAGAGAGATGAGTTCGGGGAAGCTGAGAGACCCGACAAGAGGTAAACATTCGTATTCAAGCGGTGATCAATTCGTATTCTTTCCATATATGTCAATTATTCATCTTTTTTAAAATGTATCTTCCAGGCAGAAAACTGGGGACCGGTCTCAGCCGGCTACTCAGCAGCAGCCTCATCAGCCCAAGGGAAACGGTCAGACTAATGACCGTTCTGCTACGGATAGGCGTGGCAGTAATGATAATTACCGTCACAATGCTGGACACTCCAACAGCAGCAGGTCCTAATACTTACGCATTTTCTTATGATTTCATGTTATAATTCATATTCTGACACTCTAGTAAATCATTTACCAGGAACCATGAAAATGGTAGGGACCAGAACCAGAGAGGTTCACAGCCTAGCCGTCCAGCTATCACTAGTATTCAATCTTACGATTATCCGCATTGTCCTTTGTACCCTATTATCATGTCTTATGTAAAATGTTTTATCAGGTTCCCAGCCAGCCAGAGCACCTGCTGGAGGATATACTCATCCTCTTTGCTCTACTTGCCACCGTAGGCACCCAAGGCCATGTCGTCGTAACACGGACGCATGCTTCAAGTGTGGTCTTCCTGGTCATATCATGAAAGATTGTCGTAAGGGCGAGATGGAGGGCACATCGGGACATGCTGATTCCAAGCCGCCTCCTACCACCGGGCGTGTCTACACGACATCTCGAGACCAGGCCAACAAGTCTATAGGTACCATCACTGGAATCTTGTATATGTATGGTCAAGCTGCGTTTGTTCTTTTCGATACGGGTGCTACTCACTCGGTCATTTCTATTGCTTATGCTAAGAACATTAGGATGCTCCCCATGCCACTAGAGAACATGCTTACTATTTCCACGCCTTTGAGGGACCCTGTATTAATCACCCATGTATACAAGAGTCTTCCCCTAGAATTTGACGATAAGGTTCGACCTGTTGACGCACTTCCGCTGGACATGAATGACTTCGACATGATTTTGGGCATGGATTGGCTATCCAAGCATCATGCTACCATAGACTTCCATTCATATCGAGTTATCTTCGGTGATGTTAATGCACCCGAGTACATTCATAACGGTTTCGTACCCGGATGGTCTGTACAAATCATATCTACCCTGTAAGAGCGCGCACTACTGTCACATGGCTGCGAGGGTTATCTGGCTATGGTTCACGACATGGATGCTGAATCTCCATCAATTCAGGATCAACCAATAGTGTCGGAATTCCAAGATGTATTCCCAGAAGAACTTCCGGGCATACCACCTGCACGGGAAGTGGAATTCAATATCGAGCTTATTCCAGGAGCTGAACCAATCTCCAAAGCTCCTTATCGCATGGCTCCCATAGAGCTGAAGGAGCTGAAGGATCAACTACAAGAACTTATAGAACGAGGTTTCATTCGACCGAGCGCATCTCCATGGGGCGCACCGTTCTTATTTGTTAAGAAGAAGGACGGCCGTATGCGTCTTTGCATAGACTATCGCGAGCTCAACAAGATTACCATCCGGAATAGGTATCCACTGCCGCGTATAGACGATTTGTTTGACCAACTCCAAGGGGCCAAACACTTCTCCAAGATTGATCTTAGGTCAGGCTACCATCAGCAACGGGTTAAGGAGCAGGACACCGCCAAGACTGCTTTTCGTACCCGCTATGGCCACTACGAGTTTGTAGTTATGCCATTCGGCCTGACAAATGCTCCAGCAGTGTTCATGGATTTGATGAATAGAATCTTCCATGAATTTCTGGACAAGTTCGTCATTGTCTTCATCGATGACATCCTGATTTTCTCAAAGTCCAAGGAGGAACACGAAGACCATCTTCGTACAGTATTACAGATTCTTCGCCAGAAGCAGTTGTATGCTAAATTCTCCAAGTGTGAGTTCTGGTTAGACAAGGTGACATTCTTAGGTCACATTGTATCAGCAGAAGGAATCACTATGGATCCAGCGAAGGTTGAGGCCATTACTAAGTGGCCGAGGCCGACATCAGCGACGGAAGTCCGCAGTTTCTTAGGCTTAGCTGGCTATTACCTTAGGTTCATGGAGAACTTTTCCCGCTTAGCACTACCATTGACCAAACTGATGCGGAAAGGGGAGAAATTCGTCTGGACTGAAGAACGGGAGAAGAGCTTTGAAGACCTGAAGCAGAAGCTAGTATCTGCACCTATTCTTACTCTCCCATCTGGTACGGGAATCTATAGTGATGCATCAGGGAAGGGACTTGGCTGTGTTCTCATGCAACATGGGAAAGTGATCGCGTACGCTTCACGGCAGCTTAAGCCTTATGAAGAAAATTACCACACGCATGACTTGGAACTTGCTGCAGTCGTGTTTGCATTGAAGATATGGAGGCACTACTTATATGGAGAATCATGTGATATTTTCACGGACCACAAGAGCTTGAAGTATATTTTCACTCAACATGAATTGAACATGAGGCAGAGGAGATGGTTAGAGCTGTTGAAGGATTATGACATTAATCTACAGTATCATCCCGGAAAGGCAAAATGTAGTAGCAGATGCTCTTAGCAGGAAGTCCGGAATGATCAACGACATTAAAATTAAGGAGGAAATCATAAGAGACTTGTAGCGACTAGACATCGAGATCATGGTACGTGGACAGCACGGTTACTAGGCTAATCTTAGAGTAGAACCCGAGTTACTCTCTAAGATCAAGGAAGCTTAGAAAGATGATGGATAAATCTAGACGATAGTACAGAATTTGGAGAAACAGACGGAATTCAGAGTAGATGCAGATGGTATCGTATGGCAGGGCACGAGACTTTGTGTTCCTGATGACCAAGAACTCCGGGAAGCCTTGTTAGCTGAAGCTCATAGCTCCCCATTCTCTATACATCCTGGTTCGACTAAGATGTACCATCACATCAAGCAACACTTTTGGTGGAGTGGTATGAAACAGGATGTGGCCACTTACGTCTCCAAATGTCTTACCTGCCAGCAGGTTAAGATCGAGCATCAGCGATCTGGCGGTCTCCTTCAATCGTTAGATATTCCAGAGTGGAAGTGGGACAAAATCACCATGGATTTTGTTACCGGTCTTCCGCATACCAAGAAGAAACACGATGCAATTTGGGTTATCGTAGATCGACTTACCAAATCAGCTCATTTCTTACCGATCCGCAAGGAAGATCCGGTAAGTAAACTCGCCGATACGTATAGAAGAGAGATCATGAGACTCCACGGTGCACCATTCAGCATCGTCTCAGACAGAGATCCTCGTTTCACTTCTCGATTTTGGAAGAGTCTGCAGAAAGCTTGGGGTACACAACTTAAGCTTAGCACGGCTTTTCATCCTCAAACGGACGGACAGTCGGAGCGAATGATTCAGACATTGGAAGACATGTTGAGGTCATGTGCGTTGGAATGGACGGGTGATTGGGACGATTACATCTGTTTGGTGGAGTTTGCATACAACAACAGTTGGCACGCAAGTATCAAGTGTGCTCCTTTCGAGATGTTGTATGACAGAAAGTGTCGCGCCCCAATCTGCTGAGATTAGGTTGGCGAGCGAACACTTGAAGGAGCAGAAATCATAGAGATGACCAATAAAAAGATCGCAGTAGCTAAGCAGAAACTTCAGGAAGCACGTTCACGTCAGAAGAGTTACGCCGATAAGCATCGTAGGGACATACATTTTAACGTAGGAGATCACGTCTTCCTTAAGGTTTCGCCGACACGTGGTGTTAGACGCTTCGGGATTAAAGGGAAGCTCAGTCCTCGGTTCATCGGACCGTTTGATATCATTGAACGAGTCGGTGAAGTATCTTACCGGTTAGCGTTACCTTCGCAGCTTTCACATGTACATAATGTGTTTCATGTGTCCTTACTCAGAGGGTACCAGTATCATCCCCTTCAAATGGTTCAGTATCCACTAGAACAGATACGTGAAGATCTCACTTTTATAGAAGAACCCGAACGAGTTCTTGACAGACAAGAACGAGTCATGAGAAGGAAGACGATTCCATTCGTCAAAATCCTTTGGAGGGATCATACCGAGCGGGAAGCCACTTGGGAAACAGAGGAGTCTATCCGGGCTTCTTACCCTCATTTTATATTTTGAATTCGGGTATGTTCTTCTTTTCCAGTTTACTTTATCCATAATTCGGGGACGAATTATTCTTTTTAGGGGGGAAGAGTTGTAAAACCCGCATGCTTTTACCATGAATAGTGCCCTTAAGATCGTACGTACTAGATTAAAACTTTCCTATTATAGCATGATTACGTTTACATTTTAGGATTTTACGTATTACGTACGTGTTAGAACACGATAAGTATTTATTACGTACGAACACACAATAATTATTTAACAATAATTAATCACGAAGATGCGATCATGAAATCATGAACGTAATTAAATCACGAGCTAATATTAATTACGTATATATTTATTACGAACACGAATAAATATATTAGGTCACGGTGAATATTTAACGAGAACACATAAAACACGAACACGACTAAACACGAGTGAACACTTAAATAACGAGACACGGAAAACGGTACGGGTACCCCATGTGGGGCCCCCTTAACCGCGGCTACATCAAGAGATGGGCCAAGCCCATCTAAAATTTTACTAAGAAGGGGTAAAGGTAAAATCTTGTTTTCATTTTTCACTTTACAGTAAACTTAATCAAAAACCTAAAAAAAAATTCTCCTTCTCCTTCTTCCTCTCCTTGGCCGCCGCATACAACAACAAGAAAGGGGGTGTTCGTTTGTTTTTTATCTTGAATCTTATACGTGTGTTCGTGTGTGTTCATCCTCGTTAGATCCACGCATTCGGTATACCTTTTTAATCCTTTTTCTTTTTGATTTGATTTAATAAAATTAAATAAGAACATGATGTTTTTAAAAACCTAATTAAAAACATAGATCAAACATGTAAATGGTTATTGGGTAAATCAAAAAGGAGGTTTTTAGGGGTGTTTGTTTGGCCGGCGCATAAACCGAACCGCAAGGGGGTCTCGGTTTGGCTAATAGACCACCACCGAGACCATATGGTCCCGGCTTGGTGGTGTGGGTCCCACGGCAGCAGCAACAAGGGGGAACCCCCGAGTTGGTTCGGGGTATTGAGTTGATTTTGAGTCCGGTTCATGGGTTCTAGTCACGATCCGGTTCATGGTTTATGATTATATGTTAAAATTAAATTAATAATTATATGACATGATTAATTTAATAAAACATGACTTAGGTTATAATTTAATTATTAGATCATGGAATTATTAACCTAAGTATTTATATTTTTCTAGACTTATAATTAATTAATTATTTAAAAAATATGGTTATAATTAATTAATTAACATGACTTAGGTTATATTATTAATAAATAATAATACATGTTTTAACATAAGTATTTAACTTTACTTAATTAAAAATATGATATATTTAATTAAACACTTTAACCTATAGTTTATTTAAATTACATGTAATAATTAATAAACTATACATTATATTATTATGACTTAGAAAATAATCAGAAAAACACTTAAGCTTATATCCTTAGCTTATTTAACCAGCTTATATCTAATTATGGAAACTTTCTATTTTTAGAAACTTATTTAATTAAGGCAGCTAATCTATTTATGGAAACTTTCTATTTTTAGAAACTTATTTATTTCAGGCAGCTAATCTATTTATGGAAACTTTCTATTTTTAGAAACTTATTTAATTAAGGCAGCTGATCTATTTATGGAAACTTTCTATTTTTAGAAACTTATCTATTTTAAGCAGTAATTCTATTTTTGGAAACTTTCTATTTTTGGAAAAGTCTATTTTAGGAAACCTGCTATTTTTAGAAAGTTACTTATTATTACACAGTAAGTATAATAATACATGAAATATCAGAAATACTTAAGTAGAATAGATAGAATATAAGATAAACACAGTTTAAGGCTTAAAACAGTAAAACATGATATGAACATATAAAATAAGCTAAGACATGATGTAACACCAGTTACGTATTTAGTAATCAGATATTTATTCACGTATGTATTTATGTAGCATTAGTGATACCGAAGTAGGATTCTCCTCATTTCGTCTTCTTCGTTCACTGGACATAAGGTACGGATTCCCGTCCTTTCAGTATGGACATTCTTTCCTTATTAGGTTTCCCCGTATGCAGCCAAATGTTTTCCCGTAGTATAAGTTTATATGTTTGACTTGCTTATGTTTAATTTAGAATACCTATAGCCATATACATGCATGACCAGTTTCACCTAGTTATGGAGGTACCATAACCATAACATTAGAGGCACTGATGTTATGACTTCACCACGGCGGAGTGATTGCTCGTGGCGTCCCTTCAGCTTTTGGCCATATTATTATATTTATCATGTGGGGCGTATGGGTGCATCCTAGTTACATGTTTTTCAGCAGATTACTCAGTGTGAATGTGGTGTGTGCCTTGCATCCTTCACAAGGAGTTGATCCCTCCTACCCAAACCAGTATATTAAATTAGAGTCAGCCCCTCTAATTTGCATGATGAGGTCATCCCTCCAAGTATTCATGCACGGTGGATTTTCATGACCTATATTGGCTAATGGTAGATTATGATAAACAGTTTTTATAAGATAAACATAAGGCTTTTCAAACTATAAAACCAGTTTTACCAAGACTTAACCAGGTTATTCGTGACTTAGTTTCTTCCGTTGTTATATGTTATATGCTTATCCTATTCATGCTTTATTGTACATCCGTGCACTGAGCGTATTGCTCAGCCGTTTTCTTTTTCTATGTTCCCAAAACGGCAGGTACTCAGGGACGCTCATAGACTTTAAGAGTACGTGCATATGGACTAGAAGCTTTATAGCCTTTCTTTACTTTATGCATTATCTTTACTTTGATACACTTGCTATGGACATTGTTTAGTCCTTTCCTTTACAGTACTTATGTTTGTGTGTGATGAGCTTCACTTTTGGGCTACCGATGTTTGATTCCAGTATTTTCCTTTTATGGTCATGTAATGTTTAGACATTTCTCCTTGTATGCTTTGATGACACGCCATAATTACGCGTGACATTCCATTATCAAAATGGGGTGTTACACTTAGTGTAACATTACGACGTAATGAGACGAATCAACGAATCAACCATTTTCTTGTAAAACTCAAAACAAATACATTATTTAGATTTTGCTAATAACAGTTCTAAGAATTATCGTTAAATGTATTAACTTTATTATAATTATGCGTAATAATATAATTCAATCAATCACAATCAAATATCAATTATGTATTTACTATTTCAAGATTCTCTCCACTTTTTAATATTACCATTCAATTAAAATTAATCACAAGTTGTATTGTAATAAAAATTGTTTGCTTTACGACAATCATTACGTCTCTTATTAACCTTTCTCAAAATATTTTCATTTCATTCTAGTGTAATAATTTATTTCATTTAAATTTTCATTCAAGCACATCAAATACTATGTTAGGATTAAGGAAGGACTTTGTTAGATATTTTAGGTGGTATGATACCATGATAGTGTGAATAGACAAAATTCGTATGAAAAATACTAATGAAAAAAAGTACAAATTTTTTAGTCTCAACTATCTATTTAAATCTCATCTAAGAGCATCTCCAATGGGTAAAATAAAACATACCTTTTTATTATTTAAAAGTCTTTTGAAATGGTTTTCTTGCATTGGAGTTAAAGTTTTGTAAAAAGCTTTTTGCAATCACTTTGTAAACTCAAAGCTTTTGCTCAAACCTTTAGCTATTAAAGAAACTTTGCATTAAATGCTTTAAATGTAAAAAGTCATTGGAAAGTTTTAGCATTGGAGATGCTCTAATGATTTATAATAATCTTTTTTTGTTTATTTAAAGAGAAATGTTAGAACCACAAAACATTCACAAAACAAAATCCACAAAATGAGTTGTCATGATTATCATTGGTTTGAAATATGAGATGATTTAAAAAGTAAGAAAGAGATTACCACATACTATCATGACAACTCATTTTGTAGATTTTGTTTTGTGAATGTTTTGTGGTTCTAGCATTTCTCTTATTTAAAAACCCACTTTATCCTATTTTAAAAAATATGTATATTTCAAACCTTTAATAATTGCAAAAGTTTTTATACCATCGCGACGGGAATTAAATTATCTTTCTACATATAGAAACTTCTATATACTTTCGACGATTCTATTTTTTTATAATTCGCGCAGTAAAATCACATGTGATTCTCGAAAAATCACATGTGATTCTCGAAAAATCACATGTGATTTATTACTTTAAAAATCACACTTGAATTTTTATCATCACATGCGATTGATGAGATTTATGAAATCACACTTGACTTATTAATTTTAATATTTCATATGAATTTGTGAAATCACATGCGATTTATAAAGTCACGCATGAATTTTAAAACAAAAAATCATAAATGATTTTAGAAATCTATTTTTTTTGCTGAAATTCCAATAATGAAAAATCATCGATATTATATAAAAATGACCGCCTACTAAATGATAAAATATTCTCTTCGTTATTTTAAAATCGCATGTTATTTTGTGAAACACATGTGATTTTTGTAAAATAAAATGTGATTTTATAAAATCACATGTGATTTTTGTAAATCACATGTGACTTTGTAAAATCACATGTGACTTTGTAAAATCACACGTGACTTTGTAAAATCACATGTGATTTCACAAAATCACGTGTGATTTTTACATGTGATCTTATAAAATCACATGTGATTTATGAATAAACATGATTTTTTTTAAATATCGCGTTTGACATATTTATATTACTTAAATCTGAAGCGGTAGAGCAACTCAATAGAGTTCAACGGGTTATGAATAGTAGTGTTATGATACTTAAATCACAAATGTGGTTTTCAAAATAATTAGTTTTTTATTTAGAAAAGGCTAACGATGCATCGTGTTACTAGTTTGTCTTTCACGATTATGTAAATAATAATATAAGTTATTAAAAACTAAAAAATGATAACAAAAAATCACATGTGATTTTACGAATCACGTGTGATTTTTCTGGCCGAAAATTTCAACACTAAAAAATTGTCCAAAATATATCAAAGTGCCCGTATATTGGAAGATAAAATTTACTTGTCGTGGTGATGTATTTTTCGTAGTCCGACGATTTGCCATTTAAAAGATATATTCTTTTAAAAAAAAAGTGAAAATGAGTTTTTATTGTTTGATAAGAAAATAAATGGTTGAGATTTAACAAATTGTTTTTTTGATCATGTTCTATAAGGATTTCACTCGGTGTGAATAATACCAATATTTTGATAACATTTGCTTTTTTTTTGGGTAACTGTGATTTTCGACGCATTGGCCGACTAATCCACGGGGTTTGAACTCATCGTCACACAGACTCAAACCAGGTAAAGCCCTTCTTTTTCAGGAGGTTGGCGTAGCCATCATTTATTCATTTTTGAAATCATGTTCTATAAGAATCTTATCTCAGTGTGAATAATATCAATATTTTGATAACCGAGTCTTTAATCAATCTAGTCGAATTACCGGTCCAATCGGCTCATTACTATCATCTCTAAAACTGGCATGGGATAAAACGTATTACCTCCCACAAAATAAGTGTTCATTTTTACTTTTCAGAATCAAATTGGTTCAACTTTGACCACATCTAATTTGCAGTGTTATATAATATTTAATGCAAAATATATGTTTGAATTGGATTTTATATATATTTCATTGGTATTATGAATTTAGATAAAATGGTGTAGGTGCTTAAAATTGTTAAAATAAGAAGTAATAAAAATAGCTAAATGTCACATTATTGATTAGTTTTGGTTCGTTTATGAGTTCTTGGTTCGTGTACGAGTATTCTTGGAACTTTTAGTTTGTGTACGAATAGCCGGTTCACGATTTTTAATATTACTAGTTTCTCGTGTATCAGTTGTGTCTCATAGTTTAACAATTTATTGTCAACTCTAATGTAATTTGTGATAATGTATCACTTAATTTTCGAATAAAATGATTATTTATGTTAATAATATTTTGTGAAGCAAAACTATGTATCATATGTATTAGTTGTAAATTTTAAAGTATAAAGATTTTAGTGATTTTATATCAAATTTTTATGTATATAATTTATTATTTTGTGTCTAATCTTAAATAAATCATATGTTAATTGATAAAATCAATGGTTATGATGACTTTTTATTTTAACAACTTTAAGGTCTACACTATAATAACCCAACTTTTGGTATTATATTATACAAGAATATATATTAGATACAAAAATACATAAAAAAAGTCAAAATTGACACTTATTTGGAGACGGAGGAGTATGTGTTACGTTTAAATAAGTGGTACCAAATTGGTAGATAGTAGTAACTTATATGGAAGGTTTTCTGTAGATAACATCACAAGATCATAATATCCGGATCAAACAGAGGCAACTAGTGGAGTCCAAGTGCCCAACTGTGACATTTGGGAGGGAAGCTTAACATCATAAGCAGGGAGTAGGACAAATTTAGGATTATACTAATTTGAGCAAAGCAAAACTATTGGAATCGCAGCAGTGTATTTTTGGGGAAAATAGGAAAAAATATCCTTAAAAATTGGAAGATAAGATTGGAACTGAGATTACATGATGCTTAATCCCATCAATTTGGACTTTAGAAAAATTTCAGGTTAATGTATTAGGGGAACTGTTAGGGAAAGTAGCCGAGACAAAAACCCTGGTAAGATCTACAAGAGCCAATGTGATTGGAAATATATAGGAAAAGAAAACGAAAGAGTCTGAGAGGTAAAAGAGCCTGACAAATGAAAGAGATAACTAACACCAGGCCTATGCAAACAGCAATGAGGCACATTTACGAGATGGACACCACTGAACTAATAGCAGTGGCAAGCAAGTAAAGACGATTGCTATGAGCTCAATGTGGTTCAGAGTGGTCATGATCTTAGTCCTGCTTCCGGTACTAAATGTATTTCATAGGCCAAAACAGTAACCATATTATTCAACTTCATTTCCCTAATAAAATGTTGTTGACATAATAACAAACATTAACCATGATTCACAAAAACAAGCATCAAATCATAATCAGTCCATAGTATTTTGAAGCATTTCATCAAACATTTTTGTATGCACAACTAAAGAAAATTCCTTGTGAACCAGTAGTAATAAATATTAATGATATTTTCATGGAACATAAGACAACATGTAGTACCCTTCCAATTAGCCTTCTAAAGTCTACACTAATCTTAACTAAACAAACCGCTTCAAAATCACATGTTGGTGCATCAAAAAGCATACTTTCCATAGAGCCTATCTATTGCATAAGGTTATATCTTCTAAACATCAACTAACCCTAACATATTTAACCACAAACTTCACAATAAATCACAATCACAATCATATTTTTTGCGATTCATTTATCATCATTCGAACACGGCACCATAAACTGCAACTCCCTTTTCTCATAAACCTCCACCGAAAAATCCCTTTCCACATCCGTCGAACTAGAACTCAAACTCGCCGCCATAGCCGTCGAAACTTTCCCCAATTCACCTTCATTGCCAACATCGCAACTGCTTTCCGCAGACACAAAACTCGAGACAGACGGGACTATACCGGCCCAGAACTGTGACTGGTAGGCCGGAAAATAATACCCACCACCCGGCCCACCAATACCCCACATAGGCACAAGCCCCTGCCCCTGTTGCGCAATTGGCGCAACCGGGGCAAAACCAGAACTACCCAAACTAATTCCACTATTACAATTATCATTAACATAATTTAAATCATTAACATCATTCAAATCACAAAATTCACTATTAGCCCTTTTTCGCCTTTTCGCTCCATTCTCTTCGCCTTTTTCGCCCTCATCCGTTGTTGTTGTGGGTATCTTCAACACACCATTAACACTAACCGCAATTGCGGGCACAGTTCCAGTACCAGTAGCTTGAATAATAGCAGGTTCAGCATGCTCCAACAACCACCTTATAGTTTCACCATCAGATTTGTGCCCTAACTCACGTGTCAACTGAAACACTCTCGATGCACATGTCGCCGGTAAACGTACCCTCCGGCCACGCCCCTCCACCTTCGTGTGACGGTCTTTAGTTGAACGCCGCTTTGGCGCCGTCGCAGGTACAATCGCCGTGAAAAGATTCTCCGGCGGTTCTTGTTTGAGGATGGTCGTGATGACGTCATCTGGTTCGTTTTGTTCAGATTCGTGAAAGTGGGTGGCCATTGATGGATGAGGGTTTGAAAATTTGGGGAAAATGGAACCCTAGATAAAAAAAAGGAGGCCCACACTTATCCTGAGAGGACCCTTGTTTTGATGGATAGAGATGGGTTTTGAGTTTTGACGGTTTGGATGTTATCTTGCTCTTTTTGTTAGTGTTTTGGGATGACACGTGTATGTGTGTTTTGGACTTCGAGAGTTTCCAATAATTCAAGGGTTAAAGTAATAAATTACCAACGAACTTTACTTTTTTTCTTCGATATTACAAATAATGAACATAAAATATTAATCTAACCATTGTATTTTATATATATTTCTAATATTACCATCAACTTTTTTAGTAACGGTTTTTAATAGCTCAAATGTCAATTTTAACCGACACTTACGTTGGTTAGCAGGTTTTTACAATTTTTTTTATTTTTAATATACACGTATATATCCACCTAGGATATTTTGGCCAACTGTGCAATCCACTCGCTTATAAAACACCTTATCTAACAAAATCTACGAAATCCATTATTCACTTATCCACACACACATAAACTTTTTCCCCAAATCGTAATGAACCCTAATTTGTACACCCAAATTTCAATCAAGTAATTGCTTCAATTAAATCACGTCATGACGAAAGGTATCCTTAATTACTGATTATATGTTGTTTAATTTTGGTTAAACCATAACGTTATTTGTCTTATTTTTAGGGAAATATAAAGGGCAGTATCAGGGGAAGCACAATACTTTTACCATTAACCTAAAACATGACGGTATTTTTGATCCATATCCCTTTTCTTATGTAGATGGTGATGAAAAGCAGTTAAACCAATGGGACTTTGAAGGTATGTCATATGCTGATTTCTTCGAGCTTGTTAGAAAGTTAGTGCATTTCCCTATTTATGGCTTGTATTATTGCAAAGTGGGTTTAACAATTAAACAAGGGTTATGTTCATTAAAAAATGATGACGATTTGCAAGAGTTTATGAGGGTTGGGTATGAAAGCAAATGGGTAGTGGATTTATATACAGAGCATTGTGGGTATAATGCAATGGACTTTAAGGTTCAGAAAGACGTAACTTATAATGATCCAGACTCTAGTGATGCTTACTGTGCTAGTGATGATGAAGATTTAGACTATGTAGATTATTATCATGAAGGTGAACAGAATGTAGTGGTTAAGAACATAAGTACCAATGACCCATTTCTTACTAAGTTGTGTAGTAACCAGGGCCATTTTAGTGGGTTTATGCATGAAAACATCCCTGCTAGTGAGCATATAAATGTTGAAGACCCTGAATTCCATAACTTAGACCCTAAAAACAAAGTTGAAAGGGGTATTGCTTATCCGAGGCACAATCCCTTACAACCTTGGAATGAAATGCAACCATCTTAGGCATGAAATTTGACCATCCAGAACAGTTGAAGCTTTGTTTAACTAACTATAGGGTTGCTGGGGGGTATCAATTGTGGTTTGAAAAGAATGATTGGAGACAATTGTTAGCTTACTGTGGTAGAGATGTGGTAGAGGGTAGGTGTGCTAGTCATTTGAACACCAAGTCAAAAGCCAAAAAAGAGTTATTCCCTGATGCTAATGTTGATCAAAGTAAGTGCAAGAAAACTAAGAAAAAACCAGTTCAAAAGAAGAAAAAACAAAAGGCAAGTAAGAAGAACCCATTTGGTGAAGGTACTAGCAAAGATTATGAAGGTTCAAGTAGGAAATCAATGCCTTTAGTGGTTTCTACCAAAATTGTCTCATATGGTTGGACTAAATCCAAGATAGCTAATGATAGGAAACAAAAAGCAAAATGTGGTTTTAGGTTATGGGCATCCTGGATGGGGACAGAAAACTCTTTCCAAATTAAGTCATTAAAAGCTAAACATAGGTGTGTTAGAAACTACAATCTTGGTTCATTAGTGACCTATAAATGAATAGCCCACCACTATGCAAAGGAAACTATTGATGACCCTTTTATGCCTCTGTTGAAAATGAAGGCTTCGATTAGGGAAAAGTTTAAGATTAATGTTAGCCTAGGACAATGCAAGAGAGCCAAACAGAGAGCTTTATTTGACTTTGAAGGGGGGGGTCGATTGATCATTATGGGAGGTTGTGGGACTATCAGCAGGCTGTTTTAGACACAAATCCAGGTTAAACTTGTGTAGTAGATGAGGAGGAAACAGAACATGGTAATACATACTGTAGAAACTAGAAGGGGGTGGGGGGATTGAATAGTTTCTAGTTATTTTTTCAAAACATTTCGCATAACCTATTGTGCGCGGTTCTTTGAACATGTCCGCGGTTCGTTATCACTAAAGAACCGCGTGTCCCTTTAAGGAACCACCGACAGTGAACTAGGCTATTTATTACATGTTAAGCTTTAACAATCCTTTGTATCAAATTCCCGATCAAGCTTGACTAGATATGAGATGTGTTTGATTGAAAGATAAATACTACACGTAAGAAAACATACAAACACATCAAATCAAGAGTACATCAAGCAATAGTCTAAACACTAAGCACACACGTACTAAGCATAAGCTTTTCTGCAACTAAGATGTTTAGACTAAGTGATGTACACTTGACCATAATCTAAAAATGAAGCACACACGTACTAAGCCTTAACTTTTCCAGAACTTAGATGTTTAGATTATGAGATGCACACAACACGCAACAACATATAAATGCATCAATAAGAGTAAAAACATAAATGTAAAGGAAAGTACCGACACGATGATTTATAGTGGTTCGGTCACGGAACACCTCTTTGCCCTACTCCACTCCTCGAGTACACCTTACTCGAGAGTTACTTCACTAGTCAACAAACTCCTTAAGGTGGAGAAACCATACACAACGTCGCTTATCCAATTTCCGACTCTAAGCTAAAAGTCGAGTCATAATCTTTGGTAGGACCAATCTATACAACGTCGCCCACTTCACCATTTTATGACACAAGGCTAGATGTCGAGTCCTAATCTTAGGTAGGACCAATCTACACACAACTTACACCACTTCCAAATTGATACACCAATTTGGATCTACACAACTACACAACTCTTCACAACTACACAACTACCCAACTCTTCACAACTACACCACTCTTCACAACTACACAATGATAGGTGTGAAAAGACCAATCCTTTTACCACTTAATTATAATAATAACCAAGCCAAAACGTGTATTTAATGTCATAAAAGTCAGAATTATGCATGGTTTATGTTTTTGTTGTGATTTAGGACCAAAATTTGAAAAGGGAAGAAAACACGGGCTTTCACGGGCTTTCATCGAAGAAAAGACAAAAGGTGAAGTCAAAAGATCAAGAGTGCAAAAAGAACGGAAGTCAAAGGCCTAATCTGAAGATTTATCGAAGAAAAAGTCTAAAGACAGAAGTTTAACGAAGTCGAAGAACCTAATCTAATCAAAGAAGAAAATTAGAAGACGAGTTCGTTTCATATCGACAAATCCCGAGACAACGTCGAGAAAGACGAAGAAATTAAAAGACGAAAAGACAAAAAGAAAGAGAGAAGCAACAAATCCTCCCATCCTCTTATAAATACCCTCCTAATATGTCATTAGGAGGTGTTAGTTAGTAGTAGATTTTAGTTTAATTTTTGTAAGGTAATTAGGAGTAGATAAAATTACTTTCTCTCTCTAGCTTTTCTTTCAATGATTTAAAGCTTTTTACATTAATCTTGTATTTGAATCTTTAATCTTCATCTTAATTTCAAGCTTTTAATTAATTATTCTCATTCTACCTTTCTTATTTTAATCTTGTTTGATTTTCATAAGTATGTAGTTTGTTTAATCATGTTCTTGTTTTGATTGATGTGTTCGTTTGATTGTGCTTATTAATTTTGATGTGTTTGATCTTTAGCTTATTGTGTTTAGTGCTTATTGTTTGATTTTCTTATTTTTAATAGTTTATTTTTATAAAAAGTTGATTTTAAATATTTTGATTATTTAGTGTTTTTAAAAGTTTTTAAATTGTGGTTTATTTGCTTATTCTTAAGATTAGTTTGGGTAAGTTTTTGGTAAGTGCTTATTTGAATTATAGCTTATTATTAGATTTTGCTTATTTTCATATCTTAGCTTATCTGGGTTTTCTAAAACCCTAACATTCTGAATAGCTAGTAGAACTCATCATTCCGGATTGCTAGAGAAAGCCATATTCCGGATAAAGAGTAGATTAGGTATTCCGAATAAGGGTGTTCAAATGGATTCCGGATAAGCTTAAGCTTAATATTCCAAATAGGGTAATGAAGCCTCTTTCCGGATTGCAAGTGTTTTATGAATTCTGGATTGTCGTTTGAATATTGGATTCCGGATAACAGTTTTCTAAGCATTCCGGATAAGGGCTATATTGTACATTCCGGATAGTGAGGAAACAAAGAATTCCGGATAAGAGTATCCTTGATTCCGGATTAGGGTTATCATAAGCATTCTGGATAGGGTTTGTGTCACAGATTCCGGATTGGTGCTAGAATTTGGATTCCGGATAGTGACAGTTTCTTGGATTCCGACTTAGTTTCCTGTTTTATTTTTAAATTTATTTTTTCCGCCATTTTACTTAGCTATTTTTAACTCTTCTTGTCTTAATTTGATTTTAAAGTTTACGTTTTTATAAAGTTTTAAGTTGTAATATTTAGTCATTTATCTTTAAAGTTTTAAGTCTTTATTTTTAGATAAATCTTTTCAAGCTTTCATTTTTAATTAGTTACTCAACGACATTGTCATTTTATTTTAAAATAGATAATCATTTTACTTTCTCTTCACCAAGAACAACTGAGTCGCACTTTCAACTGTAATCAATTCGATTGGACCAATCCAACGAACTTTTTATACTAGGAAAAACCTTGTATTAAATGGCGTCGCTGCCGGCTCTTTTCGTGAAGATTAACAGTTTTTTGTGACAGACGCTTTTGAACGTTATTTTTCTTGCAAAATTTTCAAAATTTTCAAAAATCTATAAAAATTAAAAATTATAAAAATCCAAAAACATTTATAAAATCATAAAACGCATTTCTTTTTCAAAGAATTTGCACCAAAAATATTTTCTTTTCACGTTAACCATTATTCTTCTATTTCTTTCCTATTCTTATCATTTGTAGGTGTATGCGTACCCGTTCACGCAAAAGGAAGTCCATTCAAGCTGCTGTCGTCGAGCCTCCTCCTGTTGTTAACACAATGGATAACCGTCCAATGATCGAGCTCTTGCAGTCACATGTTGAAGGCAATGAAGATGCGATTGTGGTTCCGGCTATTGATGCAAATAACTTCGAGCTCAAGACCGGTTTCATTCAAATGGTTTCCGCAACACCTTTCTTAGGCCGCACTCATGATGATCCGCACGATCACATCAAAAGGTTTGTTCACTTAACCAATACCGTGAAATACAATGGGGTTTCACATGAGGCAATCCGTTTGCTCCTCTTTCCTTTCTCCCTCGAGGGACAAGCCCGGACTTGGCTTGATAAGGAACCACCCCAAAGTATTACAACAAGGGCGGACCTAGAGACCAAGTTTATCAATTACTTTTTCCCACCCTCACGTACTACCGCTTTGCGGAATGACATAATTATTTTTGAACAAAAGTACGGTGAGATGTTTAGTGAATCTTGGGATCGTTTTAAGGAACTTTTACGAA
Organism: Glebionis coronaria; assembly: GCA_025667525.1. Classification (NCBI taxonomy): domain Eukaryota; kingdom Viridiplantae; phylum Streptophyta; class Magnoliopsida; order Asterales; family Asteraceae; genus Glebionis; species Glebionis coronaria. The sequence continues at coordinate 102,184,671 of CM046875.1, forward strand.
AGTGTCCACAACACGGTTTTACAAAGGTACATCAAATTAATACTTTTTATAATGGATTAAGTTTGAATGACCAAGATTCACTAAATAGTGCCTCGGGGGGTAATATTCTTGTCAAATCTATGATTGAGGCTTGGGCAATCATTGAGAACAAGGCCAAAGTCCAAACCAAGAGTGTTAGGGCTACTATGGCTAGTGCCAGTGAGAGTGAGTTGACCAATCATCTTAAGGAACTTACTTCAGCTGTAAAACAACTTGTTTTAAGAGATAACCCTCCTAATCAACATGCCCATGCTCTCAATATTACTTGTGAAACTTGTGGTGGACCACACTCTTATGCTAATTGTGATAAAGCTTATGATCAATCTCACGGGGAAGTGTATGCTTACAAAAACACCGAGAGAGTTCATTTCAAGCCTAATGTCGATGTTAATCACTTGTCTTACACCTCGACAAATTACTTGTCTCCACACGGTTTACAACAAAGACCACACCCACCCACCCATAACAACCAAGGGCCACCAAGAGCAAATGTTCAACAAACTACAAATATGAGGGGCTACAATGCTAATCAAGGAGCTTATCAAATGCAAAATCAAGGCTTTCAAAACCAAGGTTTCAATCCTCAAGGTTTTCAACCATATAACCAATACCCAAACCAAGGTTTTCAACAACAAGGGTTCAATTTACCTCATCCGCACATGGACTTGATTCTACAAAAATTAACCAATAATGAGAAAACCATGAAGGAAATGCAAGAGTCCACGGATAGCAAATTCGTTCAAATGTTTCAAACCCTTCGTCCCCAAGGTGCTCTTCCTTCTACAACCGAAACAAACCCTCGAGCTAATGTGAGTCCTATTACTACAAGCAGTGGAGCAACTCTAGTATGACCTTATATTCCTCCCCAAGTTACTCCATCTACACCTCCTCCACCCCCATTTATCCCTACTACTACCACTCCAAGTAATAGTTCTCCATTATTGTCTCCACCTCTTACGGAAGAAGTACTAAAGACAAAACCTTTATCATCCCCACCTTCCACCTCTAAACCTTCTAACTCTCAACCATCAACATCTCAACCTTCACCTTATACACCTACACCACCTAAACCCAATATTCCTTATCCTTCACGGTTAGACGAGTGCAAATTGCTCACTAAAGAGGATGCTCAAGTTACTTCTTATTTGAAGATGATCTCCCAAATGAATATCAACATTAGCCTTGTTGAAGCACTTGTCTAAATGCCGAAATTTGTCAAAGCATTCAAGGAATTGCTTAGTAAGAAGGAGAAGATGGCTGAGTTTGTCAACAGACGCTTAAATGAAAATTGTTCTGCTGTTCTTCTTAAAGAACTCCCGGAAAAACTTGGAGATCCCGGTTGTTTTGTGCTACCTTGTACATTTAACAAAGTTGAAGAATTTACTGCCCTCGCCGATCTCGGGGCAAGTATAAATTTGATGCCATTAAGTGTTTGGAAAAAGTTATCATTACCCGACCTTACACCAACAAAGATGACTCTTGAGCTAGCAAATCGAACTCTCGCTTACCCCGTTGGTATTACCGAAGATGTTTTCGTTAAAGTTGGTACCTTCACTTTTCCGGTCGATTTTGTTGTTGTTGACTATGAAATGGACCCTCGTATCCCGCTAATACTTGGACGGCCATTCTTGAGAACCGAAAAAGCTTTAGTCAATGTTGCCGAAGGTGAACTAATCTTAAGGGTCGGGAATGATCAACAAGTTTTTAATATGGGGAAGATTACAAGCAAATCCAATGGAAAAGAATCTGCGAATATGATTGATGTATTTCAAGACGAGCTTGTTACAACTCTTTTGGAAAGTACAAAGCTTGATGATTTTGTGCTACATGACAATCCTCTTTTTGAGACTTGCTATGATAATCCACTTTTTCAAGATTATGTGGATGATTCTAATGATTCTCTCTCCAATTTGGATCCCCCACCAATTTATGATTCTCCACCGATCTATGATGATTATGATGATGATTCTAGTTCCGATGTGGATGATTATGATGATTTTTCTTCAGAGTATAAAGACATGCCAACTTATGATGATTTTGATTATGTTGACACTCTTTCGAGTGATTCTTCAAGTGTTATGACCTCTATTGATGATTATACTCCTATTTTTGATGAAGATCCTCCGCCAACAATGCTTAATCCTACTTTGGATGATTACTCATTTGAGGAAGATTTCGCCACTTTTCTCAATACATACTTTTCCAATGAGCATGATTCTCCTCCTTTGGACTTTGATTATGGTCTTTATCCTCCTATGGATATTAAGAAACCCATTTCCAAGTAGAAGAAACCGGACGACACCAATATCCGTAATACCTATGTTTTGACACCTCTATTTCCACCTTCGAATGAGATTGTGCGTTTTATGGGCGAATCTTCAAGGTCTACTGAGTCTCAGTCTTATTTTCCCCTAAAGAAAAAGGTGTTCGATCCGGGTATCACAATTTTTAAGCAATCTTAGTATCCATCTGATGAAATAAAAGGAAAGATTTTTGGAACTTATGGAGCTATGCTTTCACTTCATCATACCTTTTACCATCGTGCTCAACAATTGCTTAAGGGAACCTCGCCTACTCTTCTTTGGCTTGTCTTGTTCACCTTAAGCTTGTGCTATTTGATGGATGAGAACCATGTATTTGATCCCGGTGGATGTTCTTCAAGCTTCTTACCATTCTAATCAAGGTCGAGCCAGGCTCACGACTCGGTGAACAAAAACAAGCGCTTCTCGGGAGGCAACCCGAGTATCTATCCTTTTTATCTATTTTTATAATAAGTGTAGGGGGAGACCCTCGTATGTGTTTGTTGTTTTCTTTCTTATCATGTACAGGGATTCGAGCTTTCAAATATCCATTCTTGATGACTTTTGACGACCCGTGATTCCGTGTACCCGTCTTCCCGGTTCTATCCTAAACTCTTTTGATTCACTATTTTATATTCTTTAATATTAAAATAGGAATCACTTTAGTTGTCTCTTCCTTAGCAAGTTTAAACAACGTGCACAATGTCCTAAGTGTAGGGGAGTTTACTCCCACATGCTTAAACATTAAGTACAATGTTTATCTTAAGTGTAGGGGGGAGACTTCTAATCGAAGTTAAGTGGGCTTTTCCATGAATTTGTCCTCATTTTAACCGAAAAATTGATTTTTCGACATTTTTCAAAATTTTTGATCTATTTTGGCCTAGTTTTTTTTCCGTTGTTATCGTTTTTTCTTTTATTGCTAGATTAAATTTTAATAAAATGGTTTTAACAAGTTTAGATGTAAAACCCGCATGCTTTTACCATGAACTTTACACTTATAATCGTACGTACATGATTAAAACTTTCCTTTTATAACATGTTTACGTTTCACGAATATTAATTATGAGAATTACATACGTATTATTACACGATAAGTATTAAGTATGTATTAATGCACGATAATTATTACCAACAATAAATATAATCACGAACATGAAAACATGAACGTAAATAATCACGAACATATTATTATTTATTTACGTAACTATTACTACGATTACGTACAAGTATATATAATAACACGAACATTTAATTATAATGTCACGTAAACACGAGTACGGGAACACGTAAATTATTAGAACACAAAAAATTCGGGTTTCCCCTTGGTGGGCCCTTGTAGCCGCGCCACACACAAGAGAAAGGGGGCCCACAATCCCACTTTTGGTTAATTAAGAAAACTAAAAATATTACAGAGTTTTTCATAAAAATTAAAAACCCTAGATCTCTCCTTCTCTCTCCCTTGGCCGACGGCTACCACAAGAAACAAGAAGTGTTCATCGATTTTTGTTTAACAAATCACTAGTATGTGTTCGTGTGTTCATTCCTTATTGATTCCACGTGTTTTGGTAATCCGAAAACCCTTCTTTTTATTTTCTTTTTATGTTTGTTGCATGTATGATCATGGGCGTTTAATAAAATAAGATTAAAAACGAGTAAAATCATGGTGGGGTAAATTATTTGGTTTGTTTTCGGGTTATGGTGTTCGGCCGCCACACAAACCGAGAGTCTCACGACTCTCGGTGACGTTTGGATCGCACCACCACACGAGACAAGGTCTCGGTGGTGTTGGTGTTCGATCGGCAGCAAGGGCAAGGCACTTCGACATGTGTCGGGGGTGTCCTTGTGTTCGGTTTGTCTCGGCAGCCACAGCCCCACCGGCTTATGACGGTGGCTATTTTAGGCAAGCAGGAGGAACCCACCGCAGCCAGCAGGGGGAACCACCAACACACAGTCGATGGGAACCCGGTATGGTCAACGGCTGGGCCGAGAGGGGCAAGACCACCGGCACACAGCCGGTGGCAGTGAACTGAAGGCAGGGGCAACCGGCTTAGGCCGGTTTGCCATTGTTTTCGGTCGGGTTTGATTCGGGCCGGTTCATGGGTTCACGGGTCCGGTTCACGACATGTTTTAATAAAATAATACATGGGTTCGTTTTATTATTTTATTTTACAAGTTTAATTATTTTACATGTGCATTTATTTATTTACAAGATTAATTAAATTAATTTAACATGTTATGTAATTAATTTAATTAAAACATGACTTAGGTTTATTAGTATTATTAATAATACATGATTTAACCTAAGTATTTAATCATGAAATTTAGACTATAGTAATTAATTAATTATTAAAACATGAAATATAATTAATTAATTTTCATGACTTAGGATATATTAATATAATTATTAATACATGTTTTAACCTAAGTATTTTATACACTTTAATTTAATTAAATCATGCTATATTTAATTAAATCTTATAACATATAGTTTATTTAATATACATGTATTAATTAATAAACTATACTATTAATCACATGACTTAGAATATTAATCAGTAAAAACTTAAGCTTATTTTATTAGCTTAATAATCCAGCTTATTTCTAAATTTGGAAACTTTCTATTTTTAGAAACTGATCTTTTTTAGGCAGTTGATCTATGTATGGAAACTTTCTATTTTTAGAAACTTATTTGTTTTAAGCAGTTAATCTATTTATGGAAACTTTCTATTTTTAGATTTAAGCAGCTAATCTATTTTTGGAAACTTTCTATTTTGGGAAACTTTATATTTTCGGAAACTTTCTATTTTAGGAAACCTATTATTTTTAGAAAGTTACTTAATATTACACAACAAGTATTATAATACCAGAAATACAAGTAATACTTAATCAGAATATACAGAATACATGATAAACACAGTATAACGTTATAATCAGTAAAACAAGACATGAACATAAAGAAACAAGCTAAGACATGATATAAAACCAGTTACGTACACAGTAATCAGAACACTTATATACGTATATTATTTATGTAGCATTATTGAGATCGAAGTAGGACTCTCTTTCGTTCATCTTCTTCGTTCACTGGACATAAGGTACGGATTCTCCGTCCTTTTAGTATGGACATTATTTCCTTATTAGGATTTCCCCGTATGCAGCCAACTGGTTTCCCAATATATGTTTTATATGTTTTGATTTGCTTATGTTTAATTAAATGCCTAAGCCATATACATGCATGACCAGTTTCACCTAGTTATAGAGTTACCATTACCATAACACTAGAGGCACCAGTGTTATGACTTCACCACGGCGAAGTGATAGCTCGTGGCATCCCTTTTCAGCTTTTGGCCATATTATTATATTATCATGTGGGGTGTATGGGTGCATCCTAGATTACATGTTTTTATAGATTATTCAGGTGAATGTGGTGTGTGTCGTGCATCCTTCACAAGGAGTTGATCCCTCCTACCCAAACTTATATTAATTAGAGGCAACCCCTCTAATTGCATGATGAGGTCACCCCTCCAAGTATTCATGCACGTTGATATTTCATGACCTATATTGGCTAATGGTAAACATGTTAAACAGTTTGATAAGATAAACATAAGGCTTTTCAAACTGTAAAACCAGTTTTACTAAGTTATATCAGGTTTTCTAGGACTTAATCAATTCCACTGCTATATGTTGTATATGTTTATGTTATTCATTCTATGCTTGTATATCCGTACACTAAGCGTTATGCTCAGCTGTTTTCCTTTCATGTTCCAAAAACGGCAGGTACTCAGGGACGCTCGTAGACTCTAAGCGTACGTGCATATGGATTGGAAGCTTTCTAGCCTTCATTACTTTATGCATTTCTTCATACATTTTGCTACTCATTTCCATGGACATTGTTTAGTCCTTTTCATTTACAATACTTATGTTTGTGTGTGATGAGCTTTTAATTTGGGGTACCGATCTTTGTTCCGGTATTTCCTTTATGGTCATGTAATGTTTAAGACATTTATCCTTGTATGCTTTGATGACACGCCATAATCACGCGTGACATTCCATTTATCAAAATGGGGTGTTACAATTATGGTATCAGAGCCAAGGCTTTGACCTGTAGGCTCTCAAAACACGACCTGTGATTTGTGGGTAGTCACTATGGTCTTCCTAGAACTAACAGTCGGTTTTCATGCATTCATTGTTTTCATGCATTCATACATATCATTGTCGCGGGTTTATGACTAAGTAATGGTTGGTACAGGACTTGCCCTATTTAGTCGCATGTGCTTTTATCAAAACTTTTAACTTTGGGACCGACCCATTGGCGTCCCCTCGCCATGTCTTTTGTTTTGAGTGAACTGACCGTAGGCGTTCACTCTCGCGCATATAAAAGTTTTCATAAAACTGCATCATGCATTCATATACTAGTTTTCCTACATATAATTTTTCTCATGATTTGTTGGTATAATTTTTTTTCCATGTATATATTTTATGTTTTTATCAGTTTAATCATGTATTTTTATGTTATACTGTCAGATGGTTCTCACACGCGAGCAGGAACAACTCAATGCAGCAGTCCAAGCTGCGATGCAAGCTATGCTTCCTCAGCCGAGGAACGAAATCAGGGCTGATGTGCAGGCTGCCAACAATCAGCAACAGCACCCAGTACCTCCTCCTCCTCCAGCAACATTGGTCACATGGCTGGAGAGATTCAACAAGCTACGCCCTTAATCTTTTGAGAAAACAGATAGCCCTAGTGAAGCTGAAAGCTGGTTGGCTCACATTGAGAAGATCTTCGATGCAATGGGCTGTGACCCCGTCTTCAAGTCGAGGTTGGCCTGTTACAGGTTCGAAGGTGATGTGCTAGCATGGTGGAAGGCACTAAAGCAGTATGAGAGAGGTGATGATTGGGTTGCTGGTTTGACTTCGGCTCAGTTCAGGGAGTTAGTGATGGGACAGTTCTTTCCCAAGGCTGAGCAAGACAAGCTGAAGAGGGAGTACCATGGGATCAGACAGAGAGCTGGGGAGAACAGCAACGAGTTCATGCAGCGCTTTCTTCGTTTGGCTGGTTTTCTTGGCGCAGCAGCAGGTACTGCCGAAGAGCAAGCATACCACTTCCGGTGGGCTCTTCGTACATCGGTCGCCAACAAATTGGTGTGTGATACGTTTAACACGGTGGCACAAGTGGCCGATGCAACACGTAAGCTGGAGATGCTGCAAGAAAGAGAAGAGTTTGGGGAAGCAGAGAGACCCAAGAAGAGGTAAACATTCGTTATTCAGCGGTGACCAAACCGTATTCTTTCAGTGGATGTCAATATTTATATCTCTTTTAAACTGTATCTTCCAGGCAGAAGACTAGGGACCGGTCTCAGCCGGCTACTCAGCAACAGCCTACTCAGCCCAAGGGAAACGGTCAGACTTACGACCGTTCTGCTACGAATAGGCGTGGCGATAATGATAATTACCGTAACAACGCTGGAAACTCCAACAGCAGCAGGTCCTTACACTTACTCATTTTCTTATGTTACATGTAAAAGTTCATAATTCTGACACATTAGCAATCTTCTACCAGGAATCATGGTAACGGGAGGGACCAGAACCAAAGAGGTTCACAGCCTAACTGTCCAGCTATCACTGGTATTACATCTTACAAAATTTTCCGCATTCTCCTTTGTACCTATTACCATGTCTCATGTATACTGTTCTTAACAGGCTCCCAGCCAGCAAGGGCACCTGCTGGAGGATATACTCATCCTCTTTTCACTACCTGCAACCGTAGGCACCCAGGGCCATGTCGCCGCGACAACGATGCATGCTAAAAGTGTGGCCTTACTGGTCATCACATGAAGGACTACCGCAAGGGCGAGATGGAGGGCACATCTGGACATGCAGATACTAAGCCGCCTCCTACTAGTGGATGCGTTTACACGACTTCTCGTGATCAGGCCAACAAGTCTACAGGTACCATCACTGGAATCTTGTATATGTATAGTCAAGCTGCATGTGTGCTATTTGACACGGGTGCTACTCATTCGTTCATTGCTACTGCTTATGCTAAAAATGTTAGGATATCCCCTATGCCATTAGAAAATGTACTGAACATTTCCGCGCCTTTAAGAGACTCTGTAGGCATAACCCATGTGTACAAGAGCCTTCCCCTAGAGTTTGATGACAAGATTTGGCCCGTTGACGCACTTCCGCTAGACATGAATGATTTTGACATGATATTGGGAATGGACTGGCTATTCAAACATCATGCTACCATAGACTGCCATTCATATCGGGTCATCTTTAGTGATGTTAATGCACCAGAGTACATTCACAACGGGTTCGTACCCGAAAGGTCTGTACAAATCATATCAACCCTACAAGCACGTGCGTTACTTTCACATGGTTGTGAGGGCTATCTAGCTATTGTTCATGACATGGATGCTGAATCTCCATCAATTCAGAATCAGACGATAGTGTCAGATTTTCTAGATGTATTTCCAGAAGAACTTTTGGGCATACCACCTGCACGTGAAGTAGATTTTAATATCGAGCTCATCCCAGGAGCTAGCCGATTTACAAGGCTCCTTATCGCATGGCTCCCATAGAGTTGAAGGAGTTGAAGGATCAATTGCAAGAACTTCTGGAACGAGGCTTCATTCGATCAAGCGCATCTCCATGGGGCGCATCGGTCTTATTCGTGAAGAAGAAGGACGACAGTATGCGTCTTTGCATAGATTATCGCGAGCTCAACAAGATCACCATCAGGAATAGGTATCCTCTACCACGCAAAGACGATCTGTTTGACCAACTCCAAGGGGCCAAACATTTCTCTAATATTGATCTGAGGTCGGGCTATCATCAGCTACGGGTTAAAGAGTAGGACATCGCCAAGACTGCTTTCCGTACACGCTATGGCCACTACGAATTCGTAGTCATGCCATTGGGCCTTACCAATGCTCCAGCTGTGTTCATGGATTTGATGAACAAAATCTTCCATGAATTTCTGGACAAGTTCGTCATTGTCTTCATTGACGACATCTTGATATTCTCTAAGTCCAAGGAGGAACACGAAGACCATCTTCGTACAGTGTTACAGATTTTTCGCCAGAAGCAGCTGTATGCTAAATTCTCCAAGTGTGAGTTCTGGTTAGACAAGGTGGCGTTTTTAGGTCACATTGTATCAGCAGAAGGAATCACTATGGATCCAGCAAAGGTTGAGGCTATTACCAAGTCGCCAAGACCGACATCAGCGACTGAGGTTAGCAGTTTCCTAGGCTTGGCTGGTTACTACCGTAGGTTCGTAGAGAACTTTTCCCGTTTAGCACTACCATTGACCAAACTGTAGGAATGATACACACGGCTATATAGGATATAGAAATGAAGATAAAGATTAAACCAAAAAGAAAGATTAGATTAGATGAAAAAAGAGAAAAACAAAGATGGTTGTGAATTTCTAATGAGAGAAACACATAAGTTTCTCTCTCTAAAATCTATAAAAATAGAAGACACACACACTCAAATGAGGTGCTAGGGTCCTTTTATACTACAAGTGTAAAGTATAGAAGGCCTTCCTCATTTGAGTGTTCGGGACTAATTCCCGTTACATACATAACATTATACTAGAACTCTCAACACCATTATGTAGCATTTTCCACGAGCTTCACAACGGTATATTATATGACCATCACTTAAAATACTTCTAACAATCTCCCCCTAAGGGGTGGTCATGTAATATGTGACTTCACTTCTTTGATGTTGTTGACTTTGAAGCTCTTTGTCTTGAGAGTTCCTTCATAGTTCCTTTCATGACTTGTGATCTTGGATCTTTGATCTTTGCCTTGAATTGATCTTAAAACTTTGCCATCTTGTGTTCTTGTGTCTTTCCCCACATACTCAAACTTTGATTTGATATGATAGTTTGTTAACAATCTCCCTTGATCATCAGAGTAGCGGAAGTCTTTGTCTTTAGATGTTCTTGAGCTTTCTTCAGTTACATGAGCATGTGGTTTCGAATTACGACTCTTGAGGTTATGCCACCGTTTGCATTCCTCCGGTTTCCCGTTATACAGTACGAATACTGTACCTGTGATTAGGTAAGTTCAAAGAACTTCCTTGACAGGGTTTCCGGCTGTGGTAGCCGTTCTCAATACTTGAATATATCAAAAGATACTTCATAGTAAGGAGTGAATCATGCAGTTCCATTCTGCTGATTAAGTCGTCAATTCAATTTCCTGGAACAAGTTTGAATCAGTTAAGAATCAAACCATTGTTGCTTTCCAGTTAACACAAGTTAGATTCATGTGGAATCTCACAAGTCACCTACCGCAGTGCTGTTTGATGATGACACTAGAAGGATTTCCATTCGTCACTATAAATACTGAGGAGTATTACTCTGAATGGCAAGATCATAAAGATATCGCGTCGAGACCTGGAACGAGTTTGAATCACAAAAGAATCAAACCACTGTTGCTTTCCAGTTAACATATGTTCAATTTAAGTGAATCTTACATATGACCTACCGTAGTGCTGTTTGATGTTAACACTAGAAGGATTTCCATTCATCACTGTGAATACTAAAGAGTATCACTCTGAATGTTCTGGCAATATCACAAGGATAGAGCGTAGGACTCTGTAAATAATCGCTTGTGTTCTAATGATGAACAACAATTGATATATGTAATAAGTGTCCTAATGAGATTTTTTTGATGAATCTCGTTGGCTCTAGACTCTATAAGTGCACGTTTATTTGGTGATCAGAGGCTGGAGCAGACTGCCACCTTTTCAATATCTACTATCCCGGAGTGAGAAAGTTGATAGAAATGAGTTGAACTTCGTGACAATAAAACAAACTTCTTTTGAGAGAAGCTTGAGTAGGCTGGGAAGGGTTGTGCATTGCATCACTGGGTCCATGATGCTTTGTCTTCAGTATCAGAAATCATCAAAGTGATTCTGATAATAGATTTATTGACTCGGTTTCTGCCTAAGTTGTATGGAGGGCTTCTTTCTTTACACCCTTTATCCTTACATTTCTTTCTCATTCTTCAACCCCTTCAATGCTTACCAAGACGTCATAACTAGCACCTTGTTGTGATTGTTCCAGTGCTAGCTTAAGTCATTAGTAGGGATTTTTCCCGTACACTCAACTACTCCATTTTTCCTAAGAACATCTAAATTCTAATGGATTGTCCCTGGGAAGATCCCTCCGGTTCTGGTTGGATCATAGGACGAATACCTAACCACCTTTTGACACCAATACCATCGCGAATTAATGTGTTGAAGGGTATAGATATCGTAACCAGAAAACCTGTTGAAAAAGCAATATAGGTGTTGATTAAATCAGTGTTTACACCTTGAAGGTTTTTTGTATCACCAAAATGCTCCCCCTACATATGTGCATCATAAAAGGAAAGGTTTTTGCACATATTAAGAAGAGAAAACACTTATATCAAAGATCTTATCCAAGGCAACACATTTTAATCACTATTCTCCCCCTCAAAAATTGCATGACATTGAAATTTTTGTGAAACTAGTGATGAAACATGGAATAATGTTGCATGAAAGTTTGTACTCCCCCTCGAAAAGAAATTCTAATTAAAATTAGGGGAGTATATGAGCACACAGTTTTGAAATACTTTGAAAAATTATGCTCAAAAAACCCGAGAAAACTTACTTTCCCGTTGTTAAGGAATAATGTACATAAATGAACATTTTCCTTGTGTTCATGAGCTTAAAACTTTGAATGTTTTGATATAAGCCCATGGCCGAGAAAAATTAATTTCTCGTTGTTGAGGATAAGTCAAAGACTTTCCTTTCTTTGGGGACCGGGTTATAGTCTTACATGTGACTATAAGTGTGACAACCGCGGTTTTGAGGTTCGTCACTTAGTTTTATTTTGGGCTAGTTACGTGTCTTTACGTGTTTATGTGCTAATTGGTGTGTATAGATTGTGGTTTGGATATCGTTTCCGGTACGGGGTACCTAGTGAGTGAAACGATGTGTGATGATTTCATGTTCATGAGCTCACATGGTAGTGACTATGAAATGATATGGTGTTATTTAGTCGTTTTACGTATACGTATATGTATTATAGAAAATCGTATTTTTACGATTTAAGGTTTAGCATTTAGAGGTCTCGGATGAGATATTTAGTCACGGGAGTATTTTTTGGGATGATTATAAGTCATTTAGGACTTAGTTAATTAGTTTATTTCATATTTCAAGAGTTTTTATAAAACTGTATATTTTTACGTCTTTTAAGGTATACGTGTAAAAACTGACTAGTTTTACGGTTTTGAGGTTTCCGAGGCTTTAGGAGCTAAAATAATTTAAGGTAAATTAAGGTATTATTAATAATATATTAATAAGTAATAAAAAGAAAAAAAATATAAAAATACCTATAATAGTCGGTTTTGGGATGCAAGAAAGGTAAAGAAAAGGGAAAAAAAGGAAAAAGGGGGAACCGGGCTTTTGTAATAGGCCAAGGACTTGTTAGGAAATTATATAAAAACTTTTTATTAACCAAAAACATTCATAAAATCCCTGGAGATCAAGCTTAAGTCGAAATCCATGGAGTCTATTTAGGGTTTTCATATTTTTTTCTTGTCTTCCATTAATTATAAGGTAAAAAGCTTCAATGTCTTTTTAATTAAATTGTTTTTAATTCTTTCTTAATCATTATATGATGGATCTAGGTTAGTTTTATTAGAAAATCTGTAATTTAACATTATCACAATGATATAAACATGATTAGAATAATTAGGGTTAATGATTAAACATGATGAGGGTAATTAATTTGGTTAATTATGTTAAATTCGTTTTTAAAAACTGGGCAGAATTTTTGGGTCATTGTTTTGATCATATCTAGAGTTTTACAAACTTTTAATTTTCAAATCTTATGTCCCTGGATAGGTAATTGAGTTGGCTTTCAAATGCCAGAAACGAGAACTAAATTGGATGTCTGGAAGTGGGTCAAAAACAGGTTACATCAGTCGGGTGTCAAAACAGTTTTTGGATCAGCCTATTTTCTTTTTATGTTTTGAATTGTTTGGGGTACTTAGAGTTATATTGATACCTTCAAACGAACATGAGAATTAGATTATATATTAAATAAAAGATATGGAGGAGTGCTAAACATATGGGTTAGGGTAAGACCCTATGATCATAACAAACTTTTCATATGTTCAAAATCAGTAAATTCTAGATAGGTAAAAGTATATATATATATATATATATATATATATATATATATATATATATATATATATATATATATATATATATATATATATATATATATATATATATATATATATATATATATATATATATATATATATATATATGAAGGCCTTAACAGTTGCTTTAAGGTTGAGGCCAAATAGGAGAGTTAGCTAACACATGTAAGGGAATAGGGTTTCCTTTAAAAGGCATGTTATTTTGGTTAAGGGGGTATTCGATCCATAATTTAAGGTATGAAAAACGGGACTGTTTTGGGTTAAATGTTAACGGGGCGAGTTATGAACTAAACTAAGTTAAGGGCTTTATAGAAGGGTGTCATGAGATGCATATAGAATATAAATGGGGTTAAGTTGTAGGAAAAGGTTAGATATCCATCATAGATTGATGAGCCATTTTGGTATGTGGTTCATGTCTTGATTGTATACGTTTGTGTGTTTAGATTTTTGCTAGAGTGCGGGTACTTTGAGAAGCCTGTTCAGGCGAGTTTCATAGTCCCATGTCTTTTTATGATTTGATTTCCAGATGGGATGGAAGAGACACTGTATGGTTTTGTAACTAATGATGTGAATGTTTTTATTGTTTGTGATGGACTTGTGTGTGCACTTATGTGATTAACTGCTATGTGATTCTTGATTGTTATTATGGTTTGACTTGGTACCAAGGGGATGTTGAAAAAGCGGGGCCTTGGAATTGGTTCATAGGTGTATGGGCGCCTATGGGACCATGGTTATTGGTAAGGCTAGGAGCCTTGGAAATTGTGGTTATTGGTAAGGCTTGGTGCCTTGGAATTGTGATTGTATGGTTAATCTTGAATGGTAGTTGTTAATGCATAATTGTAACACATTGTCCATATGTTATTCTATTGATGGTTGTTATTCACAGCTTATAACTATTTTGGGGTTGGAGTCTAAACCTATGACTCTCACCAACTTTATGTTGACATGTTTTAGTGTCTCTTTCAGGTGATAATGTGGTTAAGCGTGAGATTAGGAGTGGCTAGCTGGGAGGCTTATGATTGCATTGGAGGAACCCCCTTTCCTCTTAGTCTTTACTTATGTTTGAATAAGTGATACTTTGTAGACACCTATATGTTTGTTATTTGTTAATAGTATGTCTTTGGTAAGAGGTAGACGTGTTACCTACTTACCTAGACGCCTGCATTGTTTGTGATAGCTTCATGACATTGTGTCATCATTTATGATATTTCCATTTCATTTAGTTATCTCTATAGACACGCTATTGTTGTGATGATATCCATACGTCACGCCACACATTCCGCCATGGTGGGGTGTGACAGAATGGTATCAGAGACAATGGTTATAGAGAATTAGGTTGCCTAGTCTAGTAGCCTAGTCTATAGCTTAAGGGTCTATGCATGTAGGTGTCATAGGGGTATGTGTGCGTTATAGTATATGAAGTGCTTAAGTGTTAATTTCGTTTTGGATATTTATTTACCTTCATATTTACTTATTGAGATATAATATATGTAAGTACATTCATCTTTTTTCTATTTATGCGACGTATGAACCAGAAGTGTAGGAATCTATTTAGTGTTACCCATGTCGCGTAAAAGAAGAGGTGCGCTAGGTAATAATAGGATAGTACCGATGTTGAGTCTGCGGCTAGTAGTAGATTCGAATTTCCACTTAAATGGTTATGATCATTTTTTTTAATGTTGGATATTTTGTTGTTATTGATTTGTTTTGGCGTTTGAGCCTAGAGTTATGAATGAAGTTAGGGTTGACGTATGAGATGTTCTTATTTTACCTATACGGTATATATATAGAGTGTATTTTATGTGGTATATATGTGGTAGACTTATGTGTTCCGTGTATTACTAATTTCTTATAAGTGTCGTCATAGGAGGGAGTACATGGGTGAAAGGGGACATCTATAAATATGGAGGCCTACGTAATTATATATGTGCCACAACACCAATGGACTTCCAAGTATGGTTGGATGAAAAAGGGGTTAGTACATGCTTGTATATGATGAGATCTGTATTTTGGGTATTTGTACAATAGGGGTTTATGTAATGGTTGCCTATGTTATGGCTATGGTTTTTTTGTGTTATATGTTTTGGGTTATAGTCGTGTTGTGTGATTATGGGGTCACACGATATGGTTTGGTTTTGGTGATGGGTTTTATGCCTTGTTGTGGCATGGTGAGATGGTGATTACTCGTATGGAAAAACGAGTGTATGACGCAATCGATTGACTTGACATGTATGATAACGAGTATGTTTTGAGAGATTTAATAGGTATATATATTCGGATGTATATATACTAGTAGATGTTATGTTATGATATACAGTCGTTCAATAGTTATTATAACTTGAACGTACCTAGTGTTCTCTCGTGTTTAAACAGTTTATCAGTGCTGGAGTTTGATGGAGTTCCAACGATGTTTTGAGTCTTTTTGATGTGTGTCTACTTTCGGGTATGTATTTTAATTAATGAGAACTACTAAATTTTCTTGCAAATAAGTCTGGCTAATTATAGGAAAATGATTTTGAAAATAATTTGTAAGCGTATGGTAAGATATCGTGACTTACATATCTTTTTATTAAGTTTGTGGTAGTAAGTTATAAAAAAAATTGTCTTGAAAATAATTGGATTAGTTTTCTAGGTAACATGTGATAATACATTTTAAAGGGTAAAGAAATTTTACAATAATTTTCTTAAGTGGAGTTAAAATTTTAGAAGTATTTAAATGGATGAAAAGAGTAAAAAGAGAGATTTTATTTTAATAATGATAATAATAACACAACACCTTATAAACGTGTAATTGTTAGTTATAACACGCCTAAATGGATTATATAAAATAATTATAATATAGAATAAAATGAATAAAAACACCATATTTTATAAACACGTATTGGTTTCATAATAACAAGTGAAATGAGTTTAATGTGAGTAAACAAGATAATGGTTACAATAACATTATACTATACTAACTAGTGAATATGTTTGATAAAATAATGAAGATAAAAGATGAGTTTATTGTTAAATGAGATGATAGATAAAGTGAGTTTTAGTACACTACCTGAGTTGTGCCCTTTGATAGTAACGGAGATGGTAAAATATGACTATGATTTCATTTATTGGTGTTAAAATATGGTCCTAATGTGATGTAACTAATTAAGATGAAAATTTAAAATTTTCTAAGATATTGAAATTTGGTAATACAAATCGTCATGAGTCTATCTTTGTTGTTGGCACACTCCATTGATATTTCGGATTACATTGTTTTGTTTTCAATTGTTTTGGCTAGGGTTCGTTTTACCCTATATTTTATTTTGGGACACCATTTTTTGGAATTCTTTTGGTACACGTCATGGTTGATTTAGTTATGCGGTTGTGGGAACGTTAGGATGAGAGGATAGAGTTGGGTAGTATTACTTATGGTTAGATATTAGAATGGACAGATGTATTTTGGTTTAAAGGTTGTGTTGAAGGAATGATTAAGATTTGTGGAGTTTTGAAACTTAGATTGGTTACGGGAATAAGGGAGTAAGTAAAGTTAGTTGACTGGTCGTGGGAACGAGATGTCATGCTATGAGAAGTTGGTTGAGGTACCATTAGGAGATTTATGAAAGTACTAGCGGATGTGAGGGTAGAGTAGAAAGTTTCTACTAATGGAAAGATTGGGCAAATAACACGCAAGGGAAATGGTATAGTTATGGAGGCAAGGTAGTAGTAGACATGTGAAGGAAAACATGGATGTGAAAGAATAATTAGTAGGAGGCTGATTAATGGTGAGTACAACAAGTAAGGAAGAGTGAGCCATTGAGGGGTTGGAGTACTTTTAGAAATACTGTGGTAGATGAGTTGAAGTTAGAAGCTACTGGTAGTGTGAAGTTCCTAGGTAACATCATGGAGACGAGAAGGAGTGCGTAAAGAGCTACATCGCGAAGCAAGGAGCTGAAAGGACTACGTGTCGGATGCAAGGAGGATGCAAGAGATTTCGAAGGAGTCACAAAAGTTGCAAGGACTGGAAAGGTGACAAGCACTATGATGGGAAATTTACGTATGGTTCGTGACGAAGAAGGACAGATTGAGTATCGGAGTGGAGCTACAAAGAGCTGAACCAGTGGATCGTGATGAAGTGAATACATGACATGGGAGATTAAGAACTCATGGAAGTAACAAGGGGAGTCGAGTGGCTACGCGGATAGAATTTTTTTGGGAATCAATATCGAGGGATGAGTAGTGAAGCTGAGCGGAATAAGTTCGTGGAGAAGTGATTATAGGGTCAGTTTAGTGAAGGTGTTTATGAAGGATCTTTGGAAGAGAGAGTTATGCATTATCCAATGTAATAACAATTTCCATAGAGTTGATGAATTGAGTGAGAAATTTTGGTTGGACATGATAGTGAAGGAATTAGGGAGAACCATGGAAGGAGAGAACCAAGTATTCCAAGAAGATGATGATTAAAAGTACCTCATGTTAGGTCCAAGGTCGTAATAGAAGTATGAGACTTGAGTAAGAATTTAGAATATGGCTTAGTTTAGTCATATGGAAACTAATATGGGTATAAGATGAGAGTGTGATCCGCATGGAATCACATAAAACTCTAGTCTGTTCCTATTAGGATGGAGGAGGAGAACTGGTCGCGAGGAAAACAAGAGAAGCTACTTGGATAATTTTGACGTATAGATGACTTGAAAGACGTGAAGCATAGCATCGTGATGTATGCCATGAGCTGAGGAAAAAGAAGGAAGTCTGGATAGATGCGGATCATAAATGAAATAGGTCAAGATAGGAACCGAAGGTAAAATTTTGGTATAGCCTAATGAATAGACTAAGGCACTAAGCAGGCTAATACTGTCGTAGTGTGGAAAAGGAAATGGCACTGACTTATACTTATTGATTGGGAGGCTTAGTAACGATAATCGAATGGATGAGGAGTTATAGGTGTGATGTGCCATAGGGACGAAGGGCTTGGTCTAACCGAGACAAGATGAGGAGCAATATGACCTTGAAAGTAAGACATTGTGTAGGTATAAAGGAAGTGTTGAGTATACAAAAAATTATGAAGAAAAGTGATAAAGAAGTGTATATGTGCTACTAATGAGCTATCCAAATTTAATGGAAGTAGTTGTAGCATGGGTTTGGATGGCAGTTGATAGACTAACTGAGATAACCGTCCTTTTGGTGATGTGTATAGATCATAAGTTGATTTGGATTGAAAGAGCCTTGTTGTGATTAACTAATGGATATGTGAAAGACCGTCATAGGTCACTTTGTAAGGAAATTGGAATTTTTAAGTAGTTTGGGGTACGGACTAAAGGGAGTTGATGAACATGATTGGATATGAGTATATCCAGCTAATTGGAAAAGGATGGGCAAGTGAGATATTTATACAACCTTAGGAGTTACACTGAGGGCATGAGTGATTGATTTAGAGGGAGTTAGGAAACTCGTTGGCGATGGCTGAGTTTTCATATAATGATAGTTATCATACTAGAAGTCGATAAATGCCATTTGAGGCACTATATGAAATGATAGGGTGAGTTGTCCCCATTGTGGACTAGAATTGGTAAAAGAGGCTACTAATGTGGTAATGGTGTTTGTGGAAAGGATGAGAGCAACAAGGGATGCTATGTAGAAAAGGTGGAAACCACTAGAGTTAGTGACAAAGTTATGTAGGAAGTTTCACCCATAGTAACGTGTGATATGTTTTGGTAAATTGGAAGAGTTGATGTAGAGTTTTGTAGGTCCATTTATGATCTTTGGAAAGATCAGACCAGTAGCGTATGAGCATAGAATTACCTGGGGGAAATGAGTGGTATACATGTTATATTTCATGTATTAAAATTGGTAAATGTTGTTTGAGAATGCATATTTGCATGTACGGTTATTCGGGATTTGTGTTAATAAGAGTTTGTTTTATCAAAGAGTCTTTTGTGAGATTTATTGACTATGAGGTCAAGAGTTTGGCAATGAATTTAAATATTGTTGGTTAGTATATGTGGTAATTTAAGACTTGAACTAAAGTTCACGTGGAAATGAGAGGAGTTCATTTAGAACAAGTATCCTTAGTTGTTTGCTAATGATGTGTTTGATCCTAAGAAGTAAATCTCGGGACGATATTTCTATTAGGAGGGAGTGATGTGACAACCGCGGTTTTGAGGTTCGTCACTTAGTTTTAATTTGTGCTAGTTACGTGTCTTTACGTGTTTATGTGCTAATTGGTATGTATAGATTGTGGTTTGGATATCGTTTCCGGTACGGGGTACCTTGTGAGTGAAACGATGTGTGATGATTTCATGTTCATGAGCTCGCATGGTGGTGACTATGAAATGAGATGGTGTTATTTAGTGGTTTTACGTATACGTATATGTATTATAGAAAATCGTATTTTTACGATTTAAGGTTTAGCATTTAGAGGTCTCGGATGAGATATTTAGTCATGGGAGTATTTTTTGGGATGGTTTTAAGTCATTTAGGACTTAGTTAATTAGTTTATTTCATATTTCAAGAGTTCTTATAAAACTGTATATTTTTACGTCTTTTAAGGTATACGCGTAAAAACTGACTAGTTTTACGGTTTTGAGGTTTCCGAGGCTTTACGAGCTAAAATAAATTAAGGTAAATTAAGGTATTATTAATAATATATTAATAAGTAATAAAAAGAAAAAAAATATAAAAATACCTATAATAGTCGGTTTTGGGATGCAAGAAAGAAAAAGAAAAGGGAAAAAAAGGGAAAAGGGGGAACCGGGCTTTTGTAATGGGCCAAGGACTTGTTAGGAAATTATATAAAAACTTTTTATTAACCAAAAACATTCATAAAATCCCTGGAGATCAAGCTTAAGTCGAAATCCATGGAGTCTATTTAGGGTTTTCATATTTTTCTTGTCTTCCATTAATTCTAAGGTAAAAATCTTCAATCTCTTTTTAATTAAATTGTTTTTAATTCTTTCTTAATCATTATATGATGGATCTAGGTTAGTTTTTATTAGAAAATATGTAATTTAATGTTATCACAATGATATAAACATGATTAGAATAATTAGGGTTAATGATTAAACATGATGAGGGTTATTAATTTGGTTAATTATGTTAAATTTGTTTTTAAAAACTGGGCAGAATTTTTGGGTCATTGTTTTGATCATATCTAGAGTTTTACAAACTTTTAATTTTCAAATCGTATGCCCCTGGAAAGGTAATTGAGTTGGCTTTCAAATGAAAGAAACGAGAACTAAAGTGGATGTCTGGAAGTGGGTCAAAAACAGGTTACATCAGTCGGGTGTTAAAACAGTTTTGGGATCAGCCTGTTTTCTTTTTATGTTTTGAATTGTTTGGGGTACTTAGGGTTATATTGATACCTTCAAACGAACATGAGACTTAGATTATATATTAAATAAAAGATCTGGAGGAGTGCTAAACATATGGGTTAGGGTAAGACCATCTGATCATAACAAACTGTTCATATGTTCAAAATCAGTAAATTCTGGATAGGTAAAAGTATATATATATATATATATATATATGGAGGCCTTAACAGTTGCTTTCAGGTTGAGGCTAAATCGAAGAGTTAGCTAACACATGTAAGGGA
The DNA here is from genome assembly GCA_025667525.1 of Glebionis coronaria. Lineage (NCBI taxonomy): Eukaryota > Viridiplantae > Streptophyta > Magnoliopsida > Asterales > Asteraceae > Glebionis > Glebionis coronaria. The sequence goes on from CM046875.1 coordinate 102,205,790, forward strand.
ATAGGGTTTCCTTTAAAAGGCATGTTATTTTGGTTAAGGGGGTATTCGATCCATAGTTTAATGTATGAAAAACGGGACTGTTTTGGGTTAAATGTTAACGGGGCGAGTTATGAACTAAACTAAGTTAAGGGCTTTATAGAGGGGTGTCATGAGATGAATATGTCATATAAATGGGGTTAAGTTGTAGGAAAAGGTTAGATATCCATCATAGATTGATGAGCCATTTTGGTATGTGGTTCATGTCTTGATTGTATACGTTTGTGTGTTTAGATTTTTGCTAGAGTGTGGGTACTTTGAGAAGCTTGTTCAGGTGAGTTTCATAGTCCCATGTCTTTTTATGATTTGATTTCCAGATGAGATGGAAGAGACACTGTATGGTTTTGTAACTAATGTTGTGAATGTTTTTATTGTTTGTGATGGACTTGTGTGTGCACTTATGTGATTAACTGCTATGTGATTCTTGATTGTTATTGTGGTTTGACTTGGTACCAAGGAGATGTTGACAAGGCGGGGCCTTGGGATTGGTTCATAGGTGTATGGGCGCCTATGAGACCATGGTTATTGGTAAGGCTGGGAGCCTTGGAAATTGTAGTTATTGGTAAGACTTGGTGCCTTGGAATTGTGATTGTATGGTTAATCTTGAATGGTAGTTGTTAATGCATAATTGTAACACATTGTCCATATGTTATTCTATTGATGGTTGTTATTCACAGCTTATAACTATTTTGGGGTTGGAGTCTAAACCTATGACTCTCACCAACTTTATGTTGACGTGTTTTAGTGTCTCTTTCAGGTGATAATGTGGTTAAGCGTGAGATTAGGAGTGGCTAGCTGGGAGGCTTAGGATTGCATTGGAGGAACCCACTTTCCTCTTAGTCTTTAGTTATGTTTGAATAAGTGATACTTTGTAGACACCTATATGTTTGTTATTTATTAATTGTATGTCTTTGGTAAGAGGTAGACATGTTACCTACATACCTAGACGCCTGCATTGTTTGTGATATCTTCATGACATTGTGTCATCATTTATGATATTTCCATTTCATTTAGTTATCTCTATAGACACGCTATTGTTGTGATGATATCCATACGTCGCGCCACACATTCCGCTATGGTGGGGTGTGACAATAAGCCATTATGAAAAGAAAATAGAAAAGACATGTTTTGAAAACATTTGAACTCTCATTCGAACTTTATGTACGTACCCGTGTCGTTATTGAACAACATTTCTAAGTACGTCCATATTATCGATGCTGAGAGACATGTCGAAGAAGAATATTTTTGGTATTTTTGAAAGATTTTCTCATTTTTTATTTTGTTTTTATAGGTTTTATATTTTTTTATTTTGATTTTCTGATAGATATATACAAGATTACTGCGAATGTGCAAGACGTTCAAGTTCATCTGGAGTGAAACTACGCATACCAAGTCGACGAACCAAGAATTCAAATCTGTCTTGAGAAAGAGCTTTGGTGAAGATGTCGGCTAGTTGGTAGTCCGTCTTGACAAAAAACAGTTCGACCGTTCCTCTTTCCACATGATCCTTTATGAAATGGAATCGGACATCAATGTGCTTGGTCTTGGAGTGTTGGACCGGGTTGCAGGATATGGCTATGGCTGATTGTGAATCACAATAAATAGGTACTTTGTTAAATTGAAAGCCATAGTCCGTGAGTTGTGTTCTCATCCAAAGGACTTGAGCGCTACACACGGATAGAGACACATATTCTGCTTTCGCGGTGGACAACGCCGTGCAATCTTGTTTTCTAGAGGACCAGTTCACTAGCTTCTCGCCTAAGAATTGTGCTCCACCAGAAGTGCTCTTGAATGTATCATGACACCCTGCATGGTCGGCATCTGAAAAACCAGTGAGATTAAAACCAGAATCCTTTGTGTACCAAAGCCCCATGTTAATGGTTCCCCGGAGATAACGAAAAATCCTTTTAACCTCCTTGAGGTGCTTCTCGTTTGGCTTAGCCTGATACCGAGCACATAAACAAGTAGCATGCACAATGTCTGGTCTGCTTGAGGTTAAGTACATAAGGGACCCGATCATACTTTGGTATTTTGTAGCTTCTACAAATGTCCCTTTCTTATCCAAATCAAGCTTATGTTAAGTGTCTATTGGAGTACCAATAGGATCATAGTTTTCCATGCCAAATTTTGTTAGAATCTCAAGCACATACTTGGACTGATTTATGAAAATACCACGGGGGGATTGGTGAACTTGGAGACCAAGAAAAAACGTCATTTCCCCCATCATGGACATTTTGAATCGACTTTTCATAAGGTCGGCAAATAATATGGAATATTTTGGGTTAGTAGAACCAAATATAATATCATCTACATAGACCTGAGCCACCAAGATGTCGTTGCCGTAGTGCTTGATAAACAAAGTTGGATCAATGGTTCATTTGCTGAAGTGATTTTGTAGAAGAAATGATGATAATTCGTCGTACCATGCCCTCGGTGCTTGTTTCAAACCATAAATTGCCTTTTTCAACTTGTAGACATGGCTTGGATGTTCGGTATTGATGAAACCTTCAGGTTGACATACATACACATCTTCTTTTAACGGCCCATGCAAGAAAGCCGTCTTCACGTCCATTTGATACACAGTGAATGATTTGTGTGCTGCGTATGCCAAGAAAATTCTAATAGCTTCCATCCTAGCAACCGGGCGAAGGATTCAGCGAAATCAATTCCCTCCTGCTGTTTATAACCTCTCACAACTAACCGAGTCTTGTTCCTAATGACCGTTTGCTCCTCATCCATCTTGTTTTTGAATAACCATTTCAGGGTAAGCGGATCGAGATTGTCCGGGCGTGGTACTAACTCCCATACATCAAGCCGGATGAATTGATTGAGCTCTTCTTGCATAGACTCAATCCATGATGTGTCGGTCATTACTTCTTTAACACTTGTTGTTTCCATTGTGCTGACTGATAGTGCATAGATACAGATATCACCATCGGTGCGCAGCTGATTTCGTGTCGAGACTGGTCGTGAGAGATTGCCAATCACTTGAACCAAAGGATGATCCTTAGTCCATTTGTGTTCATGTGGAAGTGTATGAGAAACTTGATGCGAGCTTGACGGATCCATATATGGTGTTGAAGGCTGAGTAGTACTTGTGGAAGCCGCAAATGGATTAACAAACTCATGTTCGTTGAGCATCGCATTGTTTGCATTTTCAGCAACTATTTCATTCTGAAAATGAACATGATTAGGAATTTGCTGAGAATGTTATTGAGTTGCGTCAGCAGTCGGAGAAGTGGTTTGAATATTTGGAGGCAATATGGTTGAGGTTGACATAGATGGTGCAGAAGTAGATACCGTTGGTGTAGATGCAATCAGAGGTTCTTGAACTACCGTAGCAGGTGCAACCGGGGCATTATGAGGAACACCAAATGACGAAGGACCCTCCATATATTCATCATATATTGGCCCAAATAAAACTTCCAAGTCACGTTCCGATGGTTGTAACGATGAGATTGCTGACGATGCAAATTGAAGCGCGAGTCCTGAACTTACGTGTCTAGAAGTCTGACCTTGAAGCTCGGGATGTGAACTTCTATGTTCAGAGGCCATACCCGAGAGTTCATCATAGGTAACATTCATAGTCTTCATTACCTTTATTGTCCTTCGATTATAAACCCTGTAAGCACAAGCAGTTGAAGAATAACCAATGAAAAAACCAATATCACCTTTAGGTTCAAGTTTACTGATATCTTCACTATCATTCTCCGGATAACATAATGCACCGAAGACATGTAAAAATGAAATATCCGGTTTTCTTCCATTAATGATCTCATAAGGTGTTTTGTTGAAACGGGTGTGAATAATGGAGCGATTTTGAGCATAACATGCAGTTGCAATGGCATCCGCCCAAAGGAATAACGGTGCACTGGAGAAGAGAAGCATCGTCCGAGCAGCTTCAACTAACGTATTCCTCCATTCCACAACTCCATTCTGCTCTGGAGTTCTTACCGCTGAAGTTTGATGAGAGATCCCAACTTCGTCAAAGTAAGCTTTCAGTTTCTGATTGGTGAATTCGGTGCCGTTATCCGTTCTTACAATGATAACAGGGGCTTGCAGTAGAACTGATGTTTTCTTTAAGAAGTTAATAATTACATCACGGGCTTCATCTTTTGATGCAAGAAAGTGAACCCATGTGTAACGAGAATAATCATCCACAATTACAAGGACATACCGCTTTCCATTAATGCTTTTGATTCTCATTGGGCCACACAAGTCCATATGCAAGAGATGTAACCTATTCGTTGAGTTGGGAACAGGTTTAGGTTTGTGAGGTTTCTTCTTACTTTTACCTTGCTCACAGGAAGGACAAAGATGGTCTTTTGTATATTTAAACTTTGGAAGACCAGTAACGAGATCATCTTTTGCAAGTTGGGTGATGGCATCAAAATTGAGATGAGATAACCTTTGATTCCATAACTATGACTTTGTTGAAATGGCCCAGGCCATGAGACAAATTGGAGAGGCAGCAGACATTTGAAAAAGATCAATGGTGTAAAGGTTGGTGGTACGATTTCCTTTCAACAAATCAATTCCTTCAAGATCTCTTACAAAACATGTATGACTTCTGAAAGCAACCTCCAAGTCTGAATCACAAAATTGCCCAACCGAGAACAAATTGTGTCCCAAGCCATCAACAAAAGAGACTCTGGTGATGAATATATTTTCCCAATGAAGATCACCATAGCCTAGAATTGCTGCAACATGATCATTTCCAAATCGAACAGTTCCCATGAAACGCCATACAAAGTTCTTGAAAAGGCTTCGATTCCCAGTCATATGTTTGGAACAGCCCGAGTCCACGCACTAAAGATAAATTTCAACAGCCTGCCAATGATAAGAGAAGAAAATATTTTGGCAACCGATGAAATAGGTTCCTATAGGGTTAGATGATAATTAAGCCGTATCACATACCGACGTTTCACTGTCAGTATGAGATCTACTAGTGTCGATAATTTTGCCACTACAGTCAAAATTTCTACCAGTAGGGAACCATTTAGAGGTGAATCTAGGGCTACTAGGCTTAGCAAGACTTTTTGTGGACCCTACGTGCGTATTTTTTAGAACATACACCTTAGCCTTAGGAGTGCGTTGTTGTTCACTGACTGACAGCTTGTCAATTCGAGTGTAACCACCATAATTCAAACCATTCATAGTCAAACCACAAGCATCATGACTAAAAGTAAAGAAACATTTATTACATTTAACACAAATAACTTCAGATTTTTCATTCCGAATAGCAAGCTTAAAGTCATTACATTCAGATGAATTAGGTTTCTGATTATGATTAAAAAACAATAAATTCCTAGGGTGTTCTTCTACTTCCACATTATTGATCTTGGGGCGACTACTTTTAGAGGCAAAATGGACCCTATCATTCCTTGTATTGCTCGTAGGCTGTGGCCTTCTACTCTTAGTGTAGTTGTTTATTCCTGTAGAAGAAGACACGTGTCTATTAGAATTAGCACTTTTTAAATCAATAACTTGTGGTTGAGTTATAGTGATCGGTTTTGTCCTAACGCTTGCTTTACGTTGTTTGCTAGGCACAGAGGGAGAACTAACACGAAACATTCCTGGGGCAATCACAACAGTTTTCGTTCCAACAACCTCGGGAAAAGGTGTCACAAAAATACGAGTGGGTCCCGAGGTTGCTGGTGTCTGAATCGTACTAGGCTCAGAAGTCGTATCTTTTAACAAGGCTTTTAACTTACAGTTCTCATAGATTTTATCAATAAGTTTCTGATAGACAGACTTACTTTGTTCAACAGCCCGCTTATATGAAACAACAACAGATTTTAAATCTGCAATTTTAGCCTTAAGCTTCTGAACATTTCCATCACTGACATTCTCTAACCCTGAAGAGGTCAAATTCTTTTCTTTAACCCCTCCTAACTGAGCCTGCAACCGTGCGATAGTTTGTTGCATTTCATTGTAGGCTTTATCATACGAAATTTTGTCATATTTGCATTCATCACATTTTTTGACAAACTTATTCCATAGATCGGTAAATTCTTTGTCCTTTTTAATGACAACAGATTCCATTTTCTCTTTCATACGTTCAAGCTCAGTTTTGAGGGTTTCTTGATTTGACACCGAGGTATCTAACGCAGTGGGGCTACTATCAACATTATCACGTGCATTAGAGAGACGTTCAAGATCGATTTCCAAAACTTTGATTTTATCAAGAGATTCATCAGCCTCCTTCGTCAAAGATTTAAAGTCTTCAACAAAGTTGGCTAATTCTTTTAGAAAAGCGTTTTCCAGATTGCCTAACCGAGCATCAACTTGATTAATAATCGGATTAATATCATTTTGAAGGAATTTCTGTACCTCAATCTGAACAGGTGATGTAAAATTTCCTCCAGTGATTTTGGAATTAACAACACGTTTAAGGATGACAAAGTTATCTTTAAGCTCGTTTAGAAATCGGCGTGTGATACTCAGTTTAGGAGGGTCATCAGACAAGTCCTCACTTGGGAGCAAAAGCATTTCAGTACTCGTTTTAGATCGAACAAAAACAGTTGGAGGATTAACTTTTGTATAATAAACGGGTGTCACTTCTTTATCAAGCTTTTTCATTCTTAAACGAGTCTCTACTTCAAGTTTAGTAGTTTCCTTAGAATCATGCACACTAGGAGGATCATACTCATCAGACAAGAGCACACTACCATTATATAAGGTTTCATTAGTGGCCTGAGCTTGGTTAAGATATCCGGGATTAGGAGGAAGAGGACAACCTAAAGCCAATTTGTAACGAGTGTAATTAAATTCATTCACTTTTGGTGCGAGCATATTTATCGTCTATATAGTTTGTTGGGACTTAGATATCTTGAGTTGATATGACAAAACAAGATGAAGGACCTATTAGCAAATAGTTAGCTTAGATAGTAAGCTAGCTTTGTGATGTAACCCTAGTACCTCTATTATATAAAGAGGGTACCACCTTGGTTGTTATTCATTCATTCACAAACAATGTAAACCATAGGTGTGTGTGCGTTCTCCTGGTGTCAAGCCTATGAGGCACCAGGAGTAGTAGTTACTAGCATTATTAATAGTAATCTTTATTAGTGAAAGCCTTGTTCTTGGTTATGATTGTGTTCTTTATGATTCCACTATGCATGTTACAATCATGATCATGATATCCCAGATGAGTCTAGATCCTAAGACTCAACAAGTGGTATCAGAGCTTGTTGGCTCTCGATCTGGTTGATCTACAAGGTTTTCATGTTATTTTCTGTTTTTAAATAAATAAAGTTGCTGATCTAGGGTTTTTCCCAACAAACACTAGACTATTGTTGCTGTTCATATGATGTTGCTACTGGTTCTTGAATGATCATACTGGTTGTGGGGAGTTGATTCTTGAATCAACAATGAACCCCGTATGATCAATGATGGCTGTTCAGAATGATGGTTTCATAACAGATTTGATGTCACTAATGCAAACCCTAATTCTGGATCACGTCCCTGTTGGTGATGGTGCTTGATGCTGATGCGATTATCACATAAATGATATTCGCTGATTGATCGTGCTGTTGTTAATGAAACCCTAATGATTTAGGGTTTCAAAATCGTTGTAGTAGCAGGTGTGGCATGGAATGAAGTCACAAAGTTCTGGGTAATTTACTATGTTAGATAAAGCCGTGCTATCAGCAACAGTAGCAGGTCGGATATATCTCTGATCTAAATTCCACACATCATTTTCTTTTGCTAAACACGGTTTCTAGGAGTATATTTTTTTTCCATTTTTGGATATGAATATATTTACAAAGTCGTGTGAAGAGTTATGATATTTCTATGATAAACGTATGGAAACTAATTGTGACCCACGATAATATTGGAAGTAGTGTTGAATACACGTTTGTGGCAGTAACGTATGATTAGTATATCTTCCAAAATTGACGGGGTTTCAATAACCTTCTTCCTAGTTTATTGCATATTACACGTGGGTACATTTAAAGCGGTTGGTATAGGCAAGATATATGCTGAATGGAGGTTTTAGTCGTGGGTACAAACAGGTATGACCTTATCTTTTTATGGTAAAAAAAAAAAACGGGTGGTTATATCTATATATCCTACGAGAATTTTTGGTAAGAAAGTTTGTGTTTAATTGATTCTGATTTTATGGGAAACATTATGATATAGTTATTTTGATAAGGTCAGAACTAAAGCGTGTTGTTAGCTAAAAAGGTGGGAGGTATATATGGAAGCTATATTTTTTAGGAAGTATTATGAATGAATGAAAAAGTACTTTTCACTTCTAGACGTGGTATGGCATCATTTAGCTTTTCATCCGTGATTTAAGGGATTCTGGTCAATGGGGATATCACATGATGGGCTGACAGTTTTTATGGTGCATGAAAGCTGATCTTTAGGAAGTTTATATGTTGGACGAGATTTTTGGGAGACTACAATTTGATTTGCGGATTTTCAGGAATTCTCTCCAATAATACGGTATGTGTTTTTAAACAAGATCGATGCTATTTATTGGTCAAAGAGCAAAACGTATAATGATGTGGAAGCAGTTAAGGGTCATGAGCTTTATACGTAGTTATTAGTTCCTTTATTTTCGAGATATGCATATATCTTGTATTATTTTGGACGTAATTTCTGGGCAAATTTATTGGTTGTGGATAATATAGCAGAGGAGATAAATGAAGCATACTTTTCGCAAAGAACAAAAGGTAAAAACGTGTGGGATATATGTTCGTGAGCTGTTACCAATATCAGGGAAAAAGATAAACATTTTAATGGAAGAAATATTGGTTGAATATAGATCCCTGACTTTTAGGTTTTTATTATTATGAGAAGTTTGACTGAGATAAGTTTTTGGGGATATACGGTTTGGCTTCTAGTATTTAGGGATTTTTGTTTTAAAAAGGTCTCTATTTAATTTAGACATGTGATATTAAAAGGCCGAGATATACACGTTTAAATTTCCTGATTTTATGGGATATAGTATTTGTGAACGTGGGATATGAGCTTTTATGAGAAATATGGTCAAAAGGTGTAATATCCTAAGCTAATGGAAAACACGTTTTCTTTCCCTGATTCTTAGGGATTTTCATAGTGTGGTTATCCATATCTGGTTAGCATTACTATTGGTATATGTCTACATATGGGCTGCGTGTTATTGGGCTGGGCTTTTTAATAAGTATTGTCCGTATGTTTACAAAGTAACGTACCATTAAGTACAGGCAGCTTTGCAACAATACAACAACAGAAACAGTGACGAATTAAGTGTCACTAAAAGTTTGGAGGAAGAAGAATTGTTTGATATTAGCAACAACAGCTTTCGCGACAGTGTGGCGACTGAAGGTTAAAAAAAAAAAAAGGGTTTTGAGATGCTACTGGTAGAGTTTGGTTATATTGTTCCTACTGGTGCGCTATGGTTCCTACGGGTCATATATTGTTCGTGGTGGTTGTATTCTCGGTTCCTCCTAGTAATATTTGATGGTTCCTCCTGGTTGAATCATCGGTTCATACTAGTCGGTTGCTTACTGGTCCGTACCACTGGTCGGTTCCTACTGGTTTGTTCCTCCTGGTAGGCGTATGTTCTTGCTGACTTGATTTTGGTTCCTGCTGGCTTGTTGTATACTAACTTTCTTTGGTCGGTTTTGGTTCCTACTAGTCAAGTAAGATTGCTACTACTCTGATTTAGTGACTAGTCTGATGTCACTACTGTTACTGGATGAGGAGTTCTCAGCTATTATGATTTCGTTGTGGAGATTCATTGAAGAAGACATTTTCTTATCACTGATTTTATGTTGTAGTTGATTTTCACAGGTTTTGTGTTCTTATCATATCTTAAAAGGAAGGGAGTACCTTTTAAGATAACTTGCTTGGTTTGTTTGGTGACGAAGACTTGGCACATCTAGCGAAGGGGTACGATCTATTCATATCTTAAAAGGAGTAGGAGCCTTTTTAAGATAGTTTGCTCTATGCGTACATTTGCTATCGATTGAAGGGGTTACGTTATTGTGCTCAGTGTCTCATTTATTTGAGGATTTTGTTCGAGCTCGACGTCACGTGGTTAGTGCAAGACATAAGACACAAGTTTGGGAGATTCCACTTCTTCATCAAATTCGTTATACTTGATTTTCTTCATCAGTGATCTCTCTCCATGGAGCCTACTGGATTTGCCGTGCACTTCTTAAGGGGAAGACGATCCCTTTTGAGTTGATGTGACAAAAAGGGGAAGAATGCATGGATCGAGGGGAAGCTTAGCCTTCATCTATATTAGCTTCAGGGGAAGCTTGTGCTTACTGGTTTTGTCAAATCAACTAGGGGAAGATTGTTGGGACTTAGATATCTTGAGTTGATATGACAAAACAAGATGAAGGACCTATTAGCAAATAGTTAGCTTAGATAGTAAGCTAGGGTTGTGATGTAACCCTAGTACCTCTATTATATAAAGAGGGTACCACCTTGGTTGTTATTCATTCATTCACAAACAATGTAAACCATAGGTGTGTGTGCGTTCTCCTGGTGTCAAGCCTATGAGGCACCAGGAGTAGTAGTTACTAGCATTATTAATAGTAATCTTTATTAGTGAAAGCCTTGTTCTCGGTTATGATTGTGTTCTTTATGATTCCACTGTGCATGTTACAATCATGATCATGATATCCCAGATGAGTCTAGATCCTAAGACTCAACATAGTTTGGCCACGTTTTACTAAAAGGTTGTCTAATTCTCTAATCCTATCCCGAGCTTTGCAAAAATCCTCAAGAAGCCCATCTTCTCGAATTTTGAAATCATGTTTCAGCTTTTTTTGTTCTTCTTTTAAATCCAAAATAGTAGATTTTTTAGTTGAAAGCTGTTTATTAAGAGAGGTGATTTCATCATTCAATTCACTTATATTTTTAGCACTACTTAAATGTAAGGCATTTAATTTCTTAGTTGTGCATTTTTCTTGATATACCGATGTAGCATGAGCTTGTTCAAGTTCTTTAATTTTAGTCTAATGAATTTCAAAACTTTTCTCCTGTTCCTTATATCCCGCAAGCTCAGTGGTCAAATAGGCATTAGTTTCTCTAAACTTATTATTAACCACCATAGCATGGTCAACATCCTTAGCAAGCTTATCAATAGAGATTTATAATACGCATGAGTCGCATCAGGAAGGTTTGTAGGCTGGGCAACTTGATCCACACTAAGGTCCACACTGGGCTCATTCGAACTAATATTACTATTATTCGTTTAATCCCCGTGTGTCTTAATGTAGGGCTCAAGCATCTCAGTATACTCCTCCTCCTGATTAGACATACTATATATATCATTATCATCAAAGCGTGGATGTACCTCAGAGGGACCGTCTGAATCATAAACGGGAGCTCTGTCAACATGCATTCCTGAGGTAGATGCTTGCTGTAAGTTAGCCATCAAGATGTAGTTGGCATTCACATCTTCTTCCTCGTCATATTCTGCAGCAGAAGCCATAAGATCGAATTCCTCAGCTTGAAGTGGAATCCCTGCCTCTTCCTTTTGTGCTATGAGAAGTTGAGTATGAAGATAAGCAACATCCCTCTTCTTTTTGGCTCTGCAATCTCTAGCATAATGACCAAATCCCCTGCAGTTGTAGTACTGAACTTAACGATTGTTGTTTCCATTTCCCGTACCAGTATTCTCAGCTCTTGCAGCCACAATGTTTCCCATCTGGTTAACAACCCCTAGCACAACTATTAACCCATTCTGATTACCCGCATTCGGAACACCCGGATTTTGACCATGGTTTTGACCATACTGATTTCCTGAATTGCCAATGGTCTGCCCAACATTCTGACCATATTGTTGTAACTAAGTCCCTGTGTTTCCAACAAAACTACCAATTGGCGATCCTGATTCGCATTCATGAAAGGTTGAGCAATCTGCCTATTTCTAGTGTTCGAGGAGATTCTCTGATTGTTGTTGGTGGGGTTAATGGTGAATTTGAATGCCTTTGCAAGTAGGGCAAGACCAATATTAATAGCATGAGTAGGATCGGTGATGTCATCAAAACAAGCAATGGGTTGTTGTAAGTAATTAATAGCAGCAAGAGGTTGATATCCATAAGCAGTGAGTTGTTGTTTTTGTTGTGGCATGAATATGACATAGATGATAGAGAGTTTGCCATAAAAGCCAATGGATCTTGTGTCTTGGCACGTCTTTCTACCCTAACTTCGTTAGCTTCATCTTGATTCATCTTCAAATAGTCATATACTTGAGTGTAGTCCACGACATGAAGATCCTTGGTTTGATTGACAAGAGTGACATATCGTGACCATTCAGAAGGAAGATTATCAAGAAAATTGATGTTGGCAGCAATTTGTGCAGGTTCATGTTTGTTTCTTCTAAGATGATTCATGAGGGTTGAAAACCGATGATAATAAGGTTCAATTTGTTCCCCTTCAATAGACGTAAATTTCTCCCATTCACGAAGCAACTTAGTTTCCTTTTCTTGTAAACCGATTTCACTGCCCTTCATCATTTTCTGAATCCTAAGCCACATCTCGTGTGCGGTTTCACAACTATCGACATGAACATAAACATCTTCAGGAAGTCCCATAAGAATGAATTGAATTGCTTGATCATCAGCGTCGAGTTGTTTGGATTCAGCTTCAGTTAATTCTTCATCCGTTTGCTCATGACTAGAGTCAGCCACTGGGTTAGCATTCGTAGGGTCCCCAAGCACAATAATTGTTCTTCTAACATATGGACCCTTTTGAATCGAGTTGACAATCAACTTTCCCAAAGGTTTACATTTTGCATAACGAAGGAGACGACTAGCCCATGTAGTGTAGTTCTCCTTGGTAAGCATGGGTGGACGATTCTCAGTACCCGCAACATAAATATCTTGTTGAGACGTAATCGTAGAAGTCGTGTGAAAATCAGGATCTCAATTCGTAGAAAGCGTGTGATGCTGTTGAAATTCCGAAACTTCTGATTTTTTTTCTCAGTCCGACAATAAATTCCTCAGTCCGACAAAACGGTAAGCTGAAAAAATTGAGTATCGCCAAATTTCAAAATTGAGTTAGAGATAGCCAAAAACTAGTAGGAAAAAACTGTGATTATTATTATTTTTTTATAATCTTCGTGTAAACTATGCTCCGAGACAAGTCTAGATGGTGGCTAAGTCTAAAAAATACTCGAACAAGATTTAACAAAACAGATCGTAGTCCCTGATCGTAACGATTGATCGCAACTAGTGATCGTGTCCTATGATCATACTCAACTGATCGTACTCAAGTGATCGCACTCTGTTATCGTATCCCTATGATCGTACTCAAGTGATGGTACTCAAGTGATGGCACTCTGTTATCGTATCATGTGATCGTACTCAAGTGATCGTAGTCTATGATCGCAACGAGTGATCGTACTCGTTGATCGTGACCTTGATCGTAGGATGTGATCGTGATCTTGGATCGCAAGTAGAAACCCCCAGGGTTTATGCGATCACAACAATCAGATCGTACAATGGAAACAAAGTTACCACTTTTCTCGGATAGAACAAGAACACAAGTTCGAGATTCGAAGCCTAAAAATGAATCAAACACCCATAATTTTTGATCTTTTAACCAAAGCAATGTACTTAAATCGCTACAACAACAACTTAGAAGATATATGAATCACGAAATACATGAAAGACACGGACAACACCCAAGAGCTATCCACGAATCCCTTGGCGAATGATACCACTTGTAGGAATGATACACACGACTATATAGGATATAGAAATGAAGATAAAGATTAAACCAAAAAGAAAGATTAGATTAGATGAAGAAAAAGAGAAAAACAAAGATGGTTGTGAATTCCTAGTGAGAGAAACACATATGTTTCTCTCTCTACAATCTATGAAAATGGAAGACACACACACTCAAATGAGGTGCTAGGGGCCTTTTATACTACAAGTGTAAAGTATAGAAGGCCTTCCTCATTTGAGTGTTCGGGACTAATTCCCGTTACATACATAACATTATACTAGAACTCTCAATACCATTATGTAGCATTTTCCACGAGCGTCGCAATGGTATATTATATGACCATCACTTTAAATACTTCTAACAAAAACTGATGCGAAAAGGGGAGAAATTCGTCTGTACTGAAGAAAGAGAGAAGAGATTTGAAGACCTAAAGCAGAAGTTAGTATCTGCACCGATTCTTACTCTCCCATCTGGTACAGGGGGATTTCAAATCTACAATGATGCATCGGGGAAGGGACTTGGTTGTGTTCTCATGCAACATGGGAAAGTGATCGCGTACGCTTCATGGCAGCTTAAGCCTTATGAGGAAAATTACCCTACGCATGACTTGGAACATGCAGCAGTCGTGTTTGCATTAAAAATATGGAGGCACTACTTGTATGGAGAATCATGTGACATCTTCACGGACCACAAGAGCTTGAAGTACATCTTCACTCAATGTGAATTGAACATGAGACAGAGGAGATGGTTAGAGCTGTTAAAGGATTATGACATTAATCTGTAGTATCATCCCGGCAAGGCGAATGTAGTGGCTGATGCACTTAGCAGAAAGTCCAGAATGATAAACGACATTAAAATTGAGGAGGAAATTATAAGAGACTTAGAGCGACTAGACATTGAGATCATGGTACGTGGACAACACGGTTACTGGGCTAATCTTAGAGTGGAACCTGAGTTACTCTCTGGGATCAAGGAAGCTTAGAAGGATGATGGTGAAATCTGGGCGATAATTCAGAACTTAGAGAAGCAGACATAATTTCGTGTAGACGAAGACGGTATCTTATGGCAGGGCACGAGACTTTGTGTTCCTGATGATCGAGAAATCCGGGAAGCATTGTTAGCTGAGGCTCATAGCTCCCCATTCTCTATTCATCCTGGTTCGACCAAGATGTACCATGACATCAAGCAATCCTTTTGGTGGAGTGGTATGAAACAGGATGTTGCGACTTATGTCTCCAAATGTCTTACCTTCCAGCAGGTTAAGATCGAGCATCAGCGATCTGGCGGTCTTCTACAACCGTTAGATATTCCATAGTGGAAGTGGGACAAGATTACCATGGATTTTGTTACTGGTCTTCCACAGACAAAGAGGAGGCATGATGCGATTTGGGTCATCGTTGATCGACTTACTAAGTCATCTCATTTCTTACCGATCCGCAAGGAAGATTCGGTCAGTAAACTCGCCGATACTTACAAGAAAGAGATCATGAGACTTCATGGTGCTCCGTCCAACATCGTCTCAGATAGAGATCCTCGTTTCACTTCGCGATTTTGGAGGAGTCTGCAGAAAGCTTGGGGTACAAAACTTAAGCTCAGCACGGCTTTTCATCCTCAAACAGGCGGGCAATCGGATGAACGATTCAGACATTAGAAGACATGTTGAGGTCATGTACGTTGGAATGGACGGGAGATTGGGACGATTACATCTGTCTGGTAGAGTTTGCATACAACAACAGTTGGCACGCAAGCATTAAGTATGCTCCATTCGAGATGTTGTATGGCTGAAAGTGTCGCGCCCCAATCTGCTGGGATCAGGTTGGTGAGCGAACACTTGAAGGACCAGAAATGATAGAGTTGACCAACGAGAAGGTCGATGTAGCTAAGCAGAAATTGCAAGAAGCACGGTCACGTCAGAAGAGTTATGCCGACAAGCATCGTAGGGACTTACATTTTAACGTAGGAGATCACGTCTTCCTTAAGGTATCGTCGACACGTGGTGTTAGACGTTTTGGAATCAAAGGGAAGCTCAGTCCTCGATTCATCAAACCATTTGATGTCATTGAGCGAGTCGGTGAAGTATCTTATCATTTAGCATTACCTCCGCAGCTTTCTCATGTTCACGATGTTTTCCATGTGTCCTTACTCAAAGGGTACAAGTATCATCCCCTTCACATGGTTCAGTATCCACTGGAACAGATCCGTGAAGACCTTACCTTCATAGAGGAACCCGAACGAGTTCTTGACAGACAAGAACGAGTCATGAGGAGGAAGACGATTCCATTCGTCAAAATCCTTTGGAGGGATCATACCGAGCGGGAAGCCACTTAGGAAACAGAAAAGTCTATCCGGGCTTCTTGCCCTCATTTCATATTTTGAATTCGGGTATGTTCCTTATTTCCAGTTTACGTTATCTATAATTCGGGGACGAATTATTCTTTTTAGGGGGAAGAGTTGTAAAACTCACAAGCTTTTACCATGAACTTTACACTTATAATCGTACGTACATGATTAAAACTTTGCTTTTATAACATGTTTACGTTTCACGAATATTAATTATGAGAATTACGTACGTATTATTACACGATAAGTATCAAGTATGTATTAATGCACGATAATTATTACCAACAATAATTATAATCACGAACATGAAAACATGAACGTAAATAATCACGAACATATTATTATGTATTTACGTAACTATTATTACGATTACGTACAAGTATATATAATAACACGAACATTTACCTATAATGTCACGTAAACACGAGCACGGGAACACGTAAATTATTAGAACACAAAAACTTCGGGTTTCCCCTTGGTGGGCCCTTGTAGCTGCGGCACACACATGAGAAAGGGGGCCCACAATCCCACTTTTGGTTAATTAAGAAAACTAAAAATATTACAGAGTTTTTCATAGAAATTAAAAACCCTAGATCTCTCCTTCTCTCTCCTTTGGCCGGCGGCTACCACAAGAAACAAGAAGTGTTCATCGATTTTTGTTTAAAAAATCACTAGTACGTGTTCGTGTGTTCATACCTTATTGATTCTACGTGTTCTGGTAATTTGAAAACCCTTCTTTTTATTTTCTTTTTATGTTTATTGCATGTATGGTCATGGGGGTTTAATAAAATAAGATTAAAAACAAGTAAAATCATGGTGGGGTAAATTGTTTGGTTTGTTTTCGGGTTATGGTGTTCGGCCGCCACACAAACCGAGAGCCTCACGACTCTCGGTGACGTTTGGATCGCACCACCACACGAGACAAGGTCTCGGTGGTGTTGGTGTTCGGTCGGCAGCAAGGGCAAGGCACCCCGACATGTGTCGGGGGTGTCCTTGTGTTCGGTTTGTCTGGGCAGCCACAGCCCCACCACCGGCTTAAGCCGGTGGCTATTTTAGGCAAGCAGGAGGAACCCACCGCAGCCAGCAGGGGGAACCAGTGACACACAGTCGGTGCGAACCCGGTGTGGTCAGCGGCTGGGCCGAGAGGGGCAAGACCACAGGCACACAGCCGGTGGCAGTGAACCAAAGGCAGGGCAACCGGCTTAGGCCGATTTGCCACTGTTTTCGGTGGGGTTTGATTCGGGCCGGTTCATGGGTTCACGGGTCCGGTTCACGACATGTTTTAATAAAGTAATACATGGGTTCGTTTTATTATTTTATTTTACAAGTTTGATTATTTTACATGTGCATTTATTTATTTACAAGATTAATTAAATTAGTTTAACATGTTATGTAATTAATTTAATTAAAACATGACTTAGGTTTATTAGTATTATTAATAATACATGATTTAACCTAAGTATTTAATCATGAAATTTAGACTATTTAATTAATTAATTATTAAAATATGACATATAATTAATTAATTTTCATGACTTAGGATATATTAATATAATATTAATACATGTTTTAACCTAAGTATTTGATACACTTTAATTAAATCATGCTATATTTAATTAAGTCTTATAACATATAGTTTATTTAATTTACATGTATTAATTAATAAACTATACTATTAATCACATGACTTAGAATATTAATCAGTAAAAACTTAAGCTTATTTTATTAGCTTAATAATCCAACTTATTTCTAAATTTGGAAACTTTTTATTTTTAGAAACTGATCTTTTTTAGGCAGTTGATCTATTTATGGAAACTTTCTATTTTTAGAAACTTATTTATTTTAAGCAGTTAATCTATTTATGGAAACTTTCTATTTTTAGAAACTTATTTATTTTAAGCAGCTAATCTATTTTTGGAAACTTTCTATTTTTGGAAACTTTCTGATTTTGGAAACTTTCTATTTTAGGAAACATGTTATTTTTAAAAAGTTACTTAATATTACACAACAAGTATTATAATACTAGAAATACAAGTAATACTTAATCAGAATATACAGAATACATGATAAACACAGCATAACGTTATAATCAGTAAAAACAAGACATGAACATATAAAACAAGCTAAGGCATGATATAGAACCAGTTACGTACACAGTAATCAGAACACTTATATATGTTGATGTGACAACCGCGGTTTTGAGGTTCGTCACTTAGTTTTATTTTGTGCTAGTTACGTGTCTTTACGTGTTTATGTGCTAATTGGTGTGTATAGATTGTGGTTTGAATATCGTTTCCGGTACGGGGTACCTTGTGAGTGAAACGATGTGAGATGATTTCATGTTCATGAGCTTACATGGTAGTGACTATGAAATGAGATGGTGTTATTTAGTGGTTTTACGTATACGTATATGTATTATAGAAAATCGTATTTTTACGATTTACGGTTTAGCATTTTGAGGTCTCGGATGAGGTGTTTAGTCATGTGAGTATTTTTCGGGATGGTTTTAAGTCATTTGGGACTTAGTTATAAATTTTATTTCAAAATTTGAGATTTTTTTATAAAAGTGTATATTTTACGTCTTTTACGGTAAACGCGTAAATTTGACTAGTTTTTCGGTTTTAGAAACTTTAGGGGCTGAAATAAATTAAGTAAATTTAAGGAAATATTAGTAAAGTAATAATAATAAATAAAAAAGAAAAAAAATAAAAATAAAGGGTGCAAAGTCGGTTTGGACGATTTAAACAAAAAAAAAGGGAAAAAGGAAAGTTTGTATTGGGCTTGGACTAGTACATAAGGTATTATTAAAACAATATTAGTGGAAAAAAGGGACGATTCATAAAAAAAAGGAAAAGAAAACGCAGCTATGGAGAGGAAAAAAAGAGAAGAAGAAAAATTAGGTTTTTCAAAATCTTGATTTTTGATCAATTGAAGGTACAATCTTGTTTTAATGTTTGTTCTTATTTAATTAAACATGAATACATCAACATATGGTGGATTTAGATTAGGGTTTATATTAAAATCTGTATTCTAATGATATATTAATGATTATAATAATTAGGGCTTGTAATTAAATAAGTTATGGGTAATTAATTAGGTTAATTTAATTAAACCCGTTTTTAAAAACTAGGCAGAATTTTGAGTCAATTGTTTTGATCGTATCGGGAGTTCTACAGACTCTTATTTTGCGATCCAAGTATCCCTGAAAAGGTAAATGAACTGGCTTTCCAATGCAATAAACGAGAACTAAATTGGAGGTAGGGAAAAGGGTCAAAAACAGGTTACAACAGTCGGAGGTCAAAACAGTTTTGAAGTCAGTCTGTTTTCTTTTTAAGTTTTGGGTTGTTTGGAGTACTTAGGGCTGCATTAGGATCTTCTAACGAACATGAGAGATGGTTTATATATTATAGTAAAGATCTGCATTGGGGCTAAGGTTGTTGTTTAGGGTAAGACCCCCTAATCATAACAAACTTTTTGTATGTTTAAAATCAGTAAATCTGGAATGACAAAAGTATATATATATATACATATATATATATATATATATATATATATATATATATATATATATATATATATATATATATATATATATATATATATATATATATATATATATATATATATATATATATATATATATATATATATATATATATATATATATATATATATATATATATATATATATATATATATATATATATATATATCGGGGCCTTAACAGTAGCTGTAAGGTTGGGGCAAGTGTGAGGTGTTAGATAACATATGTAAGGGAATAAATATTCCCTTTACAGAGATCATGGGTGTGTTTAGGTGGGCGTTTGGCTTATAGTTTGGAGACCTAAAACTGGGACTGTTTTTGATAAAATGTTAACGGGATGTGTTATGAAGTAAAACGAGTTAAGGGCTTTATAGAGGGGTGTAATGAGATGCATAGAGCATATATATGAGATATATATATGGGAGAAGGTTAGATGTCCATCATAGGTTGATGAGCCATGTTAGTATTTGGTTCAATGTTTTGATTATGTGTTTTTGGTTGTTAGCTTTTTGCTAGTGCGCAGATGTTTGGGGAAGCTCAATCAGGTGAGTTTCATAGTCCCATGTTTACTAATGTTTTTGATTTCCAGATGGGATGGAAGAGTCACTGTGTTATGTTATTTATAAATTTATGCTGTGAATGTTTGGCGTTGGTAATGGACTTATGCGTGCATACTTATGTGATTAACTGCTAGATAATTCTTGATTGTTTATGTTTAGACTTGGTACCAAGGGGTTGTTGACAAGGCGGGGCCTTGGGGAGGTACATAGATGTGTGAGCATCTATGGGACCATAGTGTTTGGTAAGGCTGGGAGCCTTGGATTGGGATTTGGTTCATAGGTGTTTGGATGCCTATGGGATTATGGTGTTTGGTATGGCTGGGAGCCTGAGTTTTGGTTTGATCAGTTAAATCTTGAATGTTAGTTTGTTAATGCATATTAGTATCACATTGTCCATATGTTTTTTTAACTTTTGGTTGTTACTCACAGCTTATGGTTTGTTTTGGGGTTGGAGTCTAAACCTATGACTCTCACCAACATTATGTTGACGTGTTTTAGTGTCTCTTTCAAGTGTGAATGTGGTTAAGTGTGAGGATAGAAGTGGCTAGACTTGGATGCCTTAGGATTGCATATAGAAGTAGATCCCCGTTCCTTCTTAGTTTACCTTTATGTTTTTTTATAAGTGATACATGTTGGCACCTATATGTTTGTTTGGTTTATGTTTATTGTTTGTCTTGGGTAAGTAGTAGGACTGTTACCTACTTACCTAGACTCCTGCATGGTTGAGATATTTTCATGACATTTGTGTCGCAATTTATGACATTATATTTGCATTTTAGTTTTCTCTATAGAGACACCATTTGTTGTGATGATATCCATACGTCGCTGATGAGACTGCTTTTATACATAGTCTCATCGTCCAAATCAGGCTTAAAATGCATAAAATATCATTAAAACTGCCAAATATATGCTCGTGTTTGTTGCTTGTGTATTTTAGGTACGGATATTGAGGAAAAGACAAAAAGATCACAAGAATCATTCAAAAACGAACACGAGAAACGAAGCCGCACGATGAACCGGACCCAAATCTGGAATTTCCAAATATGACCTTGAAGTTTTGAAGATTGGCAAGAATGGTCCTTCTATTATTGAAGACTTGGCAATTTATACCCTTGCAAATCTCATTTATTGCATTTGGGTCCCTAAATTATCAAGTATTTACAAGAACAGCCCTTGAAGAATGAAGAATTGGCATAAGAAGTCCTTATTCATGGTTTGTAAAGTTATTGTGCCAAAAATGTCAAATGCCCAAAGTTGTTATAAAAGGATTTGAGGTTACTTGCTGTTTATTACAACATAAAGAAAGAAGGAAACTTGAGGGGGCCAAACTGCAAAGACAACCAAACCCTCACCACCATTCAGCTCTTGACACCTCACCAATACCCGACCCTACCCATTATTTCTACCCATACCCGTCCAAAACCCAACTAGCCCACAACCCAAACCCACCAGGTTTATTAAATAAACCTGGTCAAATGGTCAACACTTTTTCCCACTTAACACAAAGTTTAAAAACATTTACCCCCATTTCGGATCTAATCACCCCTTAATCCCAGATAAACCCTAAAAATCCCCAGCCTCAATCACCCTTAATTCAAAGGGGTTTTGCCCCTTTTTGTGCAGAATGCTAATTAATCACATCCTCACCCCATCCCACACCAAAACCGTGACCCAGACACACCCATGTGTCTTGTAGGCCCATCCCCTGCCCCGTCTTTCACACAAAACCCTAAACCCGACCAAACAAACGACTCACATTGATTCCATGGTCCCCAATTCGTGTTAAACGGCTAAGATCACTTCATCACAACTGGCATATCACATGGAGCCTTTTTTGACCAATTTCAAGATGAAGACCAAGGGTAGCATTGGCATTTCATGCCACTAGGGTTTTACGATTCTAGATTGTTCTGTAGCCATTATATAAGGCACCCCTAGCTTAGCATTTTTTTCTTGTTCCAGATTTTTCAAAATTTTGTAATCCCTTTTTATAAATTTATAAAGTTGGTATTTTTTGGTTAAAATATAATTCCTTTTATTATTTTTTAAAAGTTGGTATTAATTTGTGAAGAATCTGAGTTCCATATTATATCTGCAAACACTTTGTGTTTGATTTTTCAAAAAGGTTTTTTGAAAAGGTTTAGCAATTTTCAGAAACCCAAGATTCTATGAAGTGAAAGTGGATTGGAATCTTGAGTTTCAGAAGTTGTTCATAGGTTCAAAGTTTGTGAAAAAGGTTTGAAAGGTTTTAAAGAAAATCAGATTATTTTGAATATTGTGTTCTTCATTTGTTCTTAGCAGATTCTAAGTGCTTGTTTAGTCCAAGGTTCTGCACAGACCCGGGTCTGTTTGGAGGTGGCTAAGCAGCCATTGAGGGACCTGGATGTAGGTCCCTCTAGGTAGCAATCTTGTTCTCTCATTTTCAGTTTTAAGTGTATGATTGTGATTTGTTGATTTGGTATGAAACTTGTTCATATGTTTGTTTTATGGTTTGATTATGTTCTCTAGTGCTTGTATGCATGTTATAGGTGATTAGGATCAGTTTGGTTAGGATTTGATTTGATTTGGCTTGAAAAATTTCATTATCAGAATTTTAAAGGGGTGTTTGGATTAAGGTTCAAATAGGGTCTAATGACATGATTCTTGGTTAAAAACATGTATACATACTCAACAAGTAGTAATAGGTTATATGTTAAGCTTGTCTTTCAGTTTGGTAGGATTTTGAAAAAAATTGCATGCTAAAACATTGGACAAAATAGCTAAAATCAGAAAGTGCTTGTTGTTGACTATTCTTGTTGAATTAGCTATTCAAATCTTGCCCATTGTTAGATAATAGGTTATTTAGGGATTGTGTATTGGTTATATGCTGTTTTGTGAGCTTATGTGCAAGATTTGAGCCATTGAAATCCTTTTTTATGCATGTAATCTAGGGAGTACTGTTCATCAGAAACTTCAAAGCTTCATCAGGAACTTTGTGTGCTATTTGAGCTTGATTTTGCTAAGTGATTGTGTGTTTTTTGTGTTTACTCAGACTCCCCACAACCCAATTGGTGTGGGGGTGCCTTGTTGTCCAAAGAACAAGCTCTTAACAAGCTTTCCTAAGCTCATTTGGTCAACTGACCTTATTGTTGCACTAGCAGTGGGAACAAACTTCCCACTGGTAGCACTAAAGTTACAACTGCTTCACTAGAAAACAAATCCTGTCAAGTGTCACTATCTGATTTCAAGAATTTTTGTCTTTAGTGCCCAATTTTTAGAGTTAGGACTTGAAACTTGTTTTGATATTTTTATAATTTTATTTTTGATTTTTCTGTTTAATTAAATTTTTATTTACTGTTCATTTACTATTTATTAGATTAAATAGCATTTTTAATTAACTTTTTAAGTTTCTGTTTTTGGCATTTAGTGCCAAAAATACATATTTTTCAGTTTCAACATTTTTCTTTTATTAAGAAAAACATTTTAAGATATTTAGTTAAAAAATATTTTACTCTTCACCTTTTATTTATTTTTTATAACTAATTTAGTTTAATTAGGGTTTTATTTAAACTGTTTTTGTCTTTTAGTGGTAAATTTTATATTTTTCAAACTTTTTCATTTTTCTTCTGTTCATTAGAGTAATTTAGGATTTTTAAAAGTGTAAACTTATTTTTAGCATTATTTTATTATTTTTTATAATTATTTTAGTTTTAAAATAGTTTTTAGTGATTTAAAATAGAAAAATAGTTTTCAAAATTTAGGAAAAATAGTTTTTAGTCTTTAGATAATATAAGTAAGTTATTTGTTCAATAAAATAATATTTTGGACATTTTTATTAATTATATTTAATTTTAGTGCTTTAATTAGCATTTAAAATTGAATATTTAATTAATAAAAGGTTTTAAAATATTTTTATTGGATTTTTATTCTTATTTATATTATTTTAGACTACTTTTAGCTCTTAATTAATTTTTAGGTTTAAAATTTTTAATTTTGTAGTTTTTTACGGTTTTACGTGAACGCCTTTTCGTCTTAGCTCGATCCGTCTTCGTAACCGTCATTTCTTTCTTATTTCTATTTTCTTTTTCTCAAATATAATCACAAACATTAATCAATTCTTAACACAACACACTAGCCTCCTCGAGAACGAACTCACTCACTTTTAGGGTCATTCACACACGGTTTTCCTAAATCGTCGTGCCTACTTACCACTATTTTGTCACTCTTTTCCTAAAGGGTACAAATTTTATTACATCATTTTGGTGCCGCTGCCGGGGAGGCGTGTTGTGTTTTGATTGAACAATTGTTGTTTTTATATAGCCATAATTAGTATTTGTATTAGTAGCACTCTACTAATACGTATTATTGTTTTTCGGTTTTTTGTGTGAATACTATTACTATATTGTATACGTAGAACAATAAATTCACAAGTACTCCAAATACGTGAGCGATCACAACCTTGACTTGGGAGGTCATTACCCAATCATTGTATTCGAATCTCAAACCAAAGAAAAAAGGCAAAAATAGATAAATACTTTCGTGAAGCTCGATTTTGAAAAATACAAACTATAAGGTGGGTATAAGGCGTTTTTATTTCACGACCTAAAGGAAAAAGGCTCATAAGTGCTTCGCGCCGCCTCGTTTCCTCCGCTTGCTTGTGAGTATTTGATTTTGAGAGCTAATCGAGGGTTTTGCCGCCCAAAGTATTATTACATATCATATATATTTTCTTGGTTTCTATTGATTAAACCCTCTTGAACGATTTGGTGTTCCACCACCGTTCTAAAGTCATCGAAGGCGTTCACTCGACGTGATCGTTTTCTTTCCTTGAGGCTTCTTTAATCAAGAGATTTGATTAAGGAGGATATTTGTAGATTTTTGTCTACTTAATACATTCACCAATTTCCAAAAAAGTTAATACCATCAAAAACCAAAAAAAAATTGAAAAATACAAAACACCAAAAAGAATCTTCTTTGCTCGTCTCCTCGTTGTACGTGACGTTTATGCTAACTCGAAATCAAGCAAAACGTGCACGTAGAAGAAAGAACAAAACTCCCACTCCAACTCATTCTAGTGAGGAGTCTCCTATTGACGAACCCATTGTACGAGAAGCACCAACCATGACGAATCGAACTATGATGGAGTTACTTCAAGCACCCACCGAGGGTTATGGAGAAGCTATTGTGATTCCCGCTATCCTTGCGGAGAATTTTGAGGTGAAAACGGGTTTGTTGTCCATGATCCAAAACAACAAATTCTGTGGTGATGAGAAGGACAATCCACACAACCATATCCGCCAATTTAATCGTCTTACCGCCACTTGCAAATTTAAGGATGTCTCGAATGACTCGATTAAGATGATGCTTTTTCCGTATTCCTTAGCAGGGCCCGCTAAAATTTGGTTAGAGAAAGAGCCACCCAATTCTATATTGACGTGGAAGGATCTCGTTTCAAAATTCGTGAACCAATTTTTTCCGCCCTCTAAGAGTACGCATTTGAAAAATGAGATTTCTAAATTTTCACAAGAATCAAATGAAAGTTTTTCAACGGCTTGGAATAGGTTTAAGGAGATGTTACATGAATGTCCTCATCACGGTTTTTCTGACTTGCACCAAATTTACACGTTTTACATTGGACTTAACGATCATGAAAGAGATTATTTAAATGCCGCCGCGGGTGGTAATTTTTTGTGTAAAACGGTCGAGGAAGCTTTGGTCATAATTGAGAATAGGTCTAAGGTTTATAGCCCTCGTAACACACCGAGTGTTTCCAAATTGGGCTCGTCATCGTCTCGTAGCATTAATGCTTTACATGATGAGGCAAATGAAGAAAATCGGTTTTTGATAGATTTGCTAACCTTATGTCCCATTGGAAAGCTCAAGAAGCTTCAAATTCCGCTTCGGTTAAAGCGGTTTCTAAGAGTTGTTTGTCGTGTGGTGGAGCTCATGATCTTTCCGAGTGCATTACCGCGGATGGTAACACTTCGAGTGCTTATGTAGCCACGGGAACTTATAACCAAAACGGCCAAGGTTCCCGCCAAAATCAAGCTCCACCAAATCAAAATGCTAATAATTATCGAAACAACAATCAAGGTGGTAATTATCAAGGCAATCAACGTAATTACAACAAGGGTAATTATCAAAGTGGAAATGGGCAAATTTCAAATCAAAACCAAAACCGTGATTTTCAAACTACCACACAAGGTTTTTAAAATGATCACACCAAAAATCTTCAAGGAGAGTTTTTGAATTATGCTAAGGAAAACGATGCTAAGTTTGACAATATGCAACGTGAGATGGTTAGCTTAAGATCCGAGTTGAAAAACGAGCTTAAAAACGAACTTCTAATGAACTTAAGACTCATGCTAATAAAATGGAAGGAAATGTTCAAAGACTCCAACAAAATCAACAAAAAATGGAGCAAGGTCAACATGAGATTAAGCAAGAGTTGTTAAAAGCGGATGCTAGGCATTCTAAGTTTGAAGACTGAATGGGAAAAATGTTTGAAGCTATCATGTGTAAACCCTCTTCTTCGGGTGGTCTTCCTAGTGATACCATCGTGAAACCGAAAGGAGAATTGAAGGTTGTTACTACTCGTAGTGGTAAAACTTTCAAAGAACCTATTTCTCGTCCAAGTACTTCTATGGAGAAGGAAAAAGAGAAAGAACCCGAGGTGGTGGTCGAAAAGTAGCAAATTCCAAGCCCACGAAGTACCGCTCAAACCACACCTACGGTTGAACCAATACCAATCATGGAACCCGAGATTCCAAGGCTGATGCCTATGCCTATGCCCCAACCCACACCACCCTTACCTTACCCTTCAAGACGAGACAAGGAAAAGGCACAAGAACGTGTTGGGAATAAATTAAGGCCAGAACACTTGAACGCTGACAAGAACAACTCAAGCGTTGACAAGAGCAAAGTGAGCGCTGATAGCATAAGCGTTGACAAGTTAAAGTCAAGCGTTGACAGATTGAAGACAAGCACTGATGGAAGATGTGAGCTACACGTTTATTATATTCTAGAATACTTCTAGTAAAGATAAGCTCGACATTGTATTTTCTATTATTATCTTTACCTAGAATAGTTGATTCGTAGCTTATTGTACAAGACTTCTTAATCTATAAAAGAAGGTCTTTTAGGTTAATGTTTAATATAAGTTTTCATAAGTTTTCGATTGTTAAACTCTTTCATTGTAATCAAGTACGATCATTCTAATACAAGTGAAAGTTTGTTTAACATCTTTGTGTTTTAGATCAAGTGTTAATTCCGCATAACACTTTGTTACTTTATTCATAAGCAAAGGTTTCTCTACGTGTAGTACTTGATCTAATCTCGTATACACAAAGCTTAATCGATCTAAGTTTGGGATCAACAAGTGGTATCAGAGCTTGTTGAGAAACTTTTGATCTTTAAGTAACGCAAGAACCCTAAAACACCAAAAACCCTAAAAACCCTAAAATTCTCAAAACCCTAAAAACATCATGTCTGGCACAGATCAACCTGCTGCTTTGCTACAAAACAACTCCTCAAATCCTAGTATCAAAATTCCCATGTTTGATGCCAGGAACTTTGAGCTTTGGAAGTCAAATTTTGAGCAATATATAGCTATTCATGACTACACTCTTTGGGAGATTGTCGAATATGGGAACACATTCGACAAAGCAGCAAAGATTGCTGCTGCAATTGCCACAAGGACAGCTGTTCCTAATTGTCCTGAAGCTGATAAGAAGGAAAAGCCTGGAGATGGGAGAGCTGTAGCTGTTGAAGATATAGCCAAGAAGAGGGTGGACATGAAAATCTTGAACATCATGAAACACGCCCTAGGTCATGAGAATCAGCACAAGTACAAACGCTTTGAGTCTGCAAAAGAGCTTTGGGAAGCTCTTGAAGTAGCACATGGTGGCAATGCTGACACAAAAGAAGAAAAGAAGAAGCAACTCTTGCATGAGTATGCTGTCTTTAAAGCTCAACCCAATGAGAATCTCAGCAGTGTGAGAAGTAGACTTCTTGACATCACAAGTCAACTTTCTTTCATGGGAACACAGATTGATGACCCTGAATTGAATGCTACTTTTCTCAAAAGCCTTGGTGATGTATGGAAGATTGAGACAAGATCCATTCTTGTCAATAATACCCACAAGACCTCCAGGTTTGATGACATCTTCAACAAACTAAGACTGTTGGAGAATGAATGGCAATTGGATAGTGATAATAAATCTTCCAGTAGTAACATGGCCTTCTTCTCACAAAGTGAAGGCCAATTTGATTCCATGAACTTCTATGGACATCCAGCCACTGGATCTCAAGGTGTCAGCGCTGGATGTCAGTCTGTCAGCGCTGGATCATATCCTGTCAACGCTTTATACTCAAGCGCTGACACACACAACTTTGGCGCTGATAGACTTAAACCTGCTGGTTTAGATCTAGATACTGTGTGTGCATTCATTGCTTCTTTGCCCAGTGATTCAAGGATTACATATGAAGATCTTGAGCAGATAAGTGATGAACAATTGGAAGAGATGGACA
Organism: Glebionis coronaria; assembly: GCA_025667525.1. Classification (NCBI taxonomy): domain Eukaryota; kingdom Viridiplantae; phylum Streptophyta; class Magnoliopsida; order Asterales; family Asteraceae; genus Glebionis; species Glebionis coronaria. The sequence continues at coordinate 102,234,458 of CM046875.1, forward strand.
TCAAGTGGACTATGGCTCTTGTAAGCTTAAGAGCAAACAGGTTTAATAAAAGGTTCAAGAAGAAGATGACCTTTAATGCTAAGGATGTTGCTGGCTTTGACAAGTCCAAGGTTGAGTGCTACAACTGTCATAGGATGGGGCACTTCATGAGGGAATGTAGATCTCCAAGAAGATCTGATGCTGGTAAGCCCTCAAGCCAAATGGTTAAGAGCCAAGATCCCAAGGCCATGGTTGCTGTTCAACAAATTGATGGTGTTGGAGAATGGGACTGGAGCTGGATGGCCAAGGATGAGGAAGAGGACAGAGCTTTGGTTGCTGAAGTTAAAGAAGAGCATGTTGAATATGCTCTCATGGCACACTCCTCCTCTTCATCAGATAATGAGGTATATGATGATGCTTTCTGTTCTAAGGGTTGTCGTTTAAATACTGAAAAACTAAATCAAGAGATAGTAAAATTATTAGATGAGGCAAGTACTGAAAGATGCAAAGTATCTAATTATCAAATTGCTCTTACCCAAACAGAAAAGACAGTAGCCGAGTATAAGAAAATGGAGTTTGATTTAAAGGATCAAATAAATATCTTAAAACATGAGTTACATCAGAGTAAAGATGTTCAAGATATAGTAAATAGGGTTAATCTTGATTTGATAGCTCAGTTAGAGGAGGCTAACAAAAATAAAGATAATGTGAGTCTTAAAATCCAGAGATTTGATAAGGCCACACAATCCCTAGGAGAGTGTGTTAGTAAACAAAGAGACTCTAAGGATATGAGTGGGATTGGGATGAATAATTATACTGGTGTTCCACCACCAGCTGGGGATTTCTATGGTGTCCAATCAAAGGATTTATCTTGGACTGGCTTGCCAGAATGCCAAGAGGAGGAATTCATTCCTCCACCTAGAGTGACTTCCCCAGTTGAGGAATACAAGCAAAAACTGACTGACCTAGATGAGTGGAAGAAAGCTAACCACACCTTGTTTGTTAAGGGAGGGTTGTTGTGTGAAAGTCCAAATGAGCCCACACCAAACATGATACCAATTGTGGAGTCCAATGATCCTAAACCTATTAAGATCACACACCCTACCACTGGCAAAGCTGTTGACCTTGGCCCACAAACTGTTAGAAAACCTAGTGTTAAGTATGCAGAGATGTATAGGAATACTAGGTCACCAAAAAGCCAAGTTAGTAACCATGGAACAGGCTTCTTTGCTTCTAGACCTAAGACTATGTCTAGAAAAGCTTGTTACACATGTGGTAGCTTCTCACATTTGGCATACAAATGTGTCAACGCTTCCAATGTCAACGCTGATAGGAACCATTTCAGCGCTGACAAAAGTCAACATAGATCAAACACTGTCAGACCCAATACCTATGTGAACAAAAGTTCACAAGTTGTTAGACCAGCCCCATTCTTTTCTAGAGGGTCTAACACACAAGGCCTAAGACCTTTTCAAAAGTCAAACACTTGGTCCAATAGGCAATGGGTTCCTGTAGCAAACCCTAGGTTCAACGCTGATAAAGGCAATCGGGGCGCTGACAAGAGCAATTTCAGCGCTGACAGACACACTGCCAAACCTAGGTATTTGCAACCACAGGGAAATAGGTCTAAAGCTTCTACTAGCTTAACATGGAGACCAAAACAAGACCAAAACCCTAATTCTACTGGTATTTCTATGACATGCAACAGGTTTCATTATATTTCAAAGGCATTGTCAACACCAATTGGGGTTAACTGGGAATTTCATTCAAACAGGGATGAAAATGGGGTTGTTATGAGAACCAAGTCTGTTCTTGTTGAACAACCAAATGAATCCAAGTCTTCCAAGGCTTGGGTTCCCAAAGAAAACTAATGTGTTTTCTTTATGTGCAGGGCATTCAGAAGAAGATCAATGATTATGGATACTGGGATAGTGGATGCTCAAGGCACATGACAGGAAAGGAAGACTATCTGACTAATTTCTCTCCTATTCAAGATGGTGATAAGGTATACTTTGGAGGGGGCTATGGCACCATCACTGGAAAAGGAACCCTTGTCACCAACAATCTACGATTTGAGAATGTCTTCCTGGTAAAAGAACTGGATTATAATTTGTTTAGTGTATCACAAGTGTGTGATAACAAAAATAAGGTTCTTTTCACAGATACTGAGTACTTGGTGTTAAGCAAAGATTATAAGCTCCCTGAGGAAAAATACATAGATTTTAGAACACCAAGGCATAAAGACATATATAATGTGAATCTTAATGGAATTAAGATAAATAATAAAATGTCATGTCTGTATGCTAAAGCCTCAGTAGATGAAAGTAATCTTTGGCACAGGAGATTAGGGCACATAAACTTTAAGAATATCAATAGACTTGTGAGGCTTGGTTTAGTTGATGGTTTGCCTGAAAAGGCTTTCCACAATGACCACTCTTGTGTTGCATGTCTTAAGGGCAAGCAGCACAAGGTCTCATTCAGGTCTAAACAGGTGCACTCTAGTTCTAAACCACTTCACTTATTGCATATGGACCTCTTTGGTCCAACTAATATAGAAAGTTTGAAGGGTAAATCATATTGTTTTGTTATCACTGATGATTATTCCAGGTTTACATGGACTTTCTTTTTAGCCAAGAAAAGTGAAACTGCCCAAAGTCTGATTAATTTCATTACCCAGATTGAAAAGAAGAATGGTAATGAGGTCAAAATTATTAGAAGTGACAATGGGGGTGAGTTTAGAAATCAGTTGTTAGATGATTTTTGTGCCAAGAAAGGGATTACTAGGCAGTTTAGCATAGCTAGAACCCCACAGCAAAATGGGGTTGCTGAAAGGAAGAATAGGACCCTTATTGAAGCAGCCAGAACCATGTTGGCTGATGCCCACTTTCCTATAGCCTTTTGGGCTGAAGCTGTTAACACAGCTTGTTATGTTCAAAATAGGGCATTGGTCAACAAGATACATAATAAGACACCTTATGAATTACTTTGGGGAAGGAAGCCCAATATTGGCTTTCTCAAGCCTTTTGGATGTCATGTAGTTGTTCTAGAAACTAGTGAGGCCCTAGGTAAATTTGATTCAAAAGGTGATGAAGGCTACTTCATGGGTTATTCAGTGCAGAGCAAAGGATATAGGGTTTACATTAAAAAGGAAAAACGTATACTTGAAAAAGTACATGTTAGGTTTTTAGAGAGTAAACCTAGTGATCCTGAAAGTGGTCCAAATTGGTTGTTTGACTTAGAACCTTTATCTAGAGCTTTAAATTATATGCCTGTTACTGATCCAGACATTGTGAAGGTAACTTCAAGTGTTTTGGAAAAGCGAATTGGTAATGTTTCAGGTATACAGGTTGCTAAGGAGGATGGACCACCAGCAGTTGAATCATCTCCCACACCAGAATATGTTACACTTCCTATATGGACAGATGAGTATTATGCTGCTGCTGCTGCTGCTAGAAAAGATAATGGTGGTTTTCAAATACCACCAAATACAAACATGCATACTTCTTCAGGCGCTGACAAAGGGAAATCAAGCGCTGACAAGACAAATTCAGACGCTGATGGCTTAGACGCTGACAACAACAGTTCAAGCGTTGTTAGCCCAAGCGCTGACAAACAAGGATCAGACTTTGGTGACACCTTTACACAGCTTTTCTCTTCCCATTTTGAACAAGGTGGACCTTCCAATGTCCATGAAGAGATTCATGTTGATCAAAGAGAGTCTGATGAAGAAGATATTGGCAACATGGAGCGTGAAGTTGAGGACACTAGACTTTTTGAAGGAGGAGTTCTCACTTCCACAGCAAAGGATCACCCCACATCTCAGATCATTGGTGATGTTATGGCTCCAGTTCAGACAAGAAGATCCCATCAAAGTCTTGGTGGATTTATTGCCAATATACACAAGAAGGTTGATACCCCTCTTGTACAAGCATGTTTGTTTGCCTGTTTTCTGTCACAGGAAGAACCCAAGAAGATTTTTGATGCTCTCAAAGAACCTAGTTGGGTGGAAGCAATGCAGGATGAGCTTCACCAATTTGCTCTACAAGATGTTTGGGAGCTGGTTGATTGTCCTAGATATGTGAGACCAATTGGGACAAGATGGGTTCTAAGAAACAAGAAAGATGAAAGAGGCATTGTGGTCAGAAACAAGGCACGTTTGGTAGCTCAGGGATATACACAAGAGGAAGGTATAGATTATGAAGAAGTTTTTGCACCAGTTGCAAGAATTGAAGCTATCAGAATTTTCCTAGCTTATGCCTCTTGCATGAACTTCACTGTTTATCAAATGGATGTGAAGAGTGCTTTCCTCTATGGGACAATTGTTGAGGAAGTGTATGTCATGCAACCTCCTGGTTTTGAAGATCCTGAGAATCCAGACAAGGTTTATAGAGTGAAGAAAGCTATGTATGGACTTCATCAAGCCCCTAGAGCATGGTATGGTACCTTGTCTACATATTTAGTGGACAATGGATTCAAGAGGGGCACCATAGATCAGACACTATTTACAAAGAAGAAAGGAAAACATGTGTTGCTTGTGCAGGTCTATGTTGATGATATCATTTTTGGGTCTACTGATCCAAAAATGAGTGAGGATTTTTCCAAGCTCATGACAGATAAATTCAAGATGAGTGCAATGGGTGAGATGAACTTCTTTCTAGGGTTACAAGTTCAGCAGAAAGAAGATGGTATCTTCATCTCCCAAGACAAGTATGTAGCTGAAATCTTGAAGAAATATGGTTTTTCTCCACATGAAAGGGATGCTTCCACTCCTATGGATAGGGAACACCCTTGGGGAAAGATTGGAGCTGGAAAGGATGTGGATGTTAGGCACTATAGATCAATGATTGGATCATTGATGTATCTTACAGCCTCAAGACCTGACATTATGTTTGCTGTGTGTGCATGTGCACGCCATCAAGTGACTCCCAAAGAATGTCACCTTTTTGCTGTGAAAAGAATTTTTAGGTACCTAAGATGTTATCCAGATCTTGGCTTGTGGTACCCAAAAGATTCTCCATTGGATCTTATTGCATATTCAGACAGTGACTATGGTGGTGACAAGTTTGATAGGAAATCCACAACTGGTGGATGCCAATTTCTTGGGAGTAGATTGATATCTTGGCAATGCAAGAAACAAACAGTGGTGGCAAACTCTACAACTGAAGTAGAATATGTGGCTGCAGCTGCTTGTTGTGGACAAGTCTTATGGATTCAGAACCAGCTGTTGGATTATGGGTATAATTTCATGCATACCAAGATTTTTGTAGACAATAACAATACTTTATGCATTATTAAAAATCCTGTACATCATTCTAAAACCAAACACATAGAAATTAGACATCATTTTATAAGAGATTGCTTTGAGAAAGGTTTAATACAACCTGATAGGGTAGCCACAGAGGATAATGTGGCTGATTTATTAACTAAACCTTTTGATGCTGGACGATTTCAATATTTGGTAACAAATATTGGAATGGTTAATCTCACTTAATATGTGTTTTGGAACCTTTTTGTAAAAGTATGTACAGGATAATGCATTGTTATTGGTCTTTGTGATGATTTAGATTTTTCCACTTTACTTTTCTAACACTGACAAAGGTAAATGTAACGCTGTCAAGTGTTATTTTGCCGTTGTTAGAGATATTATTGTCTAACGCTGACAAGAGTTCCTTCAACGCTGACACGTGTTGTCGGGGCGCTGTCAGCAACAAATGTTAGTTTTGTGGTTTTCATCTAAATGTGTAGGTAGGTGGTAGCTTTATGCCATTGGATACAGAGTTGCTTATGGATCTTTGAAGAGCTATTTGGACATGTTTTTGTTTATGGATGATGGTTGGAATATTTATATTCCTATCTTGACATAAATTTTTAATGTTCATATATATTTTGAGAACTCATGTATCATAGTTTGAGGGGAGGTTTAAGGAACCTTTAGGACTCTTGGGTATTCTTACAATACTCTCATCACAATTCTAGATTGTGTCCACAGGTGAGTATGGGTTAGTTTTACTAAACCATGAGGCACTGTAGCATGCATAGTATATCAACTTTGCATGCTGCCAAGACATTTTTGGCCTAGAATTGGTTGTGGTCTGTTGGGAGACTTGGGAATCCTTTTGATATGGGTTTTACCTGGGAGTAACAAGGATTTTATAAGGTAACTTGGTTGTTAAGAATTTTGGTTAGCAAGGGACACTAGAGGACTGTTATGTCTATCTTGCTTATGCAAGTGTGCATAACTGGACAGTGCTTGCCGCCCTATGATAATTATCAGCTTTTGGTTATCTTCTCTAGGATAAATTACTTGTTAAGGTCATTTTTCACTCTTTAAAACACTTTTATTTTTGGACGCTGACAAGATTTTTCCAAGCGTTGTTGTGACCAAATTGGACGCTGACATGGCTTTAGGCGAACGTTGACAAGATTATAGCCGTTGGGCGTTGATGGGTTATATTTGACCGTTGACAATCAATGGGACCTACCAAGTTGTTACTTTTTGACATATTTTCAAGCCGTAATTTTAGGAGTTGTTACTTTCATTAAATGCATGAGATAACTTATAACTTTTTCAATGTTTTCATGATTAGTTTTTGAAAATCTTTGCCTATTTTTGGGCCAATCACATGCATTCATCCACTCCTATAAATTTGGCTCCTATTTTTAAACAGGGTATCTATAATTCTTGTCTAACAACTTTTCTCTTATCAACCTTCATCTTTTATACTTCAAATTAACAGCTTTCATCAATGGCACCAAGATTTAACTCAGCAGAATTGGATTTGGGGTTCAAGTCTCAACACAACATGATTGCTTATCTTGTTGCTGATAATACTTTGTTTCCTCAATACACACAGATGGTGGAGTATTTGAATGCATCCCCATTAAGGTATGCTCTTTCTCATGCACCACTCATTCCAGTCACACACATTAAACAGTTTTGGAACACTGTTAGTTCCTCAACAGTTAATGGAGTGACCACATTAACTTCTATTGTTCATGGGAGATATTGGGTGGTTACTGAGGCCTTGGTACGCCAGGCCTTGCATCTTAATGATGCTGATGGTATAACCATTCTTCCCATATCTGAAATAGAACAAGGGCTTAGGGCTTTGGGATACCCTATTCCTGATGAAGGTACTCTTAATAAGTACCATAAGCAGGAATTTCCCCCAGCCTGGAAGTACCTCATTCACATTCTCCTTCAATGTTTGAGTCCCAAATGTACTGCACACAATGAGATCAATAGATCCATTGCAACTGCTATTGTGTGTATTGCAACAGGGCAAAAATATAACTGGTCTAAAATGATTTTTGAAGGAATGTGTAAAAACAAGGGGACAAAAATGACTTTAGCTTATCCCCGTTTTCTGCAAATGATTTTTGATGCTCAAAGATATTGTTCAAGGGATCACAATGATTTTTATAAAATCCCTGAACAAAAGAAAGCTATTTTTACCAAGATGAACTCACCACCTCATAGAGACCTACCTTTAACCCCAGCCATGCTTGCTGTTATTGCAGCAGCACAACCCCAACCAGACCCCCAACCTCATATTGATCCTCACCCACAACTTGAACCTATCCCTGAACCTTTACCCTCACCTGATCAAATGCAAATAGACCAAAATCCCTTTGACGCTGACACATTTAATGTGGGCGTTGATGTGCCTATTTCCAACGCTGACACCCAACCATCACAATCCCAAACACCCCTTAACCAACCCACATCTACACCTTCTTCTACACCATCTTCCACACCACCTGAATATAGGTTGTTTAAACGCCAAAGGACTGCTGGAGTGTTCTCCTCTGGTGGTCCTAGCCATGAAGCAGAGAGAACCACCACCACAAGTGTGGCTGGTGACCTGGATGAGGCTGGGACTATTGGTTCTGGCTTAGCAGCTGGCCAAGGCAGTCCCACCATAATTAAGTCCTCATCCATGCCCAATGAACCTGACTTGGGAGGTCAAATCCCCATTTTGGAAGAGGGCAGACTGGAACCTATGACGCTTTTGGAATTGACGGCTGTCTGCATTAGCTTGCAAAAGCAGAATGCAGACTTAGTACAAATTGTCAGTAACCAAGGCCTTGAACTCAAGGAATTGAGGGAGAGGATTGTTGTTTTGGAGAGTGCTCATGCAAAGGGAGGTATGGAGGAGTCTTCCAAAGGGGAGGAAGATCAAAGAAATCTGAGTGATAAGAGCAGTCAAGATGGTCAATCATTGGATGTTGCTGAAGCTCTTACTACTTTGAAGGAACAAAAAGGTTTTGATACGTCCTTGATCTCTCCAACCAATTTAAATTTATCATTTACAGATATGTTGAGAGAGGTTACACAAGGCGCTGAGGGAAAATATTTGAGCGTTGACAAGACAAGTTTGGACGCTGATAGAAGTATTTTGAGCGCTGATAGAGGAAATTTGGGCGTTGACAGATCTGCATATGGAGGTGATGTATTCCAGTCATCATCTATCATCAAAGATGTTCCTACTCAGGTATTATCATCTACCCTACCAACAATTGCACCAACAGATAAGGGTAAGGGTAAGTTGGTAGAAGAAATTGTTCCAAAGAATGCAGCTCAGGTTGAATTTGATAGAAGATTGGCTGAGCAAATGATGGAACAAGGTGAAAAGGAAAAGTCACCATTTGTTGTGACTTCTGAAGAAGAAAGTGATGGAGCTAGCTCAGATTCAAGTGTGATGATTGTTGAACCAGAAAGACTTGAGTATGGTGATGAGCTTGCTAGGGAAAAGCTGAGAGATTTAAAGTTGCAGATTGATTTTGATATGCCAGAGGTGGTTCAGATGTACAATTCTTGGGAAGAAAGCTGTATGGATAATCCAGACTTGACCATTTCAGATCAGATATGGGGTTTGGAAATTCTTCTTAGAGTTCAGAAGGATTGTAAGGTGATTTTGAAGCACAAGGCAAGCAACATTCTCTCTGAGTTGAAAAGGGATAGAAGGAAGCTCTACTTTATGTTGCTCAAATGTCATGGAGTTGGATGGACACATCAGAAGCTGAAGGCTTTGACATTTGATGAGTTGGAACATAGGGCTTATCCTATTTGGGTGAAAGTGCAGGAAGAAAACACTTTCAGACTTCTTTCAGATGAAAGAAAGGAGCAACTTGCAGAAGAGATGGAAATCAAGAAAGCTATGATAGTTCCCAGACCAGTAAAGAAGGGATTTGTACTTGAGTTTCCAAAAGATATGAATCAACTATATCCAAGTGAAGCAATTATTAGAAAGAGCCTCAAGCTCTCCCCATTAGAAGCTTCAGATATGGTGCATGTGTTACCACTAGATTCCAGGAATCCAATTGTGAGTTATGATGAAGATGAATGTGGATTCTGGAAAATTGGAAGATTTGGCAAGGAGGTACACACTTTTACCACTCTCATATCTTTATTTGCAAGTTGTGATAGAGAAGACTTGGTGGACCTTTGGAGGTTGCTAGAGACCAAGTATGAGGCTGAAGCACCAACTTCAGTCAATGGAATAAAACTTTGGACCACATTCAAAAGAATGTGTGGGACAAAAGAAGAAGATCCTGAAATATGGAAGGATCTTGAAGATGACCTCAGTGGTCTTCAATGGAGGTTATATTCAGCTGCTGGTGTATACCATTTGAGTTCTACAAAGTTTGCTGAGTATTTACTTGTAGATGCTCAGTATTTCATATCCAAGGCTGTTTTGGAGAAGATGAAGGACACCCAGTTGGAGATAGACTATACAAGTGACGTGGCAAAGAATTTGATCAGATTTATTTATTACCGATATGATAAGGTTTGTCAGACTCCTCCAAGTTCTTAGTGTTTATTCAGAAACTTGATCATAAGAGTGGATATCAAGTTTAGGGGAGGATTGTTGGGAATAAATTAAGGCCAGAACACTTGAACGCTGACAAGAAAAACTCAAGCGTTGACAAGAGCAAAGTGAGCGCTGATAGCATAAGCGTTGACAAGTTAAAGTCAAGCGTTGACAGATTGAAGACAAGCACTGATAGAAGATGTGAGCTACACGTTTATTATATTCTAGAATACTTCTAGTAAAGATAAGCTCGACATTGTATTTTCTATTATTATCTTTACCTAGAATAGTTGATTCGTAGCTTATTGTACAAGACTTCTTAATCTATAAAAGAAGGTCTTTTAGGTTAATGTTTAATATAAGTTTTCATAAGTTTTCGATTGTTAAACTCTTTCATTGTAATCAAGTACGATCATTCTAATACAAGTGAAAGTTTGTTTAACATCTTTGTGTTTTAGATCAAGTGTTAATTCCGCATAACACTTTGTTACTTTATTCATAAGCAAAGGTTTCTCTACGTGTAGTACTTGATCTAATCTCGTATACACAAAGCTTAATCGATCTAAGTTTGGGATCAACAGAACGAAATAATTATCAATTTGAACTTTTTATGAAAATGTTTCGTGACTTGCATTTTAATATAAGTTTTGCCGACGCCTTAGTCATGATGCCTCGATTTGCCGCGAACTTCAAAAGTATGTTGAATAACAAAGAGAAATTGCAAAAATCGTCTAGTTGTTCATCGGTTTTTCAAAGCCGCATACCTCAAAAAGTCGGTGATCCCGGCAAGTTTTTAATCCCATGTGCTATACAAGACATGGAAGAATGCTACGCCTTGGCCGATCTTGGTGCTAGTATTAATTTGATGCCTCTTGAGATTTTTAAATCGCTCAATCTTCCCAATCTCACTCCTTCAAGAATGTCAATCGAGATGGCCGATCATTCTACGATTCTAGCTTGTGGAGTAGCCGAGGATGTCTTTGTGAAAGTTGGAAAGTTCTACTATCCCGTAGACTTTATTGTTGTTGACATTCCCATCGATCCTAAAGTTCCTCTAATTTTAGGTCGATCTTTTTTGGATACCTCGAGAGCACTTATCGATGTGCATGCAAGGAAAATCACTCTTCGTTTCAATGAGGAAGAACTCGTCATTAATGCAACCCAAAACTCCACACTTTCTCATGTGTATTCTATCACGTCTTTGTACAATGTCAATCCAATCAAAAACATTTGCAAAAAGATTTCCAATAGAGTTTTAGGAGTTATTGAGAAAAATGAAGTTCCGTCCCCTCCGCCGGTGGAGGTTAAGAGTGTTAAGCCTACGATTCCAATTATGAATGATTCGTCGGATGATGAATATGTTGATCCCGATGGGGGAGTTTTCTTTGTCGACAAACGTTTTGAAAACTTACCACCACCATTGCCAAAACGGTTTTCAAATGTGAGAATTTTTAGTGTGACTAACATTGCTTTAGAAACACCAAATGTTTTTGACATAATTAAGTCGGGTTTTCACAAGGAGAGTTTAAAAGATGAAAAAGGAAAAGATTTTAAATTGAATTTAAAAGATTTTTCTACAACTCTAACTCCGTCATCACCACGTGTATTGAGTACTACAAGCTCTTCTTCTCCTTTTGATGATGCTTTGTGTGGACCTAGTATGGGGGAAATCACTTATGTTCCCTCCCCTTTCTCCACCGAGGACGAGATATTTGATCCTAGAATTGCTTATAAAGGGAAATCTCGGTCTTCCACCGATGCAATAAATGGAAAATCTTTCTATTTGATTGGTGCGAGTCTACCTCGAGTAGCTCAATGTTTTCATGAATTACCCATTGTCCCACCCTTCTATTTCTTCTCTCCTATTTTCTTGAAACTCTTTGAGTTTTTGTTGACACACGATGAAGTGGCGTTGATTAGTTTTTCCAATGAAAACGAGAACGTCATCTTCGATCCCGGTATTTTGCACCATCAAAGGACTTAGTCCTTAATACCGGTTGTTTTTGGGCCTTGTTTATCATGTAAGCCCCACTAAAAATTGACCACACCAAGATAATCCCTAAATGATCACATTTATGGGGATTCGAGTCGAGCTTTTGACTCGGTTATCAAAAACAAGGTGCCTCGTGGGGGAGACCCATGCTTATCCATGTACATATTATTGCTTTTTAGTTAACTTAATGTGAGGGGATTTGTGCCCTTCCAACCTTTGTTCCGTGGTTGTTTGTGCATTGTGGTTTTTAGATCATGATCTTCACGATTGGAGCCTCTCGTGTTCGTTTTATGAGAGCACTCGATCGTTTGCTTTGAAGACTTTCTCAATATCCACATGATATATCCTTTGATGTTCTAACCTTAGGTTTTTAGCACACTTCATAAACGGCTATTAATTTATCGGTTACACCCTTTCCATGCTAGATTAGGCATTCGACTACGTCTTTAGTATGGGGGTGTTTGCACCCCTAGACTCGAAACATTGAGGACAATGTTTAACTTTAGTATGGGGGGGTGAATACATACTTGCCTTGCCAAACCTTCACGCTTTCCAAAGTTTATCTTTTTGTTATCGTTTTGTTGCAAAATAAGGCTAAAAATGGCTAAATTTTAAAATTTTTCTCATATTTCATAAGTGTTTGAAGACACGAATGTAGGTTTTCCGATGGCGAGAATAAGAGTAATTTTTGACTCGACCGTGCATGTTGAGAACTTAGCTTTGATTCCTTAACTTTTTATTAGGCTAAGTCTCTTAAATGAGGACGAGAAATGATAGGGTTAATTATAAGTTACTATGCTAAACGCAGAGTACTCGTATTCTTTCAAAAACTCATGTGTTCTCGTTGTTTGCTTATTCTCCCTTCGCTTGTAAATATTTTTTGCTTAATAAATATTGACTTAGCGGTTTAGTTAGGATTGTTGGGTTTATAGTCTTTTCTAGTAGCTTCCGTGTAATTAAATTGGGAAGACATTAAGGTATCGCCAGCGTCACGGTTATGAAGTATTGGCACCCGAATAATCGAAAGCTTCACCCAATAATAAGATTTCAAGTGCTCACCTAAATCTAGCAAACAATTTGAAGCCCCACAAGGCCGAAAAATCTATGCAAAATTGAAAGTGAATCAAGACTTAATCTTCGAAGCTTTAAAGATCCAAAATTCGCTTTAGCGTGAGGATATACGTCTTTGGCTAATAAAACCACCGATGAGGCGGATAATAAAAGGCAAGGCAAGACCAAAGTCATAATAAAAGCTTCATGGCGAAGTTGAATAAAAGATGAAGGTAAACCAAAGATAATAAGGCCCTTCCGTTAGGGGGCATATAAAAGTCTTGGTAATAAGACTCATGTTCAAAACCGTTATAAAACCATGTTTATCGATTCTTCTTGTCAACTTAATTTTTTAACATCGTTGCCTATTAGGAGGGGTTATTGATTTGATGGTCTTAGTTACACCGTTAGGACTCTATTTTTAGACCTAATCTCTATTATCGCATAAGTCAAACAATGTATCCTCGTGAAACATTCAAGACAAAATAAAATATAAGAGATACAACTTAGGAATAATGGGAGGATAAGTACGTGATTAGGGCATATGAGTAGTGTTAGCATTACTAACTTATAATAACAATGATCTCGTTGCACGCTTGGCATGGAATTAGGGTGAAAATCGAGGACGACGAAATTATTTCTAACGAAGCATTCACGTGTTCTTATTCTATGAACCTAAACGTCCCAAATTGCGATGAAAATCATACATTATGTCTAAAACGCAAGTAGTAGTAATAGTAGTAGTGTAGCTAGTTTATCATTACAATAAAGTGAATAAAAATGAACTTTGGAGGTGCTACGATACTTTATTCTAGCATTGCGTGAGGGCACGGCAATGGTTTAGTATGGGGGAGTGATGAGACTGCTTTTATACATAGTCTCATCGTCCAAATCAGGCTTAAAATGCATAAAATATCATTAAAACTGCCAAATATATGCTCGTGTTTGTTGCTTGTGAATTTTAGGTACGGATATTGAGGAAAAGACAAAAAGATCACAAGAATCATTCAAAAACGAACACGGGAAACGAAGCCGCACAATGAACCGGACCCAAATCTGGAATTTCCAAATATGACCTTGAAGTTTTGAAGATTGGCAAGAATGGTCCTTCTACTATTGAAGACTTGGCAATTTATACCCTTGAAAATCTCATTTATTGCATTTGGGTCCCTAAATTATCAAGTATTTACAAGAACAGCCCTTGAAGAATGAAGAATTGGCATAAGAAGTCCTTATTCATGGTTTGCAAAGTTATTGTGCCAAAAATGTCAAATGCCCAAAGTTGTTATAAAAGGATTTGAGGTTACTTGTTGTTTATTACAACAAGAAGAAAGAAGGAAACTTGAGGGGGCCAAACTGCCAAGACAACCAAACCCTCACCACCATTCAGCTCTTGACACCTCACCAATACCCGACCCTACCCATTATTTCTACCCATACCCGTCCAAAACCCAACCAACCCACAACCCAAACCCACAAGGTTTATTAAATAAACCTGGTCAAATTGTCAACACTTTTTCCCACTTAACACAAACTTTAAAAACATTTACCCCTATTTCGGATCTAATCACCCCTTAATCCCAGATAAACTCTAAAAATCCCCAGCCTCAATCACCCTTAATTCAAAGGGGTTCTGCCCCTTTTTGTGCAGAATGCTAATTAATCACATCCTCACCCCATCCCATACCAAAACCGTGACCCAGACACACCCATGTGTCTTGTAGGCCCCTCCCCTGCCCCGTCTCTTTCACACAAAACCATAAACCCGACCAAACAAACGACTCACATTGATTCCTTGGTCCCCAATTCGTGTTAAACGGCTAAGATCACTTCATCACAACTGGCATATCACATGGAGCCTTTTTTGACCAATTTCAAGATGAAGACCAAGGGTAGCATTGGCATTTCATGCCATTAGGGTTTTACGATTCTAGATTGTTTTGTAGCCATTATATAAGGCACCCCTAGCTTAGCATTTTTTTCTTGTTCCAGATTTTTCAAAATTTTGTAATCCCTTTTTATAAATTTATAAAGTTGGTATTTTTTGGTTAAAATATAATTCCTTTAATTATTTTTTAAAAGTTGGTATTAATTTGTGAAGAATCTGAGTTCCATATTATATCTACAAACACTTTGTGTTTGATTTTTCAAAAAGATTTTTTGAAAAGGTTTAGCAATTTTCAGAAACCCAAGATTCTATGAAGTGAAAGTGGATTGGAATCTTGAGTTTCAGAAGTTGTTCATAGGTTCAAAGTTTATGAAAAAGGTTTGAAAGGTTTTAAAGAAAATCAGATTATTTTGAATATTGTGTTCTTCATTTGTTCTTAGCAGATTCTAAGTGCTTGTTTAGTCCAAGGTTCTGCACAGACCCGGGTCTGTTTGGAGGTGGCTAAGCAGCCATTGAGGGACCTGGATGTAGGTCCCTCTAGGTAGCAATCTTGTTCTCTCATTTTCAGTTTTAAGTGTATGATTTATGTGATTTGTTGATTTGGTATGAAACTTGTTCATATGTTTGTTTTATGGTTTGATTATGTTCTCTAGTGCTTGTATGCATGTTATAGGTGATTAGGATCACTTTGGTTAGGATTTGATTTGATTTGGCTTGAAAAATTTCATTATCAGAATTTTAAAGGGGTGTTTGGATTAAGGTTCAAATAGGGTCTAATGATATGATTCTTGGTTAAAAACCTGTATACACACTCAACAAGTAGTAATAGGTTATATGTTAAGCTTGTCTTTCAGTTTGGTAGGATTTTGAACAAATTTGCATGCTAAAACATTGGACAAAATAGCTAAAATCAGAAAGTGCTTGTTGTTGACTATTCTTGTTGAATTAGCTATTCAAATCTTTCCCATTGTTAGATAATAGGTTATTTAGGGATTGTGTATTGGTTATATGCTGTTTTGTGAGCTTATGTGCAAGATTTGAGCCATTGAAATCCGTTTTTATGCATGTAATCTAGGGAGTACTGTTCATCAGAAACTTCAAAGCTTCATCAGGAACTTTGTGTGCTATTTGAGCTTGATTTTGCTAAGTGATTGTGTGTTTTTTGTGTTTACTCAGACTCCCCACAACCCAATTGGTGTGGGGGTGCCTTGTTGTCCAAAGAACAAGCTCTTAACAAGCTTTCCTAAGCTCATTTAGTCAACTGACCTTATTATTGCACTAGCAGTGGGAACAAACTTCCCACTGGTAGCACTAAAGTTACCACTGCTTCACTAGAAAACAAATCCTGTCAAGTGTCACTATTTGATTTCAAGAATTTTTGTCTTTAGTGCCCAATTTTTAGAGTTAGGACTTGAAACTTGTTTTGATATTTTTCTAATTTTATTTTTGATTTTCTGTTTAATTAAATTTTTATTTACTGTTTATTTACTATTTATTAGATTAAATAGCATTTTTAATTAACTTTTTAAGTTTCTGTTTTTGGCATTTAGTGCCAAAAATACATATTTTTCAGTTTCAACATTTTTCTTTTATTAAGAAAAACATTTTAAGATTTTTAGTTAAAAAATATTTTATTGTTCACCTTTTATTTATTTTTTATAATTAATTTAGTTTAATTAGGGTTTTATTTAAACTATTTTTGTCTTTTAGTGGTAAATTTTATATTTTTCAAACTTTTTCATTTTTCTTCTGTTCATTAGAGTAATTTAGGATTTTTAAAAGTGTCAACTTATTTTTAGCATTATTTTATTATTTTTTTATAATTATTTTAGTTTTAAAATAGTTTTTAGTGATTTAAAAATAGAAAAATAGTTTTCAAAATTTAGGAAAAATACTTTTTAGTCTTTAGATAATATAAGTAAGTTATTTGTTCAATAAAATAATATTTTGGACATTTTGATTAATTATATTTAATTTTAGGGCTTTAATTAGCATTTAAAATTGAATATTTAATTAATAAAAGGTTTTAAAATATTTTTATTGGATTTTTATTTTTATTTATATTATTTTAGACTACTTTTAGCTCTTAATTAATTTTTAGGTTTAAAATTTTTAATTTTGTAGTTTTTTACGGTTTTACGTGAACGCCTTTTCGTCTTAGCTTGATCCGTCTTCGTAACCGTCATTTCTTTCTTATTTCTATTTTATTTTTCTCAAATATAATCACAAACATTAATCAATTCTTAACACAACACACTAGCCTCCTCGAGAACTCACTCACTCACTTTTAGGGTCATTCACACACGGTTTTCCTAAATCGTCTTGCCTACTTACCACTATTTTGTCACTCTTTTCCTAAAGGGTACAAATTTTATTACATCAGTCGCGCCCCATATTCTGCCATGGTGGGGTGTTACAGAATGGTATCAGAGACAATGGTTATAGAGAATTAGGTTTCCTAGTCGTGTAGCCTAGTCTATAGCTTAAGGGTCCCTGCATATAGGCGTCATAGGAGTATGTGTGCATTTTATAAAAATTGATGTGTTTGGATGTTATTAATTGCGATGTTTTGACTAGTATGAATTGAACCATAGTAAGTTCATACTTAGCCACATGCTATTTTCTTTTCGGGTTGTGACTAGTGCGGGTTGAACCATAATCATCCACGCTAGTCATTGTCGTATTTTGCTTAAATTGTACATTATAGTACATAATTCGGTACATGGTAGTTTCTATCTTTTGTTGGGTTATTTTATGTACCCGAGAGATATTATTTTCTTTTGATGTTTAAGTCATGTTCCCTAAGAATCATGTGGTGGTTAGAGTTATTAGGAGTAGGTGGATATGAAGGGTTTTAAGCTGTTTCCACTCTTACGGGCGACATGACTTATAACTGATTATGTTTTCGTTTTTGATTTAGTCTATGTTGTTTTAGCTAGACTATGGATTTCTGTATTCCAAGAGTTTGACTATGTTATTTAAATAGTTGGAGTTTTAGACCTTATTGTTTATGTGGTTATGTGCTTAGGTGAGTTGATGGATTTATGTGTTATATGTTGTATTAATTCTTATAAGTGTCATCATATGAGGGAGTGCATTGGGGAAAGGGTAATTGTATAAGTATGGTGGCCAACGTAGTTATACAAGTACCACAACTTCAATGGGTTCTCAAGTATGATTGCATGAAAGAGGTTAGTACATGCTTGTATATGATGAGATGTAGAATTTGGGTATACGTATATATATGCGTTTATGTAATGGCTGCCTATGATATGGTATTGTTTTTTTTGTGTTATATGTTTTGGGATTATAGTGGTGTTGTGTGATTATGGGGTCACACGATATGGTTTGGTTTTGGAGGTGGGCTTTATGCCTTGTTGTGGCACGGTGAGATGGTGATTACTCGTATGAAAAAACGAGCGTATAAAGCGATTGATTGACTTACGTGTATGATAACGCGTATGTTTGGGAGATTCAATAGGTATACATATACGGATGTATATATACTAATAGATGTTATGTTATGATTTACGGTCGTTCAGTAGTTATTATAACTTGAACGTACCTAGTGCTCTCTTGTGTTTAAACAATTTATTAGTGCTCGAGTTTGGTGGAGTTTCAACGACGTTTTGAATCTTTTGAAGTGTGTCTGGTAGCGTATTCTTTGAGTTTCGTATTTCACGTGTACGTTTTAAAATGGTGTTCTTGGTTTTAAGTCTATTGAAATAACTTGGTATTCCTTTTGAGATAATGAAATCTTTTGTGTTGGGTCTTACATTTCTTTTGGTCGGAATATATTGAGAAAAAGGGGGACTTAGAAATCTATTATAAGGTTAGATAGTTGGTTGTATTCGGTAAAATAAGGGTAAGGTGTTGGAGTCGTGTTTGAAACGAGATGTAACATAAGATTTCTTTTTAATCAACACTTATTTATTTCAAATTCTAAAAGACTTTCTTTAAAATAAAGCGAAGTAAAATTTCCTTCTACTTACATAGTTTATATAATTGGGTTTAACCGATTCACGTCACTTATAATTATTAATACAAGGTTAAATTGAGTTTATGAAGATTTCACATACAATTTTATCTTTCATTAATATAAAACTGTTTTGGTCATAACTTGTTCGTTTTAGAGCTTTTTGGGTGATTCAAAAGCCAAAAATTATGTACTCGGAACGTACTTTTAAAATATTCAGAATGTATAGTCATGGGAGGTCAGTGGAGTGGCCGAAATTATTGTACAAGTGTCGGGTTAAAGGTTGAGTTTTGAATGGTAGTTTATTTTTATGATTTGGGATGCACGGGATACCTAGTCTTTGAGTTGAGTTTTGAGTTCGTCAAGAGGGTTGTTTGTAGATTGTTTGAGTCACATAGATGTGGGGAGGTAAAAAAATAAAAAATTAAACATATATATATATATATATATATATATATATATATATATATATATATATATATATATATATATATATATATATATATATATATATATATATATATATATATATATATATATATATATATATATATTCTTTTGGAAAAGTCGATCTTTTGCACGGTTTAAATAATATGTCGCGGGGCGTAATATGTTTTGGTTGCCATTGGGTGTTCTTGGATTATTTTTCGTTGTCATGGGTCATTTTGAATTGATACACGTTTTGGGTTTGAGTTTTCTTTTGAGTCTCGTGTTTTTTGACTTGTTTTAACTGGTGCACGTGAAATGTCGTTAGTTATCAGTGGGTTTGATTCGTTGATTGTATCTAGTGGATTCAGGATGTAGTTTGGGATCGTATTGTTTGGGAGTGTTGAGGTGGCCATATGAAAACTTGGCCGCGCCTACACGATTAAGTAGGTGGCCAGGAGAGAACGGTCGGAATGCCCTTAGTGGGGATGAAAGAGTAAAAGGTTCGTAGACGAACTAATGTGGTCATGAGGTCTCTTTGGAGTACCAAGGAGATGAATAGAGATTTGTGGGATACTAGCACAAGTGACGCGCCATAGAGAGTGTTGGAAGGGGGTATAATACCTCAAAGGTATTTACGATTGTTCGTAAGGCATGTAAGTTTTCCGAAAATTTCCTGAGATTTAGTAGGTTTGTCTATTACTTTGAGGTAGAACCATGAATAGAGCAAGTAGGAGAAGTGAGAGGAGTTGTAGATAGTGCCTTTCCAAGGCAATTGTTGATGGAATGATTTAAAAACAAGAGTTGTTAGAGATTTGCAAGGAATGCAAGATAAAAGTTGAGCTGCTTAGTAGTAGATTGGGTGTGGAAAGAGGTTGAGTGGTCTGATGAGAGGAAGTACTGGTCTGTTAAAATGCGTGTAGAATTTCGCAAGTAGAACGAGGTAGGAATTTATTTGTATTGCCGCTAATAGAGGATGCAAGGAGGACATAGTTGAAATTGCTAAGGATGTTGTATGAACGCCTTGGGTTTACGGTTATGCATTTGGCTTCGCCAAAGCACTAGTGGTTTTCATGGAGTCAAGGAACCGAGTGTGCATGAACGGGTATAAACGAGTTGTCATCGGGAGCATCGACGACATCTTGATCTACTCAAATCTTAGAAAGAGAGTGAGGTGAATTATGAGTTGGTTTGGAGTTGTTAGGAAAGGGAATTATACGTGAGATTTTCAAGTGTGAGTTTTAGGATTAAGTGTACTATGATGAGCAGTTAGAGATGATGGCATATCATGGAACCAGCAAGGGCGAAGTGAAGAAGGATGAGGAAGTGTTTTGGAGGCTGAAGAGGTGGATTGGATAATGAGCCGATCTTGGCATTATCGGAAGGACTGGATGAATTTGCGAAGCATGACGATACGTGGAGCAAGGATTTGGACGCGTACGAGGACGGCAAAGAAAGGCGATCACTTATACGTTGCAGGAACTGAAGATTTGGAAGAACTGGATAGACTTAGTTAGTGGAACTGGACTGTTATATCTGCCTAGAATGCTAGAGGAATTTGGTGTACGAGACGTAGAGAATGATCTATACGGATCATGAACGTCTCCAACACAAATTTAATCATCTTGATTGAACCTTTGGAAAAGGTGATGGGTGGAGTTAAGTGATGAAAGAAAAATTGCAAGGCCAAGTACCATCTGGGAAAGGCAAGCATGGTTGACAAGACATGGAATAAGAAGAATGAAGTGAAGCTGAGACGAACTTGAACTATATGGATGACGTATTAGGGTGGTTTGGATGAAGGATGTAGGTTGCACGAGTTGAGTTGTCTAAAGCAGAGAACGCGTCAACATGTATGTTGCGTGGCTTGGACAATCATATGGAGAAAGGGACGTAGACTATACTTCCTACATAGATAGGATTAGCTTAGAAAGGGGCGATGTAAGGACGAAACTGGTGAAAGGGATACATAATGGGGTGGAGGAATGAGTACGACGAGAGTTGGGTGATAGTCGATAGACTAACTAATTCATCTCATATTTCAAGAGGAATGAGAAGTCACGTAGTTGAGAAGTTGGAAGGATTGCGTACGAATGTGATGGAATAGAGGGTTTTGCGTAGAAGTTAGGCTAATATGTATGGAATGCCTTATGAAGGATTATGGCAAGGGAAGAAACGATGGGAAGCATCACAGCGTGATGTATGGTAGGAGTCGAGGAAGGAGAAGGAAGTGTGTAAAGAAGCGAAGCATGAATGAAATAGGTCGAGATAGGAACCGAAGGTAAAACTTTGGTAGAGCCTAATGAGTAGAATAAAGCACAACGCGGGCTAATGCTGTCGTAGTGTGGAAAAGTAAATGGCACTGACCTATACTGATTGTTTGGGAGGCTTAGTATCGATAATCGAATGGATGAGGAGTTATAGGTGTGATGTGCCATAGGGATGAAGGGCTTGGTCTAACTAAGACAAGATGAAGAAAAGTGAGAAAGAAGTGTATAGGTGCTACTAATGAGCTAACCAAATTTAATGGAAGTAGCTGTAGCATGGGTTTGGATGGCAGTTGATAGACTAACTGAGATAACCGTCCTTTTTGATGATGTGTATAGATCATAAGATGATTTGGATTGGAAGAACTAATGGATATGTGAAAGACTGTCATAGGTAACTTTGTAAGGAAATTGGAATTTTTAAGTAGTTTGGGGTACGGACTGAAGGGAGTTGATGAACATGATTGGATATGAGTATATCCAGCTAACTGGGAAAAGGATAGGTTGAGTTGTCCCCATTGTGGACTAGAATTGGTAAAAGAGGCTACTAATGTGGTAATGGTGTTTGTGGACAGGATGAGAGCAACAAGGGATGCTATGTAGAGAAGGAGGAAACCACTAGAGTTAGTAACAAAGTTGTGTATGAAGTTTCACCCATAGTAACGGGTGGTATGTTTTGGCAAAATGGAAGAGTTGATGTAGAGTTTTGTAGGTCCATTTATGATCTTTGGAAAGATCGGACCAGTAGCTTATGAGTATAGAATTACCTGGGTAAAATGAGTGGCATGCATGATATATTTCATGTATTGAGGTTTGGTAAATGTTGTTTGAGAATGCATATTAGCATGTACGGTTATTCGAGACTTGTGTTAATAAGAGTCTTTGTTTTATCAAAGAGTCATTTGTGAGATTTATTGACTGTGAGGTCAAGAGTTGGCAATGAATTTAAATATTGTTGGTTAGTATATGTGGTAATTTGAGACTTGAACTAAAGTTCACGTGGAAATGAGAGGAGTTCATTTAGAACAAGTATCCTCAGTTGGTTGCTAATGGTATGTTTGATCCTAAGGAGTAAATCTCGGGACGACATTTCTATTAGGAGGGAGTGATGTGACAACCGCGGTTTTGAGGTTTGTCACTTAGTTTTATTTTGTGCTAGTTACGTGTCTTTACGTGTTTATGTGCTAATTGGTGTGTATAGATTGTGGTTTGGATATCGTTTCCGGTACGGGGTACCTTGTGAGTGAAACGATGTGAGATGATTTCATGTTCATGAGCTCACATGGTAGTGACTATGAAATGAGATGGTGTTATTTAGTGGTTTTACGTATACGTATATGTATTATAGAAAATCGTATTTTTACGATTTACGGTTTAGCATTTTGAGGTCTCAGATGAGGTGTTTAGTCATGTGAGTATTTTTCGGGATGGTTTTAAGTCATTTGGGACTTAGTTATAAAGTTTATTTCAAAATCTGAGATTTTTTATAAAAGTGTATATTTTACGTCTTTTACGGTAAACGCGTAAATTTGACTAGTTTTTCGGTTTTGAGGTTTTAGAAACTTTAGGGGCTGAAATAAATTAAGCAAATTTAAGGAATTATTAGTAAAGTAATAATAAAAAATAAAAAAGAAAAAAAATAAAAATAAAGGGTGCAAAGTCGGTTTGGACGATTTAAACAAAAAAAAGGGAAAAAGGAAAGTTTGTATTGGGCTTGGACTAGTACATAAGGTATTATTAAAACAATATTAGTGGAAAAAAAGGGACGATTCATAAAAAAAAGGAAAAGAAAACGCAGCTATGGAGAGGAAAAAAAGAGAAGAAGAAAAATTAGGGTTTTTCAAAATCTTGATTTTTGATCAATTGAAGGTACAATCTTGTTTTAATGTTTGTTCTTATTTAATTAAACATGTATACATCAACATATGGTGGATTTAGGTTAGGGTTTATATTAAAATCTGTATTCTAATGATATATTAATGATTAGAATAATTAGGGCTTGTAATTAAATAAGTTATGGGTAATTAATTAGCTTAATTTAATTAAACCCGTTTTTAAAAACTGGGCAGAACTTTGAGTCAATTGTTTTGATCGTATCGGGAGTTCTACAGACTCTTATTTTGCGATCCAAGTATCCCTGAAAGGGTAATTGAAGTGGATTTCCAATGCAAGAAACGAGAACTAAATTGGAGGTCGGGAAGTGGTTCAAAAACAGGTTACAACAGTCGGAGGTCAAAACAGTTTTGAAGTCAGCCTGTTTTCTTTTTAAGTTTTGGGTTGTTTGAGGTACTTAGGGTTGCATTGGGATCTTCTAACGAACATGAGAGATGGTTTATATATTATAGTAAGTATCTGCATTGGGGCTAAGGTTGTGGTTTAGGGTAAGACCGCCTAATCCTAACAATCTTTTTGTATTTTTAAAATCAGTAAATCTGGAATGACAAAAGTATATATATATATATCGGGGCCTTAACAGTAGCTTTAAGGTTAAGGCAAGTGGAAGGTGTTAGATAACATATGTAAGGGAATAAATATTCCCTTTACAGAGATCATGGGTGTGTTTAGGTGGGCGTTTGTCTTAAAGTTTGGAGACCTAAAACTGAGACTGTTTTTGATAAAATGTTAACGGGATGTGTTATGAAGTAAAACGAGTTAAGGGCTTTATAGAGGGGTGTAATGAGATGCATAGAGCATATATATGAGGTATATATGGGAGAAGGTTAGATGTCCATCTTAGGTTGATGAGCCATTTTAGTGTTTGGTTTAATGTTTTGATTATGTGTTTTTGGTTGTTAGCTTTTTGCTAGTGCGCGGATGTTTGGGGAAGCTCAATCAGGTGAGTTTCATAGTCCCATGTTTACTAATGTTTTTGACTTCCAGATGGGATGGAAGAGACACTGTGTTATGTTATTTATAAATTTATGCTGTGAATGTTTGGCGTTGTTAATGGACTTATGCGTGCATACTTATGTGATTAACTGCTAGATAATTCTTGATTGTTTATGTTTAGACTTGGTACCAAGGGGTTGTTGACAAGGCGGGGCTTTGGGGAGGTACATAGATGTGTGAGCATCTATGGGACCATAGTGTTTGGTAAGGCTGGGAGCCTTGGATTGGGATTTGGTTCATAGGTGTTTGGATGCCTATGGGAGTATGGTGTTTGGTATGGCTGGGAGCCTGGGTTTTGGTTTGATTAGTTAAATCTTGAATGTTAGTTTGTTAATGCATATTAGTATCACATTGTCCATATGTTTTTTTAACTTTTGGTTGTTACTCACAGCTTATGGTTTGTTTTGGCATTGGAGTCTAAATCTATGACTCTTACCAACATTATGTTGACGTGTTTTAGTGTCTCTTTCAGGTGTGAATGTGGTTAAGCGTGAGGATACAAGTGGCTAGACTTGG
The DNA here is from genome assembly GCA_025667525.1 of Glebionis coronaria. NCBI lineage: Eukaryota > Viridiplantae > Streptophyta > Magnoliopsida > Asterales > Asteraceae > Glebionis > Glebionis coronaria. The sequence goes on from CM046875.1 coordinate 102,259,257, forward strand.
ATGCCTTAGGATTGCATATAGAAGGAGATCCCCGTTCCTTCTTAGTTTACCTTTATGTTTTTTTATAAGTGATACATGTTGGCACCTATATGTTTGTTTGGTTTATGTTTATTGTTTGTCTTGGGTAAGTGGTAGGAGTGTTACCTACTTACTTAGACTCTTGCATGGTTGAGATATTGTCATGACATTTGTGTCGCCATTTATGACATTGTATTTGCATTTTAGTTTTCTCTATAGAGACACCATTTGTTGTGATGATATCCATACGTCGCGCCCTATATTCCGCCATGGTGGGTTATTACTGTTAATCCCACTTCAATCCATAACACAATATAAGATGATATTTTAGAGAGAGAAATAGATGAAGGTAGAGAGAGAAACTAGAGAGATTGGATGGTTAAAACATAAACTAGAGAGAGAAAGTAAATGGTAACCAACACCCTCTTCCACACATGGAAGAGGGTATATATATGCCACGGCCTTAAGGCCTTAGTGGGCTTGTTCATGGGCCGGTATTGGATTTGCGTGGGCTTACGCCCCTAACTTAGACAATATTAGCTTAAAGTCCAAGCCCGGTTTTCCTGACTAACCTATTACAATACAAGACCAATAACGACTAAGATGACCTATTACATTCTTGTTCGACTATATAAAATATAGGGCTAACAATCTCCCCTAATGTATCGGTCATCTTTAAATGCATAAGATGATTGAGTGAATACATCTTTGTGGAGGTGATTTTCATTCTTTGGTCTTTTATCTTGGTCTTGATCTTGTTTGCAATGGCTTTGTTCCTTCATGCTTTTGTGATCTTTATCTTGAGCCTTTTTCATTTGACTTTGAGTGCTTGAGATCTTCATCTTGTGCTCCTTGTGATTAAGATGACCTATTACATTCTTACATTCTTAGGTATCTTGATTATCGTCATCTTGTGCTCTTGTGACTTCTGAATTGACGTCGGTTAGTACACAACTACGCCACCTTCTTGATATGCAGCAACATGTATAGACACGGATAAAATGGCTTTGAACATTTCATCCTAACTTGGTAGCGTTTTACCTCCGGCCGGTGAAGACCGTTAGACGGTATCAGATACCGTACCTGTGATCGGGTAGATTTCGATTAAGAACTTCCTTGACAGGGTTTCCCGGTGGTGGTAGCCAGTTCTCTTTACTCGACCGTCTCAAAGCATACTACGAACGTAAGGAGTGAATCATAAGGATAAATTATCCGTCTGATTAGAGTTGTCAATTCAGAATTCATGGAACAAGTTTGATTCTAAAAGAATCGCACCATTGTTGCTTTCCAGTTTGTCACAAGCTCGATTTATAAAGAATCTTGCGAGTTACCTACAGCAGTGCTATTTGAGATTGACACTAGAAGGATTTCCATTCGTCACTGTGAACACTAATGAGTGAAAATGAGAGTTTTAATTTTACACTTGTTTAGGAAAACAAGGTAATTAGGGTAAGTACACAAGTGATTTAGGAAAACCACGAGTTATGACCCAAAGTGGGGATCGTTCTCAAGGAGGCTAGTGTGTTGTGTAGAGAGATGATTAATGATGTGATTATGTTGATTATGTGAAAATAAAATAGAAATGAGATAAGAAGAGAATGACGGTTACGATGACGGATTAAACTAAGACGAAGTGGTCGTACACGTAAAACCGTAAAAAGCACCAAAATTAAAAATTTACCCTAAAAACTCATAGAAAATTGCAGTAAATCCTAAATAATGTAATAAGAGTTTACAAAAAATCAAAAATCACCCAAACCTTTTAATTAATTAAATAATATTTTTTAATGCTAATTAAAGCCCAAAAATCAAAATAATTAATAAAAAGCCCAAAATCAGATTTATCACTTTGTAAACCTCTAAAATACCCTAACTTAATTTAAAACTATTTTTGAAAATTTTAAAATAAATTAAAACTATTTAAAAATAATTAAAAACTATTAAATCTTTAAAATAATTATAAAAATTAATCTAAGGACAATGAAAAGATTCTAAAAGTTGTAAAATTCCTAACTTAATGTATTTAACCTAAGAAAAATATAAAAACTTGAAAAATATAAATTTTAATTTTTAATAAAAAAATAATAATAAATAATATTAAAAATCCAAAATTTATAAAAAATTCTAAAAACTTGCAAACTAGTTTATTTTAACCTAATTAAACAGAAAATGAACTTGAAATTACAAAAATACCCCTAATGGGCCTCCAAATGGGCCAAAATTCAAAACAGACCCTTATTGGGCCAAAATAAGCCCAATAAGAAAAATGTTTATAAAAATGGCCCAACAGCTCCTATCTGACTCAAAATTTGATTCTGAACACAATTTTTCAAAGGCCCAAAAGCTTGATTTGGGCTCGATACTCATATATGTCTTTTTGGAGGAGGACGACAAGTTGCCGGTTATTATTGCAAAAGAACTTTCGGATGATGAAAAAACCGCACTTGTCGATGTTCTAAAGGATCACATAGGGGCAATTGCATGGAAGTTATCCGGCATTAAGGGGATCGATCCCAAATTTTGTACCCACAAAATCTTAATGGAGGAGGATTACAAGCCCGCAATCCAATGTCAAAGGAGGGTGAACCCCAAAATTCACGACGTCATCAAAAAGGAAGTCCTAAAACTCCTTGACGCGGGAATGATTTACCCTATTTCCGATAGCCCTTGGGTGAGTCCTATTCATTGTGTCCCTAAGAAGGGAGGAATGTCCGTTGTGCCAAACGATGCCAACGAGTTAATTCCCACTAGACTCGTGACCGGATGGAGAGTGTGCATTGACTATCGTAAGTTGAATGAAGCCACTCGTAAAGACCATTTTCCCTTGCCCTTCATGGACCAAATGTTGGAGCGTCTTGTGGGAAACGATTTCTATTGCTTTTTAGATGGTTTTTCCGGTTACTTCCAAATTCCCATCGATCCTCGTGATCAAGAAAAAACTACGTTTACGTGTCCATATGGAACGTTTGCCTATCGTAGAATGCCATTCGGACTTTGCAATGCACTGGGAACCTTTCAAAGGTGCATGATGGCTATTTTTCATGATATGATCGAGAAGACGATGGAAGTCTTCATGGATGACTTTTTCGTGTTTGGTAGTTCGTTCACTTCGTGTTTGTCGAATCTTGAGAGAATGTTGAAACGTTGTGAGGAAACCAACCTTGTGCTTAATTGGGAAAAATGTCATTTTATGGTTAAAAGTGGAATCGTCTTAGGGCACAAGGTTTCGAAAGAGGGGATTGAGGTAGATCAATCTAAGGTAGACGTCATCGCCAAACTACCTCATCCCAAAACCGTTAAGGGAGTTAGGAGTTTCCTAGGCCACGCGGGCTTTTATCTTCGATTCATCAAGGATTTTTCAAAGATCTCTCGACCTATTACACATCTTCTTGAAAAAGAGGCACGTTTTGTCTTTGACAAAGATTGTGTACGAGCCTTTGAAATCCTTAAGAGGAAACTTACCGAAGCTCCCATCCTTGTTGCTCCCAATTGGAACCTCCCCTTTGAGCTCATGTGTGATGCTAGTGACTACGCTATAGGGGCCGTATTGGGGCAACGTCATGAAAAGCACTTCTTGCCTATTCACTATGCTAGCAAGACAATGACCGAGGCTCAACTTAAATACACTACAACAGAAAAGGAATTCCTTGCCGTGGTGTATGCATTTGAGAAATTCCGACCTTATCTCGTCCTGACGAAATGCATAATGTATACGGATCATTTAGCTATCAAGTATCTCATGGCTAAACAAGATGCAAAGCCAAGATTACTTCGTTGGATTCTCCTCCTTCAAGAATTTGATCACAAAATCGTTGACAAAAAAGGAGCCGAGAATCTAGCGGCCGATCATCTTTCTTGTTTGGAAGATCCTCACCAGAGTGTTTACGAGCCCAAGGAAATCACCGAAACATTTCCGCTTGAGACACTTGGTGTAAGTGAATTCTAAGCTTGATTTTTCCACCCAATGGTTTGCGGACATCGCAAATTACCATGCGGGCAACTTCATCATTAAGGGTATGACGACTCAAGAAAAACGAAAATTCTTTCGTGACGTCAAGTTCTACTTTTGGGACGACCCTTACTTGTTTCGAACTTGTGCGGATCAAATTATTCGACGTTGTGTCTTTGGTACCGAAGCTTCTAACATCCTTAGAGCTTGTCACGAGGGACCCACGGGTGGTCACCACGGTGCTAATCTCACGGCTAAGAAGGTCTTTGATGCCGGTTTCTTTTGTCCTACTATTTACCGAGATGCACATGAACTTGTGAAATCGTGTGACTCATGCCAACGACAAGGAAAAGCCTCACAAAAAGATGAAATGACCCACAAAATATCATCCAAGTGTGTGAGATCTTTGACGTTTGGGGCATAGACTTTATGGGGCCGTTCCCATCATCTCGTGGTAATAAGTACATACTTGTCGTGGTTGACTACCTATCTAAGTTGGTGGAAGCTAAGGCTTTGCCCACCAATGATGCTCGTGTGGTAGTCAAGTTTTTGAAGCAATTGTTTTCTTGGTTTGGAACCCCTCGTGCGATCATAAGCGATCGTGGAACCCATTATTGTAACGACCAATTCGAAAGGGTCCTAAGGAAATATGGGGTTACACATCGGCTTTCTACGGCTTATCATCCACAAACGAGTGGGCAAGTCGAGGTTTCAAACCGAGCGTTGAAGAGCATCTTGGAGAGATCGATTGGGGAAAACCGACAATCTTGGTCGGATAAGTTGGACGATGCTTTATGGGCCTTTAGGACCGCTCATAAGACACCCATTGGGTGCACTCCTTATAAGCTTGTGTATGGGAAAAATTGTCACTTGCCAATTGAATTGGAACACAAGGCTTAGTGGGCCCTAAAGCATTGTAATGATGACATGGAGACCGCGGGAAAACACCAGAAAATGCAATTAAATGAATTGGATGAATTAAGGGATATTGCTTATGAAAATTCATTGATTTATAAAGAAAAGACTAAAAAGTTGCATGATTCAAAAATTAAAAACCGGGTTTAAACATTGGGGATCAAGTTTTACTTTTTAATTCTCGTTTGAAAATTTTTGCCGGTAAGTTGAAATCCCGTTGGTCTGGTCCATTCACCGTGACTCAAGTTTTTCCATATGGGACCATTGAGCTAGCTCAAAATGATGTCCCCAATTTCAAGGTGAATGGACATAGGTTGAAGCACTACTTTGGCGGGGAAGTTTCATCCTTGAACTACCTCGACCAAATTACTTTCCCCAATGATAATTAGTATTGAGGGGATCGAGTCGAGCTCATGACTAGGTAATAAAAAACGAGGTGCCTCGTGGGGGAGTCCCATGCTTATCCTATGTACATATTATCGCTTTCTAATGTAGTAACGTGTGGGGATTTGTGCCCTTCCAACCTTTGTTCCATGGTTGTTTGTGAATTGTGGATTTTAGATGATCATTATCTTCACGATTGGAGCCTCTCGTGTTCGTTTTATGGGAGCACTCGATCGTTTGCTTTGAAGACTTTCTCAAAATCCATGATATATCCTTTGATGTTCTAACCTTAGGTTTATAGCACACTTCATAAACGGCTTTAAATTTAACGGTTACACCCTCTTCATGCTAGATTAGGCATTCGACTACGTCTCTAGTATGGGGGTGTTTTCACCCCTAGACTTGAAACATTGATGAAAATGTTTAACTTTATTATGGGGGGGGTGAATAGATACTTGCCTTGCCAAACCTTCACGTTTTCCAAAGTTTATCTTTTTGTTTATCGTTTTGTTGCAAAATAAGGCTAAAAATGGCCAAATTTTAAAATTTTTCTCATGTTTTATAAGTGTTTGAAGACATGAATGTAGATTTTCCGATGGCGAGAATAAGAGTAATTTTTTACTCGACCGTGCGTGTTGAGCACTTAGCTTTGATTCCTTAACTTCACATTAGGCTAAGTCTCTTAAATGAGGACGAGAAATGATAGAGTTAATTATAAGTTACTATGCTAAACGTAGAGTACTCGTATTCTTTCAAAAACTCATGTGTTCTCGTTGTTTGCTTATTCTCCCTTCGCTTGTAAATATTTTTTGCTTAATAAATATTGACTTAGCGGTTTAGTCTTGATTGTTGGGTTTCTAGTCTTTTCTAGTAGCTTCCGTGTAACTAAATTGGGAAGACATTAAGGTATTGCCAGCGTCACGGTTTTGAAGTATTGGCAACCCGAATAATCGAAAGCTTCACCCAATAATAAGATTTCAAGTGCTCACCTAAATCAAGCAAACAATTTGAAGCTCACAAGGCCGAAAAATCTCTGCGAAATTAAAAGTGAATTATGCCTTAATCTTTGAAGCTTTAAAGATCCAAAATTCGCCTTTGCGTGAGGATATACGTCTTTGGCTAATAAAACCACCGACGAGGTGGATAATAAAAGCCAAGGCAAGACCTAAGTCATAATAAAAGCTTCATGGCGAAGTTGAATAAAAGATGGAGTTAAACCTATGATAATAAGGCCCTTCCGTTAGGGGGCGTATAAATGTCTTGGTAATAAGTCTCATGTTCAAAACCGTTATAAAACCGTGTTTATCGATCCTTCTTGTTGACTTAATTTTTTGACATCGTTGTCTATTAGGAGGGGTTATTGATTTGATGGTCTTGGTTACACCGTTAGGACTCTATTTTTAGACCTAAATCTCTATTATCGCATAAGTCAAACAATGTATCCTCGTGAAACATTCAAGACATAATAAAATATAAGAGATACAACTTAGGAATAATGGGAGGATAAGTACGTGATTAGGGCATATGAGTAGTGTTAGCATTACTAACTTATAATGACAATGATCTCGTTGCACGCTTGGCATGGAATTGGGGTGAAAATCGAGGACGACGAAATTATTTCTAACGAAGCATTCACGTGTTCTTGTTCTATGAACCTAAACGTCCCATTTTGCGATAAAAATCATACATTATGTCTAAAACGCAAGTAGTAGTAATAGTAGTAGTGTAGCTAGTTTATCATTCAATAAAGTGAATAAAAATGAATTTTGGAGGTGCTACGATACTTTATTCTAGCATTGCGTGAGGGCACGACAATGGTTCAGTATGGGGGAGTGATGAGACTGCTTTTATACATAGTCTCATCGTCCAAAAAGGGCTTTAAATGCATAAAATATCATAAAAATACCCCAATATATGCTTGTGTTTGTTGCTTGTGTATTTTAGGTACGGATATTGAGAAAATGACAAAAGATCACAAGAATCATACAAAAACGAACACGGGAAACGAAGCCGCACATTGAACCAAGCCCTAATGAAGAATTTTCCATGAAAACCCTTGAAGATATGAAGATTTATGAAGAAGGGTCACTCCAATATTGAAGAATTGACACTTTATACCCTTGTATCTTCATAATTACAAGGTTGGTCCCTAAAGTTTGTCAAAATTACAAAAAGGGCCCTCCACTTTGAAGAATTGGCAAATTTAATCCCTCAACAAAGCTAAATTTTCAACCATTATCCTCCTCAAAGTTAAAAGTATCATGAAGTCCTTCAAAGAACAAGAAAGAACAAGTTTGGTCCTTGAAATATGTTAATTTGCAAAAAGGACCCTTAACTTTCAACATTTGGCAAGAATGGTCCCTCATAAATGAAGACTTAGCAATTTTAGTCCTCAAAAATGTCAATCATACAAGTCAAGACCATATCCATGAAGAAAATTCCAAAACAGCCCTTCAAGAATCATGAATTGGCAAGAAATACCCCTGAAAATACTTTGAAAAAGTATTTGTGGCCAAAGTGTGAAAATGGAAACTTTGATTACAAAGGAAAACGGTTTTGAGGGTTTAAAACTTGAAATGACAAGTTAATGAAAGATAGGGGGTTATTAATGGCCGACACTCATTCATACCTAGACCACTCTCCCTCCAACACGTGTCCCACTACCACCTTTCAACCAATGGGAGCTCTCCCTGCTGCCATGTCACACTCCACTCACCCCATTATATTAACTAATCCAACTGATTAGTTAATTACGCGCCTAACACCTTATTTAAAAAACAAAACAGATCAAACCATGTGTTCTTGAAGTTCTTAGCAAAATTGTGCTTTCCTTAAATACTTGCAATTAGCACTCAATTCTCCCAGAATTACAATTAAGGTCTCCCTAATCTTAATCCAACCTTCAAACAGCTTGCCACATCACCACATTGTCACATGTTTCCCCTGCTTTTCACCCTTTGAAGAAGACGCCAAAACAGTGGCCCTCATCCAACATTCCACAAAATAGCTTGGAAGTTAAGCTTATTTGAAGCCCTTGGATACACTTTTCACATTGCCAGCTCCACAACAATACAAAATCAGTGACATGATCTTCAAAGAGTTCAAACAAGACAAGGGGAATTTTGGGACTTCTACAGCAATTAGGGTTACGTTTTTTAGCTTCCTTAGACATCATTGTACGCCTATAAAAGGCATAGGACTCATTACATTTCAGTTTGCTCTTGAATTTTCCTTTGTTCAAAATTCTGTAAATCTCATATTCAGTTTAATGAAATGTGTTTGATTCTTTGAAGAAAACTCAAGTGCCATTGTTGTCTACTGCTTGTTATTGTTCTTTGTTTGTGAATCTTGAATCATAAACCTGTTTTCAAAAGGAGTGTGTAAAAGTTTTCATATTTTCCACTTTTCTTGATATTTTGCTAAGTCTTGTTCAAACCTTGGAATTATTGGGCTATAAAGCTGATCATAGCATCCTGATATTGTGTTATCAAGGTGTGGTGAAGCCTATAACTTGGGGATAATCAAGTGTGGGGAACTAAGGTTGCATTAATCAAGAACTTTTTCACTTTTCTGTTTTGATATTTTGCTTCTAACCTAGTTGAGTCTTAGCAGGCTTTATTGTGGAAGCTTGTGCTTGTTCTTGCTAGCACATAAGCTCAAAATTCGTGGGTGTGGATGTACATCCATGAGGTACACACCATTCTACCTAAAATCTGTTAAAATCTTGATTTTTGGTGAATTTGTGAGTTGCTTGTGTTCTTGCTGATTTTATGGTCTAATCTTGTTCTAATCTGCATATTACATCTGTTATTGTGCTTATTTGGGCTTGGGTGGTCTTGGATAACACTTTTGATTTGAAAATTTTGGATTTGAAAATTTAAAAGGGTGTTTGGGATTACCTGTTTGAGATCATAAGTTGATATTGTGTTGTTGGAAGTTTGTGTTTGTACTTGTTATCTGCTATTGGCTTGGTTGAGTGCTATTTTCTGCAAGTTTTTGGGTTTAAACCCTTGAATCAAAGATTGTGCTATAACTATTTGAGTTTGACTGTTTTTGACCTAAAATCTTGGTAATACTCAGAGTATATGCATGTTTAGGGATATAAGCTGTTAAATCAAAGTTATCATAACATATCTTAGAGCTCTAAGTGTTTGAATTTGGCTTGTTGGTCAATTGCATCAGCAAAGTGAAAATCTGCTTGTGTTAAGTGTTCATCAGTAACTTGTTGTGCTTGAATCTTGAGCTAGGCTTTGAATCATTGCATGAAACCTGTTTAGAATTGTTCATTTAAGTTTATTATTGCTTGTGTATGCATTTGGTTAGGTTTGGCTGGCTGAATTGTGCTATAAGTGCTTATTGAACCATGACTGCTTATTTGTTCATGTCAGGTGCATATCTGGTGTGAGACCCCCAAAATTTGACATGGAACAACTAGGCAACGAGGGGGTAACACGTCATAGTACAAGAAACAATGAGTTACAGTTGACACAAAGCTGACGTAATAAAAGCATATATATCACATTATAAATGATCAGAGTTTTAAACATAGGTCCCAGAGTTTTATATGCGGAAAGATATATTATTTCATCATGATTTATAACATAAAGTTGCCCAAAAGATATAATAAATTTCTGACAGTTTATATTAAAACCAGTCTTTTAAAAGCATCACAGAAATCTCCAAGCTGCGATAATATCCTGCGGGCTCCCATCCAAGCAAAGCTAAGTAATAATACCTGAGATTAAACATGTAAAATCGTCAACACAAAGTTGAGTGAAATTCATAGGTTTAGCAATAAAGGTGTGGAACACAAGCATTCATTTGTAAAACAAGTAAATAGAGAAAATGGTTATGATCATTAACCATAGTCTGAAACCAATATTATTGCTATTTAGTTCATGAACCGAAGCTTAACTCAAAGTAAGTTCCTCTAGGGAGTATTCAGCCTAAATACTCATGTATAAACAAATGTAAGTGCGTCAAGGTAATCGGGACGGGGATTGTCAATCCCGATGGATCCACCCACAACATTCGCGCTTAGCGCAAAGCATACGGGACAATTAACGGTTCATGATCAAGAGAGGAAACTTAAGGCTATTAACTATAAGCAATAATATCAATGAAAACTGTTGGAAAGCATACAAGTCTGAATAGCATACAAGTTCTGGATAGTATACAGTTTTAAATGGATGTGTTCCACCATGTAAAATCTCACCCCGCATTTAGAAACATTGTTCAAGTAAAAAGGGGCTATGAACTCACCTTTAGTAAGTAATCACAAGGTAAAAGGGGCTGAGCAAAAAGAAGTCTTCACGGACCTATGCAATGGTGACGCGTAATAAGAATGCGTTCAATGAAGCAATAACGTTTTAGAAGTGGTGGGACATAATATGACTAGGTAACTTGCGTGCGATGGCGAGACCTAAGCTTATGTTAAAATTTTGACCCAACACCTTGAACCTACTGTAATTACCTAATATCAACCTTGTATGATGGTCCAAGCATTTATGTGTGGGTTCCGAACACGTTTAAGACTCGGTTTGAAAAACCAAAATAAGGGACTGCATTCAGTTTTCTAAAAAAGGCTGTGAAGATTTGGTCATATCAAAAAATCTATATTTGTACAGGAGGTGAAATTTCTTGACATGTATAGGTATTTCTCTTACCTTTAAAAGTTGGGAAAGAACAACCCTAGAACTATTTTCAATCAACGGGAAATGCACTTTTATTGACAGACTATCAAAACAGAAAGATGTAAACGTCTTTCGTACCTTACGGTAGATTAAGCATAAATCCCAATCGGTAAAAGATTTTGACACGAAACCAAAAAGAGAAGTTTTATTATATTTGTAGCTACTGTAAAAAGTCATAAAATCATAAATTAATCCTTTTTACCCAAGTCAATTTACCCACGTTTTAAGCATAACATTCAGATTTGACCTAGTTTAGTAAAACGACCGTTTCGGACTCATCCGGACTGGGCGTTTCCATCCAACTCAACACATACTAATCACATCAGTGGGTATCCATTTTTCAAATAAAAACAAGGTCATATGTTTAAGAAAATTTTGCCATGACCTGTTTGTTTCTGTGGTGATTTCCATACTAAAAAAACAACTCCATTTAGCTACCTAACCTCAATCAAGCCACACTTAGGCTATACCAAATCGCCACGCAAGTGTCCTAAGTCCTAATATGCCCTAAGTATCAATAAACTCAGTGGGTTTCACCCAAGGAATTCAAAATTCATGAATAAAAAGAATCAAAGTACTAGTAACATCAAAACTAAAATGCTAGGAGTGACTATACCTTCATAACAAGTAGGAATTAATCCAAACACGCAAATTAAAAAATTCCTCCTCCTTGATCCTTAGAAATTTCGTGGCCCTTAGCCACGTGTTAAGTCAATCACGGTACTCAGCAACTGAGTAGAAACAATGTAGTGAGACGATCACCGACGATATGGATGCCCGGGGAAAACGCGAAACCGCAACCTATCACAATAAGGCGCGCGTTAAGACTCGAACTCAGTATCGATATATATACCAAATATAACATGAATCAAATGTTTTCAAAGTATAAACCTTTCAAAACCATTGACATGAATCAAAAGAATCCATTTATCCAACGTTACTCGTTATAACACTTGAACACTTGAAAATGACTCGTCATACGACGCCAAGTCAACGCAAGTCAAACTATCCTTTACCCTTATTTGGACCAGTAGCTAAGTCATTTATATAATGACTAAGCACTTGAGTAAGTCACCATGTCCGATGGTGAACACTCAAACTCCCGCAACATAAGCATTTGAACTACGTGTCCAAAATAAAAATCAGCAAGTACACCCCGAATGTACACACCGATCTACCCTATCTAGACATGTCCGTTTTACATGAAAATTGGTGTCAAGGTCACTTATAACCTGTATAAGACCTCACCAAAATTTGAGCCAAAGTTCACACTTTAAAATCCATCAGCTCGACGCTTTACTCGACTCCAAATTTTAGGACAGATTTGTACACTTGTTTTGTAAAACCGTTTGGACCACTTTAAAAGTACTAACCCGACAATCCGTCTTTTGAAACCACTACTAGACTCATCAAACTCAGTTTGTAAACTTTGAAAATCAGTAGTATCAAATATCTAACCAAACCTAAAGTCCTCGAGAGTCGACCCAAAATCAGCCACAATTTCGGATTGTGCCGACTTGCGTCTCCCGGTACACGAAAACTAAAACTAGCATAACTTTTGACTCGTAATGAGTTATAAGCTCTATCTTATACCAAAACGAACGTCTCGGAAAACTCTACAACAATTTCAATTAATCTCAGTCTTTCACAGACCTTAAACCCACGAAACATACTGTTTAAGGCTGCTGTCCCAAATTAGCTTTTTAGAAAACATGACAAATCTATTTTTCACTCAAAACCAATCATTCCCATACCCCTAGGATCACTATACTATAATACCCATCAACCAAACACTCTTAAAAATACTTGTATGAAAAATCTAACAAAAATCAAAGATTAAAAACAAGACTTTTAAAGATCAAAACATGATAATCTTACCAAAAACCTTACATACAAGATGATCAAACACAAATCCACCATGGAATTATAAAGTTTCTTGAATGTTGATGCATGTGTTTGAATTTAGTATCATTAGAATCACAAGAAAATTCTAAGAATGGGTCTTGTTTTTGTTTTGAATGAATCATGATGGATGGTGATGGTTGATGGTGGTAAGTGGCGGCAAAAATGGAGGAGTGGGAGGAGATGGTGGTTTTTGTTTATTAAAGTGTGATGTGTGCGTGAGAAAGTGGAAGAAAAAAGTGTATTTATATGGTGGTTTAAGTGGAGGGCTAGTCTTGCGAATTTGCAAACTTGTGGACCTAAAAACAATTAATAGTTTTAAAGGGTAGAAAATAGTTATTGGTAAATATTAAAAGTATTTACGGGGCTCGGGTTTCGTAAAAATACTTTTCAAAAGTTATAATGCATCATAAAAATGATTATACGATTTCTCGACACGACTTAATACGTAATTAAAACGAAATCGTCGAAAATATTAATTATCGAAATAATCGATAAATAAACGTAATATTTTGGGCATCCGTCGGTATCGCGATCACTAGGAATTCTCGTTGTACATTGATTTTGAATAAAATCGTTGTAAAACGCACGCGGGTGATTTTAAATAAAAAAACTTTGATTTAAATTAAATATGGAAAAATAAAATAAAAATTTTATAATTCCATGCAAAGTATTTATCGATGATCAGAAAAATACTTAAAAAAGATATAATTTAAAAATCTCAGGATTTACATATAGCAATACAAGAAAACGTAATACGTTGGAAAAATTCAAGAAGCACGAATAAAAAGAATAAAATAATGTTGGGAAAGTACGGGTTCTCACAGTCTTCCCCCCTAAAGGAACTCTGGTCCCCAGAGTTCTCCTGAAAACAGTAGAAGATGCAAACAAGAGTAGGTACAAAGTGTAGAACAAAATTCATTGCTTCCCAGGTAAACTTCCGTACCATGACGAATCTTAACGGTTAGAATTCACTATGCTTCAGTTTCTTAACTCCTTTTCGTAAACTTTTCAATCTTGGATTAGGATAACGATCTTTCAATATGGAGATACATTGAGAGATAGAGTTGTTGGAAATACGTGCGATAAACTAACAAGAATGAACACAAGAATCGCTTAAACAGGCAAAGTGCGATAAAATGAACCAAGATTGTAAATCAACAAGGGGTCGCAAATCATGCAACTGTAAAACGTGAAAATCTTAAAACGTAAGAATCTATTTACAAGAGAAATAGAAGGGAAAAATGAATAACATATGATCGTTTAAAATACAAGTTGTCACAATCAGTTGTCTAGGATTTTGGTATTACTTTAAAACTCAGTTTATGTATTTCCTTGATTAAAAGAAAATTTCACAAGGTGTAGTGATTTAAAATCAAACTATCTATATTTAGGGAGTAAGCTGTTGCTATATCTTTTTCTTGATCAGGATTTTCAAAGCAAAAGTAGAACAGTTCAAGATAGTTATCCTGATCGGCTTAAGAACTTTTGGACGACTGTATTAAATTATCGTTAAAACCTCAGGTTTATCGTTACCATTAGAAAAATCAGTTTTTTTTTCAAGTTATTTTGAATCATTGTTAGAAATTATAAATTAATTTAAATAATTTCATTAGGTTGACAATAAAGTATGATATAATCAAATACTTTAAAAGATACAGCTTGATATCCTTTGAAACATTAGGTAAATTTACCAAAGAGGATATATGGATCCGATACTTAACTTGAAACAGTTATTTTGGTAATTTAAACATTTGATAAAATGTATAAAATGTTCTTAAAAATTAATAATAATTTTTTTTTAGAAATTTAAGAAAGTGTTTAAGATATCAAACGATAAACACGTAACAGTTTCTGGTTTTCAAAAAGTGACAAGACAGCAACGAATGTGAATCATATAAAGGTCAACAATCTGTATGCGAGCAATATACAAAGGAATAAGACGGAAATCGTATCAATTCTTAACAAACGTGGTAGAATAGTCATGCCAATAATAAAAATAATAAGAAACAATGATTATAGCAAGATTAATTCACGAGTGCGGTTGGCGTCACCAATAACGGCTTATTAAGTTCTCGGTGGTCGAAATACGATCGAAAGGGAAAAGCCACACAACGAATTTTCGAATCAAAGAAAATTCTTAAGAAGTCAATTGAGAGAAGTTCCAGTAAGATGAACAACATTAGCAATGAAAGGCGAAATCAACACATGATTCACACGAATGAAATTTCAAGACGATAGTATCTTAACACATATCATGGCAATTACACGTAATCATCGTTCACGTCCAGTCATAAATCACTAATCGCGTCCAGAGACGTTTCGAAGGTCTACCAAAATAGATAGAGATGGTCAATCGATGTAGGAGCATAGCAACGTTGAAACTTTCAAGTCGGGTATCAATGGTAAGAATTTAGGCAAATGGTAACGAAAATTGTATCATGAGGATGATGAGGTAACAAGTAAAGCAAGGATCGTTGAGTAAAGAAATCTGTGCTTGAGGCATGTATTTTGTTCAAGAAAAGATAAGGGTTCATAGGTGTATGTCGCGAACTGTTGTTACTCGCACAAGAAGTAAAAGTTTTCAAAACTTATATTTATCTAACTTTTTAAGAAGCATAATTAAAAAGTTGATTCTTGGTTAAATATTTAAGGTGACTACTATTTGGCCTTGCATGGCTCCTTCTAAATTAGGCATAGGTGATCATGCCATGCATAATTCAGGACTAGCAATGCGATGCTCAGCTTCGTCAACCAATATTACATATAAATGATTTAAAATATGCATATAATGCCATTTGTAAAAACATAAATCAAAATAGTTTATGAAACTATTTGCTAATAAGTTACTGGCTAACTGTTTTAAATCGACAATTCGTATAGTTACAAGGGTTCTTTATAAGACCCTATTAGAACAATTTGTGAAAATACATTGTAAAATTAATATAAGTTAATTTTATAAGATAGCATTCAATTATTTAAGAAAGCCCAAATGAAACTTTTTTTTAAAATGATTCGTAAACCAGACCAGTTTGAGTTGTATGGTAACATGACAATAGTTTACAAAGTAGCGAGTGGGTTACAAGAGGGAAGTAAGGAGTAGTTCAATACAGCCAATAAAATGGTTACAAGGTGATTAGGTTTCAAGAGGTTTAGCCGAAATCGTCAGGAGACACGTGTCAAGATGATAACAAACGATATGAAAGAAAGATCTTCAAATCTCGGTCCAAATCAGTGGTACGATAGAAGCAAAGAAAGACAATGGAATGACAAATAAGTCATAAATAAAAGAAGGAATAAGGAATCCGTATGTGCACATCGTAATTTATTTGACAAAAATATACTTTTAAGAAAGTAGGGTATCAGTTAACAAATAGTACAATCACTTCGAAAAGCTTCTATATTAGGAAGTTGCCGAATTTCAAAAGTTCAAGATCTAGGTACATGTATGACCGAACTCAAAGTTACTATTCTATTCTTTTCAAACGTAATCATTTTTTTAGTTTGCAAAATATCATTAGTTAAAGTTTTACGAGCTCAAACGAACTCAAAAATGCTTCAATCCATGTTTTTTTTTAACTTTTATTAGTTTTGACCTTTGGGTTTGACTAGACCAATTAACTCACTAAACGATATTCTAAGACTCAAAGTCTAATGCATTTCGATGTAAAACAATGTTTTGAACAACTTTCTAGTTTTACCCGAGACTTGAAATGGAATAAAAATGGACGAAAATGCCCTTGCATTAAATCTGTTAACAAAATGATATTTTAGCATTATTCATAAAATAACTTCTTAGATTTTACAATCTCAAATGAGCGTAACTTGCTCGATTTTAGAGTTTACTGGTCAAATTTTATGTCCTAAACGGACGTCTCAACATGTAGAAATATATATATTTTTATGTCTAAAGTTATAAAAATATTTTCTCGACACTGTTAAACTTCCTGTAAAGTTTCTCTACAAAGTATATTTTTCGACACAGCTTGAAATTAAATCCAAATTTCATGATAACTCAAAATTAATGTACACATAGGACTTGTGGATTCCATAAAGACGAAAGAAGGTAAACTGTATAATTAGTCATGTAAAGAAAACACAGTATAGAAATGGTTCAAGAATGCCAACGATAATCGGAGACATAAAAAAACGACGCATATCATCCGTGTCTTCGGCTGCAAGATGCAATGCAGAAAGGTCTCTTGGTGGCATGATTTCCAAAATCACAAGATATATCGAGAAAGAAACGTGACAATAACAAGTGGCATTCCTGGAGCAAAGAGGTTCAATGAAAAGGGAGGATACAAGTAGGATCGTATTCCAAACAATCATCACATAATAAATGTGTTGATCCCAAACTTAGATCGATTAAGCTTTGTGTATACGAGATTAGATCAAGTAATACACGTAGAGAAACCTTTGCTTATGAATAAAGTAACTAAGTGTTATGCGGAATTAACACTTAATCTAAAACACAAAGATGTTAAACAAACTTTCACTTGTATTAGAATGATCGAACTTGATTACAATGAAAGAGGTTTAACTTGTGAAAACTTATGATAACTGATGATTAACATTAACCTAAAAGATCTTCTTTTATAGATTAAGAAGTCTTGTACAATAAGCTACGAATCAACTATTCTAGGTAAAGATAATAATAGAAAATACAATGTCGAGCTTATCTTTACCATACACAAATAAAGAAACAAATAATCAAAAAGATTCGTATGAAGATATATTCCATCAGTGTTAATCTTCAAGGTTGTCAGCGTTGACTTCTACAAATGTCAACACTTGGCTGTCAGCGTCCAATGTCATCTTATCAGCGCTTGAATTCTTCCTATCAGCGTCTAGTGAACTGACCCATAATTTATTCCCAACAATCCTCCCCTAAACTTGATATCTATTCCAATGATCAAGTTTCTGAATAAAAACTTAAGGCTTAGGAGGAATCTTACAAAAACTTCTTATGTTGGTGATAAACATATCTAATCAAGTCTTTGGCCACGTCACTAGTATAATCAATCTCCAAGGGTGTCTCCTTCATCTTCTCCAATACTTCTTTGGACAAGAAATAGTTAGCATCCACAAGTAGATACTCTGAAAACTTTGTAGAGCTCAAATGAAATACACCACAAGTAGAATAAAGCCTCCAATGAAGATTACTGAGGTCATCTTCAAGATCCTTCCATATGGCGGGATCTGCTTCCCTTGGACCACACAAAGTCAAAAATGTGTGCCATAGTCTTATTCCATTTGCTGAAGTAGGTGCTTCAACTGTATACTTGGCCTCTATCAATCTCCATAGATGCACCAAGTCTTCTCTGTCTATGCTTGCAAAGATAGAAATAATTGAAGTGAAAGTATGTACCTCCTTTCCAAACCTGCCAATCTTCCAAAATCCACACTCATCTTCATCAAAACTTATGATTGGATTTCTGTCATCTAGAGGTACTACATTAACCAAATCTGAAGCTTCCAATGGAGAAAGCTTGAGATGCTTCCTTATGACAGTTTCAGTTGGATAATACACATCCATATCTTTGGGAAATTGGAGAGGATCTCCTTTCTTCACTGGTCTTTGAGCAATCCTCATCTCCTTTTGAATCTGCATTTCCTCAGCAAGCTCTTGTTTCCTTTCTTCTGAAAGAAACTGTAAGACATTTTGTTCTTGCACATTCCTCCAAATAGGATGTGCCCTGTACTCTAGCTCCTCAAAAGATAAAGCCAGCAACTTCTTGTATGTCCATCTAGGTTGATGGCATCTAAGCAACTTGTAGTACAATTGCCTTCTATCTCTTTTAAGCCAAGTCTTGACCTCTTGTGCATTAAACCTCAAAATCACCTTTATATCATCTTGTACCATGAGAAGAATTTCCAACCCCCAAATTTGATCTGATAAGCTCATCCCTGGGTTGTCCATTACTTTTTCTTCCCAAGCATGGTACATTCTGGTGATTTCTGGAAGGTCCCAATCAACCTGCTTCTTCAAATCACTCAATCTTTCTCTTGCCAACTCATCCCCATATTCAAGTCTTTCTGGATCTTCAATAATTTGAACACGTGAATCTGAGCTATTTCCTTCTTTTTCATCACCACTCTCTTCCTCACTCTCAGAAGTGGCAACAAATGGTGATCTACCACTCCTCTTCAAATCTCTTTCCAAAAGTTGTGCAGCCAACTGTTCATCAAATGCAATTTGTGCTGCATCTTTCTTTGGAACATCTTCTTCAACCATAATCCCCTTACCCTTGTCTTTTGGATCAATAATAGGTAAGGTAGAAGAAGAAACCTGTGTAGACACATCTTTGATGATTGCTGATGACTGGAATACATCAACACCACCTGCAACTTTGTCAGCGTTCAAGTTACCTTTATCAGCGCCCCGATTACCTTTGTCAGCGCTGGATGTGTCAGCGTTCAAAGCTGTATCAGCGCACATTGTTGCTGTGAAAGATCCTTCCAAGTTCAATGGAGTTACCTTGGATGTATCAATAATTGGGTGCTTCTTCAAGTTGGTGAGTGCTTCAGCAACATTTAAAGATTCACTAAATTGTGAACTCTTCTCACTGGCTGTATGAATCAGCTCATCCTCTTCATCCTCCCCTTTGGAAGATTCCTCCATTCTACTCCTGCTACTTGGATTCTCCAAAACAGTTACCCGCTCCCTCAATACTTGGAGTTCACGGCCCTGATTATTGACAATTTGTACAAGGCTGACATTTTGCTTTTGCAAGCTAATGACAGCAGCCGTCAATTCATTCAATGTCATAGGTTCCAATCTGCCCTCAGCTAGAATGGGGATTTGACCTCCCAAAATAGAATCATAGGGCGTGGATGAGGTCTTAAGGATGTTGGGACTGTCTTGACCAGCATCTAAGCTTGTGTCAATAGCCCCAGCCTCATCCATGGCACCAGCCACACTTGTGGAGGTGGTTCTCTCTGCAACAAGGCTAGGACCACTAGAGGAGAACACTCCAGTAGTCCTTTGGCGTTTATTCAACCTAGATTGTAATGGGGTGGAAGATGAGGTAGATTGTGTGGGTGTTGGTTGGTTAAGGGGTGTTTAGGATTGTGCAGGGATGTCATCAGCGTTGGGATTGGCTGTGTCAGCGCCAACATTTTGAGTGTCAGCGTTGACATTGGGTTGGTCAACGTCCATGTGGTTAGGTGAAGGTAATGGTTCAAGGATAGGCTCAAGTTGAGGTGCAGGGTCTGGTTGTGGTTGAGCAGCCTGAATTACTTCAAGCATAGCTTGGGTGAGAGGGATAGATCTGTTTGTGGAGCTCATTTTGTCAAAAATGGTTTTCTTTTGCTTAGGGATCTCATAAAAAGTGTCATGATCCCTAGTACAATATGCTTGTAAATCAAACACCATTTGCAAAAATCTTGGGTAAGCCAAAGTCATTTTACTTCCCTTATTTTTACACATCCCTTCAAAAATCATTTTTGAAAAATTATACTTAAGCCCACGTGACATACAAACCAAAGCACTTGCAATGGACCTGTTTATTTCATTAAAAGCAGTACATTTTGGACTTAAGCATTGAAGAAAGACATGTATCAAATATTTCCAGTCAGAGGGAAATTCCTGCTTATGATATTTATTTAAAGTTTTACCAGCAGGAATAGGATAACCCAATTCCCTAAGACCTTGTTCTATTGTTGCAATGGCAAGGGTAGTCACACCATCAGAGTCATCAAGACGCAAAGCTTGGCGAACCAAGGCTTCAGTGACCACCCATGTTCTTCCATGAACAGTAGATGTTAATGTGGTCACTCCATTAGCTGTTGTGGAACTTACATTATTCCAAAACTGTCTAATGTGTGCGACAGGGACTAGTGGTTCATGAGAAAGTGCATACCTTAATGAGGATGCATTTAAAAATGCCACCATCTGTGAATACTGAGGGAACAAATCATTATCAGCGGCCAAGTAAGCTACCATATTATGTTGGCTCTTGAACTCCAATGTCAGATTGTTTGAGTTGAACTTTGGTGCCATGTTGAAAGCTGTTTAGGTTATGTGATATGGGAAAAATCTAGGAGAAAAATGTTAGACAAGAAAATATGAATACCCAGAACAAAAAGTTTAGCCAAATTTATAGGAGAGATGCATGATTTGGATTGGTAAAAAATGAGGCAGTTATATTCAAAGAGTAATGATGAAAATATTGAATCAAATATAACTTATCTCATGCATTAATTAAAAGTAACAACTCCCCAAAATTACGGCCAAAGATTAGTCAAAAACAACAACTGGGTAGGGCCCACTAGGTGTCAACGGTCAAAAATAGCCCATCAACGCCCAACGGCTATATTTTCTTGTCAGCGTTTGCCTAAAGCCTTGTCAGCGTCACGTTTGGACGTAACAGCGTTTGGAGAAAAACTTGTCAGCGTCTAAAAAATAAAAATATTTAAAAAGAAAAAGACCTTAACAAAGTAATTTATCCTAAGGGAAATATCTTGCAAGTTGATAATAATTACTGGGCGGCAAGCACTGTCCATTTATGCACACTTGCTTAAGCAAGATAGACACAAATGTCCTCAAGTGTCCCTTGCTAACCAAAATACTTACCAACAAAGTTATTTCATAAAATTCTTTGTAACTCCCAGGTAAACCCATAACAAAACTATTCCCAAGTCTCCCATCAGACCACAACCAATTCTAGGCCAAAAATGTCTTGGCAGCATGCATAGTTTGTCAACTTTGCATGCTACAGTGCCTCATGGTTTAGTAAAACTAACCCATACTCACCTGTGGACACAATCTAGAATTGTGATGAGAGTATTATAAGAATACCCAAAAGTCCTAAAGGTTCCTTAAACCTCCCCTTAAACTATGATACATGAGTTTCTCAAAAAATATATGAACATTAAAAATTTATGTCAAGATAGGAATATAAATATTCCAACCATCATCCATAAACAAACACATGTCCAAATAGCTCTTCAAAGATCCATAAGCAACTCTGTATCCAATGGCATAAAGCTATCACCACCTACACATTTAGATTGAAAACCACAAAACTAACAATTGTTGCTGACAGCGCCCCGACAACACTTATCAGCGTTGAAGGAACTCTTGTCAGCGTTGGACAATAATATCTCTAACAACGGCAAAATAACACTTATCAGCGTTACATTTACCTTTGTCAGTGTTAGAAAAATAAAGTGGAAAAATCTAAATCATCACAAAGACCAATAACAATGCATTATCCTATACATACTTTTACAAAAAGGTTCCAAAACACATATTAAGTGAGATTAACCATTCCAATATTTGTTACCAAATATTGAAATCTTCTAGTATCAAAAGGTTTAGTTAATAAATCAGCCACATTATCTTCTGTGGCTACCCTATCTGGTTGTATTAAACCTTTCTCAAAGCAATCTCTTATAAAATGATGTCTAATTTCTATGTGTTTGGTTTTAGAATGATGTACAGGATTTTTAATAATGCATAAAGTAATGTTATTGTCTACAAAAATCTTGGTATGCATGAAATTATACCCATAATCTAACAGCTGGTTCTGAATCCATAAGACTTGTCCACAACAAGCAGCTGCTACAACATATTCTGCTTCAGTTGTAGAGTTTGCCACCACTGTTTGTTTCTTGCATTGCCAAGATATCAATCTACTCCCAAGAAATTGACATCCACCAGTTGTGGATTTCCTATCAAACTTGTCACCACCATAGTCACTGTCTGAATATGCAATAAGCTCCAATGGAGAATCTTTTGGGTACCATAAGCCAAGATCTGGATAACATCTTAGGTACCTAAAAATTATTTTCACAATAAAAAGGTGACATTCTTTGGGAGTCACTTGATGGCGTGCACAAGCACACACAGCAAACATGATGTCAGGTCTTGAGGCTGTAAGATACATCAATGAACCAATCATTGATCTATAGTGCCTAACATCCACATCTTTTCCAGCTCCAATTTTTCCCCAAGGGTGTTCCCTATCCATAGGAGTGGAAGCACTCTTTTCATGTGGAGAAAAGCCATATTTCTTCAAGATTTCAGCTATATATTTGTCTTGGGAGATGAAGATATCATCTTCTTTCTGCTGAACTTGTAACCCTAGAAAGAAGTTCATCTCACCCATTGCACTCATCTTGAACTTATCTGTCATAAGCTTGGAAAAGTCTTCACTCATCTTTGGATTAGTGGATCCAAAAATGATATCATCAACATAGACCTGAAGAAGTAAGACATCCTTACCTTTCTTCTTTGTGAACAATGTCTGATCTATGGTTCCCCTTTTAAAACCATTTTCCACCAAGTAAGTGGACAATGTACCATACCATGCTCTTGGGGCCTGATGAAGTCCATACATAGCTTTCTTCACTCTATAAACCTTGTCTGGATTCTCAGGATCTTCAAAACCAGGAGGTTGCATAACATATACCTCCTCAACAATTGTTCCATAGAGGAAAGCACTCTTCACATCCATTTGATAAACAGTGAAGTTCATACAAGAGGCATAAGCTAGGAAAATTCTTATAGCTTCAATTCTTGCAACAGGAGCAAAGACCTCTTCATAATCTATACCTTCCTCTTGTGTATATCCCTGAGCTACCAAACGTGCCTTGTTTCTGACCACAATACCCCTTTCATCTTTCTTGTTCCTTAGAACCCATCTTGTCCCAATTGGTCTCACATATCTAGGACAATCAACCAGCTCCCAAACATCCTGTATAGCAAATTGGTGAAGCTCATCCTGCATTGCTTCCACCCAACTAGGTTCTTTGAGAGCATCAAAAATCTTCTTGGGTTCTTCTTGTGACAGAAAACATGCAAACAAACATGTCTGTACAAGAGGGGTATCAACCTTCTTGTGGATATTAGCAATGAAGCTATCATGAGTCTGGTGAGATCTTCTAGTTTGAACAGGAGTCATGATATTCCCAATGATTTGAGAGGGAGGATGATTCTGCAAAGTAGATCTAGGAATTCCATGTTCAAGAATTCTGTTGTCTTCAATATCATCCTCCATGTTGCTAATATCTTCTTCAGACTCTCTTCCATCTTGAACCTCTTCATTTATTCTTGAAGGTTCACCTTGTTCAAAATGGGAAGAGAAAAGATGTGCAAAGGTGTCATCAACGTCTGAACCTTGTTTGTCAGTGCTTGGGCTAAAAACGCTTGAACTGTTGTTGTCAACGTCTGAGCCATCAGCGTCTGAATTGCTCTTGTCAGCGCTTGATTTGCCTTTGTCAGCGCCTGAAGAACCATGCATGTTTGTATTTGGTGGTATCTGGAAACCACCATTATCCTTTCTAGCAGCAGCAGCAGCAGCATAATACTCATCTGTCCATATAGGAAGTGTAACATATTCTTGTGTGGGAGATGACTCAACTGCTGGTGGTCCATCCTTCTTAGCAACCTGTATACCTGAAACATTACCAATTCTCTTTTCCAAAACACTTGAAGTTACCTTCACAATGTCTGGATTAGTAACAGGCATATAATTTAAAGCTCTAGATAAAGGTTCCAAGTCAAACAACCAATTTGGACCACTTTCAGGATCACTAGGTTTACTCTCTAAAAACCTAACATGTACTTTTTCAAGTATACGTTTTTCCTTTTTAATGTAAACCCTATATCCTTTGCTCTGCACTGAATAACCCATGAAATAGCCTTCATCACCTTTTGCATCAAATTTACCTAGGGCATCACTAGTTTCTAAAACAACTACATGACAACCAAAAGGCTTGAGAAAGCCAATATTTGGCTTCCTTCCCCAAAGTAACTCATAAGGTGTCTTATTATGTATTTTGTTGACCAATGCCCTATTTTGAACATAACAAGCTGTGTTAACAGCTTCAGCCCAAAAGGCTATAGGAAAGTGGGCATCAGCCAACATGGTTCTGGCTGCTTCAATTAGGGTTCTATTCTTCCTTTCAGCAACCCCATTTTGCTGTGGGGTTCTAGCTATGCTAAACTCCCTAGTAATCCCTTTCTTGGCACAAAAATCATCTAACAACTGATTTCTAAACTCACCCCCATTGTCACTTCTAAGAATTTTGACCTCATTACCATTCTTCTTCTCAATCTGGGTAATGAAATTAATCAAACTTTGGGCAGTTTCACTTTTCTTGGCTAAAAAGAAAGTCCATGTATACCTGGAAAAATCATCAGTGATGACAAAACAATATGATTTACCCTTCAAACTTTCTATATTAGTTGGACCAAAGAGGTCCATATGCAATAAGTGAAGTGGTTTAGAACTAGAGTGCACCTGTTTAGATTTGAATGAGACCTTGTGCTGCTTGCCCTTAAGACATGCAACACAAGAGTGGTCATTGTGGAAAGCCTTTTCAGGCAAACCATCAACTAAACCAAGCCTCACAAGTCTATTGATATTTTTAAAGTTTATGTGCCCTAATCTCCTGTGCCAAAGATTACTTTCATCTACTGAGGCTTTAGCATAAAAACATGACATCATTTTATTATTCATCCTAATTCCATTAAGATTCACATTATATATGTCTTTATGCCTTGGTGTTCTAAATTCTATGTATTTCTCCTCAGGGAGCTTGTAATCTTTGCTTAACACCAAGCACTCAGTATCTGTGAAAAGAACCTTATTTTTGTTATCACACACTTGTGATACACTAAACAAATTATAATCCAGTTCTTTTACCAGGAAGACATTCTCAAAACGTAGATTATTGGTAATAAGGGTTCCTTTTCCTGTGATGGTGCCATAGCCCCCTCCAAAGTATACCTTATCACCATCTTGAATAGGAGTGAAGTTTGTCAGATAGTCTTCCTTTCCTGTCATGTGCCTTGAGCATCCACTATCCCAATATCCATAATCATTGATCTTCTTCTGAATGCCCTGCACATAAAGAAAACACATTAGTTTTCTTTGGGAACCCAAGCCTTGGAAGACTTGGATTCATCTGGTTGTTCAACAAGAACAGACTTGGTTCTCATAACAACCCCATTTTCATCCCTTTTTGGATGAAATGCCCAGTTAACCCCAATTGGTCTTGACATGACCTTTGAAATATAATGAAACCTGTTGCATGTCATAGAAAGACCAGTAGAATTAGGGTTTTGGTCTTGTTTTGGTCTCCATGTTAAGCTAGTAGAAGCTTTAGACTCATTTCCCTGTGGTTGCAAATACCTAGGTTTGGCAGTGTGTCTGTCAGCGCTGAAATTGTTCTTGTCAGCGCCCCGATTGCCTTTATCAGCGTTAAACCTAGGGTTTGCTACAGGAACCCATTGCCTATTGGACCAAGTGTTTGACTTTTTGAAAGGTCTTAGGCCTTGTGTGTTAGACCCTCTAGAAAAGAATGGGGCTGGTCTAACAACTTGTGAACTTTTGTTCACAAGGGTATTGGGTCTGACAGTGTTTGACCTATGTTGACTTTTGTCAGCGCTGAAATGGTTCCTATCAGCATTGACATTGGAAGCGTTGACACATTTGTATGCCAAATGTGAAAAGCTACCACATGAGTAACAAGCTTTTCTAGACATAGTCTTAGGTCTAGAAGCAAAGAAGCCTGTTCCATGGTTAGTAACTTGGCTTTTTGGTGACCTAGTATTCCTATACATCTCTGCATATTTAACACTAGGTTTTCTAACAGTTTGTGGGCCAAGGTCAACAGCTTTGCCAGTGGTTGGGTGTGTGATTTTAATAGGTGTAGGATCATGGCTCGTGATTGGTGTGGGCTCATTTGGACTTTCACACAACAACCCTCCCTTAACAAACAAAGTGTGGTTAGCTTTCTTCCACTCATCTAGGTCAGTCAGTTTTTGTTTGTATTCTTCAACTGGGGAAGTCACTCTAGGTGGAGGAATGAATTCCTTCTCTTGGAGTTCTGGCAAGCCAGTCCAAGATAAGTCCTTTGATTGGACACCATAGAAATCCCCAGCTGGTGGTGGAACACCAGTATAATCTTTCATCCCAATCCCACTCATGTCCTTAGAGTCTCTTTGTTTACTAACACACTCTCCTAGGGATTGTGTGGCCTTATCAAATCTCTGGATTTTAAGACTCACATTATCTTTATTTTTGTTAGCCTCATCTAACTGAGCTATCAAATCAAGATTAACCCTGTTTGTGATATCTTGAATATCTTTACTTTGATGTAACTCATGTTTTAAGATATTTATTTTATCCTTTAAATCAAACTCCATTTTCTTATACTCAGCTACTGTCTTTTCTGTTTGGGTGAGAGCAATTTGATAATTAGATACTTTGCATCTTTCAGCACTTGCCTCATCTAATAATTTTACTATCTCTTGATTTAGTTTTTCAGTATTTAAACGACAACCCTTAGAACAGAAAGCATCATCATATACCTCATTGTCTGATGAAGAGGAGGAGTGCGCCATGAGAGCATATTCAACATGCTCTTCTTTAACTTCAGCAACCAAGGCTCTGTCCTCTTCCTCATCCTTAGCCAAAAAGTTCCAGCTCCAGTCCCATCCTCCAACACCATCAATTTGTTGAACAGCAACCATGGCCTTGGAATCTTGGCTCTTAACCATTTGGCTTGAAGGCTTACCAGCATCAGATCTTCTTGGAGATCTACATTCCCTCATAAAGTGCCCCATCCGATGACAATTGTAGCACTCCACTTTGGATTTGTCAAATCCAGCAACATCCTTAGCATCAAAGGTCATCTTCTTCTTGAACCTTTTATTAAACCTGTTTGCTCTTAAACTTACAAGAGCCATAGTCCACTTGATGTCCATCTCTTCCAATTGCTCATCACTTATCTGCTCAAGATCTTCATATGTAATCCTTGAATCACTGGGCAAAGAAGCAATGAATGCACACACAGTATCTAGATCTAAACCAGCAGGTTTAATTCTATCAGCGCCAAAGTTGTGAGTGTCAACGCTTGAGTATGAAGCGTTGACAGGATATGATCCAGCGCTGACAGACTGTGATCCAGCGTTGACACATTGAGATCCAGTGACTGGATGTCCATAGGAGTTCATGGAATCAAATTGGCCTTCACTTTGTTAGAAAAAGGCCATGTTGCTACTGGAAGATTTATTATCACTCTCCAAAAGCCATTCATTCTCCAACAGTCTTAGTTTGTTGAAGATGTCATCAAACCTGGAGGTCTTGTGGGTGTTATTGACAAGAATGGATCTTGTCTCAATCTTCCATACATCACCAAGGCTTTTGAGAAAAGTAGCATTCAAGTCAGGGTCATCAATCTGTGTTCCCATGAAGGAAAGTTGACTTGTGATGTCAAGCAGTCTACTTCTCACACTGCTGAGATTCTCATTGGGTTGAGCCTTAAAGACAGCATACTCATGCATGATTTGCTTCTTCTTTTCTTCTTTTGTGTCAGCATTGCCACCATGTGCTACTTCAAGAGCTTCCCAAAGCTCTTTTGCAGACTCAAAGCGTTTGTACTTGTGCTGATTCTCATGACCTAAGGCGTGTTTCATGATGTTCACGATTTTCATGTCCACCCTTTTCTTGGCTATATCTTCAGCAGATACAGCTCTTCCATCTTCAGGCTTTTCCTTCTTATCAGCTTCAGGACAATTAGGAACAGCTATCCTTGTGGCAATAGCATTAGCAATCTTTTGAGCTTTGTTGAATGTGTTCCCATATTCAACAATCTCCCAAAGAGTGTAGTCATGGATGGCTATATATTGCTCAAAATTAGACTTCCAAAGCTCGAAGTTCCTGGCATCAAACATGGGAATTTTGATACTAGGGTTTGTGGTGTTGTTTTGTAGCAAAACTCGAGCAGGAGGTTGATCTGTGCCAGACATGATGTTTTTAGGGTTTTGAGAAGTTTAGAGTTTTTAGGGTTTTTGGTGTTTTAGGGTTCTTGTGTTACTTAAAGATCAAAAGTTTCTCAACAAGCTCTGATACCACTTGTTGATCCCAAACTTAGATCGATTAAGCTTTGTGTATACGAGATTAGATCAAGTAATACACGTAGAGAAACCTTTGCTTATGAATAAAGTAACTAAGTGTTATGCGGAATTAACACTTAATCTAAAACACAAAGATGTTAAACAAACTTTCACTTGTATTAGAATGATCGAACTTGATTACAATGAAAGAGGTTTAACTTGTGAAAACTTATGATAACTGATGATTAACATTAACCTAAAAGATCTTCTTTTATAGATTAAGAAGTCTTGTACAATAAGCTACGAATCAACTATTCTAGGTAAAGATAATAATAGAAAATACAATGTCGAGCTTATCTTTACCATACACAAATAAAGAAACAAATAATCAAAAAGATTCGTATGAAGATATATTCCATCAGTGTTAATCTTCAAGGCTGTCAGCGTTGACTTCTACAAATGTCAACACTTGGCTGTCAGCGTCCAATGTCATCTTATCAGCGCTTGAATTCTTCCTATCAGTGTCTAGTGAACTGACCCATAATTTATTCCCAACAAAATGACGATTATGTGTTCAAGGTACAACGGATGTTCTAAGTTGAAATCGAAACGTAGAATGGTCAATGAAGTAAGATGTAATCCATGTACAAGTGTCGCGTAAAACGGTGGCGTAAAGGTAAATCAAGATTATGAAAACCCACAATATTATTCAGCACTGATTTAACAAATTCTTCGAGATGTAAGACTCACACGATGTCCTTTAGTCTTTCTGGGAGACACATTGAGCTACACAATGGTCTATAGACTAGACATTCAATTATGAATGGTCAGAAAGAAAATCTGCGTATCTAAGTAGATATTTTAAGGGAAATAAACAATGAAAGCAACACACACGGTAGTAGAATGAAAATCAGAAGTTCATCAAAAACAACACTTATTCAATCCCGAACAATGGTATCGCGATAGTATGCACAACACGTATCAACGAGTCAAGAAAAACAGAAGGTTCAAACCGAACGAGCATATAAAGTCAGTCGTATCACGCATAAATGAAATAGCAATAGTACTCCGAAAAATGAGTATGAAAAGTCGGCAGCATACGCGCTCTGAATACAAGTATGTAACGTCATAACGATATAATATCATTGCAATAAGATCAATTCACAAGAACAAGAATTCAAGAAATACAGTATAGGCAGATGTAATCACAGTAACATTCAATGATAATTCATGAAGCACATAGGCTTTGAAAAGACATAGTAATTATCGTCATTAGCGTAAAGTAATATTTCAAAATGTAATCAAGAGATGAAATACTACAACGATAATTAAAAGTAAATAATAAGGATTAGAGAGTTACCCGCGAAGATATCGAACAGCAATGGCAAATTCTGTGTTTGACACTTAGAAACAATAAAATATTTGAACTTTCGGTTATAGACTAAGTTTTGAAAAACGACTCAGTTCCCTATAACCATCGCTCTGATACCAATCTGTGAGACCCCCAAAATCTGACATGGAACAACTAGGCAACGAGGGGGTAACACGTCATAGTACAAGAAACAATGAGTTACAGTTGACACAAAGCTGACGTAATAAAAGCATATATATATCACATTATAAATGATCAGAGTTTTAAACATAGGTCCCAGAGTTTTATATGCGGAAAGATATATTATTTCATCATGATTTATAACATAAAGTTGCCCAAAAGATACAATAAATTTCTGACAGTTTATATTAAAACCAGTCTTTTAAAAGCATCACAGAAATCTCCAAGCTGCGATAATATCCTGCGGGCTCCCATCCAAGCAAAGCTAAGTAATAATACCTGAGATTAAACATGTAAAATCGTCAACACAAAGTTGAGTGAAATTCATAGGTTTAGCAATAAAGGTGTGGAACACAAGCATTCATTTGTAAAACAAGTAAATAGAGAAAATGGTTATGATCATTAACCATAGTCTGAAACCAATATTATTGCTATTTAGTTCATGAACCGAAGCTTAACTCAAAGTAAGTTCCTCTAGGGAGTATTCAGCCTAAATACTCATGTATAAACAAATGTAAGTGCGTCAAGGTAATCGGGACGGGGATTGTCAATCCCGATGGATCCACCCACAACATTCGCGCTTAGCGCAAAGCATACGGGACAATTAACGGTTCATGATCAAGAGAGGAAACTTAAGGCTATTAACTATAAGCAATAATATCAATGAAAACTGTTGGAAAGCATACAAGTCTGAATAGCATACAAGTTCTGGATAGTATACAGTTTTAAATGGATGTGTTCCACCATGTAAAATCTCACCCCGCATTTAGAAACATTGTTCAAGTAAAAAGGGGCTATGAACTCACCTTTAGTAAGTAATCACAAGGTAAAAGGGGCTGAGCAAAAAGAAGTCTTCACGGACCTATGCAATGGTGACGCGTAATAAGAATGCGTTCAATGAAGCAATAACGTTTTAGAAGTGGTGGGACATAATATGACTAGGTAACTTGCGTGCGATGGCGAGACCTAAGCTTATGTTAAAATTTTGACCCAACACCTTGAACCTACTGTAATAACCTAATATCAACCTTGTATGATGGTCCAAGCATTTATGTGTGGGTTCCGAACACGTTTAAGACTCGGTTTGAAAAACCAAAATAAGGGACTGCATTCAGTTTTCTGAAAAAGGCTGTGAAGATTTGGTCATATCTAAAAATATATATTTGTACAGGAGGTGAAATTTCTCGACATGTATAGGTATTTCTCTTACCTTTAAAAGTTGGGAAAGAACAACCCTAGAACTATTTTCAATCAACGGGAAATGCACTTTTATTGACAGACTATCAAAACAGAAAGTTGTAAACGTCTTTCGTACCTTACGGTAGATTAAGCATAAATCCCAATCGGTAAAAGATTTTGACACGAAACCAAAAAGAGAAGTTTTATTATATTTGTAGCTACTGTAAAAAGTCATAAAATCATAAATTAATCCTTTTTACCCAAGTCAATTTACCCACGTTTTAAGCATAACATTCAGATTTGACCTAGTTTAGTAAAACGACCGTTTCGGACTCATCCGGACACTTCCCGTTTCCATCCAACTCAACACATACTAATCACATCAGTGGGTATCCATTTTTCAAATAAAAAAAAGGTCATATGTTTAAGAAAATTTTGCCATGACCTGTTTGTTTCTGTGGTGATTTCCATACTACAAAAACAACTCCATTTAGCTACCTAACCTCAATCAAGCCACACTTAGGCTATACCAAATCGCCACGCAAGTGTCCTAAGTCCTAATATGCCCTAAGTATCTATAAACTCAGTGGGTTTCACCCAAGGAATTCAAAATTCATGAATAAAAAGAATCAAAGTACTAGTAACATCAAAACTAAAATGCTAGGAGTGACTATACCTTCATAACAAGTAGGAATTAATCCAAACACGCAAATTAAACAATTCCTCCTCCTTGATCCTTAGAAATTTCGTGGCCCTTAGCCACGTGTTAAGTCAATCACGGTACTCAGCAACTGAGTAGAAACAATGTAGTGAGACGATCACCGACGATATGGATGCCCGGGGAAAACGCGAAACCGCAACCTATCACAATAAGGCGCGCGTTAAGACTCGAACTCAATATCGATATATATACCAAATATAACATGAATCAAATGTTTTCAAAGTATAAACGTTTCAAAACCATTGACACGAATCAAAAGAATCCATTTATCCAACGTTACTCGTTATAACACTTGAACACTTGAAAATGACTCGTCATACGACGCCAAGTCAACGCAAGTCAAACTATCCTTTACCCTTATTTGGACCAGTAGCTAAGTCATTTATATAATGACTAAGCACTTGAGTAAGTCACCATGTCCGATGGTGAACACTCAAACTCACGCAACACAAGCATTTGAACTACATGTCCAAAATAAAAATCAGCAAGTACACCCCGAATGTACACACCGATCTACCCTATCTAGACATGTCCGTTTTACATGAAAATTGGTGTCAAGGTCACTTATAACCTGTATAAGACATCACCAAAATTTGAGCCAAAGTTCACACTTTAAAATCCATCAGCTCGACGCTTTACTCGACTCCAAATTTTAGGACAGATTTGTACACTTGTTTTGTAAAACCGTTTGGACCACTTTAAAAGTACTAACCCGACAATCCGTCTTTTGAAACCACTACTAGACTCATCAAACTCAGTTTGTAAAATTTGAAAATCAGTAGTATCAAATATCTAACCAAACCTAAAGTCCCCGAGAGTCGACCCAAAATCAGCCACAATTTCGGATTGTGCCGACTTGCGTCTCCCGGTACACGAAAACTAAAACTAGCATAACTTTTGACTCGTAATGAGTTATAAGCTCTATCTTATACCAAAACGAACGTCTCGGAAAACTCTACAACAATTTCAAATAATCTCAGACTTTCACAGAACTTAAACCCACGAAACATACTGTTTAAGGCTGCTGTCCCAAATTAGCTTTTTAGAAAACATGACAAATCTATTTTTCACTCAAAACCAATCATTCCCATACCCCTAGGATCACTATACTATCATAGCCATCAACCAAACACTCTTAAAAATACTTGTATGAAAAATCTAACAAAAATCAAAGATTAAAAACAAGACTTTTAAAGATCAAAACATGATAATCTTACCAAAAACCTTACATACAAGATGATCAAACACAAATCCACCATGGAATTATAAAGTTTCTTGAATGTTGATGCATGTGTTTGAATTTAGTATCATTAGAATCACAAGAAAATTCTAAGAATGGGTCTTGTTTTTGTTTTGAATGAATCATGATGGATGGTGATGGTTGATGGTGGTAAGTGGCGGCAAAAATGGAGGAGTGGGAGGAGATGGTGGTTTTTGTTTATTAAAGTGTGATGTGTGTGTGAGAAAGTGGAAGAAAAAAGTGTATTTATATGGTGGTTTAAGTGGAGGGCTAGTCTTGCCAATTTGCAAACTTGTGGACCTAAAAACAATTAATAGTTTTAAAGGGTAGAAAATAGTTATTGGTAAATATTAAAAGTATTTACGGGGCTCGGGTTTCGTAAAAATACTTTTCAAAAGTTATAATGCATCATAAAAATGATTATACGATTTCTCGACACGACTTAATACGTAATTAAAACGAAATCGTCGAAAATATTAATTATCGAAACAATCGATAAATAAACGTAATATTTTGGGCATCCGTCGGTATCGCGATCACTAGGAATTCTCGTTGTACATTGATTTTGAATAAAATCGTTGTAAAACGCACGCGGGTGATTTTAAATAAAAAACTTTGATTTAAATTAAATATGGAAAAATAAAATAAAAATTTTATAATTCCATGCAAAGTATTTATCGATGATCAGAAAAATACTTAAAAAAGATATAATTTAAAAATCTCAGGATTTACATATAGCAATACAAGAAAACGTAATACATTGGAAAAATTCAAGAAGCACGAATAAAAAGAATAAAATAATGTTGGGAAAGTACGGGTTCTCACATCTGGTGATGTTTTGATTAAACTATACACATTGGCTGTTAGTGATTGTGATTTCTTTGTTGTATTTGACTCCTCTTGATCCACTGATCATTTGGGTGCCTTTGTGTAACTTGAATCTCCAAAAAAGTCACTAAAGACAAAAAGTCAAACAAGTCAAGCAGTGGAAACTTTTCCCACTGCTCAGACACCAAAACTAGCCCCTGCTAGTGTTAATTTTCAGTTAGCTTATTAATAAGCCATATTAGCTTATCCAGACCTGTAACAACTTACTTCTTGTTATAGATCTTCATTAATTGACCCATTTGATTGAACTGGAGCTTATCAGACTTTGACTTTGACTTTTTGCTAGAAAACTCTTAAAGTTGACTTTTAAAGAAGTGCTTATTTGCTTATTCCAGCTTATTGAGTGAACTTATTTGAAATTTTTTTGTTGATTAAGCTTAGTTAAGTCATTTAAAAGCTTTTGAAACTTGAATCAGCTCTTGGGGTGGCCTAGAACTCGAAAACGACTATTTTGTCGTTTTGTGTAGATTGCTTATTGCATTTTCAGGCTTATTCCTTGTGCGTATTTCAAATTTCTTTTTACAGAAGTCTTAAGTAACTCAAAAGAAGCTTTGTGTGTCTAATTTGAGCTTATGGCATCAGCTTATAGCTTAATGGGCCAAAAAGCCCATTAAGAATAATATGTTTGAAATAAGCCAGCTTATACCACATTTTCAGCTTTTGGGCCTTTGAAAAATTGTGTTCAGAATCAAATTTTGAGTCATATAGGAGCTTTTGGGCCATTTTTATAAACATTTTTTTTATTGGGCTTATTTTGGCCCGATAAGGGTCTGTTTTGGATTTTGGCCCATTTGGAGGCCCATTAGGGGTATTTTGTAATTTCAAGTTCATTTTCTGTTTAATTAGGTTAAAATAAACTAGTTTGCAAGTTTTTAGAATTTTTTATAAATTTGGGATTTTTAATATTATTTTATTATTATTTTATTATTAAAAATTAAAATTTAGATTTTTCAAGTTTTTATATTTTTCTTAGGTTAAATACATTAAGTTAGGAATTTTACAACTTTTAGAATATTTTCATTGTCCTTAGATTAATTTTTATAACTATATTTTAAAGATTTAATAGTTTTTAATTATTTTAAATAGTTTTAATTTATTTTAAAATTTTCAAAAATAGTTTTAAATTAATTTAGGGTATTTTAGAGGTTTACAAAATGATAAATCTCATTTTGGGATTTTTATTAATTATTTTGATTTTTGGGCTTTAATTAGCATTAAAAAATTATTATTTAATTAATTAAAAGGTTTGGGTGATTTTTGATTTTTTGTAAACTCTTATTACATTATTTAGGATTTATTGCAATTTTCTAGGAATTTTTAGGGTAAAATTTTAATTTTGGTGCTTTTTACGGTTTTACGTGTACGACCACTTCGTCTTAGTTTAATCCATCATCGTAACCGTCATTCTCTTCTTATCTCATTTATATTTTCTTTTCACATAATCACATCATTAATCATCTCTCTACACAACACTAGCCTCCTTGAGAACGATTCCCACTTTGGGTCATAACTCGTGGTTTTCCTAAATCACTTGTGTACTTACCCTAATTACCTTGTTTTCCTAAACAAGTGGAATGCTCTGGCAAGATCACACGGATTTTGCGAAGAAACCTGGAATCAACTTTGAATCTATTAAGAATCGAAACTTAGTTGCTCTCCAGTTCTCACAAGTTTGATTCATGTAGAATCGCACAAGTTACCTACCATGAGCATGTTTAATGCTGGCTCAAGCAGGATTTCCATCTTCATTGTGAATCGTATCACTCAGATGTTCTGGCAATATCACAAGGATAATGCGTAGGACTCGATTGTGTCCTAATGAGATGATAGATTGATCTCTTTTTTGCTCTAGACTCGATAAGTGCATTTTGATAATCGGAGGCTGGAGCAGACTGCCACCTTTTCAATATTAACTAACTCGGAATGAGAAAGTCAATAGATACATGTTGATCTCCGTGACAATGAGAAAAGTTTGTTTTGAGAGAAACTCGAAT
The DNA here is from genome assembly GCA_025667525.1 of Glebionis coronaria. Taxonomy (NCBI): domain Eukaryota; kingdom Viridiplantae; phylum Streptophyta; class Magnoliopsida; order Asterales; family Asteraceae; genus Glebionis; species Glebionis coronaria. The sequence continues at coordinate 102,295,545 of CM046875.1, forward strand.
GGCTGGGGAAGGGTTGTGCATCGTATCACTGGGTCCATGACACTTGTCTTCAAAAGATATGTTAACCCGATTTCTGCCTAAGTTGCATAGAATATTCAACTCCTTCAATGCGTACCAATACGTCATCACTAGCACCTTGTTTTGATTGTTCCACTGCTAACTTAAGTAATTGGTCCGCATCCAGCTTCATTCAACTCCATCTTTCCTAAGGACAACTATTTCTAGCTATGGAATGTCCTTGGGTAGATCCCTCCGGTTCTGGTTGGATCATAGGACTTAGTTTCCTATCCTAAACCACCTTTTGACTCCAACATTCCTTCGTGGATAGTAGGTTGTTTTGGGTATAGATCGTAACCATAAAACTATTGAAAACCATTCAAAATGCTTGATAAAAATCAAAACTTTTAACACTTTGAAAGTTTTACATTTCCGAAAAGCTCCCCCTACACACATGCATCGATATACGAAATAGTTTAGCATGTGAAGGAAAGAGTTTCACTTGAGTCTTTAAGATCACATGTTGCGATATGTTACATTTTAATCACATTTTCTCCCCCATCTCTAATATAAAAAACATGATATTAGAGATACCAATTTATTAAAATATGACAATTTCTGAAAACTGAATGGGAGAGAAACATATGTGCACGCATGAATCATGGAACTTTTTCAGTCGAGATGCTCCCCCTCCACAATATATGTGTGTCTTGAAACAAAAATTTGACAAAATTTTGGAAAAATGACACCACAAAATATGTTAAGGTACGGAGTTGAGATGCCTTGTCTGATATAAATTATTACTTATGACAGTTTTAAACCATTTTCGGAATGTGTTGGATACATAAAATATGACAATTTCTTAGATGTACCCAACAACATTAAAGGCTTGATTTTAAAACGCCCCCTCAAAAATTAATCAAAATAACATATGACAATTTTGAGATATAAAAACCATATTATGAGGAAGGGAGTGTTGAACACACAATTTTGAAAGATTTAGAAAAACCTTTTGAGAAATTCTTGAAAAATTGTGTTCAACGGTTTTAAAATAAACATGATATAAGACTTCTCTTCTATTGCTTAGGGAAAGCGCACTGAAACGTACACTTCCCTTTCGGGTCCCATTTTCATGAGCTCAAAACGTTGATTGTTTTGTGACTAGCTCATGACCGAGAAAAATAAATTTCCCGTTGTGGAGGATAAGTTATCATCCGTGATAAACTTTCCTTAGGTTGAAGTTCGAGTTCTAAGCTGACATTTACTTAGAAGTCGTTTTCATGAACTTAAAAACTTTGAATGTTTTTATGAGAAGCTCATGACGAGAAAAATAAATTTCCTGTTGTGAAGGATAAGTTATAACTTTCCTTATTTGAGGTCCGAGTCCTAAGCTGTGATGCGCTTAGAAGTCATTATGAGAGAGTATCAAGCAGCTTCATTTGCCAAAACCTCCAAGTCTTCTGGAGTCATATACTTCATACCAAGACGGCCAACGAGATACTGAAACCTATTTTGGGATAGGGCTTTAGTAAACAAGTCTGCTATCTGGTACTCAGTTCTGACAAAGTATAATTCCACGATACCACGTTCCACTTGTTCCTTGATGAAGTGATATCTGACTGCGATGTGCTTGGTACGGGAGTGTTGAACCGGATTGCAAGAGATGGCTATGGCCGACTTTGATTCACAATACATAGGTATTTTATCAAAGTGGAAGCCATAATCCGTGAGTTGAGTTCTCATCCAGAGGACTTGAGCACAACACGCGGATAGAGCCACATATTCTACTTCAGCTGATGAAAGCGAAGTGCAATCCTGCTTCTTTGACGACCAGCTCACAAGCTTGTCTGCCCCTAGAAATTGTACGCTACCAGAAGTGCTTTTTCGACTATCAAGGCAACCTGCGTGATCAGAATATGAAAAAGTTGTTAGATGAAAACCAGTTCCCTTCGGATACCAGAGTCCCATGTGAATGGTATTCTTAAGGTACCGAAAGATCCGTTTAACCTCTTTGAGGTGCTTTTGAGTAGGTCCGGCTTGATATCGTGCACAATATCATGTGGCATGATGAATATCAGGCCTGCTGGCTGTGAGGTACATAAGAATACCATTCACATACCGAAAGATCCGTTTAACCTCTTTGAGGTGCTTTTGAGTAGGTCCGGCTTGATATCGTGCACAATATCATGTGGCATGATGAATATCAGGCCTGCTGGCTGTGAGGTACATAAGTGACCCGATCATACTGCGATATCGCGTTTGATCTACGGGATATGAGTACAAGTCAGCGTCTAGGGATTTGGTCGACAATGGTGTACCAACGCGAGCACATGAGGTCATACCATGCTTTTTAAGTATCTCTTGAGCATACGTAGCTTGGTTTACGAAGATACCACGTGGGGATTGATGAATCTGGAGGCCTAAAAAGAATTTTAGCTCCCCCATCATTGACATTTCAAATCTGCTGTGCATTAATTTTTCAAAATGTTTTGAAAGTTTTGGGTTCTTAGAACCAAAATAATGTCATCAACATAAGCTTGCACCAGCAGTATGTCATCCCCATATTTATTAATAAAGAGAGTAGGATCAATAGAACCTTCGGAGAATCCTTTGGAAACCAAGAAGTTGGATAGTTCTTCGTACCATGCCCTTGGAGCTTGTTTAAGTCCATATACAGCCTTCTTGAGACGATAGACTTTGTCAGGATGAGGAGGATCGATGAATCCTTCCGGCTGATTCACATACACTTCTTCCTTCAAATGACCGTTGAGAAAAGCAGTTTTAACGTCCATATGAAAAACCGTGAAGCCCTTATGTGCAGCATAAGCAAGGAATATCCTAACAGCTTCCAAACGAGCAACTGGAGCGAATGATTCATCGTAGTCTATGCCGTCTTGTTGACGGTATCCCTTAACCACAAGACGAGATTTGTTTTTGATGATGGTTTGTTCTTTATCCAGTTTGTTTTTCCAGATCCATTTGAAATCTAAAATTGACATTCCATAGGGTCTGTCAACAAGTTCCCAAACATTTAGGCGTTCAAACTGATGAATTTCGTCTTGCATTGATTCAATCCACGCATGATCAGTCATGGCTTGCTTGATGTTTGTAGGTACAGCTGAACTCACGGTGAGTGCATACATACACACATCGCCATCGGTGTTGAGTTGTTTGTGTGTTCGAACCGGTTGTGAAGGATTTCCAATTACTTGATCCAATGGATGATCACGAGTCCAATGGTGAGTGGATGGATACCTTTGGTAGAATGTATGCATGTTGGACGGATGAACATGTTGAGTAGAAGACTCTCCGACTTCGTGTACCGATGTACCGAACGGATTGATAAATTCTTTTTCATCAGGTTGTGCATCGACAACTTGATTGTTGTTTCCTCCTTCAGCATTGACGGTGGTGATGTTGGTTGTATGACAGTTTCTTGAGTTTGTTGAGTATCCACTGGAATTTTCTCTTGAGCAACGGTTGCTGAAGTAGATGCAGTTGTGTCTTGTTGACTTGGTTCGGGTGCATCAGCAGTATTGACAGCGGAAGACTTTGACACAACTTGGTTGTTTCCATAATAGTATTCATCAAACATTGGGTCATATAAATCAACCAACTCATTCATTTGTGTCGTATCCGTCGAGTCTGTTGTAGGAGTACTTTCTTGACATTCTTGCACGGGACGCACACTATTTTGTGTAGGTGCCATTGCTGGAAATTGAGGTGCGGGACTTGAGATGTTGTGTTCAAGTACCATTTGTGGCAATTCGTCAAAGTTCACATGAATTGTTTCTACAATAATCTTTGTTCTCTTGATGTAAACTCGATATCCTTTCGACAATGTAGCATACCCCACAAAAATACATGCATCACCTTTTTCTTTCATCTTGTCGAGATTCTCACCGTCTTTAAGAATGTAGCATAAAGATCCAAATACGTGAAAGAATTTAACCGTAGGTTTCCTACCACTGATGATGTTGTAAGGTTTCTTTTCATGTCTACGGATGACGAGAGAACGATTCTGAGTATAACAGGCGGTTGCAATAGCTTCAGCCCAGAAGAATAGTGGTAATTTTGAAGCAGAAAGCATTGTTCAAGCTGCCTCTACCAAAGTGCGGTTCCGTCTTTCGACAACGCCGTTTTGTTCAGGAGTTCGAGCAATAGACGTTTGATGTTCGATGCCTTCTTCTTGAAAGTAAGATTGCAAATTCTTGTTCAAAAATTCAGTACCCCTATCCGTTCTTACGGTTAAGACTTGAGCTTGAAGATTGCGTTGTATCATCTTGAGAAAGTTTTTGAGAACCTTTGGTGTTTCATCTTTGGACCTTAAGAAGAAAGTTCATGTGTATCTAGAGTAATCATCAACAATCACGAGAATATACTTTTTCCCGTCAATACTCTCTACACGCATGGGACCACATAAATCCATGTGTAGAAGTTCCAATCGTCCTTTTGAGCTTGGGGTAGTCTTTGTTTTGAAAGACTTCCATTTTGCTTTCCCCAACTTACAAGAAGAACAAAGATGGTATTTGACGAATTTTAACTTAGGAAGATCGGTCACAATATCATTCTTCGAAAGCAAGTTGATGGTGTCAAAGTTGAGATGTGACAATCGTTGATGCCATAACCATGCTTGAGAGGATGTAGCTTTCGCCATTAAGCAAATTGGATTTGTTGAAGATGTATCTTGAAGAGTTACTGTGTAGAGATCAGAACCACGAGAACCTGTAAGAAGTTCATTCCCATCGCAGTCTCTAACATAGTAAGTAGTTTTCCGAAAAGCCACTTCCAAATCCGCATCACAAAATTGACCAATCGAGAATAAATTGTGATTCAGTCCCTCAACGTAATAAACCCGTTTTATAGTGATATTCCCGTAAACCAAGTCTCCATATCCGAGTATCGGTGCACACTGATTATTTCCAAACCGTACCGTACCCAGAAACTTCTCCACGAAGTTAATTAGAAGCTTGAGATTGCCCGTCATGTGCTTTGTGCACCCAGAGTCCATTATGAAGAGAATGATCTCGACGAGCTGCATAAGCATTAGAAGACAATGTAGAGTTTGACAAATGGGAGCCCTAGAAAGAAGTGGGTTCCAAAATATTAGTAGACATAGATTCTAAAGGAAAACTAACATTCATAGACCCAATTAGAATAGTGGTTGTCTTAGGTACCCATTTGTATCCAGGTGGTGTAAATCTTGAGTACCCTTGTTTACATGTCCAACTCATGTTCTCATAAAGCTTCTTTACGATGTTTTGTTTACGCAGAGTAGTGGATTCTAACGCACTTAGTTTCTTAAGTGGTTGAGCATTGGATTGGTTCAAAGTTCTTGTGGGTTTTCTAGTACTAGTGGGCACAAGAATAGGCTTCCTAGTTCTAGCATTCACGCCATTATGATTAAAAGCACAAGCATCATGATTGAAAGTACGAACATATTTTCCACATTTAACACAAACAAATTCAACATTCGAAGTCTTAACATTCAAACTGTCATTACATGCAGTTACAAACGTTTTATTCTTAGAAAACTTAAAATTCCTATGGTGATCTTCTACTTCCTTCTTCTTCCCTTGACTATTGTTAGGCATGACTCTATCTTCAATTCTAGTGCTCTTAAGCTGTGGTCCGCTAACGCTAGTAGTAGGAGTTACTCCTGTAGAAGAAGACACACGTTGATTAGTTTTCCTAGTATTCCGAGGTAACCGTGATGTTCCAGTTTGAGTGGACCTAGTGTTCATCTTATACATTCTAGGTGCTATCACATTTGTGCTCTTATCAGTTTCTAGCTTAGGCAAAGTCTGTGGGGGTTTGCCCAAAATAGATGATTTAGGGCATTTAACCGCATTCGATTGACGAACAGCAGATGGTTTACCCAAATCAGACTTTCCTTTCAGTTTCGCAATGAGCTTTTGTAACTCACTGATTGCTATGTCTCTTTCTTGTAGTTGAGCTTTCAAATCATTTATTGCAAAATCTTTTTCATTTAAAGTACGAAACAAAGATGCTTCCATTTCGTGACATTTTTGATGATTATGAGATTAATCATCACTTTGTGAAGCAAGTTCAAGGGTGTGAAAAATTTTCTCAAGATTAAAAAATCTTTTCTCAAGTTCTATGAATGACTCAACCTTTTTTGAAAGCTCAACCTCAAGATTTTGACATTTATCAACAGCTATAACGTTCAGATGGTTTACACGATAATATTCTCGCGAAAGTCGATCAATTTCGTTAGAAAGATGGGTTTCTTGTGTCTTTAATTTAGTTTGAAGAAAATCAACTTCATCTTCAAGAGATTTGACATATCTTAAATTAGTTGTCATTTCCTCAGTGAGAGCATTATAAAACATTTCCATAGTGTTTGAAAGATCATCGATGGTTGGGACTATACATTGTTGAATGACGACTTCTACTTGTGGGTGAGGTTTAATATTCCAAACAGTATCTCTAGAAACTTTTTCATAATCGACAATACCTTTGTATAAATTTAGAACCCCTTGTTTTATAAACTCAAATTACTGATCACTTTTACATTTTTCATCCCATTTAAGTTATTCATCCAAAATTCGCTTTTCTAACAAAATTGACTGCTTTTTAAGACCCCTTTTTGAAGAACTTTTCGTTTTCCGTGTGATTATACATTGGTGGTATATGGAAAATACTCTTGTTCAATTGAAATCTCTCTTTGAGGGACAAAGTTAATGACATGTTTCTCATTCCATGCGGTATAATCCTAAGGTGTGATAAAATCATGTATGTTGGATTGACGTTCAGCGTCACGGCGAAGGATTTGTTCGGAGTCAGGGGAAAGCATAAGGGAAAGATTATCATTATAGAAACCGATATCATAAAGACCAGGCTTGATTGTTTGAACGTTCTTGAGATAGTCAGGCTTAACGAAACTCGTTTTCATGTTTCTATTGAGCGTATTCATAGTTTGAATAGACTGACCCATTTTGTAAACAATGTTATTTAACGTGTCGACTCTCTTTTCCAAAGCAATAATTTTTCAATATCCTTTCTTCACGAGTTTTATAAAGCTCAGTTTGTTCTTTGTTAACCGACTCTAATTCAGTAATCTGGAGTTTATGTAGTAGTAGTTGTTCTTCAAGTTCCGATATCTTTTGTTTTGAAATATGAATTTCGTGTGTTACTTGAGAACAATATTGTTCATTGAGCACCTTACGTTCATATACCAAACCATTAGCAATTTCAACTCGTCGATCAGCTTCTTTTACATAATCACACTCTTTAAGCTTGTCTATCTCCTCGGTTAAGGAGGTGTTTGCTTGCTTCAAACGTTTATTAGCCTCTTTGTTTTCCTCAATTTCATGTTTTAAAGAATCAATTATAGACGCAAGTAAATCACGGTCCTCATCCGAGTCAGTATCCTTAGCATCATTACTGTCATCATTACACATATGCTGTGAATCCGTAGAGATATTGCTATCCTCCGTGTCCATTACATATGTGTCATTGATGCTTTCGGGTTGCTCAGGATGCCATCGCTCATTAGCAAACACATTATAGTTATCATATGTTGGTACCTTTTCAATTGGCTCAATATCAAAGATAGGTCCAGAAGTATCAGCAGTCTCTGGAAGCACTTCTTCAATCTTTTCGATGTACAGATAATGTGCCTCTAACTCTTGATCATCGATTTCATCATCAGTGTCATCACGCCAGTCAACTTCATCTGCTGTGAGTGGAATTCTTGCTTCTTCTTTCTTACACAGCAACATCTTTTCCTAGTGATATCCCGAATCCTTAACCCGTTTTGACTTCTTGCATTCCATAGCCATGTGCCCAAATCCCTTGCAATTGAAGCATTGAATCTCAGTCTTCTACACAACAGGAGTGCCTACAGTATCTCTAGCCCCAACTTGATTCGGCATCCTCTGATTATCATACCTAGCCTCACGATCATACCTAGGTGCATGATCAACTTCCTTATATCGAGCATTGGATGATGATCTAAGGTTGTTGTTGGTAGGTTTGTAGATCTTCTTATAAGTTGTGGTGAGTAAAGACATGAGTTCTTCAATCTTCTTGTCCCTTGAAGTTTGTTCATCATCACTGTCTCTGTAAAACCCGCATGCTTTTACCATGAATAGTACCCTTTAGATCGTGCGTACTAGATTAAAACTTTCCTATTATAGCATGATTACGTTCACGTGTTAGGATTTTACGTATTACGTACGTGTTAGAACACGATAAGTATTTATTACGTACGAACACATAATTATTATTCAACAATAATTAATCACGAACATGCGATCATGAAATCATGAACGTAATTAAATCACGAACTAATATTAATTACGTATATATATGTATTACGAGCACGAATAAATATTAGGTCACGGTTAATATTTAACGAATAACACATAAAACACGAACACAAATAAACACGAACGAACACTTAAATAACGAGACACGGAAAACGGTACGGGTACCCCATGTGGGGCCCCCTACCCGCGGCTACATCAAGGAAGATGGGCCAAGGCCATCAAATTTTACTAAGAAGCGGTTATGGTAAATTTTGGTAGTCATTTTCACATTACAGTAAACTTAAACAAAAACCTAAAATATTTTTCTCCTTCTCCTTCTTCCTCTCTTGTGGCCGCCGCACATAACACACCAAAGGGGGGGTGTTTATTTGATCTTTGATCTTGGTTTTGTACGTGTGTTCGTGTGTGTTCATCCTCGTTAGATCCACGCATTCGGTATACCTTTCTAAATCCTTTTTCTTTTGTTTTGATTTATTTAAATTAAATAAGAACATGATGTTTTTAAAAAACCTAATTTAAAACATAAATCAAACATGTAACTGGTTATTGGGTAAATCAAAAAGAATGTTTTTAGGGGTGTTTGTTTGGCCGGCGCCTAAACCGAACCCCAAGGGGGTCTCGGTTTGGCTAATAGACCACCACCGAGACTCCCACGGCAGCAGCAAACAAAAGGGAACCCCGAAGTGGTTCGGGGTATGGTGTCGATTTTAGGTCCGGTTCATGGTTTCTACTCACGATCCGGTTCATGGTTTATGTTAAGATTATATTTTTTAATAATCATATGTTAAAAATAAATTAATAATTATATGACATGATTAATTTAATAAAAGATGACTTAGGTTATAATTTAGTTATTAAATCATGAAATTATTAACCTAAGTATTTATATTTTTCTAGACTTATAAATAATTAATTATTTAAAAACCATGGTTATAATTAATTAATTAACATGACTTAAGTTATATTATTAATAATTAATAATACATGTTTTAACCTAAGTATTTAACTTTATTTAATTAAAAACATGATATATTTAATTAAATACTTTTAACCTATAGTTTATTTAAATTACATGTAATAATTAATAAACTATACATTATATCATTATGACTTAGAATATTAATCAGAAAATACTTAAGCTTATATACTTAGCTTATTTAACCAGCTTATATCTATTTATGGAAACTTTCTATATTTAGAAACTTATTTAATTAAGGCAGCTAATCTATTTATGGAAACTTTCTATTTTTAGAAACTTATCTATTTTAAGCAGTAATTCTATTTTTGGAAACTTTCTATTTTTGGAAACTTTCTATTTTTGGAAACTTTCTATTTTTGGAAACTTTCTATTTTTGGTAACTTCTATTTTTGGAAACTTTCTATTTTAGGAAACCTGCTATTTTTAGAAAGTTACTTATTATTACATAGTAAGTATAATAATACATGAAATACCAGAAATACTTAATCAGAATAGACAGAATATAAGATAAACACAGTTTAAGGCTTAAAACCGTAAAACATGATATGAACATATAAAATAAGCTAAGACATGACATAAAACCAGTTACGTATTTAGTAATCAGATACTTATACACGTATGTATTTATGTAGCATTAGTGATACCGAAGTAGGACTCTCCTCTGTTCGTCTTCTTCGTTCACTGGACATAAGGTATGGATTCCCGTCCTTTCATTATGGACATTCTTTCCTTATTAGGATTCCCCGTATGCAGCCAAATGTTTTCCCGTAGTATAAGTTTATATGTTTGACTTGCTTATGTTTAATTTAGAATACCTATAGCCATATACATGCATGACCAGTTTCACCTAGTTATGGAGGTACCATAACCATAACATTAGAGGCACTGATGTTATGACTTCACCACGGTGGAGTGATTGCTCGTGGCGTCCCTTCAGCTTTTGGCCATTTTATTATATTTATCATGTGGGGCGTATGGGTGCATCCTAGTTACATGTTTTTCACCAGATTACTCAGTGTGAATGTGGTGCGTGCCTTGCATCCTTCACAAGGAGCTGATCCCTCCTACCCAAAACCAGTATATTAAATTAGAGGCAGCCCCTCTAATTTGCATGATGAGGTCACCCCTCCAAGTATTCATGCACGGTGGATTTTCATGACCTATATTGGCTAATGGTAGATTATGCTAAACAGTTTTTATAATATAAACATAAGGCTTTTCAAACTATAAAACCAGTTTTACTAAGACTTAACCAGGTTATTCGAGACTTAGTTTCTTCCGCTGTTATATGTTATATGCTTATCCTATTCATGCTTTATTGTACATCCGTGCACTGAGCGTATTGCTCAGCCGTTTTCCTTTTCTATGTTCCCAAAACGGCAGGTACTCAGGGACGCTCGTAGACTTTAAGCGTACGTGCATATGGACTGGAAGATTTCTAGCCTTTCTTTACTTTATGCATTATCTTTACTATGATACTCTTGCAATGGACATTGGTTAGTCCTTTCCTTTACAGTACTTATGTCTGTGTGTGATGAGCTTTACTTTTGGACTACCGATGTTTGATTCCGGTATTTTCCTTTTATGGTCATGTAATGTTTAGACATTTTTCCTTGTATGCTTTGATGACACGCCATAATTACGCGTGACATTCCATTATCAAAATGGGGTGTTACAGTTATGGTATCAGAGCCAAGGCTTCGACCTGTAGGCTCTCAAAATATGACCTGTGATTAGTGGGTAGTCACTATGGTCTTCCTAGAACTGACAGTCGTTTTCATGCATTCATCATTTTTATGCATACATATATATGTCATTGTCACAGGTTTATGACTAAGTAATGGTTGGTACAGGACTGGCCCTATTTAGTCGCATGTGTTTTATCAAAACTTTTAAATTTGGGACCGACCCATAGGCGTCCCCTCGCCATGTCTTTTATTTTGGGTGAATTGACCATAGGCGTTCACTCTCGAGCATACAAAAGTTTTCATAAAACTGCATCATGCATTCATACACAAAATTTTCTTGCATAAAATTTTTTTTTCTCTTGAAATTTTGGTATAATTTTTTTTTCATGTATATATATATTTTATGTTTTGAGCTGTTAATCATATGTTTCATGTTATACTGTCAGATGGTTCTCACACGCGAACAGGAACAACTCAATGCTGCAATCCAAGCTGCAATGCAAGCTTTGCTTCCTCAACTGAGGAACGACATCAGGGCTGAGGTTCAAGCTGCCAACAATCAGCAGCATAATCAGGCACCTCCTCCTCCTCCTCCAGTTACATTGGCAGTATGGCTGGAGAGATTCAACAAGCTCCGTCCTCGAGCTTTTAAGAAAACAGATAGCCCCAGTGATGCTGAAAGCTGGTTGGCTCACATCAAGAAGATTTTCAATGCTATGGGTTGTGACCCCACTTACAAAGCGAGGTTGGCATGCTATCGGTTCAAAGGTGATGTGCTAAATTGGTGGTTAGCGTTGATGCAGTCTGAGGGAGGTGACGAGTGGGTTGCTGGTTTGACATGGGCTCAGTTCAAGGAAAGGGTGATGGAGCAGTTCTTTCCCAAGGCTGAGCAAGACAAGCTCAAGAGGGAGTACCATGGGATCTGACAGAGAGCTGGGGAGAATAGCAACGAGTTTATGCAACGCTTTCTTCACTTAGCTGGTTTCCTTGGTGCAGCAGGTACTCCTGAAGAGCAAGCACACCACTTTAGGTGGGCTCTTCGCACATCGGTCGCAAACAATCTGGTGTGTGCTACGTTCAAAACTGTAGCACAAGTGGCCGATGCAACACGTAAGATGGAGATGCTGCAGGAGAGAGATGAGTTCGGGGAAGCTGAGAGACCCGACAAGAGGTAAACATTCGTATTCAAGCGGTGATCAACCCGTATTCTTTCCATATATGTCAATTATTCATCTCTTTAAAATATATCTTCCAGGCAGAAAACTGGGGACCGGTCACAGCCGGCTACTCAGCAGCAGCCTCATCAGCCCCAGGGAAACGGTTAGACTAACGACCGTTCTGCTACGGATAGGCGTGGCGGTAATGATAATTACCGTCACAATGCTGGACACTCCAACAACATCAGGTCCTAATATTTACGCATTTTCTTATGATTTCATGTTATAACTCATATTCTGACACTCTAGCAAATCTTTTACCAGGAACCAAGGAAACGCTAGGGACCAGAACCAGAGAGGTTCACAGCCTAGCCGTCCATCTATCACTGGTATTCAATCTTACGATTATCCGCATTGTCCTTTGTACCCTATTATCATGTCTTATGTAAAATGTTTTATCAGGTTCTCAGCCAGCCAGAGCACCTGCTGGAGGATATACTCATCCTCTTTGCTCTACTTGCCACCGTAGGCACCCAGGGCCATGTCGCCGTAACACTGACGCAAGCTTTAAGTGTGGTCTTCCTGGACATATCATGAAGGATTGCCGTAAGGGCGAGATGGAGGGCACATCGGGACATGCTGATTCCAAGCCGCCTCCTACCACCGGGCGTGTCTACACGACATCTCGAGACCAGGCCAACAAGTCTACAGGTACCATCATTGGAATCTTGTATATGTCTGGTCAAGCTGCGTGTGTTCTTTTCGATACAGGTGCTACTCACTCGGTCATTTCTACTGCTTATGCTAAGAACATTAGGATGCTCCCCATGCCACTAGAGAATAGGCTTACTATTTCCACGCCTTTGAGGGACTCTGTATTAATCACCCATGTATACAAGAGTCTTCCCCTAGAATTTGAAGATAAGGTTCGACCTGTTGACGCACTTCCGCTAGACATGAATGACTTCGACATGATTTTGGGCATGGATTGGCTATCCAAGCATCATGCTACCATAGACTGCCATTCATATCGAGTTATCTTCGGTGATGTTAATGCACCAGAGTACATTCATAACGGGTTCGTACCCGGACGGTCTGTACAAATCATATCTACCCTGCAAGAGCGTGTACTACTGTCACATGGCTACGAGGGTTATCTAGCTACGGTTCACGACATGGATGCTGAATCTCCATCAATTTAGGATCAACCAATAGTGTCAGAATTCCAAGATGTATTCCCAGAAGAACTTCCGGGCATACCACCTACACGAGAAGTGGAATTTAATATCGAGCTTATTCCAGGAGCTGAACCGATCTCCAAAGCTCCTTATCGCATGGCTCTCATAGAGCTGAAGGAGCTGAAGGATCAACTGCAAGAACTTCTTGAACGAGGTTTCATTCGACCGAGCACATCTCCATGGGGCGCACCGGTCTTATTTGTTAAGAAGAAGGACGACAGTATGCGTCTTTGCATAGACTATCGCGAGCTCAACAAGATTACCATCCGGAATAGGTATCCACTGCCGCGTATAGACGATCTGTTTGACCAACTCCAAGGGGCCAAACACTTCTCCAAGATTGATCTTAGGTCAGGCTACCATCAGCTACGGGTTAAGGAGTAGGACATCGCCAAGACTGCTTTTCGTACCCGCTATGGCCACTACGAGTTTGTAGTTATGCCATTTGGCCTGACAAATGCTCCAGCAGTGTTCATGGACTTGATGAATAGAATCTTCCATGAATTTCTGGACAAGTTCGTCATTGTCTTCATCGATGACATCCTGATTTTCTCAAAGTCCAAGGAGGAACACAAAGACCATCTTCGTACAGTACTACAGATTCTTCGCCAGAAGCAGCTGTATGATAAATTCTCCAAGTGTGAGTTCTGGTTAGACAAGGTGGCATTCTTAGGTCACATTGTATCCGCATAAGGAATCACTATGGATCCAGCGAAGGTTGAGGCCATTACTAAGTGGCCGAGGCCGACATCAGCGACGGAAGTCCGTAGTTTCTTAGGCTTAGCTGGCTATTACCGTAGGTTCGTGGAGAACTTTTCCCGCTTAGCACTGCCATTGACCAAACTGATACGGAAAGGGGAGAAATTCGTTTGGACTGAAGAACGAGAGAAGAGCTTTGAAGACCTGAAGCAGAAGCTAGTATTCGCACCTATTCTTACTCTCCCATCTGGTACGGGTGGATTTCAAATCTATAGTGATGCATCGGGGAAGGGACTTGGCTGTGTTCTCATGCAACATGGGAAAGTGATCCCGTACGCTTCACGGCAGCTTAAGCCTTATGAAGAAAATTACCCCACGCATGACTTGGAACTTGCTACAGTCGTGTTTGCATTGAAGATATGGAGGCACTACTTATATGGAGAATCATGCGACATTTTCACGGACCACAAGAGCTTGAAATATATCTTCACTCAACGTGAATTGAACATGAGGCAGGGGAGATGGTTAGAGCTGTTGAAGGATTATGACATAAATCTGCAGTATCATCCCGGAAAAGCAAATGTAGTAGCAGATGCTCTTAGCAGGAAGTCCGGAATGATCAACAACATTAAAATTGACGAGGAAATCATAAGAGACTTGGAGCGACTAGACATCGAGATCATGGTACGTGGACAACACGGTTACTGGGCTAATCTTAGAGTAGAACCCGAGTTACTCTCTAAGATCAAGGAAGCTCAGAAAGACGATGGAGAAATCTGGTCGATAGTACAGAATTTGGAGAAACAGACAGAATTCAGAGTAGATGCAGATGGTATCGTATGGCAGGGCACAAGACTTTGTGTTCCTGATGACCAAGAACTCCGGGAAGCCTTGTTAGCTGAAGCTCATAGCTCCCCATTCTCTATACATCCTGGGTCAACTAAGATGTACCATGACATCAAGCAGTACTTTTGGTGGAGTGGTATGAAACAGGATGTGGCCACTTACGTCTCCAAATGTCTTACCTGCCAGCAGGTTAAGATCGAGCATCAGCGATCTGGCGGTCTCCTTCAACCGTTAGATATTCCAGAGTGGAAGTGGGACAATATCACCATGGATTTTGTTACTGGTCTTTCGCCTACCAAGAGGAAGCACAATGCAATTTGGGTTATCGTAGATCGACTTACCAAATCATCTCATTTCTTACCGATCCGCAAGGAAGATCCGGTAAGTAAACCCGCCGATACGTATAGAAGAGAGATCAAGAGACTCCACGATGCACCATCCAGCATCGTCTCAGACAGAGATCCTCGTTTCACTTCGCGATTTTGGAAGAGTCTGCAGAAAGCTTGGGGTACACAACTTAAGCTTAGCACGTCTTTTCATCCTCAAATGGACGGATAGTCGGAGCGAACAATTCAGACATTGGAAGACATGTTGAGGTCATGTGCGTTGGAATGGACGGGTGATTGGGACGATTATATCTGTTTGGTGGAGTTTGCATACAACAATAGTTGGCACGCAAGTATCAAGTGTGCTCCTTTCGAGATGTTGTATGGAAGAAAGTGTCGCGCCTCAATCTGCTGGGATCAGGTTGGCGAGCGAACACTTGAAGGACCAGAAATCATAGAGATGACCAATGAAAAGATCGCAGTAGCTAAGCAGAAACTTCAGGAAGCACGGTCACGTCAGAAGAGTTACGCCGATAAGCATCGTAGGGACATACATTTTAACGTAGGAGATCACGTCTTCCTTAAGGTTTCTCCGGCACGTGGTGTTAGACGCTTCGGGATTAAAGGGAAGCTCAGTCCTCGTTTCATCGGACCGTTTGATATCATTGAACGAGTCGGTGAAGTATCTTACCGGTTAGCGTTACCTCTGCAGCTTTCTCATGTGCACAATGTGTTTCATGTGTCCTTACTCAGAGGGTACCAGTATCATCCCCTTCACATGGTTCAATATCCACTGGAACAGATACGTGAAGATCTTACTTTCATAGAAGAACCCGAACGAGTTCTTGACAGACAAGAACGAGTCATGAGAAGGAAGACGATTCCATTCGTCAAAATCCTTTGGAGGGATAATACCGAGCGGGAAGCCACTTGGGAAACAGAGGAGTCTATCCGGGCTTCTTACCCTCATTTTATATTTTGAATTCGGGTATGTTCTTCTTTTCCAGTTTACTTTATCTATAATTCAGGGACGAATTATTCTTTTTAGGGGGGAAGAGTTGTAAAACCCGCATGCTTTTACCATGAATAGTAACCTTTAGATCGTACGTACTAGATTAAAACTTTCCTATTATAGCATGATTACGTTCACGTGTTAGGATTTTACGTATTACGTACGTGTTAGAACACGATAAGTATTTATTACGTACGAACACATAATTATTATTTAACAATAATTAATCACGAACATGCGATCATGAAATCAAGAACGTAACTAAATCACGAACTAATATTAATTACGTATATATGTTTATTACGAGCACGAATAAATATATTAGGTCACGGTTAATATTTCACGAAGAACACATAAAACACGAACACAAATAAACACGAATGAACACTTAAATAACGAGACACGGAAAACGGTACGGGTACCCCATGTGGGGCCCCCTACCCGCGGCTACATCAAGGAAGATGGGCCAAGCCCATCAAATTTTACTAAGAAGGGGTTATGGTAAATTTTGCTAGTCATTTTCACATTACAGTAAACTTAAACAAAAACCTAAAAGATTTTTCTCCTTCTCCATCTTCCTCTCTTGTGGCCGCCGCACATAACACACCAAAGGGGGGTGTTTATTTGATCTTTGATCTTGGTTTTGTACGTGTGTTCGTGTGTGTTCATCCTCGTTAGATCCACACATTCGATTTACCTTTCTAAACCCTTTTTCTTTTGTTTTGATTTATTTAAATTAAATAAGAACATGATGTTTTTAAAAAACCTAATTAAAAACATAAATCAAACATGTACTTGGTTATTGGGTAAATCAAAACGGATTTTTTAGGGGTGTTTGTTTGGCCGACGCCTAAACCGATCCCCAAGAGGGTCTCGGTTTGGCTAATAGACCACCACCGAGACCATATGGTCCCGGTTTGGTGGTGTGGGTCCCACGGCAGCAGCAAACTAAAGGGAACCCCGAAGTGGTTCGGGGTATGATGTCGATTTTAGGTCCGGTTCATGGTTTCTAGTCACGATCCGGTTCATGGTTTATGTTAAGATTATATTTTTAATAATCATATGTTAAAATTAAATTAATAATTATATGACATGATTAATTTAATAAAACATGACTTAGGTTATAATTTAGTTATTAAATCATGGAATTATTAACCTAAGTATCTATATTTTTCTAGACTTATAATTAATTAATTATTTAAAAACCATGGTTATAATTAATTAATTAACATGACTTAGGTTATATTATTAATTATTAATAATACATGTTTTAACCTAAGTATTTAACTTTATTTAATTAAAAACATGATATATTTAATTAAATACTTTTAACCTATAGTTTATTTAAATTACATGTAATAATTAATAAACTATACATTATAGCATTATGACTTAGAATATTAATCAGAAAATACTTAAGCTTATATACTTAGCTTATTTAACCAGCTTATATCTATTTATAAAAACTTTCTATTTTTAGAAACTTATTTAATTAAGGCAGCTAATCTATTTATGGAAACTTTCTATTTTTAGAAAGTTATTTAATTAAGGCAGCTAATCTATTTATGGAAACTTTCTATTTTTAGAAACTTATCTATTTTAAGCAGTAATTCTATTTTTGAAAACTTTCTATTTTTGGAAACTTTCTATTTTTGGAAACTTTCTATTTTTGGAAACTTTCTTTTTTTGGTAACTTTCTATTTTTGGAAACTTTCTATTTTAGGAAACCTGCTATTTTTAGAAAGTTACTTATTATTACACAGTAAGTATAATAATACATGAAATACAAGAAATACTTAATCAGAATAGACAGCATATAAGATAAACACAGTTTAAGGCTTAAAACCGTAAAACATGATATGAACATATAAAATAAGCTAAGACATGACATAAAACCAGTTACAGTAATCAGATACTTATACACGTATGTATTTATGCAGAATTAGTGATACCGAATTAGGACTCTCCTCTGTTCGTCTTCTTCGTTCATTGGACATAAGGTACGGATTCCCGTCCTTTCAGTATGGACATTCTTTCCTTATTAGGATTCCCCGTATGCAGCCAAATGTTTTCCCGTAGTATAAGTTTATATGTTTGACTTGCTTATGTTTAATTTAGAATATCTATAGCCATATACATGCATGACGAGTTCCACCTAGTTATGGAGGTACCATAACCATAACATTAGAGGCACTGATGTTATGACTTCACCACGGCGGAGTGATTGCTCGTGGCGTCCCTTCAGCTTTTGGCCATATTATTATATTTATCATGTGGGGCGTATGGGTGCATCCTAGTTACATGTTTTTCAGCAGATTACTCAGTGTGAATGTGGTGTGTGCCTTGCATCCTTCACAAGGAGCTGATCCCTCCTACCCAAAACCAGTATATTAAATTAGAGGCAGCCCCTCTAATTTGCATGATGAGGTCACCCCTCCAAGTATTCATGCACGGTGGATTTTCATGACCTATATTGGCTAATGGTAGATTATGCTAAACAGTTTTTATAAGATAAACATAAGGCTTTTCAAACTATAAAACCAGTTTTACCAAGACTTAACCAGGTTATTCGGGACTTAGTTTCTTCCGCTGTTATATGTTATATGCTTATCCTATTCATGCTTTATTGTACATCCGTGCATTGAGCGTATTGCTCAGCCGTTTTCCTTTTCTATGTTCCCAAAACGGTAGGTACTCAGGGACGCTCGTAGACTTTAAGCGTACGTGCATATGGACTGGAAGCTTTCTAGCCTTTCTTTACTTTATGCATTATCTTTACTATGATACTCTTGCAATGGACATTGTTTAGTCCTTTCCTTTACAGTACTTATGTCTGTGTGTGATGAGCTTTACTTTTGGACTACCGATGTTTGATTCCGGTATTTTCCTTTTATGGTCATGTAATGTTTAGACATTTTTCCTTATATGCTTTGATGACACGCCATAATTACGCGTGACATTCCATTATCAAAATGGGATGTTACAGTCTTCATCTGACTCGGTGTCATACTTTGGAGGTGGAGTGGGGACAATTGCTTTTGCCTTTTTAGCAGTAGCTGAAGGTTTGGTGGATGAAGTTGATGACTTTGAGGAATGAGTAGGTGGTTGTTGACGGTGTACGGGTTTTGTTGAAGTAGCAACCACAAAAGCAATAGAGTTAGCAGACCGTTCTGCCTTTCCAGACCTTAGTTCATTCACTTCATTCTGATGTTGTTTCAGGATATCATAAAGTTTGTGATAGGAGATGGTCTTGATATCTTCCCTTTGTTTAACCAAAGTCACAAACCTTTGCCATTCCGGTTTGAGTTGAAGTAGAAACTGAACATTGGCATGATGATTGGAGATGGTGCACTGATTTCTAACAAGCTCATTCATCATTTTGTAGAATCTCGAGTAATATGAGTCAATGGATTCCCCATCTTCGGATGTGAATTTTCTAAACTCCCAAAGTAAATTAGTCTCGAGATCTTGAACGTTGATTGACTCACCTTTCTTCAATCGATGAATTGCATTCCACATTTCCATAGCATTAGGACATGTATCAACCGTGGAATAGATATCGTTATCAATCCCAGTGAGTATGTAGTTCACAGCATCAACTTCAGCTTGGAGGAGTTTCTTTTTCTTAGCAGGACAAGTATAAAAATTCTCCATGGCTCGTGTAGTTGATGAAGTACCATCCTCTGCTTGTGTGGTAATGGGTCTGAATTCAAAAACTAGAGGTGGATTCTCAAGGCAGTGACGAAGAGCAGTTCGGTTCCCTTTCCCATCGAGAAATCTGAGAAAGCGAGATCTCCATTGAACATAACAACCGGCAGTGAGCACAGGTGGATTCGCATTGCCACCTTGTTCCAAACGAAATTGATTTGCAGTCGCATTGCTGATATTGTTGTCAGACATTGTCGATGATTGTGAATGGATTAGGATCTTAGTGGATGTGTTGTGATGAGGTGTGGTTGATTTTGTCGAGAAAAGATGTTAAAATCCCCTAAGTGTTGTCTCACCAGAAACCAAAAATTCCATGGCAAAAAACACTCAAAAAAATTCACTTTTTCGGAAAAAAGTGCTATTTTCGGATAACTGAATATTTTCGGAAAATTTGAACTTCTTCGGAATAATTGAGATCTTCGGAATATATGACAATCTTCGGAATAATGGATGGTTTTCGGAATAAATGATAATCTTCGGAATATAGGCTGATCTTCGGAATATTGACAATCTTCGAAATAATGAACAGTCTTCGGAATAAGTGACAATTTTCGGAATAAAGGTTGATCTTCGGAATATTGACAATCTTCGGATAAATACCTTTTTCGGAATAACTATGTTTTTCGGAAAAACTAGATTCATCGGATAAATGATGAATCTTCGGAATAAGTGATGTTTTTCGGAATAATAACCCCTCTTCGTAATTAATTGGCTTTTTCGGATAAGATCACTGTTTTCGGATAAATCACTTTTTCGGAATAAGTGAAATCTTCGGAAAACACCACTATTTCGGAAAAACAGTATGATTTCGGATAAAGGTTGATTCTTCGGAATAAATTTTCGGAATAAACACCACTTTTCGGAATACTGAAACCCTTTTCCGAAAATTTTCTTCGAAAAAACTTATGATATTCGGAATAATGAAACCCTTTTCTGAAAATTATCTTCGGAATAAACCCACTTTTTTGGATAATCAAAACCCTTTTCCGAAAATCTAACTGTTGATCGAGAAACCACTTTTCTCGGAGCAAACTTGTATAAACCGTAACTTTTTGCCAAAAATTGATCTAAATACCCAAATTTTTTGTGTTTTTAGCCAAAATAACAATACCAAATCTCTACCACAACTATGTAGATGATTTGTATAAAAAGTAAACCATAAAAAACACAAAAAAAAAATTTGGATCAAGGATTATGGATCAAATACCTCACAAAATCAATAAGAACACAACCACGAATCTTCAATCACCTATTCACTATAGGCTCTTGATACCAAATGTTAATCCCACTTCAATTCATAACACAATATAAGATGATATTTTAGAGAG
Source organism: Glebionis coronaria (assembly GCA_025667525.1). Classification (NCBI taxonomy): domain Eukaryota; kingdom Viridiplantae; phylum Streptophyta; class Magnoliopsida; order Asterales; family Asteraceae; genus Glebionis; species Glebionis coronaria. The sequence goes on from CM046875.1 coordinate 102,316,817, forward strand.
AGAAATAGATGAAGGTAGAGAGAGACACTAGAGAGATTGGATGGTTAAAACATAAACTAGAGAGAGAAAGTAAATGGTAACCAACACCCTCTTCCACACATGGAAGAGGGTATATATATGCCACGGCCTTGAGGCCTTAGTGGGCTTGTTCATGGGCCGGGCTTGGCTTTGCTTGGGCTTACGCCCCTAACTTAGACAATATTAGCTTAAAGTCCAAGCCCGATTTTCTTGACTAACCTATTACAATACAAGACTAATAACGACTAAGATGACCTATTACATTCTTGTTCGACTATATAAAATATAGAGCTAACAATATACGTATATTATTTATGTAGCGTTAGTAAGATCGAGGTAGGACTCTCTTCCATTCGTCTTCTTCGTTCACTGGACATAAGGTACGGATTCTCCGTCCTTTCAGTATGGACATTCTTTCCTTATTAAGATTTCCCCGTATGCAGCCAACTGTTTTCCCAGTATATGTTTTATATGTTTTTATTTGCTTATGTTTAATTAAATGCCTAAGCCATATACATGCATGACCAGTTTCACCTAGTTATGGAGGTACCATAACCATAACACTAGAGGCACCGGTGTTATGACTTCACCAAGGCCGAGTGATGGCTCGTGGTGTCCCTTTTTAGCTTTTGGCCATATTATTATATTATCATGTGGGGCGTATGGGTGCATCCTAGATTACATGTTTTTACAGATTATTCAGGTGAATGTAGTGTGTGCCTTGCATCCTTCACAAGGAGCTGATCCTTCCTACCTAAACTTATATTAATTAGAGGCAACCCCTCTAATTGCACGATGAGGTCACCCCTCCAAGTATTCATGCACATTGATATTTCATGACCTATATTGGCTAATGGTAAACATGTTAAACAATTTTCATAAGATAAACATAAGGTTTTTCAAACTATAAAACCAGTTTTACTAAGTTATACCAGGTTTTCCAGGACATAATCAATTCCGCTGCTATATGTTGTATATGTTTATGTTATTCATTATATGCTTGTATATCCGTGCACTGAGCGTTATGCTCAGCCGTTTTCCTTTCATGTTCCCAAAACGACAGGTACTCAGGGACGCTCGTAGACTCTAAGCGTACGTGCATATGGATTGGAAGCTTTCTAGCCTTCATTACTTTATGCATTTCTTCATACATTTTGCTATTCATTTCCATGGACATTGTTTAGTCCTGTTCATTTACAATACTTATGTTTGTGCGTGATGAGCTTTTACTTTGGGGTACCGATGTTTGTTCTGGTATTTCCTTTATGGTCATGTAGTGTTTAAGACATTTATCCTTGTATGCTTTGTTAACACGCCATAATCACGCGTGACATTCCATTTATCAAAATGGGGTGTTACATTAGATGTCTTTGATATATTAGGCCCGTCATGAATCTTTTGACTCAACCCGAGTTTACTTATCCAAGTTTACTCTAGCTAGTATCCTTAACGTGTTTAAATCAAGTTTTGCTAGGCTTTTATATAGGGAATTTTAAAACGCGAAAGTCTTAACTCATACGGGTTAAGAACAAGAACTTTTTGCAAGTTCCTATTATCGATCCTAGAAAGTCGTTTATCTAGGGAACTTTAAAATCCTAATTCTAAACTTGAAAAAGTCTAAGAAATTACAAGATCCTATAGATGACTTGAAAACCCAAAACTTTGCTTTAATAGGCTAAGCATCCACGAGTCTTTTTCCTTGAGATTTTAAATTATGGAGAACGAGAGATGATAGAGTCAATTATAAGTTTTGTATTCTTTCATGAATTTATGTGAGTTAATTATAAGCTTTTTCTCCCATCGCTTGTTAATAAATAATTGCAATAAATAAGGCCGTACGATTTGAAAAGTTACTTAGCTTCTAGCACAAGATCGTTTAAAAGTTGCTCGGTATTAATTAGAGTTTATTGCCAAGGCATAACTTATTGAAGCGGGATGCGATGATTGGCTAGTCCGAAAAGGCCCTAACAAGGCATGATGGCTACATTTTGTTGATAAAAATCCAAACGTGATGTGAAGAATCATTTATAAAAAATCAATATGAAGGATCAAGACACACGACGAAAAGCAAATACTCCCCTAAAGATCATGGAGAAGTCTATCCGAAAAGACCCTAGCAAGGTATGAGGATAAACAGATCCAAGTCCTAAAAGGAGGCGGATCGTTGTATATAAAAATCCCAAATAAAGATTGGAGAAAAATGAAGAAGTCGTGGTCCAAGTATGAAGAATCTCTCTAAAACTTCAAGTGAAGAAATTCCTATTATGAAGAGAAGACCATTATTTCAAGATCATCTCTCAAGATTCGAAGTATGAAGTCAATGCCAAATATCGATCCGAGAAAGGTCTCAAATCGTGAAACGAGTTATGCCAAGATATGAACTTTATGAGGTTTCGAGAAGCAGTTTAAAAGATTTTGTCCTTTAGCTAACTATTGATTAAATCGTCCCACTTTATTTTCAGCCTTATAACTATCGGAATAAGTCAACAATGCATCCTCGTGATCATTCAAGACAACAACAAAGTATAAGAGATACACCTAGGAATAAGGGAGTCTATGTGAATAATTGAGCCACATGAGTTTGTGTTAGCTTTACTAACTTATAATGACAATGATCTCGTTTTTAAGCTTAGTGTGGGGAACGTGAAACTTGAGGGTGATAAACATTATCCAAAGCCCTAATGTAAGTCTTCGATCTCTTTACTTGTTCTCCTTTAAATATTTTTTAATTTTCTATCTTTTTAAGTTTCCTTAATGTCTTGTGTTTAATAAAGGCCAAAGTGGGTTAATTATGATGGAAAATGTAAATCTTTCTTTGTAATTAATGCATTGAATGAGGGCATTGCAATGGTCAAGTGTAGGGGATTTGATAGGTGTGAAAACACCCATCTTTTTACCACTTAATTATAATAATAACCAAGCCAAAACGTGTATTTAATGTCATAAAAGTCGGAATTATGCGTGGTTTGTGTTTTTGTTGTGATTTAGGACCAAAATTTGAAAAGGGAAGAAAACACAGGATTTCACGGGCTTTTATCGAAGAAAAGACGAAGTCAAAAGATCAAGAGTGAAAAAGTCTAAAGACGGAAGTTTAACGAAGTCGAAGAACCTAATCTAATAAAAGAAGAAAATTAGAATACGAGTTTATTTCATATCGATAAATCCCGAGACAACGTCGAGACAGACGAAGAAATTAAAAGACGAAAAGATAAAAAGAAAGAGAGAAGAAACAAATCCTCCCATCCTCCTATAAATACCCTCCTAATATGTCATTAGGAGGTGTTAATTAGTAGTAGATTTTAGTTTAATTTTTGTAAGGTAATTAGGAGTAGATTAAATTACTTTCTCTCTCTAGCTTTTCTTTCAATGTTTTCAAGCTTTTTACATTAATCTTGTATTTTAATCTTTAATCTCCATCATAATTTCAAGGTTTTAATTAATTATTCTCATTCTACCTTTCTTATTTTAATCTTGTTTGATTTTCATAAGTGTGTAGTTTGTTTAATCATGTTCTTGTTTTGATTGATGTGTTCGTTTGATTGTGCTTATTAATTTTGATGTGTTTGATCTTTAGCTTATTGTGTTTAGTTCTTATTGTTTGATTTTCTTATTTTTAATAGTTTATTTTTATAAAAAGTTAATTTTAAATATTTTCATTATTTAGTGTTTTTAAAAGTTTTAAATTGTGGTTTATTTGCTTATTCTTAAAATTAGTTTGGGTAAGATTTTGGTAAGTGCTTATTTGAATTATAGCTTATTATTAGATTTTACTTATTTTCATTTCTTAGCTTATCCAGGTTTTCTAACACCCTAACATTCCGAATAGCTAGTAGAATTCATCATTCCAGATTGCTAGAGAAAGCCATATTTCGGATAAAGAGTAGATTAGGTATTCCGAATTAGGGTGTTCAACTGGATTCCGAATAAGCTTATGTTTAGCATTCCTAATAGGGTAATGAAGCCTCATTCCGGATTGCAAGTGTTTTATGAATTCCGGATTGTCGTTTGAATATTGGATTCCGGATAACAGTTTTCTAAGCATTCCGGATAAGGGCTATATTGTACATTCCAGATAGTGAGGAAACAAAGAATTCCGGATAAGAGTATCCTTGTTTCTGGATTAGGGTTATCATAAGCATTCCGGATAGGGTTTGTGTCACAGATTCCGGATATGTGCAAGAATTTGGATTCCAGATAGTGACAGTTTCTTGGATTCCGACTTAGTTTCCTGTTTTAGTTTTAAATTTAATTTTTCCCGCCATTTTACTTAGCTATTTTTAACTTGTCTTGTCTTAATTTGATTTTAAAGTTCACGTTTTTATAAAGTTTTAAGTTGTAATATTTAGTCATTTATCTTTAAAATTTTTAATTCTTTATTTTTAGATAAATCTTTTCAAGCTTTCATTTTTAATTACTTACTCAACGACATTGTCATTTTATTTTAAAATAGATAATCATTTTACTTTCTCTTCACCAAGAACAACTGATTCGCACTTTCAACTGTAATCAATTCGATTAGACCAATCCAACGAACTTTTTATACTAGGAAAAACCTTGTATTACACAACTACACCACTCTTCATAACTACACACCTACACAACTCTTCACCCTAGTTATGTTTTATGGCCCAACATAACAAACCTTGTGTTTTATGGCATAAACACATAAACCATATAGATCTAAGTACCCACCTCCTAGATCTATGACTCTAACACTATATCCAAGTATTAACAAACTTGGATCTACACAACTAACACCTAATCCAAGGATACCCATCTCTTGGATCTACTACCCTTACAAACACATCCAAGTGAACCCAACACTTGGATCTTCTACACATACATCAAGTCCAAATATACACATATCTTCATGTATACATTATAGGAAAACAATGACTTGATCTAGAAGGAGAGATCTTCATCATGTTATGAACCCAACACTTCATGGTAATGAAAGTGTTCTTCTCTTTGCACTTGAGAGGATGATAGGATTGAAGGAGATTAATCACATCTTATTAATCTAAACTAACTAATTAAGGAGTTTAAAGATGTTTTTGAAGAAACTGTGCAATAAGGGTTGTAAGAAAAGCTGGAAATGATCCACTATTTATAGGGCAAGAGTGCAACGGTCAAAAGCACCCACGGTTCCTTATCACAAAGTTTTGTTTATGTGCAGGGGCATCTAATTGATGAATTGAAAGATAAAGGTATAGTAGATAGTGGATGGTCAAGACACATGACAGGGAATAAAGATTTCCTTGCTAAATTTGAAGAATTTAGAGGAGGACCAGTAACCTTTGGAGGTAGCAAAGGTAGAATTACTGGCAAAGGGAAAATCAATACAGGGAAGTTGGAATTTAAAGATGTGTTCTTTGTGAAAGAATTAAATGAATTCAATATCTTTTTTGTGTCACAAATGTGTGATAAGAAGAACAAGGTGGTGTTCACAGACATAGACTGCTTGGTGCTGTCTAAAGACTTTGAGATGCCAAAAGAATCTCAAGTACTGCTTAAAGTACACAGACAAGAAAATATGTACACCCTTAATCTTCATACTATTACTCCAACAGGTGGTATTACATGTTTGCTAGCTAAGGCTTCTTATGATGAGTCTAATTTATGGCATAGAAGGTTAGGACATGTGAATTTCAAGAATCTTAACAGATTAATGAATAGGAATTTGGTTAGAGGGTTACCTAACAAATCTTTTCAAAATGATTTCACATGTACTGCTTGTCAAAAAGGTAAACAACATAGAGCCTCTTGTAAGACCAAGACTGTCAATACTGTGACAAAGCCTTTGCAACTTTTACATATGGATTTGTTTGGTCTAGTTTCTGTAAGAAGCATTAGTCATAAGACCTTTTGTCTAGTCATAACTGATGATTATAGTAGATTCAGTTGCGTTTTATTTTTAGCTCTTAAGAGTGAAACCAATGAATTACTTAAGGATTTTATCACTTTAGTTGAAAAGCAGTTCACTAAACAAGTCTTAATCATTAAAACAGATAATGGAACAGAATTCAAGAATGCTGAATTTGATGAATTTTGTAGGTCTAAAGGCATTAAGAGAAAATTTAGTAATCCTAGGACTCCACAACAAAATGGAGTAGCTGAAAGGAAGAATAGGATACTAATTGAGGCTGCTAGAACTATGTTGGCTGATTCTCTTTTGCCAAATACATTTTGGGTAGAAGCAATCAATATTGCATGTTATGTGTTAAATAGAGTCTTAGTGACCAAGCCTTAAAACAAAACACCTTATGAACTTTTGACTGGTGTTAAACCAACCATAAGTCATTTAAGACCTTTTGGGTGTCATGTGTCTATACTAAATACTCTTGACCTTTGGGAAAGTTTGATGGAAAATATAATCCAGGATATCTTGTAGGATATTCATTGCAAAGTAAAGCATATAGGGTTTACAATTTGGCATCTAAAAAGTTTGAAGAAAATGCCCATGTTAATTTCTTAGAAAATAAACCCAATGTCCCAAGAATAGGTTATTCTTGGATGTTTGATTTAGATTATCTAACTAATTCCATGGATTACTATTCTGTGCAAAAGGATTGCCAAACTAACAATGCAGGTGAGGAGTCTGGTGCAACTAATTCAGGTATTCAAGAAGAAGCTTCTTCATCAAATGATGATGGTCACATCTATGTACCCAGTATGCCTACTGTTACTCCCATGTCTGCTACTCCCAAGAAGCAAACTATGTCATCAACAGATGATCAAGCCTCCCAAGAGCTTCAGAGGCTTCAAGATCAAGAAAAGAATGCTACATCTGCTACTAAGCATTCAGGAGAAGAATCTTTTGAGTCACAAAACTCAACAATACATACTACACCTAGCGGTACCTCATCTGCAAGTACTGCTAAGTCAAAATCTGCAAAGTCTGTTGATTCATTAGAAGATATTTTACAAGCTATGGACGATGAAGACGTGTATGCTAGTCCAGCTGAAGGAATCTTCTCCAAAGCTTCCTATGATGAGCAGGGTGTAGTAACTGATTTCAACAATTTGTAAACTGAAATTCCAGTCAGTTTTATTCCCACTCATAGAGTCAACAACAACTATCCTACTACACAGATCATTGGAAATTCCAAGTCTGCTGTGCAAACCAGAAGACAACTTCAAACCAATACTGAAACTCATGCACTTGTGAGTTATGTCAAACAAAAGTAGAGAACTAATCATAAGGATACTCAACATTGTTTATTTGCCTGTTTCTTATCACAAGTAGAGCCCAAAAACATTTCTCAGGCTCTTGATGAAGAAAGTTGGGTAGATGCCATGCAAGAAGAATTAACACAATTTGAGCTACAAAAGGTTTGGATTCTTGTGGATCTTCCCTCAGGTAAGAGAGTAATTGGTACTAGATGGTTTTTTAGGAACAAGAAGGATGAGAGAGGAGTTGTTGTGAGAAACAAGGCAAGGCTTGTTGCTCAAGGCTATAGACAGGAAGAAGGGACAGACTATGATGAGTTTTTTGCACCAGTGGCAAGGATAGAAGCCATTAGGTTATTTTTGGCCTTTTGCATCATATATGGGTTTTATAGTCTATCAGATGGATGTGAAAAGTGCCTTTCTTTATGGTACTATTTCAGAGGAGGTATATGTCTCACAATGTAAAACCCGCATGCTTTTACCATGAACAGTACACTTATGATCGTACGTGCAGGATTAAAACTTTCCTTATATAACATGAAAACGTATCACGAATATTAACTTCTATAATTACGTACGTGTTATTACACGATAATAATTACGTACGTATTAATACATGATAATTATTAACGATGACGAATAAATCACGAACACGTAATCACGAACATCTAACATGATTTTCGCGTATATTAAATAGACGCGACGAGTAATTACGTATATTAATTACGTACGGTAATAATTACGTACGTTATGATTATTACTAATCTACGACAAGAATTTACAAGATAATAAATCACGTCATTATATCACGCGAGACGAATATTTAAAACGAATATTATTACGTACATAATATTTACGTTTTACACGTATAAGAGTAACCACGAGAAAATTCACGACATTTTAAAACTCGATTACGCGCATCTTATATCAAGTCGCGAAAATAAATAATAAGACAAGCAAGGGGGCTGTTGGGCTAGCGGTTTGGACAAAGGAAAGGAGAAAGAATGGGCCAAAGCCCATTGTGTTAGTCGGCTTAAAAAAACAGAAGGGAGGAGTATATCAAATTTATTTTTGGACAAGAAAACATAAAAACCCTAATACTATACAAGCCGTCGTTTTTTTCTTATTCTTCTTTTGTCTCTCCTGCTGTCTACCAACACCAAGACAAGAGAGGAAAGCGTGTGTTTTGATCCAAGAAAAATAAGGAATGCATTCGTTTTGATATCCTAAATTCTAACACGCAAAACAAGGTATCATTTAATCCTGTTTTTATTTTCTTTCTTTTGGTTTAATAGATCACGAATCCAGGTTTAGTTTAAAACATGTTAAAAACACGTTGATAGTAATGTTAGATTAATAGAGGGTTTTCGTTTTGGCCAGTTTTCACATAAACCGAGACCACTCTTGGTCTCAGTGGTAAAATAAGTCCACTAGCCGCAACCCTAATTGGGTGTTGGCTGGGTTTTGTTCAGACTGGGGCAACGACAGCCAAGCAGGGGAAACCACTGGCTGCGGCCAGTGGTGTGTTTGTTCTGGCAGTGGGAACCGAGAGCATATGCTCTCGGTGGGAATTTATTGCAGGCAGGGGGAAAAATGGCAGTTAAGGGACTGTTTGGGAAAGGGTTTAAGAAAAGCAGTTAAGGGGGTGTTTGGTTTATGGTTTAAGGGCAGAATTAACGAGGCTGTTTGGTTCGGCTTATATGTAAACACGACACGTGTTTCACGGGTTTTCACGGGTTCGGTTTACGACATGTTTTAATAAAATAATACATGGGTTCGGGTTATTATTTTTACAAGTTTAATTAGATTTACATGTATATTAATTTACAAGGTAATTAAATTAATAAAACATGACCTATAATTACAAGATTAATTAAATTAATTTGACATGCTATATAATTAATTTAATTAAAACATGGACTTAGGTTTATTATTATTAATTAATAATACATGATTTTAACCTAAGTATTTTATTATTTAATTTAGACTATAGCAGTTAATTGATTATTAAACTTGACTTATAATTAATTAATTATCATGACTTAGGTTATATTAATATTAATATTAATACATGTTTTAACCTAAGTATTTTATACACTTAATTTAATTAAATCATGTTATATTTAATTAAATCTTATAATCTATAGTTTATTTAATTTACATGTAATAATTAATAAACTATACTATATATCACATGACTTAGAGTATTAATCAGTAAAACTTAAGCTTATATATTAGCTTAATAATCCAGCTTATATTCTAATTATGGAAACTTTCTATTTTTAGAAACTTATTTAAGTAAGGCAGTTAATCTAATTATGGAAACTTTCTATTTTTAGAAACTTATTTATTTAAGGCAGCTAATCTATTTTTGGAAACATTCTATTTTTGGAAACTTTCTATTTTTGGAAACTTTCTATTTTTGGAAACTTTCTACTTTAGGAAGCCTGCTATTTTTAGAAAGTTACTTATTATTACACAACAAGTATAAGAATACAAGAAATACAAGTAATACTTAATCAGAATAGACAGAATACATGATAAACACAGTATAAAGATAAAATCAGTAAAACATGACATGAACATATAAAACAAGCTAAGACATGATATAAAATTAGTTACGTACTCAGTAATCAGAATACTTATACACGTATATTATTTATGTAGCATTAGTATACCGAAGTAGGACTCTCTTCCGTTCGTCTTCTTCGTTCACTGGACACAAGGTACGGATTCTACGTCCTTTCAGTATGGACATTCTTTCCTTATTAGGATTCCCCGTATGCAGCCAACTGTTTTCCCCAGTATATGTTTTATATGTTTTGACTGCTTATGTTTAATTAGATACCTAATGCCATATACATGCATGACCAGTTTCACCTAGTTATGGAGGTACCATAACCATAACACTGGAGGCACCAGTGTTATGACTCCACCACGACGGAGTGATAGCTCGTGGCGTCCCTTCAACTTTTGGCCATATTATAATTATTATCATGTGGGCGTATGGGTGCATCCTAGTTTAATGTTTTCAGCAGATTATTCAGGTGAATGTGGTGTGTGCCTTGCATCCTTCACAAGGAGCTGATCCCTCCTACCCCAAACAATATATTAATTAGAGGCAGCCCCTCTAATTTCATGACGAGGTCACCCCTCCAAGTATTCATGCACGTTGATATTTCATGACCTATATTGGCTAATGGTAAACATATTAAACAGTTTTTATAAGATAAACATAAGGCTTTTCAAACTATAAAACCAGTTTTACTAAGATATACCAGGTTATCCAGGACTTCGTCTTTTCCGCTACTTTATGCTTATATGCTTATATTATTCATGTTATACTTGTATATCCGTGCACTGAGCGTTATGCTCAGCCATTTTCCTTTCATGTTCTGTAAACGACAGGTACCCAGGACTCGAGCAGGTGGAGGACGTGCATAGGATAGAAGTTGTCATAGACTTCTTCCTTTGCCTTCATATACCTATGCTTGTTTAGTCATTTCTCTTTTCCTTTACTTTATTTATGTTTTGGGCTTATCTTTGGGAACCGATGTTTGATTCCGGTTTTCCCTATGGTCATGTATGTTTAGTACATATTACCTTGCATGCTTTGATGACACGCCATAATTACGCGTGACATTCCACTTATCAAAGTGGGTGTTACACACAACCTCCAGGTTTTGTAGATCCTAAGTTCCCCAACAGAGTCTACAAGGTTATCAAAGCACTTTATGGTCTGCACCAAGCTCCAAGGGCTTGGTATGCAACTTTATCCAATTTTCTGTTAGAACATGGATATAGGAGAGGGACCATTGACAAAACTCTGTTCATCAAGAAGAATGCTAAGGATATTATTCAAGTACAAGTCTATGTTGATGACATCATTTTTGGATCTACCAAGAAATCATGGTGTGAAGAGTTTGAGGCTTTGATGAAAGGAAGATTTCAGATGAGTTCAATGGGAGAACTTACTTTCTTTTTGGGACTACATGCCAAACAAAGGAAAGATGGAATATTTATCAGCCAAGATAAGTATGTTGCTGAAATCTTGAAGAAATTTTCATGTATGGATACAAGGAGTACAAGTACACCTTTTGAAGCTAACAAATCTTTATCAAAAGATGAACATGGTGAAAATGTTGATATTCATCTATACAGATCAATGATTGGTTCATTGATATATCTTACTGCTTCAAGGCCAGATATTATGTTTGTTGTGTGTGCATGTTCAAGGTTCCAAGTTAATCCAAAGGTGTCACATCTACATGCTGTGAAGAGGATTTTTAAGTATCTTAAAAGTCAACCCAATTTAGGATTATGGTATCCTAGAGATTCAACCTTTGAATTGGAAGCTTACTCAGATAGTGATTATGCTGGAGCTAATCATGATAGGAAATCCACAACAGGAGGTTGTCAATTCCTACGTAGAAGACTCATATCATGGCAGTGTAAGAAGTAAACCATTGTTGCTACTTCTACAACTGAAGCTGAATATGTAGCTGATGCTCATTGCTGTGGACAAGTACTTTGGATTCAAAATCAGTTGTTAGATTATGGGTTTAACTTCATGAACACCAAGATTTACATTGATAATGAAAGTACTATATGCATTGTCAAGAATCTAGTATTTCACTCCAAGACCAAGCATATTGAAATAAGACACCACTTCATAAGAGATGCCTATGACAAGAAGCATATTCAAGTCTTGAAGATTCATACAGACAACAATGTAGCTGATTTAACTGATACATGAGATGTTCCTACATTCATAAAGAGAACTTTCTCTGTCTTGACGAAACAAGGCAATGCCTTTACAGGAACTGCCCTTGTTTACTCACATGTTAGCCCAACCTGGCAACCAAGAAGGTGAGGAACCTAGCAATGCTAGTACTTCTCAGCAAACTCCTTCTAACTAGAGTTCCCATTCCTCAGAAGATTCTCAATCTTCTTCTCATAATATTGGTGCTCCACCAAATACTGATGAGATGATCCATACACATGCTCCTTCTATTGCTGCTAGTGGTTCACCACCAGCACAAGCACCAGAGGTGGTGGATGTTGCAAATTTAACTGTTTTGTGTACTAGTTTGTCCCAACAAGTACAGGTGTTGCAAAAAGAAGAACTTGTTCAAGACAAGAAAATTGCTGAATTGGAAGCTAGCCTAATCAAGTTGAGGAACAAAGTATCACCTTGGATGAGGCAACATAGGTCTATTCAGAAGGATGCACTTAAAAAGTAAAGGTTCAGAAATCACAAGAAAAGGAAACTGAATGCAACCAAATAGGGGAGGAATTATGAAGAGCAACCACCTTCTTCTGATAATCAAACAAGGATCTCTAGAAATGACATCAATTGAAGAAATGATGGTAACTCAGCCAGTACCAACACCTCAATCACCACAACTTCATGTGAATTGGAGTACTTTCTATGAGAAGTTGGAGGAAATTAATATCCAATTTCTTGTATCTTCAACTCCACCACCACAAACACAAGTCTGGTTTCATAAGAAACAGTCTTTACAAGTACTGTCCAGATCAAGAATGAGCAATGGATCAGACAAGACTGAAGAGGTGCAAGTTGAAAGGATAGCTTCAGTGGAAGAAAGGGTATCTGGAGATACACAAGTGATTGAAGAAACAAATGTGTCTAATACTGGTGAAGTCGACATTGTTGAAGATCCAAGTACTGCTAAGCCAACTAAGCCGACTGCAAGTACTGCTAACATTGTTGAAGACCCAAGTACTACTAAGCCAACTAAGCCGACTGCAAGTACCGCTGGTGATTATCCTTCACTAGAAAGTCAAAATCCTTTTGGAGAGGATGAGACTTTAGCTAAATACTGCTTGACTTAAGAGAGAAGAATTCAGCTGAGAAAGCAAAACAAGCAGAGGTAGAGAAGAAGACACAACAAGAAGTTCTTGCCAAAAAGGATCAAACTACAGGTAAGAAAGTTCAAGCTTCACACCCTACTAAAGGTATAGTTATTCAACAACAAGCTGATGAGGAAAGACCTTCCAAGCTGAAGAAGAAGCTACCTAAAATTAATCCAAAGGATAAGGGGAAGAAGGAAATACTATCAGAATTTGAAAATGAAAGTGATTCAGATGAAGATATTAGCAAAGTCATGTATAGTTTAATCATTTAGACCATGATGAGGAATATGCTCTTAGGATGCAAGCTCAGATTCGTGAAGAAGACTTGCAAGAAGAACTTGAAGCTAAGCAGCATTTGCTAGAAGCTAAGAGAATACAGCAAGAATAGAACATACAAGAGTATGATAGGATTCAAGCTGAATTACATGCAAGTGAGCTTCTTATAGACTCATTGATAGCTGAAGAGAGAGATGCTTAAGATGAAGAAGAGAAATCAAAACTGACTGATGATCTGGTAAGGGAGCAACAAACATTATTTGCTGAAAAGAGAAGAAGAGAAAAGATTAAGCCTCCAACTACCATGCAAGGTAGGAATCAAATGATGAAATTTCTTAAGAAAGTTAAGGGTTTCACTCATACTCAGCTAGTCAAAAAGAATTTTGAAGAAATCAGGACTTTATATGAACAATGTAACACCCCCAAGTTGGTCAAATGCAGCGGAATAGTAATTAGGGTGTTACTTGGGTGGATCGATAGCACATAGTATATAGAGCAATGATCATAAAAGTCATTTAATAAAAATTACATGAATCAGTTGTACACACTTAGTATCTTGTTTGTAAACCACATTTATTATTAAAAACTGAAGTAAATATCCCAGCCCAATGGTAGACATGATGCTCCTAAAATGCTGGAATCCAATGCATGAACCTGCTTTATTTTCCTGAGAAAACATATAAAGTAAAATGTAGGGGTCAACACAAAGTTGGTGAATTCACAGGTTTAGTTAAATAAAAAGTTAATAATATGCCAAAACATCACAAGGATAGTAGAGAACTAAGCTACATACTATAGTAGTTCCTATTGCGCTGTAATAGAAGCTAGACAAAATAAGTTGTTCGGTACGCCCATTTGGATCTGTCCCAATGTTGTTCTCTCAGTCCGACAATGATGTAAACCTGTTGCTTGGCCTAAGTGTTTCGTGATAGCAAGTCACGCAGGCCAGGTGTTGTCAACACCCAAATAGATCTATTCACACATTTCGCGCTACACTATTTTATATTTCCATCCACAGGTATGGGGCAAACAATAGGCAATAAGCTGTTGTTGTTGTCAGTGCATGTTTTGCATATTATAATAGATATAGTTTTTGTATGTTTTCTTCCCCAGTTATAAAACAGTAAAGATGGGGCCATGAACTCACCTTAGTGGTAATGATGTGATGATGATGTCACTGAACAAACTGGCACAATATGATCACGAACCGGAGTAATTACCTAAGTAATTTTAAGTGCCTTAGACAATGCATAATTTAACAATGCATGATGGGTGTATGATTTTTAAGGAATGCATGATCACAAATTAATATGTTATAACGATTGTCTAAATGTTTATACTTATAAGGGTTGTGATAAACGTATATTTTTAGTGTCTAAAAATATATAAGTTGACCTAGTAAACGGGAATAATTTAAATAAATGGATTTTAATTAAATAAACCGTAAGACAATATTATATTATTTTCTTAAGTCTCAAAAATATAATTAACGGGATTCGTCGGTTTATAAAGTCTCGCAAAAAAACTTAGTGATTTATTTAATTATTCCAATAACTAAATTTAATTATGTATTTTATTAATACTTTATTTTAAAACAAGTACTAGTAAACCCTTGTAAATATGACAATTTACAAAGGTAGCCTTTAAGGTTTCATTCGTTAAGTTTATTATGCCGTTAATCCTTGTTAATTAGTTTATTTATAAAAACGCCCCTAGGGCTTGTAAAACTTTGGGGAAATGTCAAAAGACCCCCCCCCCCCAAGTCTCGAAATTAATATTGTAAGGAGTTAGGGCTCGTTTCAAGTTTCCAAGTTGACACAAATAGTCCTTTAAGTCACGGAAATATTTTATAGAGTTTCTAGGGTTTGAGTTAAGTTTCAAAAGTGGCAGGAATAGCCCTTTAAGTTTCAGATATTAATTAAATAAGATTAGGGCTTGTAAAACTTTACACAAATGGAAAAAATGACCCCTCAAGGTCTCGGTTTGTCTATAAAACAATTAGGGCTCATTTTAATTTAGGTTTTTGGCAACTATGGTCCTTGTGGTTTCATACAACCCACAGTTTGAATAACCGCCCCCTTATACTTTGGAAACTTACACGTTTGGCCCTTGTACTTACAAAAAGTCACGAAATAATTATATAAGTTTTATTAATTTATGAATTTGGACCTAACATTCACCAATTGTCAAACGTGGCCCAAAAAGTCTCCATATTTTAGTAAATGGGCTTTTATTAATTTTACTTGCTTTCTAAAATGAATTAGGCTTATATTCCATGGGCTTATTTAAGGCTTATATTTAGCTTATATGTTTCGGCTTATTTTTGATGAACCTAGGGCTTATATTAAATTTAAAGCTTAATGGCTTATGGGCTTACTTAGCTACGGATTATTTCATTAGTGGGCTTAAATAAGCTAATGTTAAGACTTGGCTTATATAAGCTTTTAGGGCTTTATGTCACGGCTTAAATAACATAGCTTAAATAAGTTAAATCCTTGGCTTATATTTAGGTCTTATGAGCTTATATAAGGTTAATGGTTTCGAATTATATTAAGTTTTTAACACATTCTAAGGCAAGTGATTATACTAGGGCTCAAATAAGTTACATAAGCTTGCATGTACACGTTTTTAGGGTTTTAAGGCAAGAACACCCATAAACTTCATATATGCTGTGGGCTTATATGTTGTTTTAGGGTTTGTTCATAAGACTTTAACGTGTGTATGCATCTTAAAATCCATTTTCATAACATGTATATGCATGAAACATGACATAAGTAAGGAAAAGCTTAAAGGAGGTTTACACTTACTTGTTTTCAAGAAAAATGGGATGAGGACTACGGCTTGATGATTTTAGACGTCGGGTTCTACTTGAAGGATCTTGGATTCGTCTTAAATGTGAAATATCTTGAATGAGGAGCTCAAAATGCTTTGAGAGTACTAAGAACTAGTTGGAGTAAATGCTTGAGATATCTAGGCGTTTTGTTTGAGAGGGATAACCGAATATGGTAAGAGAAGAGTATGTAAGGCTTTCTAAATATCTTGGATTATGAATTTGTGTTGTGGCTTGGGGTATGCCACGACAAGAAAGAGAAATGGGCTAGATATGAGGATATTGGATGTGTACAAGGGTGGTACATGTTTTAAATGCAAGCTAGAGTACATAGTCCTTGTTTATTAACAAACCGTCGCATGTATGTCTTCCAAGGAGACAAAAGGGATGTGCATAGTGTTTAACTTAAATGTAGGAGTTGTACATAAGACTTTGGTGTATGGTGGTGGTTTATCACACGTCTAAGGGTGCAAAGAGGTAGGCTAGGTGGCTTAGTCTTGTGGTATGTGTATAGTACGGTTAGTACATGTTTTAGTTGTTGGGAATAAAATGTAGCCAGTCCACTTGAGCGCTGACAAGAGGAAAACAAGCGTTGATAAGAAGAAAACAAACGCTAACAGATCAAGCGTTGACAAGAAGAAGTCAAGCGTTGATAGGTTGAAGACAAGCACTAATAGAAAGATATGGTCTACGCGTATTATGTTTCTAGTTTGTTTCTAGTAAAGATAGGATCAACATTGTATTTTTTATAATTATCTTTACCTAGAATAGTTGATACGTAGACTATTGTACAAGGCTTCTTATGTCTATAAAAGAAGACCTTTAGGTTATGTTTGATAATAAGTTTTTATACGTTAAACACTTTCATTGTAAGCAAATTCGTTATTATCAATCAAGTGAAAGTTTGTTTACATCTTTGTGTGTTCTTGTTTAAGTGTTAATTACGCATAACACTTATATTACTTTATACATAAACAAAGTTTCTCTACGTGTATAACTTGATCTAATCTCGTATACACAAGCTTAATCGATCTAAGTTTGGGATCAACAAGTTGTATCAGAGCTTGTTGAGAGACTTTGATCTAAAAGAACACAAGAACCCTAAAATCACCAAAACCCTAATTTTCACAAAACCCTAAAAACATCATGTCCACTCCAGAAGCAACCTCCTACTCCTCAAACCACAACATCAAGATTCCCATGCTTGATGCAAACAAGTTTGAGCTGTGGAAATTCAACTTTGAGCAATATCTGGGGATCTATGACTACACTCTCTGGGAGATTATTAAATATGGAAACACATTCAATAAAGCTCAAAAGATTGCTAATGCCATTGCTACAAGATCAGCTGTTCAAGGATGTTCAGAAGAAGATAAGAAAGAAAAACCTGATGATGGTAGAGATGTGTCTGCTGAAGACATAGCAAAGAAAAGGGTTGATATGAAATCCCTAAACATTCTGAAACTCTCCTTGAGACAAGAAAAGCAGCACAAATACAGAGGCTATGAGTCTGCAAAAGACCTTTGGGCAGCCCTTGAAGTTGCCTATGGTGGTAATGCTGATACTAAGGAAGAGAAGAAGAAGAAACTCATGCATGAGTATGCTGTTTTTAAGGCTCAGCCTAATGAGAAGCTTAGCAGTGTGAGAAGCAGACTGCTTGACATTACAAGCAAGCTATCCTTCATGGGGACACAAGTTGGTGATGTTGACATTATTGCCACTTTTCTTAAAAGCCTTGGTGATGCGTGGAAGATTGAGGCAATATCTATACTTGCCAATAACACTCACAAAAGTTCTACTTTTGATGATATCTACAACAAACTGAGGCTGTTGGAGAATGAAACTCTTTTGGAGCATGGAAGTAAGTCTACCAATAGTAACATGGCCTTCTTCTCATAAAGTGAAGGTCAATTTGATCAGAAGGACTCATACATGCATCCAGTTACTGGATCAACATGTGTCAACGCTGGATCATACCCTATCAACACCTCACATTCAGACGCTGACACATTCAAAATTGACTCTCCAAGAGTTAAGCCTGCTGGTTTTGATCTGGATACTGTGTGTGCATACATTGCTTCATTGCCCAATGGTTCAGTGATTACATATGAGGACCTTGAGCAAATAAGTGATGAGCACTTGGAGGAGATGGATATAAAGTGGAACATGGCTCTTGCAAGTATAAGATCAAACAGATGGAATAGAATGTTTAAGAAGAAGATGACCTTTAATGCAAAGGACACTGCTGGATTTGATAAATCCAAGGTTGAGTGCTACAATTGTCATCGTATGGGGCACTTTATGAGGGAATGCAGATCTCTAAGAAGATCTGATGTTGGAAAACCCTCAAGCCAAATTGTTAAGGCTCAGGATCCTAAGGCCATGGTAGCAGTGCAAGAAATTGATGGTATTGGACGGGACTGGAGCTATTTGGCTAAGTATGGGGAAGAGGATAAAGCTTTGGTTGCTGAGATAGAAGAAGAAGAGCATGTTCAATATGCTCTCATGGCACACTCCTCCTCTTCATCAGATAATGAGGTATACGATGATGCTTTTTGTAGTAAGGGTTGTCGTTTAAATACTGAAAAACTTAACAAAGAGGTTTTAAGATTGTTAAGTGATGTGAGTACTGAGAGATGCAAGTTATCTAACTATTAAATTGCTCTCACTCAAACTGAAAAGACAGTTGAGGAGTATAAGAAAATGGAACTTGACCTAAAAGATAAAATAAATATCTTAAAACATGAGTTAAATGCTAGTAATGATGTTAGAAACATCATGGAAAGGGTCAATGCTGAATTACAGGCTAAGTTAGATGAGGCTATCAAGAATAAGGATAATGTTGACCTTAAAATTCAGAGATTTGATAAGGCCTCACAAACCCTAGGAGAATGTGTTAATAAACAGAGGGATCCTAAGGACATGACTGGGATTGGGATAAAAGACTACTGTTGTTCCACCACCAGCTGGGGACTTCTATGGTGTCCAAAGAAAGGACTTATCTTGGACTAGTTTACCAGATCCAAAAAGAGGAATTTATTCCTCCACCAAGAGTCCTTACCCCAGTTGAAGAGTATAGGCAAAACTTGACTGACTTGAATGAATGGAAGAAAGCCAACCCTACCTTATTTGTCAAGGGTGGCATGCTTTGTGATAGTCCAAATGAGTCAACCCCAATTAAAGTAACAAACCCAATCACTGGCAAGACTGTTGACCTTGGCTCAAACACTGTTAGAAAACCTAGCATTAAGTATGCAGAAATGTATAGGACTACTAGGTCACCTAAAAGCCAAGTTAGTGATAATGGAACAGGCTTCTTTTCTTCTAGACCTAGAGCTGTGTCTAGAAAATCCTGTTACACTTGTGGTAGCTTTTCACATTTAGCATATAAGTGTGTCAACGCTTCCAAGGTCAACGCTGTTAAAAGGTCAAACATTGTCAGACCCAAAACTTTTGTGGAGCAAAGTCCACAAGTTGTTAGACCAGCCCCATTCTTCACTAAAAGGTCTAACACTCATGGACAAAGACCATTTCAGAAGACCAATACTTGGTCTAATAGGCAATGGGTTTCTGTAGCAAACCCTAGGTTCAGCGCTGACAAGGGTAATTTCAGTGTTGACAAGACCAAATCCAACGCTGACAGAAACGTTGCCAGACCTAAATATTTGCAACCACCGGGTAAGGGGTCTAAAGCTTCTTCTAGCTTGACATGGAGACCTAAGCAAGATCAAAACCCTAATTCTAATGGGATTTCTATGACCTGAAACAGATTTAATTACATTTCAAAGGTCATTACAAAACCAATTGGGGTTAACTGGGTATTTCATACAAAAAGGGATGAACAAGGGGTTGTTATGAGAACTAAGTCTGTTCTTGTTGAACAACCAGATGAATCCAAGTCTGTTCAGGCTTGGGTTCCCAAAGAAAACTAGTTTGTTTTCTTTATGTGCAAGGCATTCAAAAACAGGTGAATGATTATGGATATTGAGATAGCGGATGCTCTAGGCACATGACTGGGAAGGAAGATTATCTTACTAACTTCACTCCCATTAAGGATGGTGATAAAGTTTACTTTGGAGGCGGATATGGAACTATCACAGGCAAAGGAACTCTTCTCACCAAGAACTTGCGTTTTGAAAACGTGTTTCTGGTAAAAGAACTTGATTACAATCTTTTTAGTGTATCACAAGTCTGTGATAACAAAAATAAGGTTCTTTTTACTGATACTGAATGCTTGGTGTTAAGCAAGGATTTTAAAATTCCAGATGAGAAATATATTGACTATAGAACACCTAGGCATAAGGACATTTATAACGTGAATCTTAATGGTATTAGGATGAATAATAATATGTCATGTTTTTCTGCTAAAGCTTCAGTTGATGAGAGTAATCTATGGCACAGGAGACTAGGGCACATAAAATTCAAAAATATAAACAGACTTGTGAGACTTGGTTTGGTTGATGGTTTGCCTGAAAAGGCTTTCCACAATGACCACTCTTGTGTTGCATGCCTTAAAGGCAAGCAGCACAAGGTCTCATTTAAGTCCAAACAGGTGCACTCTAGTTCTAAACCACTTCACTTGATACATATGGACCTATTTGGTCCAACTAATATAGAAAGCTTGAAGGGTAAATCATACTGCTTTGTCATTAAAGATGACTTTTATAGGCTTACTTGGACTTTCTTTTTAGCTATGAAAAGTGACACTGCTGATACTTTAATTAGCTGTATTACTCAGATTGAGAAGAAAACTGGTAGTGAAGTTAAAATGCTTAGAAGTGATAATGGTGGTGAGTTTAGAAATAAACTGTTGGATGATTTTTGTGCCAAGAAAGGGATTACTAGGCAGTTTAGTGTTTCCAGAACCCCACAGCAAAATGGGGTTGCTGAGAGAAAGAATAGAACCCGAAATGAAGCAGCCAAGACTATGTTGGCTGATGCTCACTTTCCCATAGCTTTTTGGGCTAAGGCTATGAATACAACTTGTTATGTTCAGAATAGAGCATTGGTCAACAAGATACATAACAAAACACCTTATGAGTTACTTTGGGGAAGGAAACCTAATATTGGTTTTCTTAAACCTTTTGGCTGTCATGTAGTTGTGTTGGATACTAGTGTGCCTTAGATAAATTTAGTGCTAAAGGTGATGAAGGCTATTTCATGGGTTATTCAGTGCAGAGTAAGGGATATAGGGTTTACCTTAAGAAGGAAAAACGTATACTTGAAAAAGTACATGTTAGGTTTTTAGAGAGTAAAGCTAGTGATCCTGAAAGTGGTCCAAATTGGTTGTTTGACTTGGAACCTCTATCTAGGACTTTGAATTATATGCCTGATACTGATCCAGACATTGTGAAGGTAACTTCAAATGTTGTGAAAGAACCAGTTGTTAATGTTTTAGGTACACAGGTTAATGAAGAGGTTGGATCACAAGCAGACAAGTCATCTCCCATACAAGAGTATGTCACTATTCCCATATGGACAGATACTTTTGCTGCTGCTGCTGCTGCTGGAAAGGATAATGGTGGTCCCCAAGTATCACCAGTTAACAACATGCATTGTCCTTCAGGCGCTGACAAAGGAAAATCTGGCGCTGACAGGACAAATTCAGGCGTTGATGGCTCAAATGTTGACAACACCATTTTAGGCGTTGATGATCCAAACGCTGACAACCTTGGTTCAGGTGTTGACAACACTTTTGAGCATATTTTCTCTTCCAATTTTGAACAAGGTGAACCTTCAAGTAGACATGAAGAGGTTCATACTAATATTGATGGAAGAGAGTCTGAAGAAGATATTGGCAACATAGATGATGAGATTGAAGACAACAGACTTTTTGAGGGAGGAGTTCTCACGTCTACTATGAAGAATCACCCTCCTTCTCAAATTATTGGGGATGTCATGACTCCTGTTCAGACTAGAAGATCTCATCAGAGTCTTGGAGGATTTATTGCCAATATACACAAGAAGGTTGATACCCCTCTTGTTCAAGCATGTTTGTTTGCCTGTTTTCTGTCACAACAGGAACCCAAGAAGATTTTTGATGCTCTCAAAGAACCAAGTTGGGTGGAAGCAATGCAGGATGAGCTTCACCAATTTGCTATTCAGGATGTTTGGGAGCTGGTTGATTGTCCTGGATATGTCAGACCAATTGGGACAAGATGGGTTCTAAGAAACAAGAAAGATGAAAGAGGCATTGTGGTCAGAAACAAGGCACGTTTAGTGGCTCAGGGATATACACAAGAGGAAGGGATAGACTATGAGGAGTTCTTTGCACTAGTTGCAAGGATTGAGGCTATAAGGATATTTCTAGCCTATACTTCCTGCATGGGCTTCACTGTCTATCAAATGGATGTGAAGAGTGCTTTCCTCTATGGCACAATTGTTGGGGAGGTATATGTTATGCAGACTCCTGGTTTTGAAGATCCAAAAAATCCAGACAAGGTGTATAGAGTCAAGAAAGCTATGTATGGACTTCATCAAGCCCCAAGAGCATGGTATGGCACATTTTCCACTTATTTGGTGGAAAATGGATTCAAAAGGGGGACCATAGACCAGACATTATTTACAAAAAAGGCTGGTAAGGATGTCTTACTTGTTCAGGTTTATGTTGATGATATCATCTTTGGTTCTACTAATCCAAAGATGAGTGAAGACTTTTCCAAGCTTATGACAGACAAATTCAAGATGAGTGCAATGGGGGAGATGAACTTCTTTCTAGGGTTACAAGTTCAGCAGAAAGAAGATGGTATCTTCATCTCTCAGGATAAATATGTGGCAGAGATCTTGAAGAAGTTTGGCTTTTCTCCACATGAAAAGAGGGATACTACTCCTATGGATAGAGAACACCCTTAGGGAAAAGTTGGAGATGGAAAAGATGTGGATGTCAGGCACTATAGATCAATGATTGGTTCATTGATGTATCTCACCGCCTCAAGACCTGACATTATGTTTGCTGTGTGTGCATGTGCACGCCATCAAGTGACTCCCAAAGAATGTCACCTTTATGCTGTCAAGAGAATCTTTAGGTACCTTAGATGTTATCTAGATCTTGGCTTGTGGTACCCAAAAGATTCACCATTGGAGCTTATTGCATATCCAGACAGTGACTATAGTGGTGATAAGTTTGATAGAAAATACACAACTTGTGGATGTCAGTTTCTTGGGAGTAGGTTGATATCTTGGCAATGCAAGAAACAAACAGTGGTGGCCAATTCTACAACTGAAGCAGAGTATGTTGCTGCAGCTGCTTGTTGTGGACAAGTCTTATGGATTCAAAACCAGCTGTTGGATTATGGGTATAATTTCATGCATACCAAGATTTTTGTTGACAATAACAGGACTTTATGCATTATTAAAAATCCTGTACATCATTCTAAAACAAAACACATAGAAATTCGACATCATTTTATAAGAGATTGTTTTGAAAAGGGTTTAATACAACCAGATAGGGTTGACACAGAAGAAAATGTGTCTGATTTTTTAACTAAACCTTTTGATGCTGGAAGGTTCCAATACTTGGTAACAAGTATTGGAATGATCAATCTCACTTAACATGTGTTTTGGGGTCTTATTGTAAAAGTATGTACAGGATAATGCATTGTTATTGGTCTTTTTGAAGTTAGATTTTCCACTATATTTTTCTAACGCTGACAAAGGTTACTTTAACGTTGACAAGTGTTATCGTGGCGTTGTCAGCAACAATGTTAGTTTTGTGGTTTTTAATCTAAGTGTGCAGGTGGTGTTAGCATTGTACCATTGGATACAGAGTTGCTTATGGATCCTTGAAGAATCATTTGAGCATGTTTTCATTTATGGATGATGGTTGGAATATTTATATTCCTATCTTGACATAAATTTTTATGTTCATGCATATTTTTGGGCAACATATGTATCACAGTTTAAGGGGAGGTTTTAGGAACCTTTAGGACTTTTGGGTATTCTTATAATACTCTTATCACAATTCTAGGTTGTGTCCACAAGTGAGTATGAGTTAGTTTTACTAAATCATGAGGCACTGTAGCATGCAAAGTTGATATACTATGCATGCTGCCAAGACATTTTTGGCCTAGAATTGGTTGTGGTCTGTTGGGAGACATGGAAATGATTTTATCATGGGTTTACCTGGGAGTTACATGGAATTTTATGAGGTAACTTAGTTGTTAAGTATTTTGGTTAGCAAGGGACACTAGAGGACTGTTATGTCTATCTTGCATAAGCAAGTGTGCATAACTGGACAGTGTTTGCCGCCCTATAATAATTATCAACTTATAGGTTATTGAAACTAGGATTTTTGAATGTATCAATTAATGTTCGTTTTTCCTCGATTCGACTCGAATTTGATTTCCGGTTTAACGTATCGACTTAACTTGATTTTGGTAAAGATAACTTTTTGTGTTTTTAACTAATTAAAAACTATTTAACATTAAAATCTAATTTAAATAAAACTATTTTAAAACTAATTAAATTTAAAAACTAATTTAAAACTTGTTGAAAATATAAAACTTAACTTGAATATAAAACTAATTTAAAAATATAAAACTTAAAAACTAATTTAACTTTTAAATGAAATTTTATAAAAACTATTTTAAAACAAAGTAAACTAATTTAAACTTTAAAGGAAGTAAATAAACTATTATTTTTGTCTTTTTGTATTTTTATAAAAACTGAATTAATCAAAATACTATTTAAATACCTCTTAAATAAATTATACTAAACTTAAAACTTAATTAAATCTAAATAAAATAACTACCATTAAAAGTCTAATCCTATATTAATTTAAACGTGCAAAAGAATACACAAGAAAGGGTCCAACACAATGGTTGGGACGTTGGCTACCAGACGAGAGGTCATGGGTTCGAACCCCAGCAGACCCAATATTTTGCTATATATTTTATACTTTTTGGAACTTTTTCTTTGGACAGAAAATCCTCAGACTAATTGAGTCTGAGGCTTATGCAGTTACAAAATAAGATTACAATCCAAATAATAAGTTGAATACAGATAAGCAGGAACCAAATAAGCTATGAAAGATAAATGAAACAAATAAACTGATAATCCAAATAAGCACTAACAAATTTATAAAAAAATCAAGCAGAATCTAAACAAACAAAGAAGCTGAATCTAATAAGCTAACAAAACCATAAATAAGCTGAAAACAAATAAGATGAAAATCAAGGAAACAGTTATGTAGATTCAACCCAGATTAAACAAACTACCTCAAACAGATAAAAATAAGCAGATTCAAAAGTCTTATGAAACTAAGCAGTAATTAAATCTAAACAAAGTGAATTTATCAAATAAGCTAAGCAACTAAAATCTATTATCACTCTAGCCAAACTGAGTTATCCAATACTCGAAGCAGATTAAGCTACTCAAACGCAAACCGATTCAAGTAAGCTATCAAGCAGAATAAGCAGACAAAAGAAACATGTAATCCTGAAACAAAACTGAAAAAGCAGATTTAATAATTTTAAAACAAAAGCAGATCCAAGCCTTTATCACTACTTAAACAAAATAATCATATAAGACAAACATATAGAATTATCTAAATAGTAGACTACAATGGACAAAAGCAGAATAGAGTAAGCAGATACGCAAAGAACAACAAATATCAAACTGACTGAAACTTAACTAAGCAGAAGCAGATAAAACTAAACGAACATAAATAAAAGAAAACGAACCGAATGTAGAAATGCTTTGAGACGAAGTGTCGTGCTGAGCGAACTTAATTACAAACCGAACACCAATCACCACCGTGTAACCCAAACAAGCATCGATCCAAAGTTTTCGAACCAAAGCATAATCGACAACAGTAACTTTAACATAATATTTTCCAGTGGGGAAACTATATTATCACTTTCTTTATCTCTTTTTTTTATATCATAACAATAATAATAAACGAACAGTAATATAAAAACAGTAGATTAAACGGAAATTTAATAGATCAAAATTAAATAGAGATGAGAATAATTAAAATAAAACTTTTCATTAATTGAAATCAAATTACAAATACTGGAATTAAGAGAAATTACAAGATTAAACCCTAAAACTAATTTTTCTGAAAATTAAACTAAAGAAAAGCATAAAAAATTACATGATAAGAGGGTGTTTTATAGGAGAACCCCGAACCTTCTAGGTTCTCCTTGGTGCCCAAGGCTTGCGATTAAAGCCGTTGATTTCTTCAATCCTCTTCTCTCTCTTCTTTTCTTCTAATCAAGCGACTGAGAATGATTCTTGCATCCCTTGTGACTCGGATTGCCAGCTTGGTGATATTTGATTGGTGGGTTTGTGATGTGATTTATCAAAACCAATCAAAGAAAAGGAAATAGTGCCACGGTTGATTGATGGGTTGAGGACCACATGGTGGACGCTGCGATTTTTATGGGGATTTATTTCCTCTAAGGTTGAATTAACTTTTGAGGGTAAAAGCCCCATTTTTTGGTTGGTTAATTGTGATGTAAAAAATTAGGGTTTTGGGGGAAAGGTGCGTTTTTGGGGGGAGGAAGATGAAGTGCAGTAAAAACAAAGAAAATGTGTGTGTGTCTTTGATTGTATCGAATAAAAGTGGGGAAAGGTAAAAGAGTTTATTTATTTAAGAGGGTACACGTGGGTGGGGTGAACGGTTTTGAGGGTCAAGGGTTGATTTGTGTGTGTTGACCAATGAGAGTTGACTTCCCAAAATGAAATCTCGTCCCAGGTTTGGGCTTTGAGGCCATATTGGATCCATTTCATTTGTTAAGTGATATTGGGCCCAAATTTTAAAGTTACTCCATCCGAATTATTTGTTAAGTGGTATTGGGCCCAAATTTGGGCTTTTGGGTAAAAAGTAACCAAGTGATTTCCTTAAATGGGCTTTTAGGCCCTTTAACCAAATGTGGGACCCACTTGACTTGAATATCTTCAGAAAACGATTAATTCCATTAAAACAAGCTCGACTCCGACTTCCTTGATCATTTCTTCAAAATTAAGTTGACTTTGTCGGTTTTCGTGATCTTCGGCACACTTTGGTCTTTTGACTTTGTTCTTGACTCTTTCTTGACTTTTCTTCGATATTTGACCGTGAAATCCCGTGTTTTCTCTTCTTTTGATCATTTGTACCTATTTAACCACACAAAACACAAAACCACGCGTAATTTCGACATTTAAGATATAAAACACATGATTAGGTCTTATTTTTACTTGATTTTAGTGGCAAAAGGATAAGTGTTTACACACTTATTAAATCCCCTACACTTGACCATTGCAATGACCCCATGCAATGCATAGTTTTAAAGCATTAACTTACATTTTTCTCATAATCAATCCATCTCGGCCTTTATTACTATTACTTATTACTACGACGAAAAGATAAAACTTAAGAAAGAGACAAAAGTTATAATCATTTATTAACTTGGAAATTATTCGATGGAAGAAACTTGTAAAGAAAACTAAGACTTTAATTAGGGCTTTGGTGTCATGAATATTAATCACCCTCAAGTTTCACGTTCCCCATACCAAGCTTAAAAACGAGATCATTGTTTATCATAAGTTAGCACAACTAACACTTACTCATGTGGTTTAATTAATCACTTAGACCCCCTTATTCCTACGGTGTATCTCTTGTATTTTATTTTTGTCTTGAATGATCACGAGGATTCATTTTTGACTTATTTCGATAATTTATTAAGGCCGAAAATAAAGTGGGACGATTTAATCAATAGTTAGCTAAAGGACAAAATCTTTTAAAACTGCTTCTTGAAACTTTAAAAAGTTCATATCTTGGCATAACTCGTTTCACGATTTGAGTCCTTTCTCGGACCGATATTTGGCTTGTACTTCAAACTTCAAATCTTGAGAGACGATCTTGAAATTATGGTCTTCTCTTCATTTTGGTATACATCTTCATTAGGAGTGAAAGACGCTTCAAACGTTGACCACGACTTCTTCATTTATCCTCTTCTTTATTTAGGATTTTGATATACAACGATCCGCCTCCTTTTCGGACTTGGATCTATTTATCCTCATACCTTGTTAGGGTCTTTTTGGATAGAGTTCTCCATGATCTTTAGGGGAGTAATTGCTTCTCGTCGTGTGTCTTGATCCATCATATTGATTTGGATTAATGATCTTCACATCATCTTAGGATCTTTAGCAAAAAGTGAATCCGCATGCCTTGTGAGGGCCTTTTTGGATTCGGGTATCCTCATGCCTTGTTAGGGCCTTTTTGGATAAGCCAATCTTCGCGTCCCGCTTCAATAAGTTATGCCTTGGCTATGAACTCTAATTAATACCGAGCAACATTTAAGCGATCTTGTGCTAGAAGCTAAGTAACCTTTCAAATCGTACAACCTTATTTATTGCAAATATATTTATTAACAAGTGATGGGAGAAAAAGCTCATAACTAACTCACATAAGTTAATGAAAGAATACCAAACTTATAATTAACTCTATTATCTCTCGTTCTCCACAATTTAAAATCTCAAGGAATGAGACTCGTGGATGCTTAGCCTAATAAACCAATTAAGGTCCATATGGTTAAGGATACTAGCTAGAGTAAACTTGGATAAGTAAACTCGGGTTGAGTCAAAATATTCACGACGGGCCTAATATATCAAAGACATCTAGACTTGTTAAAACCATTTTATTTATTTATTCATTTTTGACTTTATTCTTGAAATGGAAATTGATGCGATGATAAAAGGAAAGAAAATAAAAATACTACTAGGCCAAAATAGATCAAAAATTTGAAAAAAGTTGAAAATTTTTTAATTTTTTTATTTTCCAGTTAAAATGGAGTCAAATTCATGAAAAAGCCCACTAAAATTCGATAAAAGCCCCCCTACACTTAATATAAACATTGTCCTCAATGTTTAGGCATGTGGGAGAATAAACTCCCCTACACTTAGGACATTGAGTACGTTGTTTAAAATCGAGCTAAGGAAGGTACAACTAAAGTGATTCCATTTATTTGTTTTTTTTATATACAAATATGAATCACAATAGTTTTGATGAACCGGGTACACGGGAACACGGGTCGCGTCAAAAGTACCAAAAGTGGATCATGAAAGCACATGTCTCTGCACACAATCACAACACACAAACAACCAACATGGATCCCCCCCTACACTTATTGGTGGAAATGGATTAAGGTGAAAAAGGGTGGAAAGGATGGTAAAGGAAAAAATCTAACCTAGTTATACGATGCTTGATTTATTTATCACGAGTCTCTAGCTCGACTCGATTTCCCGAATTAATTCAAGGGAAATGTGGAGAGGGATGGAATCATCTCGTGAGAGATGTCCTCTCCATAGTACAACTTAACCCGTTGGCCATTCACCTTAAAGTTGGGCCCATTTGGTTGGGATAACTCAATGGTGCCATAAGGGAAGACTTGGGCCACGGTGAATGGACCGGACCAACGGCTCTTAAGTTTACCCGAAAAGATTTTCAACCGAGAGTTAAAGAGTAAAACTTGATCACCAATATGGAACTCTCGGTTTTTAATCTTGGAATCATGAATGAGCTTAGTCTTCTCCTTGTAGATTAATGAAATTTCATAAGCCTCATTCCTAAGTTCATTGAGTTCATTGAGTTGGATTTTCCTATGATCACCGGCTTTGTTTATATCAAAATTAGCCCATTTCAAGGCCCAATAAGCCTTATGCTCCAACTCAATGGGGAGGTGGCACGCCTTTCCGTACACAAGGCGATAAGGGGTATAACCTATAGGTGTCTTATAAGCGATACGGAAAGCCCACAAAGCATCGTCTAATTTATCGGCCCATGAGGCACGATGCTCTCCCACGGTTCGCTCTAAGATTCTCTTAAGACCACGGTTAGAAACCTCGGCTTGTCCATTAGTTTGAGGATGATATGCGGTGGAAAGTCGGTGATTGACACCATACTTAGCCATGACTCGTGCAAATTGATCATTGCAAAAATGAGTCCCGCGATCACTAATAATAGCACGAGGCACACCGAATCGAGCAAACAATTGTTTCAAGAAGTTAACAACCACCCTCGCATCGTTAGTAGGTAAAGCCTTTTCTTCAACCCATTTT
This sequence comes from Glebionis coronaria, assembly GCA_025667525.1. Lineage (NCBI taxonomy): Eukaryota > Viridiplantae > Streptophyta > Magnoliopsida > Asterales > Asteraceae > Glebionis > Glebionis coronaria. Next base: position 102,347,028 of record CM046875.1, read on the forward strand.
GATACGTAGTCAACGGCTACGAGGATGTACTTGTTTCCTTTCGATGATGGAAACGGCCCCATAAAGTCGATGCCCCATACGTCAAAGATTTCACATTCTTGGATGAAATTTTGAGGCATCTCATCTTTATGTGTGATCTTGCCTTGCCTTTGGCAAGCATCACAATGTTTAACCATTTCATGTGCATCATGATAAATGGAGGGCCAATAGAATCCGGAGTCGAAAACTTTTTTAGCGGTGTAATTAGGACCAAAGTGACCACCGGTGGGTCCTTTATGGCAAGCTTCAAGGATTTGTAAAGCCGCCGGCCCATCAACACATATACGAATGATTAAATCCGCACATTGCTTGAAAAGATAAGGGTCGTCCCAATAGTACGTTTTAACGTCCTTGAAGAATGTTTTCTTTTGTTGGGATGATAACCCTTCGATAAGAACACCACCCGCCAAATAGTTTGCAATGTCCGCAAACCATGGGGTATCATCAAGATTGGAATTAATAGACATTAAGGTCTCAAGGGGAAAGGATTCATTAATCTCTTGATTTGGATATTCCCTTTGATAAGGATCCTCAAGTCTACTAAGGTGATCCGCGGCTAGGTTTTCCGCTCCTTTTTTATCACGAATTTCGATTTTAAATTCTTGTAGGAGCAAAACCCAACGAAGGAGTCTCGGTTTAGCATCTTGCTTGGTCAACAAGTATTTCAAGGAGGAATGGTCGGTGTAAACGACGGTGGTGGAAAGCACAAGATAGGGGCGAAATTTCTCAAAATCATACACTACGGCTAAAAGCTGTTTTTTGGTAGTGGTATAATGCAATTGAGCCCCCGTCATTGTCTTACTAGCATAATGAATGGGTTGGAAATGTTTGTTAACTCGTTGACCTAAAACCGCTCCTACCGCGAAATCACTAGCATCGTACATGAGCTCGAAAGGTAACTCCCAATTTAGAGAGACTAAGACCGGTGCCTTAGTTAATTTACCTTTAAGAAGTTCGAAAGAGTCGAGACATTCTTGAGAGAAGATGAAAGGAGCATCCTTTTCTAAGAGATGAGTCAAAGGACGAGCTATTTTCGAGAAATCTTAGATGAAACGTCGATAAAATCCCGCATGGCCTAAAAAACTTCTAACTCCTTTGATGGTGGTAGGTGGAGGTAATTTAGCAATGACGTCAACTTTAGCACGGTCGACTTCGATACCGGCTTTGGAAATTTTCTGACCGAGGATGATGCCTTCTTTTACCATGAAATGGCATTTTTCCCAATTAAGAACGAGACGAGTGTCTTCACACCGTTGAAGCATACGTTCTAAATTAGCAAGGCAAGAAGAGAAAGAATCACCATAGACCGAGAAATCGTCCATAAAGACTTCCATAGTTTCTTCAACCATGTCATTAAATATCGCCATCATACACCTTTGGAAAGTCCCGGGAGCATTGCATAAGCCAAAAGGCATCCGTTTGTAAGAAAATGTTCCATAGGGACAAGTGAATGTGGTTTTCTCTTGGTCTTTTGGATCGATAGGGATTTGAAAATATCCGGAAAAGCCATCTAAGAAACAATAGAAATCATTACCCGCTAAACGCTCGATCATTTGATCCACGAAAGGAAGAGGGAAATGATCCTTACGAGTGGCATCATTGAGCTTACGATAGTCGATGCAAACTCGCCAACCCGTTACGAGTCGAGTAGGAATCAACTCGTTGTTTTCGTTGGGAACAACGGTGATTCCTCCTTTCTTAGGCACACAATGGACGGGACTAACCCATGGCAAATCCGAGATAGGGTAAATCATTCCGGCATCGAGAAGTTTGATAACTTCTTTCTTAATGACTTCATGAATTTTTGGATTAACCCTTCTTTGATTTTGGATTGCGGGTTTAAAGTCATCTTCCATGAGAATTTTATGAGTATAAAAATTAGGATCAATTCCGCGAATGTCGGAGATTTTCCAAGCAATTGCTTTCTTATGATTCTTAAGCACATCGATAAGTCGGGATTTATCATCTTCTTTTAAGTCCTTAGCAATAATGACGGGCAACTTATTATCCTCCTCTAAGAAAACGTACTCTAAATGAGACGGTAAATCCTTAAGTTCTAAATCCGGCAGATTGTCAATGGAAGGTTTAGTCAAAGTAGGATCATCATTTGTAACATCCTTAGGAGTAGGTGGAGAAGTATTGTCCTCATTGAGAAGTCTCTCAATGGTACGAATGTCTTCATCCCAATTGGTGGGAGAATTATGATACTTAATATCGAGAGGACCCAAGCTAGCTTCAAAATCATCTAAGTCACTTTCTCCAAATGGAGTCAATGAAGGAGCAATAGAATCTACGGTCTCAACATGAGGTAAAGTAGAAATCCCGCTCTTACAAGCCTCGTGAAAATGTTCTTCGCATGCTTCGTCGAGCACATCGATGTAACTCACGGATTCGGGCTCATCGGGAAGTTTGGAAAGTTTACCCATGTTAAAGACGATTTTGTCATCCCCAACCCTCATGATAAGTTCACCCGCGGCTACATCAATTAATGTACGCCCGGTTCTCAAGAAGGGTCGTCCCACAATTAAGGGAACACGGGGATCCATTTCATAGTCGACTACGACGAAATCGGCGGGGAAAGTGAATTTGTCGACTCCTACAAAAACATTCTCGGCTATCCCCACCAGATAAGCAACCGTACGGTTAGCTAATTCCAATGTCATACGAGTGGGGACTAGCTCGGGTAAAGATAATTGCTCCATACGGACAATGGCATAAGATTGATACTCGCTCCGAGATCCGCCAAGGCCATACAATTCTCAACACCCGGAAAATTACAAGGAATAAGGAATCGACCGGGATCTCCTAACTTAACCGGTAATTTTCTCAAAAGAACCGCGAAACAATTCTCATTCAATTGGGTATTGGCAATATCAAGCAACTTTTCCTTATCACTTAAAAGATCTTTTAACATCTTAGCGTACTTAGGCATGTGAGCGAGCGCCTCGGCAAAGGTGATATTAAAATTCAATTGTTTGAACATTTTTAGGAAGTTTGAAACTTGAATATCATCCTTATTCTTCAATTTCTCTTTCCGCAACCTTGAGGGATAAGGTATATTGGGTTGAGATGAAGGCTTTGGAGTGGATTGCTCACTCACATCCTTTGGTTGAGGAGGAGGAATAGAAATAGAAGGTGAAGGAACCGGTTTGGGAATTGAAGGTGTGGTAGAAAATTTAGGTATCGGTGGAACATAAGGTGTAGACGAATGCATAACGGGAGGTATGTCACAAGTGGAAGAAGAAGGAGGTTGTGTCGAAGAAGAAGGTATCTCGGGTCCTTGGTTAGGCGGGGAAGGTTCTACGGTGGTCTTACCGCTCCTAGTAGTGATAGCATTAACATTAGCCCTAGGATTGGTCACGGTGTTCGAAGGGAGGGCACCTTGGGGACGAAAGGTTTGAATCATAGTCAAAAGATTCTTATCGGTCGATTCTTGCATCTCTCTCATCATTCGTTCATGGTCGGATAATTTTTGTAAAACCAAGTCCATTTGAGGATTATGCATGTTCATTTGATTATTTGTTAAAACCTTGGTTTTGATATTGATTTGAACCTTGATTAAATCCTTGATTTTGAAAACTTTGGTTATTAAATCCTTGATTATTTAACCCTTGATTTTGCCCTTGAAAATTCCCTTGATTTTGCCCTTGAAAATTCCCTTGATTTTGATTAAAACCCCGTTGATTAGAATTTCCTTGAAAATTACCCCGTTGAGGACCTTGGTTCCTATTTTGGGCGGGTGGGGGTGGTCTTTGTGGTGCTACAAAACCCGAGGGAGCCAAATAGTTATTAGACTTGTAAGACAAATGGTTAACATCAACATTTGGTTTGAAATGAATCCACTCATTTTCATTGTTATTATAAGCATAAACTTCTTGTTGATTATTGTAAACCTTGTCACAATTATAGTACGAATGTGGTCCACCACAAGTCTCACACGTTTCACTTTTTTCTTTCACGGCATGCACATGTGTAGTGAGGGCGTCGGTTTTTAGAGCGAGTGTTTCAACAAGCGAAGTACGTTTATCAATTCTCTTGTCACTCTCATTAGAACTAGCACTTGCCATAGTGGCTCTAACACTCTTGGTTTGCACTTTTTCCTTGTTCTCAATAATGGCCCAAGCCTCGTTCATGGTTTTCACAAGAATATTGCCCCCCGCGGCACTATTAAGTGAGTCTTGGTCGTTTAGAGTTAAACCATTATAAAACGTGTTGATTTGATGCACTTTAGTGAAACCGTGTTGTGGACATTTTCTCAAAAGATCTTTAAATCGATCCCAAGACTCACTAAATGTTTCCCCATATTGTTGTTCAAAGGTGATGATCTTATTTCTTAAAGAAGTGGTCCGTGATGGTGGGAAAAAGTAGTTAATGAACTTGGTCTCTAAGTCGATCCATGTGGTAATACTTTGGGGTGGTTCCTTATCAAGCCAAATCCGGGCTTGTCCCTCGAGGGAAAAATGAAAAAGTTGTAGGCGAACGGCCTCTTGTGGCACCCCATTGTATTTGACGGTATTAGCTAATTGGATGAAACGTTTGATATGAGCGTGTGGGTCATCATTAGTACGGCCTAAAAATGGTGTAGCGGAAACCATTTGAATAAAACCCGATTTAAGTTCGAAATGATTAGCTCCAATATTCGGCACCACAATCGCGTCATCGTTTCCTTCCACGTGAGATTGTAGAATCTCAATCATTGGTCGATTATCCGTTGCCATCGTATTTTCGAAAGCTCGATTCTCGGGATCGGCTTTAATGACGGTCTTTTTGTTTTTCTTCTTCTTCTTTTTAGAAGAATTAGAAGTATTTGGTACACCACTCGGTATGTATGTACGCGCGCGAGTGCGCATACAATTAAAACTTTGGAATGAGGTAGGTGACCTCGGTCGACTTTGAGAGGAAAAGGATTTTCCCTCTCGATGAGCAATATGAAAAATCTACAAAAATATATACGTAAATACTACTTGAGTTGGCAAACCAATAATCGGTTATCCCTCTCAATATACGCACAAGCAAGCGGGGAAACGAGGTGGCACAAAGCACTTAAAAACATTTTTCCTTAGACGGCCTTTTATAGCGCGTCGCCTTATACCCACCTTATAGTTTGTATATGTCGAGTTCAAACGTCTTACTAGTATTTATATATTTTGCCCTTTTTTTCGTTATGGATGCGACTACAATAGTTAGGTGATGAAATCCCAACTAAGGCTTATTTGAAAAGTAGGTAATTTTATTGTGCTACGTAATATATTATAGTAAAAGAAAAAAAATCTTTTTGTATTTTTTTAGAAAAATATATATTCACAAGAAAAATCGAAAGAAATCGAACTAAAAATTAACACTGATACGTAATATTTTTGGTGTAATACTTTTAGGAAAAAGTATTACTTTTGATTTTTTTAATTTTTTTTGGTGCAATTCTTAGGAAAGAAATTGCTTTTGTGATTTTTTAATTTTTTTGTATTTTTAAGTTTTTGATTTTTTTAGATTTTTGATTTTTGTTGCAAGAAACGTAACGTTCAAAAAGAACGGATCCCGAAATCCAAACGTCTTCACGAAAAATCGTCAATCGTACGAGCGAAGCGGCAGCGGCGCCAATTTGAAACTAGGATTTTTGAATGTATCAATTAATGTTCGTTTTTCCTCGATTCGACTCGAATTTGATTTCCGGTTTAACGTATCGACTTAACTTGTTTTAGGTAATGATAACTTTTTGTGTTTTTAACTAATTAAAAACTATTTAACATTAAAATCTAATTTAAATAAAACTATTTTAAAACTTATTAAATTTAAAAACTAATTTAAAACTAGTTGAAAATATAAAACTTAACTTGAATATAAAACTAATTTAAAAATATAAAACTTAAAAACTAATTTAACTTTTAAATGAAATTTTATAAAAACTATTTTAAAACAAAGTAAACTAATTTAAACTTTAAAGGAAGTAAATAAAATATTATTTTTGTCTTTTTGTATTTTTATAAAAACTGAATTAATCAAAATACTATTTAAATACTTTTTAAATAAATTATACTAAACTTAAAACTTAATTAAATCTAAATAAAATAACTGCCATTAAAAGTCTAATCCTATATTAATTTAAAAGTGCAAAAGAATACACAAGAAAGGGTCCAGCACAATGGTTGGGACGTTGGCTACCAGACGAGAGGTCCTGGGTTCGAACCCCAACAGACCCAATATTTTGCTATATATTTTATACTTTTTGGAACTTTTTCTTTGGACAGAAAATCCTCAGACTGCAGGAACCAAATAAGCTATGACAGATAAATGAAACAAATAAACAAATAATCCAAATAAGCACTAACAAATTTATAAAAAAATCAAGCAGAATCTAAACAAACAAAGAAGCTGAATCTAATAAGCTAACAGAACCATAAATAAGCTGAAAACAAATAAGATGAAAATCAAGGAAACAGTTATGCAGATTCAACCCAGATTAAACAAACTACCTCAAACAGATAAAAATAAGCAGATTCAAAAGTCTTATGAAACTAAGCAGTAATTAAATCTAAACAAAGTGAATTTATCAAATAAGCTAAGCAACTAAAATCTATTATCACTCTAGCCAAACTGAGTTATCCAATACTCGAAGCAGATTAAGCTACTCAAACGCAATCCGATTCAAGTAAGCTATCAAGCAGAATAAGCAAACAAAACAAACATGTAATCCCGAAACAAAACTGAAAAAGCAGATTTAATAATTTTAAAACAAAAGCAGATCCAAGCCTTTATCACTACTTACACAAAATAATCATATAAGACAAACAGATAGAATTATCTAAACAGTAGACTACAATGGACAAAAGCAGAATAGAGTAAGCAGATACGCAAAGAACAACAAATATCAAACTGACTGAAACTTAACTAAGCAGAAGCAGATAAAACTAAACGAACATAAATAAAAGAAGACGAACCGAATGTAGAAATCCTTTGAGACGAAGTGTCGCGCTGAGCGAACTTAATTACAAACCGAACACCAATCACCACCGTGTAACCCAAACAAGCATCGATCCAAAGTTTTCGAACCAAAGCATAATCGACAACAGTAACTTTAACATAATATTTTCCAGTGGGGAAAATATATTATCACTTTCTTTATCTCTCTTTTTTTTTCTTTTTTTTCCTTTTTTATATGTCATAACAATAATAATAAACGAACAGTAATATAAAAACAATAGATTAAACGGAAATTTAATAGATCAAAATTAAATAGAGATGAGAATAATTAAAATAAAACTTTTCATTAATTGAAATCAAATTACAAATACTGGAATTAAGAGAAATTACAAGATTAAAGCCTAAAACTAATTTTTCTGAAAATTAAACTAGAGAAAAGCATAAAAAATTACATGATAAGAGGGGGTTTTATAGGAGAACCCCGAACCTTCTAGGTTCTCCTTGGTGCCCAAGGCTTGCGATTAAAGCCGTTGATTTCTTCAATCCTCTTCTCTCTCTTCTTTTCTTCTAATCAAGCGACTGAGAATGATTCTTGCATCCCTTGTGACTCGGATTGCCAGCTTGGTGATATTTGATTGGTGGGTTTGTGATGTGATTTATCAAAACCAATCAAAGAAAAGGAAATAGTGCCACGGTTGATTGATGGGTTGAGGACCACATGGTGGACGCTGCGATTTTTATGGGGATTTATTTCCTCTAAGGTTGAATTAACTTTTGAGGGTAAAAGCCCCATTTTTTGGTTGGTTAATTGTGATGTAAAAAATTAGGGTTTTGGGGGAAAGGTGCGTTTTTGGGGGGAGGAAGATGAAGTGCAGTAAAAACAAAGAAAATGTGTGTGTGTCTTTGATTGTATCGAATAAAAGTGGGGAAAGGTAAAAGAGTTTATTTATTTAAGAGGGTACACGTGGGTGGGGTGAACGGTTTTGAGGGTCAAGGGTTGATTTGTGTGTGTTGACCAATGAGAGTTGACTTCCCAAAATGAAATCTCGTCCCAGGTTTGGGCTTTGAGGCCATATTGGATCCATTTCATTTGTTAAGTGATATTGGGCCCAAATTTTAAAGTTACTCCATCCGAATTATTTGTTAAGTGGTATTGGGCCCAAATTTGGGCTTTTGGGTAAAAAGTAACCAAGTGATTTCCTTAAATGGGCTTTTAGGCCCTTTAACCAAATGTGGGACCCACTTGACTTGAATATCTTCAGAAAACGATTAATTCCATTAAAACGAGCTCGACTCCGACTTCCTTGATCATTTCTTTAAAATTAAGTTGACTTTGTCGGTTTTCGTGATCTTCGGCACACTTTGGTCTTTTGACTTTGTTCTTGACTCTTTCTTGACTTTTCTTCGATATTTGACCGTGAAATCCCGTGTTTTCTCTTCTTTTGATCATTTGTACCTATTTAAACACACAAAACACAAAACCACGCGTAATTCCGACATTTAAGATGTAAAACACATGATTTGGTCTTGTTTTTACTTGATTTTAGTGGCAAAAGGATAAGTGTTTACACACTTATTAGTTATCTTCACTAGGATAAATTACTTTGTTAAGGTCCTTTTTCACTTTTATTACTTTTATTTTTGGACGCTGACAAGTATTTTTCCAAGCGTTGTTATGACCAATTTAGACGCTAACATGGCTTTGGCAAACGTTGACAAGAATATAGCCGTTGGGCGTTGATGGGTTATTTTTGACCGTTGACACTCATTGGGACCTACTTTTTACGAATATTGGGGCCGTAATTTTAGGAGCAGATAACTTTTCATTAATGCATGAGATAACTTATTTTCTTTTCAATATTTTCATCATTATATTTTGAAAATAGTTGCCTCATTTTTGACCAATCACATGCACCTATCTCTCCTATATATTTGGCTCCTATTTTTAAACAGGGTACCTCATATTCTTGTCTAACAATTTTCTCCTATAATTAATCTTTCTAAATCATTCACAAAAAGCTTTTTTCTACAATGGCACCAAAATTTAAACCAAGTGATTTGGTATTGGGATTCAGGAGTCAACACAACATGATTGCATATTTGGACGCTGATGACACTCTGTTTCCACAATACACCCAGATGGTGGCGTATTTGAATGCATCCCCAATTAGGTATGCTCTTTCTCATGCTCCTCTCATCTTTGTCATACATATTAAATAGTTTTGGAACACTGTAAGTTCCTCAACAGTTAATAATGTGACTACATTATCAGCTATTGTTCATGGGCGCTCATGGGTGGTTACTGAAGCCTTGGTTCACCAGGCTTTGCGTCTTGATGATGTAGATGGTATAACCACCCTTCCCATTAATGAAATAGAACAAGGACTAAGGGCTTTGGGGTATCCTTTCCCTGATGAGGGCACTTTAAACAAATATCATAAACAAGAGTTTCCCCCCAGTCTGGAAGTACCTTATACATGTCCTCTTACAATGTTTGAGTCCCAAGTGTACTACACACAATGAAGTTAATAGATCAATTGCTAGTGCTATTGTGTGCATTGCAAATGGGTAAAAGTTTAATTATTCAAAAATGATTTTTGAGGGCATGTGTAAAAACAAAGGGATTAAGATGACTTTGGCTTATCCCAGATTTTTACAAATGGTTTTTGATGTGCAAAATTACCGCACAAGGGATCATGATGACTTTTATGAGATCCTTGTGAAAAAGAAAGTTATTTTTACCAAGATGAATTCACCCCTCACCGTGAATTACCCTTTACCCAAGCTATGCTTGCTATTATTGCAGCAGCACAACCCCGACCAGACCCACAACCACAACTTGACCCAATACCAGAACCTTTGCCTTCACCTCAACACATGGAAATTGACCAAGAACCCTTTGACACTGACACATAAAATGTTGGCATTGATACAAGTAATATAAACGTTGACACCATTCCTTCACAGACCCCAAACACCCCTTAACCTTCCCACATCCACCCAATCCACATCATCTTCTACCCCACCATAATATAGGTTGCAAAAACGCCAAAGGACTACTGGAGTGTTCTCCTCTAGTGGTCCTAGCCATGTAGCAGAGAGAACCACCACCACAAGTGTGGCTGGTGCTATGAATGAGGCTGGGACTATTGGTTCTGGCTTAGATGCAGGCTAAGACAGTCCTAACATCTTTAAGACCTCATCCATGCCCCATGAATCTAACTTGGGAGGTCAAATACCTATTTTAGAGGAGGGCAGATTAGGACCATACACATTAATGGAATTGACGGCTGTCTTCATTAGCTTGCAAAAGCAAAATGCAGACTTGGTACAAATTATCAGTACACAAGGCCTTGAACTCAAGCAATTGAGGGAGAGGATTGTCATTTTGGAGAATACTAGCACAAGGCGTGGGATGGAGGAATCTTCCAAAGGGGAGGATGAGCAGATTAATGTGAGTGATAAGGGCTCACATGATGGTGAATCTTTGGGTGTTGCGGAAGCCCTAACTGAATTGAAGAAGCAACCAGGTTTTGTTAGATCTCTGGTAAATCCTACAAATTTAGACTTGTCTTTTACAGCTATGTTGGAGCAAATTACAAGAGGCGCTGAGACAAGTAATTTGGGCGTTGACAAGCAAAATTTGAACGCTGACACACCAAGCGCTGACATGAGTAAATTGGGCGCTGACACAAGGAATTTAAGCGTTGACAGACCTACAGATGAGGTTGATGTATTTCAGTCATCAACTATCATCAAAGAAGTATCTTCACAGGTATTACCATCATCCTTACCCATCATTGATCCATTAGCTAAGGGTAAAGGAATCATGGTAGAAGAAGAAGTTCCAAAGAATACAGCACAGGTAGAGTTTGATAGAAGGTTGGCTGCACAACTTGTGGAACAAGAAAGGAAGAAGGTTGGTGAATCACCATTTGTTGTCACTTTAGAGGAACAAGAAGGAAGTGATAAAGCAAGTTCAGATTCAAGTGTGATGATAATAGAACAGCCAGAAAGACTTGAATATGGTGATGATTTGGCAAAAGAGAAGTTAAGAGAGTTGAAACTGCAAGTGGATTTTGATATGCCAGAAGTTGTTCAGATGTACCACGCTTGGGAGGATAGGTGTATGGAGAATCCAGATTTGACTATTTCAGACCAAATTTGGGGTTTGGAGATTCTTCTAAGAGTACAAAAAGACTGCAAGGTAATTCTGAAACACAAAGCTAGCAATGTTCTCTCAATGCTAAAGAGGGATAGAAGGGAGCTGTACTACATGCTACTCAGATGTCATGGAACAGGATGGACCTATAAGAAATTGTTGGGATTATCCTTTGAAGAGTTGGAGTACAAGGCATATCCCATTTGGGCAAAAGTGCAGGAAATGAATACTATCAGACTTCTTTCAGATGAAAGGAAAGAAGAACTTGTAGAAGAGATGGAGCTTAAGAAGACAATGATTGTTTCAAGACCTTTGAAGGAGGGAGTTCCTCTTGAGGTTCCTAAAGATATGGATAGATTGAAGCCCAGTGAAGCTGTTATAAGAAGGAGCATCAAGCTCTCACCTTTGGAAGCTTCAGATATGGTACAAGTGTTACCTCTTGATGCCAGAAACCCTATTATAAGCTATGAAGAAGATGAACGTGGGTTTTGGAAGATTGGCAGGTAGAGGTACACACTTTTACTACACTTATATCTCTCTTTGCAAGTTTGGATAGAGAAGACTTGGTAGACCTTTGGAGGTTGTTGGAGGCCAAGTATGAGACTGAAGCTCCTACTTCAGTTAATAGAATAAAACTTTGGTCAACATTCAAGAGAATGTGTGGACCAAGAGAAGAAGATCCTGCTGTTTGGAAGGATCTTGAGGATGATCTCAGTGGTCTTCAATGGCATTTGTATTCAGCTGCTGGTGTGTATTATTTGAGCTCTACAAAGTTTGCTGAGTATCTTCTTGTAGATGGTCAGTATTTCATGTCCAAAGAAGTTTTGGAGAAGATGAAGACAACACAGCTGGAGATTGACTATTCAAGTGACGTGGCCAAAGATTTGATCAGACATGTTTATTACCAATATGATAAGATTTGTAAGATTCCTCCTAGTTCTTAATTTTTATTCAGAAACTTTATTACTAGAGTAGATATCAAGTTTAGGGGAGGATTGTTGGGAATAAAATGTAGCCAGTCCACTTGAGCGCTGACAGGAGGAAAACAAGCGTTGATAAGAAGAAAACGAACTCTGATAGATCAAGCGTTGACAAGAAGAAGTCAAGCGTTGATAGGTTGAAGACAAGCACTGATAGAAAAATATGGTCTACGCGTATTATGTTTCTAGTTTGTTTCTAGTAAAGATAGGATCAACATTGTATTTTCTATAAATATCTTTACCTAGAATAGTTGATACGTAGACTCTTGTACAAGGCTTCTTATGTCTATAAAATAAGACCTTTAGGTTATGTTTGATAATAAGTTTTTATACGTTAAACACTTTCATTGTAAGCAAGTTCGTTATTATCAATCAAGTGAAAGTTTGTTTACATCTTTGTGTGTTCTTGTTTAAGTGTTAATTCCGCATAACACTTAGATTACTTTATACATAAACCAAGTTTCTCTACGTGTATAACTTGATCTAATCTCGTATACACAAGCTTAATCGATTTAAGTTTGGGATCAACATTAATTGCCCAAAATTGTACATAGTCTCATGGTATTAAGTTGAAACCGGCGGTATTGGGTCTAATCAAGGGAAAGGGAGTGTTTTCCATAGTGTAACACTTTAAAAGCTAGTTTGTACAAGTCTAAAATTCAAGGTTGGACATGGTAAGGGTTTTTGGTATTTAAATCTTATGTGTATATATACATTCGGCCATAAATTAGTCTAGGGTATTTTTATGTTTAATTTTGTGTCTAGGTAAAGTCATTTGGAGTATAGGTGTTATATTGGGTGAGTATGTATGAGTCTAGGTAAATTTTGGTTAAGTTTGGGGCCCTTGGTGAAAGTATGGTCATTTTATATGAGAAGAGATTTTATTACATCAAAAGTATGTCAACTTAGTTTAAAAAGGTAAAAAAATGGTCAAAGGTAATGTTTAAGTATAAAATAGTTTGTGTCGTAACGTAAAGTCAATATAGTGTGAGGAAAAATATATATACATTAATATATTTAAAGCTTAAGAATTTACACTTAAGTAATTGTGTATTAATTGTGATCATGAGTTTGGATGTATGAACAGATGTGATGAATGCTTATGAGTGTATGTTCAAGTGACTAAAATGTTCAGAAAGGAGTGACTGGTTAAAGTCCTACATGTTTATAAAATGTAGTCATCCAAGTGTGACTGTCCTTGTGCTTAAGTGATGAGAATCACAATGTATGCTATGAGATTTAAATGTCCTCATGTTTTGATGATTAAAATAATCTATGTTGTGTATGATGCATATGGTTACTCAAGAGATCTCATGCAAAGGTGGTAGTATTTATTCAGATATCATAAAGTGACGTAGACAATGATGACATAGTAAAAACCTGAATTTATAGGTTTTACAACATTAACCCGTTATTCTAGCTTTGTCCTCAAAGCTTAAGATGACGTCACTGCTTAGGTGAACAGGTGTGGGTACTTAGCTCTAAATGAGTCCTCACGTTCCCATGTGAACTCAGGACCTTTCCTAGAGTTCCATCGTATCTTAACTAACGGGATTTGGCTTCGCTTTAGCTTCTTGACTACTCTCTCCATGACTTCCATCGGTTCTTCTATGAATTGGAGTTTGTCATCGAAGTGGACTCCCTCTAATGGCATGGCTAGCGGCTCATCTGCATAGCACTTCTTCATGTTTGAGACATGGAATGTAGAGTGTACCCGGCTCAGCTGCTGGGGCAACTCTAGATGATAGGCGACTTCACCTATTCTCGCAATCACCTTGAAGGGTCCCACATAACGTGGATTTAGTTTCCCACGTTTCCCAAATCGGACGACGCCCTTCCAAGGTGATACTTTCGGCATAACACGGTCACCTACCTCAAACTCCATAGGCTTCCATTTCCTGTCTGCATAGCTCTTCTGTCTATCTTGGGCAGCCTGAATTCGCTGCCTCATGAGGGTGATCTTCTCTGTCGTTTCTTGAATTAGTTCGGGTCCAGTCAGTTGAAATTCCCCCACATCTGCCCAACACACTGGTGATCTACACTTGCGGCCATACAGGGCCTCAAATGGTGCTGCTTTAATACTGGCATGGTAGCTGTTGTTGTAGGAGAATTCAACTAATGGTATATGTTCGACCCATCCTTTTCCAAAGTCGATCACACATGCTCTCAGCATGTCTTCTAGGGTTTGGATTGTTCGTTCACTCTGACCGTCACTCTGTGGGTGGTATGCGGTGCTCATGTCTAAGTTTGTCCCTAAACTTCGTTGGAAGGCTCTCCAAAAGTTTGACGTAAACCTACCATCTCGATCACAAATGATTGAGACTAGTATGTCGTGTCTAGTCACTACCTCCTTTAGGTACAACTTAGCTAACTTGTTCAGTGAGTCATTCTCTCTGATGGGCAGGAAATGAGCGGATTTTGTGAGTCGGTCGACGATTACCCAAATTGTATCGTAACCGTGAGATGAAGTAGGGAGTTTTGTAATGAAGTCCATGGTGATGTTGTCCCATTTCTATTTAGGTATTTCAGGTTGGACTAACAAACCAGATGGCCTCTGATGTTCTGTCTTTACTCTAGCACAAGTCAAACATTTCTTCACGTATGTGGCAATGTCTGCTTTCATGTTTGGCCACCAATATAACTTCTTCACGTCCTGATACATCTTTTCAGATCCGGGATGTATTGATTACTTGGACTTATGAGATTCGTGCATGATCACGTTTCTCAAGTCTTCGTAGCATGGTAACCAACTTCTTCCGTGTAAACATAACGTTCCGTCTGCTCTAGCTTCCAACTTCTCCTTGCTTAGGTCAGTCCTAAGCATTCCTCCTATGTCTTCCCTTCCGATGTTTTCAGGTTTCTGTGCTTGGAGTTGAGCCTCTAGTATTTGATTGGGTAGGTCCAAGCTAATGGTCATGACTAGGGCTCGAACTCTCATGGGAGGATCAGTTCCCTTTCAACTTAGAGCATCCGCAACTACGTTGGATTTACCTGGGTGGTATTTGATGTCGAAGTCGTAGTCACTGAGCAATTCTATCCAACGAAGTTGCCTCATGTTTAGCTCCTTCTGGTCTAGGATATCTTGCAAACTCTTGTGATTAGTATGCACTATGCACTTCGTTCCATACAGGTAGTGTCTCCAAATTTTCAAAGCAAAAACTACAGATCCAAGCTCTAGATCATGGGTAGAGTAATTTTGCTCGTGTTTCTTCAATTGCCTTGAAGCATAGGCAATCACTTTCTGTCTCTGCATCAAGACAACTCCTAAGCCTTTGTGCGAAGCGTCACAGTAGACGACAAAGTCTTCGTTGCCTTCTGGTAAAGCTAAAATGGGTGCACTACACAGTTTCTGCTTAATGGTTTGGAATGTGGCCTCTTCTTTTTCTCCCAATCGAATTTTACGCCTTTCTGAGTAAGCTTTGTCATAGATTTAACTATCTTAGAAAATCCCTCTATGAATCTTCGGTAGTAACCGGCAAGGCCTAAAAATTGGCGAATCTCCTTTGGTGAAGTGGGTGATGGCCAATCCTTCACAGATTCGACTTTTGCGGGATCCACTTGAATTCCCTTGTCATCGATCACATGACCGAGGAAGTGAACTTTAGGGATCCAAAAGTCGCACTTCGAGAATTTTGCGTACAGCTTCCCTTCCTTAAGTACTTTTAGTACTTGAGCAAGATGTTCTCCGTGCTCTTGCTCGTTCTTGGAATAGATGAGTATGTCGTCGATAAACACAATCACGAACTTATCTAGATAGGGTCTACACACTAGGTTCATGAGGACCATGAATATGGCTGGAGCGTTAGTCAGGCCAAATGGCATGACTTGAAATTCATAATGACCGTAATGAGTTCTGAAAGCTGTTTTCGGTATGTCCTCTTCTTTGACCCTCAACTGGTGATACCCTGATCGTAGGTCCATCTTGGAGTATACACTTGATCCTTGTAACTGATCAAATAAGTCGTCGATTCGTGGTAGTGGGTAACGATTTTTCACAGTTAGCTTATTCAGTTCTCTGTAATCGATACACATTCGGAAAGATCCGTCTTTCTTTTTGACAAAGAGTACTGGAGCTCCCCAAGGTGAGGAACCGGTTCTGATAAAACCTTTCTCTGATAGTTCTTGAAGTTGTTCTGCGAGTTCTTTCATCTCGGTGGGTGCTAATCGGTATGGTACTTTAGCTACAGGTGCAGCTCCTGGTATCAAGTCGATTTGGAATTCCACTTGACGGGCCGGAGGCAAACCGGGTAAGTCGTCTGGAAAAAGTTTGGGATAATCACGGACAATTGGCACGTCCTTGATTTGTTTCTTCTCTGGTTCCTCTTCCTTGTCGGTTTTTGAAATATGTGCTAAAAAGATAGGGCATCCTTTTAGTATGTACTTCTGGACTTTAGTGCAGGAGATAACACTCAGTCTGGTGTCAGTTCTATCTGATTTTCCTTCTCCTGGAACGATTAGGTTTTCTTTTCCCCATGGTATACGGACTAGCTTTTGGTCGCATACAATGGTCGCGTGATATTTAGCTAACCAGTCCATACCAATAATGACGTCGAAACTACCCAAAATTACAGGTATTAACTGGATATCGAATGGATGATTTAAAAGGTTTAAGGTACAGCCTCTTAAAATTGTGTTAGTTTCAATGATCTTACCGTCTGCTAATTCGACTCTGTAACAGTCGTCTAACGGTGTAGGTGTGATGTCTAGTAAGCTACTAAATTCTGTGGATATAAAACTCCTATCTGCTCCCGTATCAAACAATATATTTGCATAGCGATTGTTTAGAAGGAACGTACCAGTAACCACATTGGAGTCTAGGTGGGTCTTGGCGTATCCTATCACATAGACTCTGGATGGTGCTCCTCCTCTGCTCTCGTTCCTAACTGCTCGCTTTGGGAAATCAGGGCTTATGTGTCCGATCTCTCCACAACCATAGCAACGAATTTCCCTACGGGTTGTGTTACCGCTGCCAGTGTGTTGGCGGTTTCCCTGTTGTCCATTTCCACGAAAGTTCTGACTGTTGCCATTGCGGGGCTTGTAGTTGGTGCTGGAGTTGTTCCTGATGGCTGGAACATAAGAGTTGCCCTGTCCGGGCCTTCGGCATTCAACAGTAGAGAAATGATGGAAATAGCACTTGGTGCACTTCGGCTTGTTGCCTGCATATGGTGGTGGTGCTGAGGAAACAGCACTACAGATCTGGCCCAAGTTTTGCTTCTTTGGTAGCTGGGCCTGATTGTAACCACGGTAGTTCTCCTCAACCTTCCTCTTGTACCCAGTCTGCCTAATCACATGATCACGTCCCCGTTTGTTCATCAGCTCTGTGGCAAACTCTATGGCACCCTCGATTGTAGTGGGTCGGGATGCGAGTACACTGTCGTGCACAGAATCCGGAAGTCCACTGACATACTTCTCTATCTTGTCCTTCACGTCAGGGAACATCCGAGTACACATCAAAGTTAACTCCTGAAATCTCTGGTTGTAAGTCGTGATGTCATGGTTCAAGCATTTGAGGTTCCACAAGTCAATCTCTAACTTCTTGATTTCGCCACGAGGACAATATTTCGTGGTAAGTCTTTCCTTAAATGCATTCCAGGTCATCCCATAGGCTTCATCATGTCCAAGAGTAGCAACTAGGGAGTTCCACCAGGTGAGAGTATGTTCCAAGAGAGTACATGTGGCAAATTTCACCTTGTTCTCCCCGGTGCAATCACTAATGCGGAATACTGTCTCAATCCTTTCGAACCATTGCATGAGTCCTATTACCCCTTCCTTGACCTTGAAGTAACTGGGCTTGCATTTCAGGAAGTCGGGATAGGTACATCCTCTGGTAACTCGATCTCTAGCATTCGAATTTTGACTGTCGCCCTGGTTCCCGCTGGGGTGTGTTTCCCTGGCGGCTAGGGCATCAGCAATGCCTTGACCGATAAGCACTCTGAGTTGTGCTTCTGAAACGGTCGTTGAAGGAGTAGTGTTAGTGTTCTGTCGAGTGACTCTTTGTGCCATTGTTCTATCACACACAAAGATGAGATTTATCAGTTGGTTAGTAGAATTATAATATTAAGCTGCATAAAATGGGTATGCATAGAATTCACAACAAATTAGATAACCTGTCAAGATTTCATAATAATATAAATTCAACAAACAAGTAAAGGATGATATATCAGTACTGGTGAACATCAATATAATACAATACAACCGATCTAAGACAGAGATACAACCATCCTGTCTGAGATAGTGGTACAAATGTTTGTAATACTACAAAAGATAACCTACCTACTAAGGTTAGGTGCTACGATACACATACAACTGAAATGGAAATACAAGTACAAAAGATCTAAATCATGAGAGCTGAGATGCAACTCAATGCTTGTCATGATGTACACTAAAATCTAGCCTACACTAGTATGGCTGTCTGCGGGTGCAGGTGGTCCGGTTGGTGATGTAGGTGCACGATCATCCTACATACGGATCATCGCCCTCCTAGTCTCGCTGGAGAATCTCATAGTCTCTAGCAACTGGTGTTGACGTGCTGCATCGGCTCTCTGTAGGTGGTCTGTCTCAGTAGTGAGTCCCTGATGGCAGAGGTCTGCTAGGTCTATGAATGTCCGAAAGGTCTCCTCCTGGGTGAAGATAGCAACCTGGGTCTCGTATGAGTGACCCTCAAGTGTAGCTAACTGGCAGCGGAGGTAAGCAACCTCATCCAGTAACCAATGCATAGTTCCCTGGGTCATACCCAGAGAACTCTGTGTGGTGTGTGACTCACTGGTCACAGCCCAATAGAGAGATCTATACCTCTCCTGAAGTAAGGCGCGACCCTGCTGGTCCACCTGTAATAGGACATGAATGAGAGCGGTGTCCTACGCCTGGCGGGCCTCAAGTGCGTCGACCTATGCCCGCAGGGCGCCAAGACTGGGTTGCCCAGCTCCAGATCCCTCTCCTACCTCGAACGCCGAGTCAGGAATGAAATCACGCCTCCTCTTGCGAGGTGGCAGAGTGCTGGTGGGGTAAGGGTGATGTGTAGAAGGTGGTGGCAATGGTGGTAAGGATGGTCAACCTGATCCATCTCCCTAGGAGGAGATGCAGCTACTACAAGCAATGGCGAAGTAGGGGATACAGTAGGTGGTGATGGCAGAGGTCTGCTAGGTCTATGAATGTCCGAAAGGTCTCCTCCTGGGTGAAGATAGCAGCCTGGGTCTTGTATGAGTAACCCTCAAGTGTAGCTAACCGGCAGCGGAGGTAAGCAACCTCATCCAGTAACCAATGCATAGTTCCCTGGGTCATACCCAGAGAACTCTGTGTGGTGTGTGACTCACTGGTCACAGCCCAATAGAGAGATCTATACCTCTCCTGAAGTAAGGCACGACCCTGCTGGTCCGCCTGTAATAGGACATGAATGAGAGCGGTGTCCTGCGCCTGGCGGGCCTCAAGTGCGTCGACCTATGCCCGCAGGGCGCCAAGACTGGGTTGCCCAGCTCCAGATCCCTCTCCTACCTCGAATGTCGAGTCAGGAATGAAATCACGCCTCCTCTTGCGAGGTGGCAGAGTGTTGGTGGGGTAAGGGTGATGTGTAGAAGGTGGTGGAAATGGTGGTAAGGATGGTAAAACCCGATCCATCTCCCTAGGAGGAGATGCAGCTACTACAAGCAATGGTGAAGTAGGGGATACAGTAGGTGGCGATGGAGTAGGTGAATCTGAGACTACCCCGTCTGGCTGGTCGTCTCTGGACTCCGTGTCGGATGCGGGTCCAGCAAATACTGACGTCGGTGATACTGGAGTGGTGGTAGGTGCCATGAGCTCCTCAAAGGTAGTCACAATAGTAGGTGGCGTCATGATATCTGAAAATAGCATTTCAAAGTTGAGTAAGTTTTTAGCTTACACAATTCAAAAAGTTTTTAAAACGCAATGCGATGCGGTTTATGTCTTTTAACTATGACTGTTAAAAGTATAAGTAGATACTTAGGTTATTTATTAACTCAAGGGTTATAAATCAGTGTGAAACTAGTTCACATAATGTGTATGCTCTATGTACTATATGCATAACTTATAAGGGTTCCCCAAAAATCAACTTTCTTTTTATTTTATTGATTTTTAAAATTCAGTTATAGTCCAGTTTAAAATTTTTATTATATTTAAAAAATTTATTATCGATCTGGTTCTCTATAACTATGCGCTCTGATACCATTTCTGTAACACCCCCAAGTTGGTCAAATGCAGCGGAATAGTAATTGGGGTGTTACTTGGGTGGATCGATAGCACATAGTATATAGAGCAATGATCATAAAAGTCATTTAATACAAATTACATGAATCAGTTGTACACACTTAGTATCTTGTTTGTAAACCACATTTATTATTAAAAACTGAAGTAAATATCCCAGCCCAATGGTAGACATGATGCTCCTAAAATGCTGGAATCCAATGCATGAACCTGCTTTATTTTCTTGAGAAAACATATAAAGTAAAATGTGGGGGTCAACACGAAGTTGATGAATTCACAGGTATAATAAGTTAATAATATGCCAAAACATCACAAGGATAGTAGAGAACTAAGCTACATACTATAGTAGTTCCTATTGCCCTGTAATAGAAGCTAGACAAAATAAGTTGTTCGGTACGCCCATTTGGATCTGTCCCGATGTTGTTCCCTCAATCCGACAATGATGTAAACCTGTTGCTTGGCCTAAGCGTTTCGTGATAGCAAGTCACGCAGACCGGGTGTTGTCAACACCCAAATAGATCTATTCACACATTTCGCGCTACACTATTAACTATTACAGTCCACGGGTATGGGGCAAACAATAGGCAATAAGCTGTTAATGTTGTCAGTGCTTGTTTTGCATATTATAATAAATATAGTTTTTGTATGTTTTCTTCCCCAGTTATAAAACAGTAAAGATGGGGCCATGAACTCACCTTAGTGGTAATGATGTGATGATGATGATGTCACTGAACAAACTAGCACAATATGATCATGAACCTGTGTAATTACCTAAGTAATTTTAAGTGCCTTAGACAATGCATAATTTAACAATGCATGATGGATGTATGATTTTTAAGGAATGCATGATCACAAATTAATATGTTATAACGATTGTCTAAATGTTTATACTTATAAGGGTTGTGATAAACGTATATTTTTAGTGTCTAAAAATATATAAGTTGACCTAGTAAACGGGAATAATTTAAATAAATGGATTTTAATTAAATAAATTGTAAGGCAATATTATATTATTTTCTTAAGTCTCAAAAATATAATTAACGGGATTCATCGGTTTATAAAGTCTCGTAAATAAACTTAGTGATTTATTCAATTATTCCAATAACTAAAATTTAATTAAGTATTTTATTAATACTTTATTTTAAAACAAGTACTAGTAGACCCTTGTAAATATGATAGTTTACAAAGGTAGCCTTTAAGGTTTCATTCGTTAAGTTTATTACGCCGTTAATCCTCGTTAATTAGTTTATTTATAAAAATGCGCCTAGGGCTTGTAAAACTTTGGGGAAATGTCAAAACACCCCCCCAAGTCTCGAAATTAATATTATAAGGAGTTAGGGCTCGTTTCAAGTTTCCAAGTTGACACAAATAGTCCTTTAAGTCACGGAAATATTTTATAGAGTTTCTAGGGTTTGAGTTAAGTTTAAAAAGTGGCAGGAATAGCCCTTTAAGTTTCGGATATTAATTAAATAAGATTAGGGCTTGTAAAACTTTACACAAATGGCAAAAATGACCCCTCAAGGTCTCGGTTTGTTTATAAAACAATTAGGGCTCATTTTTGTAACACCCCATTTTGATAATGGAAATGTCACATGCAATTATGGCGTGTCATCAAAGCATACAAGGAAAAATGTCTAAACATTACTTGACCATAAAAGGAAAATACTGGAATCAAACATCGGTAGTCCAAAAGTAAAGCTCATCACACACAAACATAGTATAGTAAAGGAAAGGACTAAACAATGTCCATAGCAATGTATCAAAAGAAAGGAAATGCATAAAGTCAAGAAAGGCTAGAACGCTTCCACTCCATATGCACGTACTCTTAAAGTCTACGAGCGTCCCTGATTACCTGCCGTTTTGGGAACATAGAAAAGGAAAACGGCTGAGCAATACGCTCAGTGCACGGATGTACAATAAAGCATGAATAAGATAAGCATATAACATATAACATATAACATATAACAGCGGAAGAAACTAAGTCCCGAGTAACCTGGTTAAGTCTTGATAAAACTGGTTTTATAGTTTGAAAGCTTTATGTTTATCTTGTAAAAACTGTTTATCATATTTTACCATTAGCCAATATAGGTCATGAAAATCCATCGTGCATGAATACTTGGAGGGGTAACCTCATCATGCAAATTAGAGGGGATGCCTCTAATTTAATATACTGGTTTTTGGGTAGGAGGGATCAGCTCCTTGTGAAGGATGCAAGGCACACACCACATTCACCATGAAATCCTGACTGAAAACATGTAACTAGGATGCACCCATACGCCCCACATGATAAATATAATATAAATGGCCAAAAGCTGAATGGACGCCACGAGCAATCACTCCGCCGTGGTGAAGTCATAACATCAGTGCCTCTAATGTTATGGTTATGGTACCTCCATAACTATGTGAAACTTGTCATGCATGAATATGGCTATAGGTATTCTAAATTAAACATAAGCAATTCAAACACATAACTTATACTACGGGAAAACATTTGGCTACATACGGGGAATCCTAATAAGGAAAGAATGTCCATACTGAAAGGACGGGAATCCGTACCTTATGTCCAGTGAACGAAGAAGATGAACTGAGAGGAATCCTACTTCCGTATCACTAGTGCTACATAAATACATACATGAATAAGTATCTGCTTACTAAATACGTAGCTGGTTTTATGTCATGTCTTAGCTTATTTTATATGTTCTTACCATGTTCTACTGTTTTAAAGCCTTAAACTGTGTTTATCTTACATTCTGTTTAATCTAATTAAGTATTTCTGGTATTTCATGTGTTATTATACTTACTGTGTAATAATAAGTAACTTTCCAAAAATAGCAGGTTTCCTAAAATAGAAAGTTTCCAAAAATAGAAAGTTTCCAAAAATAGAAAGTTACCAAAAATAGATAGTTTCCAAAAATAGAAAGTTTCCAAAAATAGAAAGTTTCCAAAAATAGAAAGTTTCCAAAAATAGAAAGTTTCCAAAAATAGAATTACTGCTTAAAATAGATCAGTTTCTAAAAATAGAAAGTTTCCATAAATAGATTAGCTGCCTTATTTAAATAAGTTTTCATAAATAGCTTAGCTGCCTGAAATAAATAAGTTTCTAAAAATAGAACGTTTCTATAAATAGATTAGCTGCCTTATTTAAATAAGTTTCCAAAAATAGAAAGTTTCCATAAATAGAAATAAGCTGGTTAAATAAGCTAAGTATATAAGCCTAAGTGTTTTCATGATTATTTTCTAAGTCATATGATGTAATATATAGTTTATTAATTATTTCATGTAATTAAAATAAACTATAGGTTAAAATATTTAATTAAAGTATAACATGTTTTTAATTAAGTAAAGTTAAATACTTAGGTTAAATCATGTATTATTATTTATTAATAATATAACCTAAGTCATGTTAATTAATTAATTATAACCATGGTTTTTAAATAATTAATTAATTTATAAGTCTAAAATATGAAAATACTTAGGTTAATAATTTCATGATTATTAATAATTAAAATAACCTAAGTCATGTTATTGAATTAATCATGTCATGTTATTAATTTAATTTTTAACATAAGATCATAAAAAATAAAAAAAACTAAACATACACCATGAACCGGTCTTGACTAAGAACCATGAACCGGACATGAAATCGACACCATACCCCGAACCAAATCGGGGTACCCCTTTTCTTGATGCTGCCTTAGGACCCACACCAACCAACCGGGACCATATGGTCTTGGTGGTGGTCGTGTAGCCAAACCGAGACCCTCTCGGGTTCGGTGTTGGCTGCGGCCAAAACAAACACCCCTTAACATCCCTTTTTGATTTAATCCAAACCCAAATTCATGTTAGATTTATGATTTAATTATGTTTTTAATAAAAACATATCATGTTCATAATTAATTAAAAGATTAAATCAAAAGGAAAAGGTTTAAAAGAATTACTGATTACGTGGATCAAAAGAACAATGAACAAACACGAACACCAACAAGAATTCAAAGATCAAAGATCAACAAACACCCCTTTGGTGTTGTTTGAGGGTGGCGGCCAAAAAGAGAAAAAGAAGGAGGAGGAGGATTTTAGGTTTTTGTAAAATTCTTCTGTAAAGTTAAATGAGTAGTGTAATTTTCCTTAACCTCCTTTTAGTGAAAAATTGAAATGGGCTTGGCCCATTTCTTCTTTGTAGTCGCGGGTAGGGGCCCCACATGGGGTACCCGTACCTTTTTCCGTGTCTCGATGTTTAGTTATTCGTTCGTGATTATTTGTGTTCGCGTTTTATGTGTTGACCTAATATATTTATTTACGCTCGTAATAAATATATATACGTAATTAATAATAGTTCGTGATTTAATTACGTTCATGATTTCATGATCGCATGTTTGTGATTAATTATTGTCAAATAATTATTACGTGTTCGTGCGTAGTAAATACTTATCGTGTTCTAACACGTACGTAATACGTAAAATCCTAACACGTAATACTTATCATGCTATAATAGGAAAGTTTTAATCTAGTACGTACGATCTTAAGGGTACTATTCATGCTAAAAGCATGCGGGTTTTACAACTCTTCCCCCCTAAAAAGAATAATTCGTCCCCGAATTATAGATAAAGTAAACTGGAAAAGAAGAACATACCCGAATTCAAAATATGAAATGAGGGTAAGAAGCCCGGATAGACTCCTCTGTTTCCCAAGTGGCTTCCCGCTCGGTATGATCCCTCCATAGGATTTTGACGAATGGAATCGTCTTCGTTCTCATGACTCGTTCTTGTCTGTCAAGAACTCGTTCGGGTTCTTCTATAAAAGTGAGATCTTCACGTATCTGTTCCAGTGGATACTGAACCATGTGAAGGGGATGATACTGGTACCCTCTGAGTAAGGACACATGAAACACATTGTGCACATGCGAAAGCTGCGAAGGTAACGCCAATCGGTAAGATACTTCACTGACTCGTTCAATGATATCAAACGGTCCGATGAAACGAGGACCGAGCTTCCCTTTAATCCTGAAGCGTCTAACACCACGTGCCGGTGAAACCTTAAGGAAGACGTGATCTCCTACGTTAAAATGTATGTCCTTACGATGCTTATCGGCGTAACTTTTCTGACGTGACCGTGCTTCCTGAATTTTCTGCTTAGCTACTGCGATCTTCTCATTGGTCATCTCTATGATTTCTGGTCCTTCAAGTGTTCGCTCACCAACCTGATCCCAGCAGATTGGGGCGCGACACTTTCTGCCATAAAACATCTCAAAAGGAGCACACTTGATACTTGCGTGCCAACTGTTGTTGTATGCAAACTCCACCATACAGATGTAATCTTCCCAATCACCCGTCCATTCCAACGCACATGACCTCAACATATCTTCCAATGTCTGAATGGTTCGCTCCGACTGTCCGTCCGTTTGAGGATGAAAAGCCGTGCTAAGCTTAAGTTGTGTACCCAAGCTTTCTGCAGACTCTTCCAAAAGCGCGAAGTGAATCGAGGATCTCTGTCTGAGACGATGCTGAATGGTGCACCGTGGAGTCTCATGATCTCTCTTCTGTACGTATCTGCGAGTTTACTTACCGGATCTTCCTTGCGGATCGGTAAGAAATGAGCTGATTTGGTAAGTCGATCTACGATAACCCAAATCACATTGTGCTTCCTCTTGGTAGGCGGAAGACCAGTAACAAAATCTATGGTGATTTTGTCCCACTTACACTCTGGAATATCTAACGGTTGAAGGAGACCGCCAGATCGCTGATGCTCGATCTTTACCTGCTGGCAGGTAAGACATTTGGAGACGTAAGTGGCCACATCTTGTTTCATACCACTCCACCAAAAGTACTGCTTGATGTCATGGTACATCTTAGTCGAACCGGGATGTATAGAGAATGGGGAGCTATGAGCTTCAGCTAACAAGGCTTCCCGGAGTTCTTGGTTATCAGGAACACAAAGTCTCGTGCCCTGCCATACGATACCATTTGCATCTACTCTGAATTCTGTCTGTTTTTCAAAATTCTGTACTATCGCCCAGATTTCTCCGTCATCCTTCTGAGCTTCCTTGATCTTAGATAGTAACTCGGGTTCTACTCTAAGATTAGCCCAGTAACCGTGTTGTCCATGTACCATGATCTCGATGTCAAGTCGCTCCAAGTCTCTTATGATTTCCTCTTCGATTTTAATGTCGTTGATCATTCCGGACTTCCTGCTAAGGGCATCTGCTACTACATTTGCCTTTCCGGGATGATACTGTAGACTAATGTCATAATCCTTTAACAGCTCTAACCATCTCCTCTGCCTCATGTTCAATTCACGCTGAGTGAAGATATACTTCAAGCTCTTGTGGTCCGTGAAAATGTCACATGATTCTCCATATAAGTAGTGCCTCTATATCTTCAATGCAAACACGACTACAGCAAGTTCCAAGTCATGTGTGGGGTAATTTTCTTCATAAGGCTTAAGTTGCCGTGAAGTGTACGTGATCACTTTCCCATGTTGCATGAGAACACAGCCAAGTCCCTTCCCCGATGCATCGTTGTAGATTTGAAATCCACCCGTACCAGATGGTAGAGTAAGAATAGGTGTAGATACTAGCTTCTGCTTCAGGTCTTCAAAGCTCTTCTCTCGATCTTCAGTCCAGACGAATTTCTCCCCTTTCCGCATCAGTTTGGTCAATGGTAGTGTTAGGCGGGAAAAGTTCTCCACGAACCTACGGTAATAGCCAGCTAAGCCTAAGAAACTGCGGACTTCCGTCGCTGATGTCGGCCTTGGCCACTTAGTAATGGCCTCAACCTTCGTTGGATCCATAGTGATTCCTTCTGCTGATACAATGTGACCTAAGAATGCCACCTTGTCTAACCAGAACTCACACTTGGAGAATTTAGCATACAACTGCTTCTGGCGAAGAATCTGTAGTACTGTACGAAGATGGTCTTCGTGTTCCTCCTTGGACTTTGAGAAAATCAGGATGTCATCGATGAAAACAATGACGAACTTGTCCAGAAATTCATGGAAGATTATGTTCATCAAATCCATGAACACTGCTGGAGCATTTGTCAGGCCAAATGGCATAACTACAAACTCGTAGTGGCCATAGCGGGTACGAAAAGCAGTCTTAGCGATGTCTTGCTCCTTGACCCGTAGCTGATGATAGCCTGACCTAAGATCAATCTTGGAAAAGTGTTTGGCCCCTTGTAGTTGGTCAAACAGATCGTCAATACGTGGCAGTGGATATCTATTCCGGATGGTAATCTTGTTGAGCTCGCGATAGTCTATGAAAAGACGCATACTGTCGTCCTTCTTCTTAACGAACAAGACCGGTGCGCCCCATGGAGATGCGCTCGGTCGAATGAAACCTCGTTCAAGAAGTTCTTGTAATTGATCCTTCAGCTCCTTCAGCTCTATGGGAGCCATGCGATAAGGAGCCTTGGAGATTGGTTCAGCTCCTGGAATAAGCTCGATACTGAATTCCACTTCTCGTGCAGGTGGTATGCCTAGAAGTTCTGCTGGAAAAACATCTTGGAATTCCGACACTATAGGTTGATCCTGAATTGATGGGGATTCAGCATCCATGTCGTGAACCATAGCTAGATAACCCTCGCAGCCATGTGACAGTAGTGCACGCGCTTGTAGGGTAGATATGACTTGTACAGACCGTCCGGGTATAAACCCGTTATGAATGTAATCTGGTGCATTAACATCACCCAAGATAACTCGATATGAATGGCAATCTATGGTAGCATGATGCTTGGATAGCCAATCCATGCCCAAAATCATGTCGAAGTCATTCATGTCCAACGGAAGTGCGTCAACAGGTCA
Organism: Glebionis coronaria; assembly: GCA_025667525.1. Lineage (NCBI taxonomy): Eukaryota > Viridiplantae > Streptophyta > Magnoliopsida > Asterales > Asteraceae > Glebionis > Glebionis coronaria. The sequence goes on from CM046875.1 coordinate 102,375,141, forward strand.
AACCTTATCGTCAAATTCTAGGGGAAGACTCTTGTATACATGAGTGATTAATACAGAGTCCCTCACAGGCGTGGAAATAGTAAGCCTATTTTCTAATGGCATGGGGAGCATCCTAATGTTCTTAGCGTAAGCAGTAGAAATAACCGAGTGAGTAGCACTCGTATCGAAAAGAACACATGCAGCTTGACCATACATATACAAGATTCCAGTGATGGTACCTGTAGACTTGTTGGCCTGGTCTCGAGATGTCGTGTAGACACGCCCGATAGTAGGAGGTGGCTTGGTATCAGCATGTCCCGATGTACCCTCCATCTCGCCCTTACGGCAATCCTTCATGATATGGCCAGGAAGACCACACTTGAAGCACGCGTCAGTATTGCGGCGACATGGCCCTGGGTGCCTACGGTGGCAAGTAGAGCAAAGAGGATGAGTAAATCCTCCAGCAGGTGCTCTGGCTGGCTGGGAACCAGTGATAGCTGGACGGCTAGGCTGTGAACCTCTCTGGTTCTGGTCCCTACCATTTCCATGGTTCCTGGTAGAAGTTTTTGCTTAAGTGTCAGAATATGAGTTATAACATGAAATCATAAGGAAAAATGCATAAGTTTTAGGATCTGCTGCCATTGGAGTGTCCAGAATTGTGATGGTGATTATCATTACCGCCACGCCTGTCCGTAGCAGAACGGTCGTTAGTCTGACCGTTTCCCTTGGGCTGATGAGGCTGCTGCTGAGTAGCCGGCTGAGACCGATCCCCAGTTTTCTGCCTGGAAGATACATTTAAGGAGATGAATAGTTGACATATATGGAAAGTATACGGATTAATCACCGCTTGAATACGAATGTTTACCTCTTGTCGGGCCTCTCAGCTTCCCCGAACTCATCTCTCTCCTGCAGCATTTCCAGCTTACGTGTTGCATCGGCCACTTGTGCTATAGTGTTGAACGTAGCACACACCAGATTGTTTGCGACCGATGTGCGAAGAGCCCACCTAAAGTGGTGTGCCTGCTCTTCAGGAGTACGTGCTGCCGCACCAAGGAAACCAGCTAAGCGAAGAAAGCGCTGCATAAACTCGTTGCTATTCTCCCCAACTCTCTGTCGGATCCCATGGTACTCTCTCTTGAGCTTGTCCTGTTCAGCCTTGGGAAAGAACTGCTCCATCACCCTGTCCTTGAACTGAGCCCAAGTCAAACCAGCAACCCACTCGTCACCACCTTCAGACTGCATCAATGCTAACCACCAATTTAGCACATCGCCTTCGAACCGATAGCATGCCAACCTCGCCTTGTATGCGGGGTCACAGCCCATAGCATTGAAAATCTTCTTGATGTGAGCCAACCAGCTTTCAGCATCGCTGGGGCTGTCTGTCTTCTCAAAAGCTCGAGGGTGGAGCTTGTTGAATCTCTCCAGCCATACTACTAATGTCACAGGAGGAGGAGGAGGAGGAGGTGCCTGATTATGCTGCTGATTGTTGGCAGCTTGAACTTCAGCCCTGATGTCATTCCTCAGTTGAGGAAGCAAAGCTTGCATAGCAGCTTGAATTGCAGCATTGAGCTGTTCCTGTTCGCGTGTGAGAACCATCTAAAAGTATAACATAAAACATATGATTAAACAGATCGAAACATAAAATATATATTCATGAAAAAAATTTATACCAAAATTTCACGAGAAAAATTTTATGCAAGAAAATTTTTGTGTATGAATGCATGATGCAGTTTTATGAAAACTTTTGTATGTTCGAGAGTGAACGCCTATGGTCAGTTCACTCAAAACAAAAGACATGGCGAGGGGACGCCTATGGGTCGGTCCCAAATTTAAAAGTTTCGATAAAACACATGCGACTAAATAGGGCCAGTCTTGTACCAACCATTACTTAGTCATAAACCTGCGACAATGACATATATATGTATGCTTAAAATGATGAATGCGTGAAAACAACTGTCAGTTCTAGGAAGACCGTAGTGATTACCCACTAATCACAGGTCATATTTGAGAGCCTACAGGTCGAAGCCTTAGCTCTGATACCATAATTGTAACACCCCATTTTGATAATGGAAATGTCACATGCAATTATGGCGTGTCATCAAAGCATACAAGGAAAAATGTCTAAACATTACTTGACCATAAAAGGAAAATACCGGAATCAAAAATCGGTAGTCTAAAAGTAAAGCTCATCACACACAAACATAGTATAGTAAAGGAAAGGACTAAACAATGTCCATAGCAATGTATCAAAAGAAAGGAAATGCATAAAGTAAAGAAAGGCTAGAACGCTTCCAGTCCATATGCACGTACTCTTAAAGTCTACGAGTGTCCCTGAGTACCTGCCGTTTTGGGAACATAGAAAAGGAAAACGGCTGAGCAATACGCTCAGTGCACGGATGTACAATAAAGCATGAATAGGATAAGCATATAACATATAACATATAACATATAACAGCGGAAGAAACTAAGTCCCGAGTAACCTCGTTAAGTCTTGATAAAACTTGTTTTATAGTTTGAAAGCTTTATGTTTATCTTGTAAAAACTGTTTATCATATTTTACCATTAGCCAATATAGGTCATGAAAATCCACCGTGCATGAATACTTGGAGGGGTGACCTGATCATGCAAATTAGAGGGGCTGCCTCTAATTTAATATACTGGTTTTTGGGTAGGAGGGATCAGCTCCTTGTGAAGGATGCAAGACACACACCACATTCACCATGAAATCCTGACTAAAGGGACGCCACGAGCCATCACTCCGCCGTGGTGAAGTTATAACATCAGTGCCTCTAATGTTATGGTTATGGTACCTCCATAACTAGGTGAAACTGGTCATGCATGTATATGGCTATAGGTATTCTAAATTAAACATAAGCAATTCAAACACATAACTTATACTACGGGAAAACATTTGGCTGCATACGGGGAATCCTAATAAGGAAAGAATGTCCATACTGAAAGGACGGGAATCCGTACCTTATGTCCAGTGAACGAAGAAGATGAACTGAGAGGAATCCTACTTCCGTATCACTAGTGCTACATAAATACATACATGAATAAGTATCTGCTTGCTAAATACGTAGTTGGTTTTATGTCATGTCTTAGCTTATTTTATATGTTCTTACCATGTTCTACTGTTTTAAAGCCTTAAACTGTGTTTATCTTACATTCTGTTTAATCTGATTAAGTATTTCTGGTATTTCATGTGTTATTATACTTACTGTGTAATAATAAGTAACTTTCCAAAAATAGCAGGTTTCCTAAAATAGAAAGTTTCCAAAAATAGAAAGTTTCCAAAAATAGAAAGTTACCAAAAATAGATAGTTTCCAAAAATAGAAAGTTTCCAAAACTAGAAAGTTTCCAAAAATAGAAAGTTTCCAAAAATAGAAAGTTTCTAAAAATAGAAAGTTTCCAAAAATAGAAAGTTTCCAAGAATAGAATTACTGCTTAAAATAGATCAGTTTCTAAAAATAGAAAGTTTCCATAAATAGATTAGCTGCCTTTATTAAATAAGTTTCCATAAATTGCTTAGCTGCCTGAAATAAATAAGTTTCTAAAAATAGAACGTTTCCATAAATAGATTAGCTGCCTTATTTAAATAAGTTTCTAAAAATAGAAAGTTTCCATAAGTAGAAATAAGCTGGTTAAATAAGCTAAGTATATAAGCCTAAGTGTTTTCATGATTATTTTCTAAGTCATATGATGTAATATATAGTTTATTAATTATTTCATGTAATTAAAATAAACTGTAGGTTAAAATATTTAATTAAAGTATAACATGTTTTTAATTAAATAAAGTTAAATAGTTAGGTTAAAACATGTATTATTATTTATTAATAATATAACCTAAGTCATGTTAATTAATTAATTATAACCATGGGTTTTAAATAATTAATTAATTTATAAGTCTAAAATATGAAAATACTTAGGTTAATAATTTCATGATTATTAATAATTAAAATAACCTAAGTCATGTTATTAAATTAATCATGTCATGTTATTTATTTAATTTTTAACATAAGATCATAAAAATAATAAAAAAAACTAAACATACACCATGAACCGGATCTTGACTAAGAACCATGAACCGGACATGAAATCGACACCATACCCCGAACCAAATCGGGGTACCCCTTGTCTTGATGCTGCCGTGGGACCCACACCAACCAACCGGGACCGTATGGTCTCGGTGGTGGTCGTGTAGCCAAACCGAGACCCTCTCGGGTTCGGTGTAGGCTGCGGCCAAAACAAACACCCTTTAACATCCCTTTTTGATTTAATCCAAACCCAAATTCATGTTAGATCTATGATTTAATTATGTTTTTAATAAAAACATATCATGTTCATAATTAATTAAAAGATTAAATCAAAAGGAAAAGGTTTAAAAGAATTACCGATTACGTGGATCAAAAGAACAATGAACAAACACGAACACCAACAAGAATTCCAAGATCAAAGATCAACAAACACCCCTTTGGTGTTGTTTGAGGGTGGCGGCCAAAAAGAGAAAAAGAAGGAGGAGGAGGATTTTAGGTTTCTGTAAAATTCTTCTGTAAAGTTAAATGAGTAGTGTAATTTTCCTTAACCTCCTTTTAGTGAAAAATTGAAATGGGCTTGGCCCATTTTGTTGATCCCAAAGTCAGATCTTAAACCTTAATAGCTTGTTTAAGGGTTGTGATAGAGAGAAAGAATTCAATCTAACACTAGAGAAACTTTGCAAAGCAAAGTAACTAAACAAGATGCGGAATGTAATGTTTAGCACAAGAACAAATGAGATTCAAACGTTGCACTTTAATATATCAAAGATATACGAATACCCAAAGTGGTATTATGGTTTACAAAACCTTAAAGTAATAATAATGAAAAACAAAATGAGAAAGACACCCATTGCATGCTAACCTAGTGAGTCCTTTTATAGATGCAAGGACCCACGTACAAGATCACTACTAACAAACTATGGAAAGTATTAAGGAATAATAACTGAAACGCGTAAAGATCTATTCCATGTTTATCTTGACAACAGGGCCTTTGACTCCAGCAGGGGAACGGATCCCCCTGCCTTTGTTATTTAGCAGGGGGAACTTACTCTAGCAGGGGTATGAGTAATCAACTAGCAGGGGAAACAAATAAGCATAGATTTATTCCCAACAATCCTCCCCTAAACTTGTGCTTTCCCCTAAAGACAAGTTTCTGAATAAATGCTAGTTGATGAGGATGCTTACAAACTCTCTGGCCAAATCTGACTGTGAACCATTCTTACCAGATCATAAGCAACAGGCTTTTTGGCATCAACAATTAACTTAGCCTGTGCTAACTTCTTCAAGGTTTCCTGAGAGAAAGGATAATACCTATGATTGAGTAAATAAACACTCACACCTTCCATTACTACCTCATAAACCCCAGAATTTGTAAACAGCTTCCAATACACCAAATCTCCTTTATTCACTGCATCAAATAGAGGATCAAATAATTCATGCTCATACATTCTGTGCATGCACTCCCAGATTACCCAATCCTTCTCTACACCATCCATGGTAGGAGGTTTTGCAGCAAACGTCTTCTTCAATATTTTCCACAGATCTTCTAAGTCTTCACTATCCAAAATTTGAAACATGACATCTAGGCTTAGAAAAGTCTGTGCTGTATTGTCAGCCCTTGTAAACTTCCACCAAGTTCTCCCTTTGTGTTCATAAATAGCATACTCTATAATAGCAAACTTCTTTCCAAGTTCACTAGGTGAGATTTCATCATTTTCCTGTAAAGTCAGCTGTTTGTCAATTTCCTCATTTGATGGCCCTTGAGACTCTTTAGTGATTATGCCCACTTGCTCCATTCTCTTGAGTCTCTTTGCTGCTCTTTGTGCATTAAGTACTGACTTCTCAAGTACTTCTGGAAGACTTTCACCTGCTTGATGTGATTCCCCTGCTGGGGATGATGCACCTGCTTGTGTAGTCTCTCCAGCTTTTCTTTTCTTTGTTGCTCTAGCTTTCTGTAGCACTTCACTTTGTCTCCTGAGATACTCAGCTTCCTCAGGAGTGTTGATTGTCATCCAATCCTCCACATCATACAACTTTAGAACTGGTCTGACTGCTCTCTTTATGGCTTCAAAGCTCATATCTGTGAAGTCACCATCCTTCCACTTTCTATGCCTTTTAAGCAGAACTTTGTAGTGATCAAGTTGCCCTTTCTCTGATGTTCTATACTTCTCACTCTGAATTTGCATTGCCCTTCTTTCCAGATATTCAGTTTGAAATTTGTAAACAAGGCAAGTCAACTCACACCTGTCTTCCAAAGGAGCATTTTTCAACTCCTTCTCCCATTGATTAAGAAATTCTTCAACATGAGGTACCCTGTCATCTAGTTCCCTATGCATAATTTCAACCTGTTTTAGCATCTCTTTGGGCCTCATTTTCTCCATCCTTTGATCCTGCATATCCATTTCCTCTTGTTGTAGCTTGAGAGCTACTTGTGCATCATGAGCTTCTTGGATCTTCTGCTGTTCAGGAGTCAGATGCTTGTATTTTCTCTTGGGCTGTTGCACCATGATTCCTTTTCCTTTATCTTTTGGATCCACTGCTGGTGCTGGTTTTGCTTTAGTTGCAGGTTCTTTGATTGTTATCCCCTTCTGAGCTGGTTGCTTTCTGTTCTTCCTAACAAATGTTTGAGTTATGTTTTTAGCAGGGGATAAACTTACAGCAGTGGGATCAGCAATGGCAGGGGAAACTTTGGAAGCAGGGGCTTCTTCTCGATTGCCCATAGTGAGCAATGTTTGAGCAATGTCTTTGGTTGCACTCCCCTTGTCACTTCCTTTATCAGCACTTTCTTTCTTTCCATGCTCCATACCAGGATATGAATAATACTCAGTAGATCCTTCTTTGGTTGGAATTTCCTCCCCTTTGGAAGCATCCTCATCTGTGGAAAGAATCAGTCTGGGCTTTCTCCTCCCCTCAAGAGTGGCAAGTCTGGTTTCCAAATGAGAGATAACCAGACCTTGCTTTTTGACATCTTGTACAAGTTGTGCATTCTGCCTTTTCAGGCTCATGCACATTTTCGTCAATTCCAAGTTTGTCAAAGGTTTCATACTGCTCTCAATCCTAGAAGGGAATTTCTCCCTTTGTTGGATATCATGGAGTGGGGGAGAGGACTTATTGATGGTGTCACTATCCTGCTCACCCCTTGAGGATGAGACAGTAGTGGCAGCCAAACCCCCAGGTTGCTCCAAACTCTTGGAGACTCTCCTCTCTGCTGCTTGTGAAGATTCACCAGGCAAGGGAGACCTGGCAAACCTGGATTTGGAACGCCTTTCTTGGTGTGGATCAGCAGGTGGTAGGTTCTTGGCAGGGGATTCAGCAGGTGGATTTATGGCTGTTTGATGTTTGGCTTCTTCCCGTCTGATTTGGTCTAGCATGATTGAAGTGAATGGAATATTTCTGCCAGAGAACAAAGGTGATGGTGCAAGTAATGTGGTGAAAAGTTTGGTTGTGTGTTTGGTTGCTGAAAAATAGTTTCTGTGTGTAATGGGACCATGATCACTCATATTCAGCAAAACTTCTATAAACCTTGGATACATACAAAACTTTGAGGTGCTTGAAACATTTTTCACCATGCCTTTAAAAATCATTTGAGAAAAACAATACTTCCTTCCTGTTGCAAAGCAGATCAGGGCAGAAGCTATCTCACTACCAACTTCATTAAAAGCAGTGGTTTTGGGTGACAAACATTGCATAATAGTATGAATCAAAAGTTTCCAATGAGGGGCAAACTGGCCTTTAGCAAATTTTAATTTTTGATTTTCAGAAAGTTTATACCCCAATTTTTCAAGACCTTCAAAAATTTCAGTCTCAGAAAAGTTGGTTCTTCCATCCTCATCATCAAGGAGAAGATTCTCCCTAATGGAGGCAAGTGAGATTACCTTGGAATGACCATCAACTGTTCTTTGTATTATGACCTCTCCATTCACTGTTTTGGTCATGGCTTTAGACCAGAACTGTTGAATGTGTGAGGTATAAATGCGAGGATTGATGAGAAGGGCCACTCTGAAGTACGAGGACTTTAGAAAGGCCACAGCCTCAGCAAACTCGGCTGGTTCATCATGAAGCAAAGCAATTTGGTTATGATTAGGAGCAATTTTAAGAGTCATGATGAATTTGAAAAATAGTTTAAAGGTTTATAGAGATGGGAGGTAAGTGGGATTAGGTCGAAAGAGATTTGTGGACCTGCTGGTAAAGGGAATTAAGTTTATATAGGCGAATTGAAGAGCTGTGATTGGACCAAAATTTTCAAATTGCAAAAATATCAGGAATAAATCTTGATAAAAAATTAATATATTTGAAATAGAAGGAAAAGATTACCAATCAGCTAAGAAAGCGCCTTAAATATCTTTTAAAAAGAATAAAATATTCCCTAACCAAAATTTAAGCAAGCAGGCCCAACGGCTATGAACAGGGTAACGGTATTGTCGGTCAATGGTCAAACAGGGGAATGTTGTGAAGGCAGGGGAATAAAAAATAAAAGCAGGGGAAACTTTCCTAGGGGTATTAAACTAGTCATGAAGGGACTAATGCTAACTAGCTCTGCTCTAATGCACACACTTGTATACACAAGATAGATACATAGAATCTCAAGAGTCCTCTATTCAGCAATGGTCCCAATACAAAAAGTTAATACATAAGTCACCCTACACCAGGTAATCCCAAGAAATCATGCATACCCCAGTCACCATCCCAACCTTGTCCCTTACCTATGGTCAGTTAGTCTTGGCAATGTGTGCCACACATCTATATTTTGAACAGCAAGCTGCTTGAATAAAGAAATGCAAACACACACCACAGTGCCTCAAGGTTTCAGAGTTTAGACAAGCTGTGCAGCAGGTCATCATTACCCTGAACCCCCACTCACCAATGGATATGATCTAAGATCATATATGAGCATTCTAAGAATACCCTGAATCCTAAAGGTTTGACCTAACCTCCCCTGAAACATAGAGTATATACCTGATCCACCAAGGAGAGTAGTATGCACCAATATGAACCTCTGCATTGTTAGTCTAAAACCACATAAAACCACTTTTGTAAACAGAACACACCCTGCTTAAGAGAAAAATTCTCTTGGCAGGGGAATAAACCCCAAGCAGGGGAATCAGTGTTAAAAAGCAGTGGAATGAAAGAAATGGTAAAAGTGACTAACAATCATACAACAACAGCAATGAAGTAACCCTGATTACACATGACAAAAATAGACATCAGATTTTAAGGAGTAACCATTCCAATACCTGCAACCAGATATTGAAACCTCCCTACCTCAAAAGCTTTTGTTAAAAGATCAGAAACATTAAGTTCTGTATCAATTTTCTCAGGGACAATCAGTCCTTTTTCAAAACAATCTCTGATAAAGTGATGTCTAATTTCAATGTGTTTGGTTTTGCTATGAAAAACAGGGTTCTTTATGATGCAAATAGTGCTGTTGTTGTCAATAAATATCTTGGTTTTAAGAAAGTTGTACCCATAATCAAGTAACTGATTTTGCACCCAAAGGACTTGACCACAGCATGCAGCAGCTGCTACATACTCAGCTTCAGTTGTGGATGTTGCCATGATAGTCTGCTTCTTACATTGCCAAGATATAAGCCTGCTCCCCAAAAATTGGCATCCCCCTGTTGTAGACTTCCTATCATTGTTGTCACCAGCATAATCACTATCTGAATAAGCTATCAGCTCAAATGGTGACTCCTTTGGATACCAGAGTCCTAGGGTGGGGTGACATTTGAGATACCTAAAGATCCTTTTCACAGCAAATAAGTGACACTCTGTTGGTGACACCTGGTATCTTGCACATAAGCAAACTGCAAACATGATGTCAGGTCTGGAAGCAGTGAGATACATAAGAGACCCAATCATAGACCTGTAATTCCTGACATCAATGGGCTTGCCAGGACCATCCTTGCCCCATGGATGATCCTTGTCCATGGGAGTGGATACCTTCTTCCCATCAGACATGCCAAACTTCTTTACAATCTCAGCTACATATTTGTCTTGAGAGATAAATATCCCATCTTTCCGCTGCTGAACTTGTAACCCCAAAAAGAAGTTTAGTTCTCCCATAGCACTCATTTGAAACTTATCCTGCATCAATTTGGCAAACTCTTTGCTAAGCATGGAGTTAGTTGATCCAAAAATGATGTCATCCACATAGACTTGTACTAGCAGAAGGTCACCCTTTTGTTTCTTTGTGAACAGGGTCTGATCAATCTTCCCCCTGCTGAATCCATTGTCTAGGAGATATTTGGAAAGAGTACCATACCAGGCTCTGGGAGCTTGGTGAAGGCCATACATGGCCTTTTTCACTTTGTATACTTTGTCAGGATGTTCTGGATCTTCAAACCCTGGTGGTTGCATGACATAGACTTCTTCATCAATGGTTCCATATAAGAATGCACTTTTCACATCCATCTGAAAAACAGTGAAGTCCATGAATGAGGCATAAGCAAGGAATAATATAATAGCTTCAATCCTTGCTACTGGAGCAAACACCTCTTCATAATCAATCCCTTCTTCCTGAGTATACCCTTGTACTACTAACCTTGCCTTGTTCCTGACAACTATTCCCCTTTCATCCTTTTTGTTCCTGAGCACCCACTTGGTCCCAATAGGCCTTGCCCATTTGGGACAATCAACCAGAATCCAAACCTCTTGTATGTCAAATTGTAAGAGCTCCTCTTGCATAGCTTCAACCCAGCTTGGGTCATTTAAAGCTTGAAAAATCTTCTTTGGCTCTTCTTGTGACAAAAATGCAGTAAACAGACAACATTGCATGTTGTCATGATTGAACTTCATGGTGATGTTAGCAATGAAGCTGTGCTCCTTTGCTGTATACCTTGTATATCTGGGAGCTTCAGGATCACCAATAATCTGAGAGATAGGATGATCTTTATTAATTCTATAGGTAGGCTGCATGATGACTTCTATTTCATCTTCTTCCAAATCAGAATTGATGGGGCTGTTTTGATTAGGAAAGAAGTCCTCAAAGGAACTTCCAAATGTGACAGCATGACCTAAAGATGGGTGCTTGTGAGCAGAATGAAGCTCTGAATAACTAGGACCTCCACTCCTGATGATTCTGCTTCCACTGCTGGATATGATAGGACCATCATTTATGGGTGTAGATGATGAGATGAGTGGGGATTCTCTTTCTGCATCAGAAGTCTCATTAGCATCATGGTCCTTTGTGAGAGAGGAATCAATTCCTCTAGCAGGGGAATCCAGGATTCCACTGCTTTCAGCCATTCCACTGTCTTCAGACATAGCAGGGGATGAGATTGGCTGTTCTTTTCCTGAAGCAGAGTTATCTTCTTGTTTATCAGCTTCACTAGGAAACAATGAGGGTACATTCATGTACCTCAGAGGTGACTTCTCAGCAGTAATTGTTTCTTGAGTACCTGAAATGTTAGTATTCTGCAAGACAACAGGTACATAATTCATGGATTTAGAAAGTACATCTATATCAAAGAACCAATCAGGACCTGTTTGAACATCTTCAGGCTTGTCTTCAAGAAAGTTCACATGGAGATTTTCTGTGATTTTGCTTGTCTTCTTGTTGAAGACCCTATATCCCTTACTGTTTAAGGAATAACCCACAAAATATCCATCATCACCCTTTTCACTAAACTTACCAAGATTGTCAATGGTGTTCAAGATGATAACATGACACCCAAAAGGTCTGAAGAAGTCAATTAAGGGAGGTCTTCCATTAAACAGCTGATAAGAGGTCTTGTTGTGCGCCTTGACCACCAAGGCCCTGTTTTGCACATAGCAAGCAGTGGATACAGCTTCAGCCCAAAAGATAACTGGAAGTTTGGAGTCAGACAGCATAGTTCTTGCAGCTTCAATGAGTGTCCTATTCCTTCTTTCTGCCACTCCATTCTGTTGAGGTGTTCTAGCAATGCTAAATTGCCTCTTGATGCCTTTGTTTATGCAGAAAGAATCCAGCTTGTGATTTCTGAACTCACCACCATTGTCTGATCTTATGGTAACTACCTTCATGCTTTTTGACAGTTCAATTTGATTGATGAACCCAATGAGTACATCAGCAGTGTCACTCTTTTCAAATAGAAAGAATGTCCATGTAAATCTTGAAAAATCATCAGTAATTACTAGGCAGTACCATTTCTTCATTATACTTGCCACAGAAGTGGGACCAAAAAGATCCATATGCAATAGTTCCAATGGCTTGGTGGTGGACATACTTGTTTTTGACTTGCAAGATGCTCTGTGTTGCTTCCCTTTCAGACATGCTGCACAAGTATGTTCAGTGGCAAAAGACTTGGAGGGAAGACCATGAACCAGATTATGCTTTACTAGTTTGTTCATGTTCTTGAAATTAAGATGACCAAGTCTTCTATGCCATTTCTTACATTCATCTGCTAAAGCTTTGGCAATGAAACATGTTTCATTGTCTTGGAGAGAGATGTCCTTGAGATCAATTGTGTACATGTTCTTCTGTCTTGGTGTTCTGAGAACAATTGGAGTGTCTTGTGGCAGGACAAACTCCTTTCCTAATACCAAGCATTCAGTGTCAGTAAACAAGACAAAATTCTTGTTATCAGTCATCTGTGACACACTGAAGAGATTATACTTGAGCTCCTTCACCAAATACACATTGTCAAAAGTCATCCCATTGGTTACAATAGTTCCTTTTCCTGTTATAGTTCCATGCCCATCTCCAAAAAAAACACCATCATTGTCATGCAGGGGTACAAAGTTAGACAAGTAAGCTTTGTGTCCAGTCATACTTCTTGAGCATCCACTATCCCAGTATGCTCTATCATCCCTTGTCTTCTTTGTCACCTGCAAAAGGAAAAACAAATTAGTTTTTCTTGGGGACCCAAGCCATTACAGACTTGGATCTACCTCGTGTATCAATGTAAGATAGCTTATCAAAGACTAGAGATACACCATTAGATTGAGTACCCCTTTTGGGTGCCCAAACCCAACGAGCTGAGGCTTTCACAGCTTTTCCCCATCTTCCCATGTTCCTAGAGTGCACACCTCTTCTAGCAGGGGATACCCCAGTTTTAGCAGGGGAATCCTTATGCTTGGCAGAGGGAACCCACCTTTTGTTTTAGCCTCTATTCATGTGTTGGTAAGGTCTTGGGCCAGTTTTATATGCAGTATAAGGTGTTGGGGTAGTCACAGAAGTGTTGGGCTTTGGGTGAACATCATTTTCCTTTCTAAGGGCTGGAGCAACATATTTCTCAGCTACTCTATTTCTCAAGGCAGGGGCAACATACTTGGCAGGGGAAAAGGATTTTGCCCCTGCATTTAGAAGAATGGCTCTAGGTTGCATATCCTTTAAGGGATTTGCAGCCACCATCTCCATTGGTGCCTTACACTCCTGATAAGTGTGTTCAAAACTGCCACATGTGAAGCAGGGCTTGGTATTGATCACAAAGTCTTTTCCTAATTGATGAGACTTTTGGTCATTCCAATTTCTTTGATTACCTCTGACATTCCTGTACATACCAGCATATTTAATGATAGGTTTAGGAGACTGTGGTCTAGCCCTGCTCTTAGAGTTTGGATTGCTGCTAGAACTTCCTTCTTTTGAAAATTTAACAGGATTGTCAATTTGCTTTAAGCCAACCTGTTCCTGTTTAATATCCCTAATGACACTAGTTTTAACTAGAGACTCTTCTGTATCAGGATTATTAGGTATATAAGCACTCAAGTCAAACTCAATGTCATCCTATTTTTCAAAACAAGGGAGACCAGTCCATGATAAGTCTTTTCTAGGATAGGGAGCATGGATGTTAGCAGGGGGTGGGGGTATAGTAGCATTCATGTTCTTAATTCCAAACCCTGTTTTGTCCTTAGGAGATTGACCAATATCAAATGCCTTGGTTAAATCTTTTGAAGCTTTTCCAAATTTTTCAACAGTTTCCTCATCTATCTTTTGGTTAGCTTTAAAAATTTCAAGTTCAGCAGTTAAAACATTTATGGATTGGTTATTCTCCTTGGCATCTCTTTCCAGAATCACAATGTGATCCCTATATTCACTTTCTCTTTGCCTATACTCTCTTATGGTGGACTCTAGTTGTTCTAAAGCACGTTTGTAGTTATCAAGATCATTATCACAATTTATATAGTCAGCTCTTACCTTTCTGATTTGATCATTCAAAGATTCAGTGTTTTTCCTACAAGCTTTAGTACAGTATGAGTCATCATATACCTCATTGTCAGAGCTGGAACTTGACATGGCCATAAGTGCAAAGTCTTCTTCCTTTTCTTCAGCCACCAAAGCTTGGTTTCTTTCCACACTTCCTGTCATAGCACTCCAGTCCCATCCATTAGCTCCATCTATCCCCTGCATTGCTACCATAGCTTTAGCACCAGAATCCTCATCCTTTCTATGGCTATTTCCAGACTTAGGTCCTCTGCATTCCCTGGCAAAATGACCCTTCTTGCCACAATTGTAGCATTCAACTTTTGCTTTATCAAACCCAGCCACATCAGATGGATTAATTGTGATCTTCTTCCCATACTTCTTGTGGAACCTGTTGGCTCTCATGCTTAGCAAAGCCATATTCCACTTGATATCCAATTCTTCTAATGCTTGCTTACTGATTTGATTCAGATCTTCATGTAACACTGTAGATCCTTGTGGACCTTGAGATGCTATGAATGCACATGCAGTATCAAGGCTGAATGTAGCTGGTCTTTCTTCATCATAGGAAGGTCCAGACCTGATAGCAGGGGAATAAGTAGCAGGGGCTACTTCTATTCCACTGTTCTTGGAGATTCCACTGCTTTGTGATATGAATGCCATGTTAGCAGGGGAATCAACGATTCCACTTGAGTTGGTGGGAATTGTCCATTTTGACTTCATTTCATTGACAATAGGTTCAAAAACTTTTAAGTTATTGTATATATCATCAATATTCTTGTTGTCCAAGTCATCCTTATTCTGCCAGATTGCCTTATAGACAAACCATTCTTTCTGGAGGCTGTTAAGAAACCTGGTATTCACCTGCTCTTTAGTCACCTCAATATCAAAGAATTCCAAGTGAGCCACCATGTCTTGAAGCCTATTGTAAATAGCTCCAATTGATTCATCACCAATTGCTTTGAAAGAAGCAAAATCATCCAGCATTTGGTTCTTCTTCTTCTTCTTTGTGGCTTCATTTCCTCCAAAGGTTGTGCCTATGGCTTCCCATAGTTCCTTAGCTGTTTTGTATTTCCTGAATCTGAGTTGATGTCTATCGGGTAGGGCCAACAGCAATGAGCTGTGAGCCCTGACATCATGCCTTCTAGCCAGTATTTCCTTATCACATAGAGCAGCAGATTTCTTCTTGTCCTTACCTTTGGAACTTTCACCTTCATCCTTGCCTTCTTCAACAGCCACCATTTTGTTGAATTGATCACCAAACTCTATGATCTCCCAGAGAACATAGTGTTCCATTTTCAGGTATTGTTGGATTCTGAATTCCCATAATTCAAAGTTTTCAGGATCCAACATGGGTAACTTGAGGTTATTGTGGTTGTTGCTATTTGTGGATGAATCTGAAGACATGTTTGCTATAAGGATTTTGTTCTTGATTTAGACAAAGTTTCTCAACAAGCTCTGATACTACTTGTTGATCCCAAAGTCAGATCTTAAACCTTAATAGCTTGTTTAAGGGTTGTGATAGAGAGAAAGAATTCAATCTAACACTAGAGAAACTTTGCAAAGCAAAGTAACTAAACAAGATGCGGAATGTAATGTTTAGCACAAGAACAAATGAGATTCAAACGTTGCACTTTACTATATCAAAGATATACGAATACCCAAAGTGGTATTAGGGTTTACAAAACCTTAAAGTAATAATAATGAAAAACAAAATGAGAAAGACACCCATTGCATGCTAACCTAGTGAGTCCTTTTATAGATGCAAGGACCCACGTACAAGATCACTACTAACAAACTATGGAAAGTATTAAGGAATAATAACTGAAACGCGTAAAGATCTATTCCATGTTTATCTTGACAGCAGGGCCTTTGACTCCAGCAGGGGAACGGATCCCCCTGCCTTTGTTATTTAGCAGGGGGAACTTACTCTAGCAAGGGTATGAGTAATCAACTAGCAGGGGAAACAAATAAGCATAGATTTATTCCCAACACATTTCTTCTTTGTAGCCGCGGGTAGGGGCCCCACATGGGGTACCCGTACCTTCTTCCGTGTCTCGATGTTTAGTTATTCGTTCGTGATTATTTGTGTTCGCGTTTTATGTGTTCTCGTTAAATAATTACCGTGACCTAATATATTTATTTACGCTCGTAATAAATATATATACGTAATTAATAATAGTTCGTGATTTAATTACGTTCATGATTTCATGATCCCATGTTCGTGATTAATTATTGTCAAATAATTATTACGTGTTCGTGCGTAGTAAATACTTATCGTGTTATAACACGTACGTAATACGTAAAATCCTAACACGTAATACTAATCATGCTATAATAGGAAAGTTTTAATCTAGTACGTGCGATCTCAAGGGTACTATTCATGGTAAAAGCATGCGGGTTTTATAATTTTAGTTTAGTTTTTTGGCAACTATGGTCCTTGTGGTTTTATACAACCCACGGTTTGAATAACCGCCCCCCTTATACTTTGGAAACTTACACGTTTGGCCCTTGTACTTACAAAAAGTCACGAAATAATTATATAAGTTTTATTAATTTATGAATTTGGACCTAACTTTCACCAATTGTCAAACGTGGCCCAAAAAGTCTCCACATTTTAGTAAATGGGCTTTTATTAATTTTACTTGCTTTCTAAAATGAATTAGGCTTATATTCCATGGGCTTATTTAAGGCTTATATTTAGCTTATATGTTTCAGCTTATTTTTTATGAACATATTAAATTTAAAGCTTAATGGCTTATGGGCTTACTTAGCTATGGCTTATTTAATGAGTGGGCTTAAATAAGCTAATGTTAAGACTTGTCTTATATAAGCTTTTAGGGATTTATGTCACGGCTTAAATAACATAGCTTAAATAAGTTAAATCCTTGGATTATATTTAGGTCTTATGAGCTTATATAAGGTTAATGGTTTCGGCTTATATTAAGTTTTTAACACATTTTAAGGCAAGTGATTATACTAGGGCTCAAATAAGTTACATAAGCTTGCATGTACACATTTTTAGGGTTTTAAGGCAAGAACACCCATAAACTTCTTATAAGCCGTGGGCTTATATGTTGTTTTAGGGTTTGTTCATAAGATTTTAACGTGTACGTGCATCTTAAACTCCATTTTCATAACATGTATATGCATGAAACATGACAGAAGTAAGGAAAAGTTTAAAGGAGGTTTACACTTACTTGTTTTCAAGAAAAATGGGATGAGGACTATGGCTTGATGATTCTAGACATCGGGTTCTACTTGAAGGGTCTTGGATTCGTCTTAAATGTGAAATATCTTGAATGAGGAGCTCTAAATGCTTTGAGAGGACTAAGAACTAGTTGGAGTACATGCTTGAGATATCTAGGCATTTTGTTTGAGAGGGATAACCGAATATGGTAAGAGAAGAGTGTGTAAGGCTTGCTAAATATCTTGGAGTATGAATTTGTGTTGTGGCTTGGGGTATGCCACGGTAAGAAAGAGAAATGGGCTAGATATGAGGATATTGGATGTGTACAAGGGTGGTACATGTTTTAAATGCAAGCTAGAGTACATAGTCCTTGTTTATTAACAAACCATCGCATGTATGTCTTCCAAGGAGACAAAAGGGATGTGCATAGTGTTTAACTTAAATGTAGGAGTTGTACACAAGACTTTGGTGTATGGTGGTGGTTTATCATACATCTAAGGGTGCAAAGAGGTAGGCTAGGTGGCTTAGTCTTGTGGTATGTGTATAGTAAGGTTAGTACATGTTTTAATTGCCCAAAATTATACATAGTCTCATGGTATTAAGTTAAAACCGGCGGTATTGGGTCTAGTCAAGGGAAAGGGAGTGTTTTCCATAGTGTAACACTTTAAAAGCTAGTTTGTACAAGTCTAAAAGTCAAGGTTGGACATGGTAAGGGTTTTTGGTATTTAAATCTTATGTGTATATATACATTCGGCCATAAATTAGTCTAGGGTATTTTTATGTTTAATTTTGTGTCTAGGTAAAGTCATTTGGAGTATAGGTGTTATATTGGGTGAGTATGTATGAGTCTAGGTAAATTTTGGTTAAGTTTGGGGCCCTTGGTGAAAGTATGGTCATTTTTATATGAGAAGAGATTTTATTACATCAAAAGCATGTCAACTTAGTTTAAAAAGGTATAAAAAATGGTCAAAGGTAATGTTTAAGTCTAAAATAGTTGGTGTCGTAACGTAAAGTCAATTATAGTGTGAGGAAAAATATATATACATTAATATATTTAAAGCTTAAGAATTTACACTTCAGTAATTGTGTATTAATTGTGATCATGAGTTTGGATGTATGAATAGATGTGATGAATGCTTATGAGTGTATGTTCAAGTGACTAAAATGTTCAGAAAGGAGTGACTGTTTAAAGTCCTGCATGTTTATAAAATGTAGTCATCCAAGTGTGACTGTCCTTGTGCTTAAGTGATGAGAATCATAATGTATGCTATGAGATTTAAATCTCCTCGTGTTTTGATGATTAAAATAATGTATGTTGTGTATGATGCATATGGTTGCTCAAGAGATCTCATGCAAAGGTGGTACTATTTATTCAGATATCATAAAGTGACGTATACAATGATGACATAGTCAAAACCTGAATTTACAGGTTTTACAAACAACATAAGAGAACTGAATTGAATTTTGTTGAGATTGGATCTGAAGCAGATAGGATAGCTTTTTGTTAGGTCCACTAGATGTGGATCTTGCATCCTGTTAAGGATGGTGAACGACTTCTGTAATCACAAGTCTATTCACAGAGAGACTCTAGATGAATCACACAGTATAAGTGAGGAATACAAATACTATGAACAAGAAGAAACAGAATAACTATAATTACTTGATCCTTACTAAGGATTTCTAATATAAATATAAACTTTAATAATGTTTGATGAAGGTGTGTATAACCCTTCTGCCTAAGGTTCCTTTTATACTACAAGGAAACTGTTGTCCCATATATATGATGATTCTATACGAATTTATGAAGAAAGAAAGGTAGATATGAGATGAATTCTAGAGAGAGAAAGTAGTGAGAGAAAGTAGAGAGAAAGAGAGGATTAACTTAGTGAATATTAGATTAGAAGTGAGAAAAATGAACCACCAACCCTCCTAACATGCTAGGAGGGTAGTATATATAGTCCACCCACATGCGGGCTTCTTTATGGACTATATGGTTTGGGCCGGGCTTTCCTTTTGGGCTTTAGTTACTTATTAATGAACTTTAGCCTAAAGTTAAGCCCGTATAACACGACTAATATACTACCTATTACAATGTTCTAAAATACGATACATAATAAACATATGACCGAGCATTCTTGTTTGACTCAATATTTTGAGGCTAACAATCTCCCCCAATGAGAGGTCATAAACCTTGGTCATTTAGCAAATTTGTAGAGATTGCGAATCTCGCCATAAATGTGTCTTGAACGTGTAATCGTAGTCTTGTTCTTTCATGCTGTGATCTTTGAGCCTTTGTCGTTGTCTTTCGACTTTGTCTTTTTGATCTTGAGATCTTCAAATCATCCTTGACTTGTCTTTGCCATCTTGCAATCTTGTGTCTTCATCCACATGCTCACACTATTAATTGTTGAATATATCTTCAGGCATGAGTATGTGGCTTTGAATCTTTGACTTTGCTGAGTACACCGTGACGCCACCTTCTCGAGACAAAACCTAGACACGGACTGAATGGCTTGACATTCGTCCTAAATCGGTAGCGTTTACCTCCGGTCGGTGAAGACCGTTATACGATATTAAATACCGTACCTGTGATAGGTAGATTCAGTTAAGAATCTCCTTGACAGGGTTTCGCGGCTGTACTAGCCGTGCTCTTTACTCGACCGTCTCAAAGCAAGACAGCGAACATAAAGAGTGAATCAATTGGATAAATATCCGCTTGATTAAACTCGTCAATTCAAATTCCTGGAACAAGTTTGATTCTTAAAGAATCTTACCATTGTTGCTTTCCAGTTGACACAAGCTTGATCCATAAAGAATCTCGCCAGTCACCTATCGTAGCGCTATTTGATGTTGACGCAAGAAGGATTTCCATTCGTCACTGTGAATATTAATAAATATCACTCTGAATGTTCTGACAAGACCATAAAGATATTGCGTAGAAACCTGAAACGAGTTTGAATCAATTCAGAATCAAACCACTGTTGCTTTTCAGTTTTACATATGTTCAATTCATGAAGAATCTTACATATGACCTACCGTAGTGCTGTTTGATGTTAACACTGGAAGGATTTCCACTCGTCATTGTGAATACTAAGTAGTATCACTCTGAGTGTTCTAGCAATATCGCAAGGATATGGAGTAGGACTCTCTTGTTCATCATCCGTGTGTCCTAACGAGATTTGATTGATCTCAAGGCTCTAGAATCGATTTGTGTACTTTTAGTGGTCAGAGGCTGGAGCAGATGCCACCTATTCAATATCAACTATCTCGGAATGAGAAAGCTAATAGAAGTCATGTTGTTCTCCGTGACAATAAAACAAACTTCTTTTGAGAGAAGCCTGAGTAGCTAGGAAAGGGTTGTGCATACATCACTGGGTCCATGATGAGTTTGTCTTCATGATGAGTTGACCCGGTTTCTGCCTAAGTTGTATGGAGGGCTTCTTTCTTTAGACCCTTTATCCTTACATTTCTTTTTCATTTTTCAACCCTTTCAATGCTTACCAAGACATCATTACTAGCACCTTGTAATGATTATTACAGTTCTAGCATCAGTACTTAGTCGGCATTCAGCTACGTTCACATTCTACTCCATCTTTCCTAAGGACTTCTAATAATATATTGGATTGTCCCTGGGAAGATCCCTCCGGTTCTGGTTGGATCATAGGACTTAAACCTAACCACCCTTTTGACACCAATAACGTCGTGAATTAAAGATGTTGTGGGTATTTGATCGTAACCATGAAAACCACTTTAAATTCTAACAAAGTGTTTGAAAAACATTTAACACCTTGCTGGTTTTGTCGTTTCAGAAATGCTCCCCCTTCACATGTGCATCGATAATCGAAAGTGTTTCGCACATGTAGGTAAGAGTGAAAGTGCTTGAGTCTTATATTAGATCACATTTTCTCCCCCTATCTCTAATATATAAAATCTTTTGATATTAGAGGTACCAAATTTGATTAAAATATATTTTGATAAATAGTCTTGAAAATCTCCGGGAGAAAGATGTGTTAATCTTTTGCATGAAGTTAAAATGCTCCCCCTCAAAAATTGATCCAATTGAATTGTCATTATGAGGATGTGATCCACATTTCGCTTTTTGAGGATGGGAGTTTGTTGAACACACAATTTTTGAAAGATTTTGAATAATCATTGAGAAATTCTTGAAAAAATTGTGTTCAACGCTTTTTGAAAAATCCTATTTTTTTTTGTCGAAGAGGTTTTTCTAAAGCATAAACTTGAGTTCATAGACTTTGAATGTCTTGACGAATCCACTCAAGTGTATGAAGATTTATCTTCTTTTGCTGAGGGTAAGCGCACTAAATTGTACACTTCCCCGTGAATATGGATCCGGGTTGCAATCTGAAAGTGATTACAAGCCATTTTGTTGAGCTCAAAACGTTGAATGTTTTGTGACAAGCTCAACCCAAGATAGATTGCTCTACCCGTTGTTGGAAATATTGTCCAAAATAGACAATTTCCTTTATTAAAATAAGAAATGACATGTTTTGAAAAATATTTACAACTTTCATTCGAGCTTTATGTACACACCCATGTCGTTATTGAGCGACATTTCTAGGCACGTCCATATTATCGATACTGAAAGACATGTCGAGAAGAATATTTTGGATTTTGAAAGATTTTTTAATTTTGTGTTTTGTTTTTATAAGTTTTATATTTTTGTATTTTGATTTTTCAAAAATATTTACAGGTTGATGTTTGATAGATAAATCAAGCAGGCACCTTTGCCAGAATCTCCAGGTCTGCTGGAGTCAAACATCTCATACCAATGAGCCTAACGAGGTACTCAAACCTATCTTTCGACAGAGCTTTCGTAAACAAGTCGGCTAATTGGTAATCCGTTCCAACAAAGTATAGTTCAACGATACCTCTTTCAACTTGTTCCTTTATGAAGTGATATCGGACATCAATGTGCTTCGTGCGGGAATGCTGTACCGGATTGCAGGAGATGGCTATGGCCGACTTTGAGTCACAGTACATAGGTACTTTATCAAAGTGGAAGCCATAATCCGTGAGTTGTGTTCTCATCCATAGAACTTGAGCACAACACGCAGATAGAGACACATACTCTGCTTCGGCTGATGAAAGTGACGTGCAATCCTGCTTCTTGGAAGACCATCCCACAAGCTTATCTTGACCTAGAAATTGTGCACCACCAGAAGTACTTTTCCGTGTATCAAGACACCCTGCATGATCAGAATCTGAATAGGCCGTTAGAAAGAAACCGGTTTCCCTCGGATACCAGAGTCCCAAATGAATGGTATTCTTAAGGTACCGAAAGATCCGTTTAACCTCCTTGAGGTGCTTTTTAGTGGGTCGTGCTTGATATTGTGCACAATAGCATGTAGCATGATGAGTATCAGGTCTGCTTGCTGTCAAGTACATGAGGGACCCGATCATAGAACGATATCTCGTTTGATCTATGGGTAATCCCTCCAAGTCAGCATCTAGGGATGTGGTTGATAATGG
This sequence comes from Glebionis coronaria, assembly GCA_025667525.1. NCBI lineage: Eukaryota > Viridiplantae > Streptophyta > Magnoliopsida > Asterales > Asteraceae > Glebionis > Glebionis coronaria. The sequence continues at coordinate 102,397,958 of CM046875.1, forward strand.
TATCCCAACGGGGTCACATGAAGTCATACCATGCTTTTTGATTATCTCTTGACAATACTTAGCTTGGTTAATAAACATACCACTTGGGGATTGGTGAACTTGAATTCCTAGAAAGAATTTTAGTTCGTCCATCATAGACATTTCAAATCTGTTGTGCATTACTTTTTCAAACCATTTTGAAAGTTTTGGGTTTGTAGACCCGAAAATAATGTCATCAACATAAATTTGCACAAGCAAAATGTCATCCCCATATTTATAAGTGAACAAAGTTAAATCAATGGAACCTTTTGAGAAACCTTTGGATGCCAGAAATTTTGAGAGCTCGTCGTACCACGCCCTTGGAGCTTGTTTGAGTCCATAAAGTGCTTTGTGGAGACGATACACCCTGTCAGGATAATGAGGATTGACGAATCCTTCCGGCTGTGTGACATAGACTTCTTCCTTCAAAAGATCGTTAAGAAACGCCGTCTTTACGTCCATTTGATAGACAATGAATCCCTTATGTGCAGCATAAGCAAGAAAAATCCTGACTGCTTCCATTCGAGCTACTGGTGCAAATGATTCTTCGAAATCAATACCCTCTTTCTGTCCATACCCTTTAGCCACTAGCCTAGATTTATTCTTGATGATCGTGTTCTCTTCATCCATCTTATTTTTCCAGATCCATCGAAGATTTAATGGTGTTACATCGTATGGTCTGTCAACAAGTTCCCAGACTTTAAGTCTTTCAAATTGTTGAAGTTCATCCGTCATCGATTCAATCCAAGCATGATCAGCCATGGCTTCTTTGATGTTTTTTGGTTCAGCTGAACTCACGGCGAGTGCGAACATACAAACATCGCCATCGGTGTCTAGTTGTCGTCTTGTACGAACAGGCTGTGAAGGGTTTCCAATTACCTGAACCAAAGGATGTTCTCGGGTCCAATGATGTGTTGAAGGATGTCGTTGGTAGAACGTATGCATATTTGACGGATCAACATGGCGAGAAGAAGACTCTCCAGTTTCGTGTACCGGTGTACCGAATGGGTTGATAAATTCGTCTTCGTCAGATAATGCATCGTCTGCTTGATGTGTGTTCTCTGGAGCAATGACAGTAGTTGTGGATGTTGTAGGATAGATTGTTGATGTGATATTCTGAGGAAGTAAATCTGCAGCAACCCGTGTTGAAGTAGATGAAGTTGTATCCTTTTGTTGATGATGATAGGTATCATCATTCTTATCATGAGTGACAGCGGAAGACTTTGATACAACATGTTTCTCCACCGTGAAATATTCATCATACATAGGTCCATATAACATTTCCAACTCTTCAATTGTCGTTTCCACTGTCATATCTGCTCTAGAAACATGTTCAAGAACCAGCTTTGATCTTGACGGTTCATTGCTGTGGACTTGAGTTCCGAGTTCCGTGCGGTTGTGAACGGAAGTCATTTGTCGTTGTGGATCGGGACTTAAACTGCTTTGTTCAAGTGCCATTTCTTGTAATTCATCAAATCTGATATGAATAGTCTCGACTATCAATTTTGTTCTCTTGTTGTATACTCTGTATCCCTTAGACTGAGTTGCATATCCCACTAAAATGCATGCATCACCTTTCTCTTTCATCTTGTCCAGATTTTCACCATCTCGAATAATGTAACACGTACATCCAAAAACATGAAGGTGTTTGAGTGAAGGTTTGCGATCATTAATTATGTGATATGGTGTCTTTTCGTGTCTTGGGAAAATTAAGGAGCGGTTTTGTGTGTAGCATGCGGTTGACACGGCTTCGGCCCAAAAGTATAGTGGAAGTTTTGAAGCGGATAATAATGTTCGAGCAGCCTCAACTAAAGTACGGTTTCGTCTTTCAACAACGCCGTTTTGTTCGGGAGTTCGAGTAATAGATGTTTCATGTTCAATTCCTTTGGCTTCAAAATAGTTTCTCAGTTTAGAATTCAAAAATTTTGTGCCTCTGTCAGTACGAACCACTTTAACTTGAGCTTGAAGACCACGTTGTATCACTTTAAGGAAGCTGATGAGAACATCGGGTGTTTCATCCTTGGACCTCAAGAAATGAGTCCATGTGTACCTTGAGTAGTCATCGACAATTACCATAACGTATTTCTTCCCATTGATACTTTGAACACGCATGGGACCACACAAATCTATATGAAGAAGATGTAACCGTCCTTTAGACCTTGGTGTAGTCTTTGTCTTGAAACTACTCCGTTTTGATTTACAAAGCTCACAAGAAGAACAAAGATGATCTTTGATGAATTTCAAGTTAGGAAGGCCTCGCACAATATCTTTCTTGGAAAGCAAGTTGATGGTATCAAAGTTAAGATGAGATAAACGTTGATGCCATAACCAAGCTTGAGTCGTTGAAGCTTTAGCCATGAAACAGATTGGAATTGAAGATGTGGAGTCTTGTAGTGAAATAGTGTAGAGATCAGTACCCCGTGTTCCGGTAAGTAAGTCATTCCCATCATAATCACGAACAAAACATGTCTTTTTTCTAAAAGCAACCTCCAAATCCGCATCACAGAATTGACCAACCGAGAAAAGATTGTGATTGAGCCCTTCGACGTAGTAAACCCTTTTGATAGTAATATTCCCTTGAACCAAGTCTCCATATCCTAGGATCGGTGCAAATTGATAATTTCCGAATCGGACCGTACCCAGGAACTTCTCCACGAAGTTAATTAGAATCTTGAGATTCCCCGTCATGTGCTTCGTGCATCCGGAGTCCAGTATGAAGAGAATTATTTCGATCACCTGCAGAAGAATTAGAACACGTTGAAGCATTTGCTAAATTGGATTCCATGTTAGTTGTGATTTCTGATTCATTAGTTTCCCTAGTTTCATCACTTAGAGGCACACTAACGCTCGTAGTCACATTTTCTGTCCTAACCTTAGGCATCCATTTATATCCTGGAGGACATTGATTAGCAAACCACCATTTCCAAGACTTGCTAGCAGACTCATATAATTCCCTAATTCTGCTTCTAGGATTCTTAGTGGTGGAGTCTGTTGCAATACTTTTCTTAAGGGGGGTTGCACCAGAATGGTTCACTTTGCGTTTGGGTTTTCTAGCTCTAATAGGCATCACAGTTTGCTTCTTAGTTCTAGTTTCTACGCCTTTGACATTATTCAAAACACACATAGCATGATTAGCATTAGCACACTTTCCACATTTCACACAAACAAACTTAACATTCAAAGCATTCAAAGTCGAATCATTCAAATCGTCATTACATGCGATTACAGACGTTTTATTCTTAGAAACATTGAAAATCCTAGGGTGGTGTTCTACTATCTTCATCTTCCCTTGACTTTTGTTTTGCCAAATCTTTTCATTCATGCAAGTGCTCTTAAGCTGGGGCCGGCTAACACTATCAGTGGGGACTACTCCTGTAGTAAAAGACACACGTCTATTAGTGTTTCTAGAAGGCTGGGGTGGTTGACTTTCTTTGTTGTGTGTATCAGTAGTGGCCAATCTATACATCCCTGGTTTAACCACATTTGTGTTCTTAATGCTTTGTGATCGAATATGTGTTTTGGGAGTGTTTTGTGGTAACCTATCCTTCCCACCCGTCTTGGGGGCAAACGCAGGTTTTGCAAATGCAGAATTAGAGAAAACAGATGGTTTTCCCAAGACAGAGGGTCTAGTCACTTTTTGCGCATTGGGTTGTCTTACAACAGGTTTCTTAACACTAGGTTCCACAATTTTCCCTCCCATTTTAGCAACGAGTTTCTACAACTCTGCTATCGCTCTGTCCCTGTCTTGTAACTGAGCTTTCAACCCTTTAATTTCCAAATTCTGTTCATTCATTTCTCGAAACGTTTGGGAAAGTTTTTCTTGCAATTTATTATCATTGGAAAACTACCAACGTCTTTTTGCAAAGCAAGTTCAAGAGAATGACAGTGTTTTTGAAGGAAATCAGTTTTGTGTTAAAGAAACTCAAAAGCCTTTTTATCAACATTTTCTTTATGTTTCGAAAGCTCAAGTTCAAGACGCTCACATTCTTTGATTTTATCTAGATATTTGCATGCAACATCAGAATATTCATCGATATCAGCACAAGATTGAAGAGTAACACACAAAATATCTTTTGAGAGACATTCTTCTAAGAGTAGATCATACTCGTTTGAAAAATCTGATTTGTCATTTTGGAGTTCATCAATTTCTTTTTCAAGAGACTCAACATATTTCAAATCATCAAACATTTCAGACCGAATCAAGTTTTCAAACTCAAGAACATGTTCTTTTATTATCTTTGTATTTGTATTAGAAGTTCTTTCACAAGCACAGTTATGTTGTGAGGAATCTCAGTTTTCCACTTATCCTTTTGACGTTTTTCCCAATCGCTTTCAACAATTGATTGAACATTATCAACGTGGTGTTTAAGAAAACCAAGTGTTTTTCTACTTTTGCTTTTAGAAGCATCTAGAGGCAAATAGTTAATATATTTAAAAACATTAGTTTTCCTCTTAGCGGCAAAAGCCTTTTTCCATTGAATTCTTCTTTGTTTGCATTCTAAAAAGAATTCCTCACGAGACTTCTGTTTTTGTGGAGTGAAAAGACCATAAAGACTGTTTAGATAAGCATAGTTATATGGTTTCACAAAATCTTTATTGACCGGTGATCTACTCTCCTCATCCCAAAGGGACGTCTCTTCACTATCGAGGTTAGCTATAGGGCAATCATGATCGGTCCATACGGACTCATCAAGATATAAATGAGGGTTTGCAGCTTGAGCTTGTTTGAGGTACTTGGGGGTGGCAAAGCTAGGTTGACCTCTGAAAAACGACCGAGGTGCTATCATTCTTACGGTTTGAATAGAGTCATGTGTATTATAAACAACTTTTTTCAAAAAAATCGACTTTTTCTTCAAGATCCTTTACTTTTTCAGTATCTTTTCTTTGTCTATTTTTGAAATCTTGTTTTAATGTTTCAACCTCTTGTTTCTTTTCGTCAAGAATTTTAGTAGAATCGATGGTCTTCATAGAAAGCCTCTGTTCAAGTTCATTAACTTTTGTTGTGGCAAGGTACGTTTTTTGACGTTCATCACTTAATAAAACATTAAATTGACGTTTTTCTTTAGTTAACAAAGCAAGAGCTTCATTGTATTTATTTTCAAAATCGTCCTTTTTAACGTTGATGACACGACTTTTGTACCCCTCATGCTCGTTGGTCTTTTGAAGAAGCTCAGCCCTATAACTATCAATAGTCTCACTAGATTTTATAAGAGTGGCTTTGCATTCTTTAAAGTTTTGAGTGAGGGATGCGTTTGCCTTCTTTAATTGCTTTTGATTCTTTCTATTTTTATTGACATCTTTTTGTAAACTAGCAATTAAATTAGCAAGCGCGACACGCTCCTCGTCATCATACTCATTTGCATGTTGATCATCCTCAAACTCATTATTGCACATGTCTGGTGAATCGGGTGTGGTATTGCTATCAACCGTTTCCATCATACACGTGTCAGTAATTGTTGTTGGAAGTTCACTATGCTCATGTGTATCAGCAAACACATTATATTCATCATCATGTTGTAACTTATCTATTGGCTCAGTATCAAAGATAGGACCATTGTCATCTTCAGTGACGTTAAGGACCTCATGAATCTTTGCCATGTATGAATAATGTGCCTCGAGTTCTTGGTCGGAGAGTTCATCATCTGTGTCGTCAAGCATTTCTCCTTCCTCAGCTGATAACTTGATTCCAGCTTCCATTTTCTTGCACAGCAGCATCTTTTCCTTATGATAACCATAATCTTTAACCCTCTTTGGCTGCCTGCATTCCCTAGCCAAATGCCCAAAACCTCTGCAGTTATAACACTAAATCCCACTTTGTTGCACAACTTGAGTACCAACAGTTTCCCTATTTCCAACAACAGTAGCCACCCTCTGATTATCATAGTTAGGTTGTCGATCATACTTTGGAGGACTCTCAGCACGTCTTCGTGTGTCATACCTTGGAGGACTCTGTGCATGGGTGTTCCTCGGGTTTGAAGATGTTCGAAGGTTGTTGTTGGTGGGTTTGTAGATTTTCTTATATTGCTTCATAACAAAAGCCATTTGTTGCATGAATTCCCTATCCTTTTGAGCTACTTCTTCATCACTGTCTTCTTCGGATGATTGCTCAGGTGTGGGTGATGGTGCTCGTGCAACTTCTTTGCCTCGGGATCGTGTTGGAACATGTGACTTGGAGACAATGGATGATCCTGGTGATGATGATTGAGTAGAGTAGGTCTTTGAAGTACGAGAATGATAATCTGGGTAATGTTGAGTGGTAGACACCAAAGCAAGTGGATTGGAAATCTTTGCAACTCGTTCAGCTCGAAGTTCATTTGCCTCATTTTGAAATTGTTTCAGGATGTCAAAGAGCTTGTGATATGAAACTTCGTCTAACTTTTGTTGTTGTTTCACCAAGGTGACAAACCGTGTCCACTCTGGTTGAAGTTACTGTAGAAATTGGACATTGACTTGCATGGTGGAAACTTGCAAGTTATTTCGGGTCATATCATTCATCATCTTGTAGAATCGGGAATAATAAGAATCAATTGATTCCCCATCCTTTGATGTAAACTTGCCAAAGTTCCAAAACATCTTAGTTTTCACATCTTGTTTGTTAAGTGATTCACCTTGTTGCAATCTTTCAATAGCCGTCCACATTTCTTGAGCAGTAGGGCATGCGTCAACCGTAGAGTAAATTTCATCTCCAATGCCACTGAGAATTAAGTAGATTGCTTCCTTTTCTGCATCAAACCACGCACGGTTCTCTGGGGTGAGGTCGGTCCTCTTTTCATCACGTTCATATGCGGGTTGTGCGTCACTTGTGTCTGTGGATGGTACTGCAGGAACTTGAATCCTTGAGAGTTTATAGGGTCCATCAAAAATGCATTGCCTTAAAGCATCACCGTTAGGTTTTGTGTCAAGGTAAGGTATAAAACGGGATTGCCATTGATCATATCGACCCGACACAAGCATTGGTGGTCTCTCTTTGTTACCCGCCACCATTATGTTGTTGTTCGTCACACGATATTCGGCAGTAGAATCCATCTCAATATTCTCTGAAATGATGAAGTGAATATGGATCTTAAGTAGATTTGTTGTGATTGTTGTTGTGGTTAAAATTCCGAAAATTGCAATTTTTCTTCAGTCCGACAATAAATTCCCCAGTCCGACAAAACGGTAGACCAAAAAATTTTGTAACCGCCAAATTTTGAAATCGAGCTAGAAATGTCCTAAAACAAGTATGGAAAAAATTTGATTTTACTTGACCTAAAAATTTTAACTCTTTTACGTTCCGAAACTAGTCTAGATGGTGGCTAAGTCTAAAACATACTCGAACAAAATTTAGCTAAACAAGTCATCGGAATGAGCCCTAATCAGAATAACCTTGTCGGAATGACCTAATCGGAATACCCAAATCGGAATGTCCTAATCGGAATACCCAAATCGGAATGTCCCCTAATCGGAATACACTTGTCGGAATGTCCTAATCAGAATACCCAAATCAGAATGTTCCCCTTTATCGGAATCACTTCGTCCGAATGATGTCGGAATGTCCTAATCGGAATCCCTTGTCGGAATACAATCGGAATATTTTAGGTCCAGTCGGAATGTGATCGCAAAATCTGGTCGGAATGATTAAACCCTTTTCCGATGCTACTGATCGGAATCACAATCGGAATCTTTAAACCCTTTTCCGATTACACTGATCGGAATAATGGTACTGTTTCGAGATTTGAGGTAAAAAGATGAATTTTTCGACAAGAAAACCACGATTTTAACCAACCAAAAGCAATCAGATCCCTACCACAACTATATAGGAGATGTAAATGAAGAAGTAGAGCACGGAAAGCACAAGAAAAACTTGAATCCGAGATGATTATAGAATGAAACCACACGAACCAAGTATTAGAACAACAACGAATCACAAAACTACCCCATGGCGATTGATACCAATTGTTGTCCCATATATATGATGATTCTATACGAATTTATAAAGAAAGAAAGGTAGATATGAGATGAATTCTAGAGAGAGGAAGTAGTGAGAGAAAGTAGAGAGAATGAGAGGATTAACTTAGTGAATATTAGATTAGAAGTGAGAAAAATGAACCACCAACCCTCCTAACATGCTAGGAGGGTAGTATATATAGTCCACCCACATGCGGGCTTCTTTATGGACTATATGGTTTGGGTCGGGCTTTCCTTTTGGGCTTTAGTTACTTATTAATGAACTTTAGCCTAAAGTTAAGCCCGTATAACACGACTAATATACTACCTATTACAACGTTCTAAAATACGATACATAATAAACATATGACCGAGCATTCTTGTTTGACTCAATATTTTGAGGCTAACAGAAACCCTAATACATCATTAAGCCAAAACGTGTAATTCTGATATGCATATCCTTTCCTAACATATCTCATGGATATCCTTACAAACTACTCAAAATAATAAGTTTGACTTTCTAAAGACCAGGAGCACGTGTTGCTCCTACTACTACTAGGACCAGGAGGAACTACATACCTCCTAGTATACCTATTACAAATGACTATTCCAAAGGTCCTAACAATCCTCCCTTAAACTTGAATTTGACTTGTTGAGTTCAAGTTTCCTAGTAGATCTTGCAAAACAGCTTGAGGATTGGAACAACAAAACAAATAGCAGCAACATAACCATCAACATGAACAACATAAAGACTGTTGCAATAAGTAACACAAAAAAGCTTCTTGAAAGCTTGAAACAAATCTGCATCCTGTTGAATCTTCACGGCAACATGAGCATATTTTATGAGCCTTTACTAAGTAGCTGCTCGCTCTTGGGCTAGCCAGTCTTTATGGTGGAATAAGCATCATCCTGGGATACCAGAACCCAACCGAACTCTTAGAACGTGAATCAATGGTGAGTGGGGGTACCCAGATGATTTTGGGCAAATCATCACAGCCGTCAACGGATTTGATATGTCTTTACCAGAAGCTGTACTCTTTTGGACTCGCCAACTCTTAGCAATTAAGCATCGGTGAGCTGAAAACCCTATAGCTTTGAGCAAGCTATCACATCTATCAACGGATTTGATATAGATCTTTACCAAGAGCCGTACCCCCTTGGACTAGCCACTTTTCAATCTAGGACCATGGTAAGTGAAAACCATCCAAATTTGGGTAACCTGGCAACCATCAACGGATTTGATAATCACACCAGAGTCGTACCCTCATGGTGAATCAACTCTTTCTTGTCTGTGAAACATGGTGAGTTGAGAACCATTTGTTGTGTGGACCAGGTCCAAAACCAGAAGTAACCCCAAAACAGCGCAAGTGAGAAACTATCAAGTGAAAACCAATGTCATGATGGAAAAGTATAAGCAGATATTATATTATGTACAAGTTTGAAATTCCATCATATGTTTAAAGTATAAGCAGATATTATATAAAAAGTATTTTTTTTAACTATAATGTGAGTCACCAATCACTGTACAGATTGGTGAAAAGAATGTTAGAATAACACAGGAATAGAAGAACCATACCAATCACATACCAGAAGCTGCCACTTTGTCCGCATGCAACCGGGCTTGAATACCTTCCACCAAGGTAGTAGCCATGGTAGACTCATTCCCAGAAGGAGCATTAGATATCAGCAGATGACAATCCAGCATAGCCTCCATGGTAGCAATCGTCAATGGATACTCCATATCCGTAAGCATAAACATCACAGCACCAGTCTCAAGCTCCAACACATGAACCCCACAACCAGCATACAATTTCCACCTCTTGATCACCCAGCGAGGCTGATCTTTCCATACACCAGAATGAGGAGCATCAAGAGGGAAATCTAGCATCAGCTTCAAATCACCCCAGAGAGTCAATCCAGGCCAGTTGGGAAACTCACTTGAAGATTGAGGAATCTCAGCATCCACCAAACCATATAACAAAATAAGATCACGACGCTCCACCCATGTCAAAATGTTTTGCAGTCCCGAGACATAGCGAGCATAACCATCACTGGTCGTAATCTTATGAGTGAATGTACCACGAACAATTGGGGATGGCCTAACCTCCCAAGCGACAATCTAACCCTTACCCATGTGCAACTCTGTCTCACTATCGGAAGCAGCATCAATGAGATTTGTAGGATCTCGCTTCTCAAACGGAACAGACTTTCCACGACGAGCCTTCTTCTTCCTAATAGAACGACGAGGTGAAGGGACACCAGAAGAAGATTCAACCTTGACCTTTCCAGCAGCAGTAGCATCAGCAGTATTAGACTCAAAATCTTTATCAACCATAGGATCAGATTTTGCTGCACCAGCGGATGAGGTGGGTAGTGGTTCAGTCACCGGTGATGATGTTGGCTCCACAACAGGAGTAGCAAGGGTGGGATTACAAGCAAGAGTAGTAGTAGCATCATTGGTGGTGGTGGTATGAACCTGAGAGTGTGTGGGATGAACAGCCGAAGTAGTGGTAGCAGGAACAACAGTAGAAGTAGCACCAACAGATGGAACAACAGAAGAATCCTTAGGAACACCAGACGAAGAAGTGTGAGCAGCAGGCTGAGAAGGGTGAACAACACTTGGAGGAGGGCGATTGACGTGATCGTGATAGTATAGTGATAATTAGATACGTTATAGGGTAAATTAGAAAATTACCTTTAGGAAAAAGTAATAATAATCTAAAATTACCAAAGACAAATTCAATTAAACACGTGGGTGAACCAAGTTCGTTGTACACGAAGATCTTATGAATTTGAGACGTTTTGTATCGATTTGGACATTTGATTCGAATTGGTTGTCGGTTTTTTAAACTAAAAAATAAATCTACCAATTTAAAACTTAATTTTATCCTAAAGTGCATGAATCGTTACCCCGAATAAGTTTAATCTAAAAACAATTACTACAAAATTAAAGCTAATTTAAACTATTTAAAAATCTATTTAAAATAAACTATTTAATTAAAATACTTTTACGCTAATTAAAAATTTATTCAAAACTATTTTAATTCGAAAAATTGTTAAAATCTAATTTATTTAAAAACTTACTTAATTAAAGACTAATTGTTCAAAAAGACTAATTACTATCTAAAATTAATTAAACATACTAACTTTATAAAATTTATTGTTTTATTTATTTATATTTTTAAAACTTTATAAAATTCATATCAAAAACTAATAATTCAAATTTAATAAAATGAAAACAAGTATCAATAATAAACAATTAAACTAACAGCTTTAATTCAATTTACTATATTAATTGAGTTGACTGTAAATAAACCAAACAGAGCATTTAGCTCAGATGGTAAACGTGTATGGCCTGTGAGCAGGAGGTCACAGGTTCGAATCCAATGAAGGACATTTTTGGTGATTTTTTTTTTTTGACAGTAAAAAGTTTACAAAGTCACAGGGGTGACTTTTTTTGTGGTATAGTTGGACTGATAAAATCAGTAAGTCACTAACAGACCAATTGTGTCTGTTAGCCTTTTTTTATCAACAGATTAAAACAAATCAAACTTAAACAATTCAGCAATGCAATCAAACTTCAACAATATAAACTGTTATCAGTTAGAAGGACTAACAAAGTTAAATCTAGTCACAAGTCAGATTCATCAATATTTAACACTAACAAAAATGCTAAACTCAAATAATTCAGCAATGTAAATTACACAGCCAAATCAAAAAGCAGAATGTAAGTAAAGTTTAGCTAGCACAAACTCAAACATTAAAACAACACTGGTAAGCAAGTAATTCAATCAATCACAAATTACAGTTACTAAAGTATATAAAATCAAGCAGATCTGAATGCCAGCAGATTACTAGCATGCGCGAAACTGATCCATGAAATCATAAAAACGCAGCAATATAAATTCAGAATATTATCACAACCATTCAAGCAGATTCAAAAATTCAATACTCAATATCAAATTACCAAGTAAATCCTTAACACATTGTCAACTAAAAATAATCTTTCTAAAGCTCAAATCAATAAACAGAAAACTTCAAAATCGTTCTAGCTAACATTCAATAACAGTCTAATTATCAGTCAAACTATAGCAATCCAAAGAATACACGTACAAATATTTATCAGTTAAGATCATCCAAACAGTTAAATCACATTAACATTAAACTAAAATTACTCTAAAAACATGAAAGTAAAATGGGAGTGAACCTTTTGGAGATAGCCTTTGAGACGAAGTGAGGCGCTGAGCCTACTTATCAAACCGATTCAACACCATTATTCACCATCACCATCGACATTCGATCACATCAACATTCAAACCCACGAACCATCATAAATCTTAACAGCTTCAATTAAACCTATCCAGTGGGGATAGATTTCTTCCAAATTTCACTTTTAATTAATTAATTAAAGTTATGGAATAAACTTTAATCAATTAATATTTTTATAATATTAAACAGATTATCAGAAGAAAATTGTAATAAAACTATAACAGTAAAATAATCAGACAAGTTGAAACTTCAAAAATAACTTTTATTAATCACCGAAAATCATTACAAAATTTACTAAAAAGAAAAATACAATTTTCCTATCTATTTAAACATTATAACATTAAAGTAAAAATTGGATGCCTTCTACTGAAAATACCAAGGGTATTTATAGGCTAACCGCATGGGGTGAGGGGTGAGGATTTGTTGGAGATGAATCAACTTGAGCCCTTGGATCGGCATCTTTTCTTTCTCTTTCTTGTTGGTTATGATCTAATGGCTGAAATGAATCCATAGTCACACGGATTGCCAACGTGGCAATCCGTTGTGCTTCTTGTGTTACTTTGAGGATGATTTGGCTCTCTTCTATTGGAGGAATGGGAGGAATGTGCTGTCATGTCCAATAAATCGTTGCCACGTACCACTCGTCTCTCTATCTTCAAGTTCCATCTAAAAGGGGAAATAATTAAAGGCGCGTGTGTTATCACGCGCATTAATTATTAAAAAGCCCCAAATGTTGATTTAAGATCTAGGGTTTGAGTGAAAGGTGTCTGGTTATTTGTTTGGGTGAGAAAGAAAATGGTGAACTTTGGTTGTATCGAGAGAAAGTGGGTGGGATAAACGTGTGAGTGATTGTGTATTTTGTTTTGACTGAAAGTTTGACCTAGATAAAGTTTGACATATAACTTTTCTTTCCATCCGTTTTTCTTTTCATTTGCAACATGGGCTTTTAGCCCAAATGATATAATTTTCCACCGTCTCATGTAAATTTGCCCAAATACATGGGCTTTTGGCCCAAGTAATGCATATCTCCATCCGTGTCTTCTTTATTAATGGGCTCTTGGTGGACTTTTCCAATAGTAAACTTAATAATTCCATAAATGGACTGTAAGGCCCATTAAGCATTTGTGAGACCCAACAAGGCCCAATATACTTTATCCAGTTAAATCCACTAAAAACGGACTTGATTTGTGGCTTTTCGATCTTTTCTTCAATCTTGTGTCGGTTTTTGCCGATTTTCGCGATCTTTGGTACCTACACACATCAAACAACAAACAAACATATACAAGGCATATTCATACATTTTATGCATTTATTCATTGTTTTAAGATACAAATGATATGAGTAATTACACTCATATCAAACTCCCCCTTGCTAAGCAATTGTCGTGTCCTCACGCAATGATACTAACTACACCATTATTCAACTTTTGACAACTTTATTTTGCAAAGACATAATGTATTGCTTTCATTATTAGAAAAATAACTTTTAGGATCATAAAACTCAAATAAATTCATCGTCCCCGACTTTTCACTTTTCCATGCCAAGTGCAAAAACAAGATCATTGTCAATCATAAGCCCCAAAATTAAACCAACTCATACAAGTAATTTGTGTTAAACTCAATCTCCTATTATTCCTAATTGTATCTCTAGATTTTATTTGTCATTCACCCAAAGGCTCATTTGACTTTATTTGTTATTTATTAGTCCAAAAACAAAGGCAAGAACGGTGTAAACTCAACACTCAAAACCTAACCTCGACTTCAAAAACCGTTGTCACTAAAGTAAGCCCACATCAAGGATAACTTAACACGATTTGAGGGATAAATCCCCGGACCCGAAATTTGGCTAATAGGACTACTTAAAAGCAACAATAAAAACCTCCAATGTCAATTATGACCTTATATATGGAGTTAGCAACAACTACATCATAAAACCTTGCGGCTCTTTAAGATGTAATTGTGCTCCTTATTTAAAATCCACACCCGAAGGCTCCTTGGACAAAAATAAGAGAATTGACATCACCATCCCACCTTATGGCTCATGATGATGAAGCAATCTTTATTCAACACGTCCCCTTGCCATACACCCTATGGCTCTAATGACAAGGTTAGTGCTACATGACTCCCACCCGAAGGCTCCTAGAGAACATGTTTTTATTTATTCTTCTTTATTATTATGATATTTATAGTAAGCCAAATTTCCGCAATCCCATGATCAAAAGTCCATGACGCTGACACCCTTAATGTGTTCTCACTTTAATTACAAGGGAAGAAAAAGAAGGATTTACGAGTTAAGATATCAAGCCTAAACCGCTAAAAACTTCATTTATTAAACAATTATTATTCAAGCGTGAAAAATAAATACGAGGAGATTTAATCAAACACAAAAATACTTGCACAAAGAAGAATTAATTTTAGAAACTTATGATTGAACTCTATCATCTCTTGTTCTCCGTATTGTAAAATTTCAAAAATATGAAATCAGTGGATACTTAGCCTATTAAATCAAAGTTTTGGGTTTTCAAGTCATCTATAGGATCTTTGATGAGACTGCTTTTATACATGGTCTCATCGTCCAAATCGGCCTTAAATTGCATAAAATATCATAAAATAGACCAAATATATGCTCGTGTTTGTTACTTGTGTATTTTTAGGTACGGATATTGAGGAATTGGCAAAAGAACACAAGAATCAATCAAAAACGAACACGGGAAACGAAGTCGCACAATGAACCGGGCCCAAGTTTGGATTTTGCAAAATGACCCTTGAAGAATTGAAGATTGGCAAAAGTAGTCCCTCATCTTTGAAGAACTTGTCACATTTGACCCTCCAAATATCAAATGTACAAGTATGATCCTTTATGTTTGAAGATATTACAAGTTCAGCCCTTGGGAATCAAGAATATACAAGTTAAACCCTTTGGAAAAGTTTTTGGAAGAGTTTGTGCCATTTTCAGCAACTTGTCCAAAGTTGACAAGGCATAAACAAGCGCTGACAGCATTTAAAACAAAGTGGAAGAAAGTTAATACCTTGGGGACTATTTCTGCCAAAATACTAAACCCCCACAACCAACCAGACAACGCCACCTCAGCCCTACCCACCCACCAACCCGTATCCTACCCAAACCCTTAACCCTACCCGTCCATTACCCATTACCCAACCCAAGTTTATTTAATAAACTGGGTCAACACCCCAGTCAAACCCCTCCTTTTCCCTCCATTAACATTTATTTAAAAATATTAATCCCCTTTTCAGATTAAAACAAACCTAATTACCCCATAAACCCTAAAACCCCACCCAGATCAATTACCCTCTAAACAAAGGGTTTTACCCTGATATGCTCCAGATCCCTAATACACGTCCCTCTCAAGCTAACCCACCTCACCCAACAGTGTCACATGGCTTGTGGGACCCTCCCCAAGCCTCCCCTGCTCCATCACTTTCGCACCAAAACCCACACCCGACCAAACCAACACCCAGGATCACTCCCCTTGGTCCCCAAGGCTCTTTTAACGTCCAGGATTGAAGATTCCAAGCTGGCATCCAGTACATGATCACATGGGCACGATTTTGACCCATTTTCAGTCAAATCTTCAAGGGCTTTTTAGGCATTTCAGTTAGCTAGGGTTTAGTGACCTAGAATGTTCTACTTGTAGTATAAAAGGGATATGAGCCTGTTCATAAGCCCTTGTTCCAGTTTTTCTTAGCAATTTTCACTTGTAATTCCTTTTTAAGAAATTAAAAGTTTGGTGTTTGATAATCTCAAGTGTAATTCCTTTTTAGTGTTTTTAAAAGTTGTGTATTGTGAAAAGGCTAAGGATTCTGAGTTCCATTAATTTGTGAAGGTTTGTGTTAAGATTTTCAAAACGGGTTTAAAAAGTTCAAAATTTCATTAATCACATTACCTTTGAAGTGAAAGTGGAAAAGGTAGTTGATTTGTGAGTTGTGAGTGTTTTTAAAACGTTTGTGTTAAGATTGAAAGGTTTTGTGAAAGTTTTCAAGAAAGAAAAAGTTTAAACAGAATATATCAATTGCTTGTTCTTGTTTTGTTTTTTTTTTTTTCTGAATTTTCAGGTTAAGCATTGTTGTTGATCTTTGTGTCTGCATGCACCCGGGTGCATAAGGAAGTGGATATTCATCCACAAGGACCCTTGGATGTAAGGGTTCTAAGGTAAATCTCTTTTACTTTTGTGAAATTTCAGAAAGTTGAGGTTTTATGTGATCATGCTTGATTATGTGATAAGTGTTGTTAAACTTGCTTAGTTTGTGTTCTTTTGGACTTATATGCATGTTAGATGCCATAGAAATCAGTTTGAAAGTGATTTGATGTGTTAAAAACGTTTTCAGAAATTTAAAAGGGTGTTTGGAAACAGGTTTTAGCAGGTTTTGATTTTTGATTGTGCTTAAAACTAGTTGTTAGAAAGGATTGTTAGGACTGCATTAAGTTGTTTGATAGATAGGTTATCATTTGGTAAGATTTGAAGCAAATTTGTGCAAGAAAAAAGGAATAGATAGCTTAAAATCTGCATATGCCTATTCTGCTTATTTTTGCTATGATTTGTGCTTAGATCTTGTAACTTGTTAAGTGTTAGGGTGATTTCAGGTTGGATTTTGTTTGTATGTTGATTGGTGAGCTTGTGTGACAAGTTTTGTGGACTTAGAAGTCATTAGAGTGCAATCTGTTAGCCAAAAAAGTCCACAGACCCCATAAGGGACATCAGAAACTGGCATTTGCTTGTGTATGCATATTTGAGCCTTGATTGTGTGCTAAGTGTTGTTGTTTTCTTGCTTGTGTTGACTCCTTGTGCTCCAAAGAGCACAAGGGTGCCCTTTGTTCCAAGAAATCACCACAAAAACAGCAAACCAAGCCCTCTTGGTTCAAGATTTAACAAGTGAACCAAAGTTCACTTGTTCATCAGAAACTCACCCAGACTTGGCCACGTTTTGGTCATTAACCAGCTTAATCTTGATCCATTTTGTATTTTGTTTGTGTTTTTGTGTTCAATTAAGTACTGGAATCAAGTTTTTAAACTTTAAAAAAAAAAAAACAAATAGCCAAAAAGGACGTGGCCAGGACTCGAACCTGCGCCACTCCTCCCACAACCAAACGCTCTAACCATCTGCCCTAGGGTCTTTGACTGGTAAGAGTTTACAAAGTCTAATATATAAGGAGGTTTTGTTTTGGCTTATCTAAAATAAGCCGTGAGCTTTTAAGCTCTTTTCAGCTTATTTAGGTAGTGTTTTTAGCTTATTTGAATTTTCCTAGGATATTTATAGATATTAGGATTTTTCTGTTTAAAAATATTATTTTTCCTTTTATTTAATTAATTTTTAGGATTATTTTTAGTTTTAAAATTAGGAAGTCAATTAAAAATAGTGAACAGTAGTATAAAAATACA
This sequence comes from Glebionis coronaria, assembly GCA_025667525.1. Lineage (NCBI taxonomy): Eukaryota > Viridiplantae > Streptophyta > Magnoliopsida > Asterales > Asteraceae > Glebionis > Glebionis coronaria. Next base: position 102,415,569 of record CM046875.1, read on the forward strand.
AAAAAATAGTTTTTAGGTTTTTATTTGTATTTTTGAGGTTTACATATAATAAAGTTTTCAAAAACTTTAATTTTTAATTTTATTTGATTTTAGGTTTTTTATTAAACTTTGAAAATTAATATAAAATTAACTAAAAGGTTTTAGGAACTTTTGTTTACATTTTCTTCTTAGTTAGATTATTTAGGATTTTTGAGAATTTTTTAGAATTTATTTAAGAACTTTTAATTTTTTGGATTATTTTATTATTATTTTATTCATTAAAATTAAAAGTTTTATTTTTAACTTTTTTTCATTTTTCCTAGATACTAGACATTAAATTAGGACTTTTCTCATTTGTAGAATAATTTTTAGGCTTTTTAATTAATTTTTAGAATTATTTTAAGATTTAATAGATTTTAATAGTTTTTAGGAGTTTAAAAATAGTTTAAATTGGTTTTAAAATTTTTAAAAATAGTTTTTAGTTTAATTAGGTCATTTTTGAGGTTTACAAACTATAAAATCTTGTTTAGGGCTTTTTAATATTTAAAAGTGATTTTTAGGGCTTTAATTAGCATTAAAAAGTCATTATTAAATTAATTAAAAGGTTTTGGCAAGTTTGGATTTTTTGTAAACTCTTAGAATATTATTTGGGATTTTTTAGTAATTTTTAGGAATTTTTAGGTTAAAATTTTTGATTTTGCACTTTTTACGTTTTACGTCGTAACGTTCTAGTAGTGTTTTTGCCTTATTTTTCTATTTTTTCGTCTTCGTCATTTTCTCTTCTTTTCTTCTAATTAATAATCAAAAACAAAATCAATCAATTCATTACACAACACACGTGCCTTCTCGAGAGAACGAACTCACCTCATTGGGTCATAAGTGCTTGTTTTTCCTAAAATAAAGTATATACAAAATCACTATATCAAAAATGGCGCCGCTGCCGGGGAGGCGTGTTGTGTTTTGATTGAACAATTGTTGTTTTTCTATATTAGCCATAAATATAATTGTATTAATAGCACTCTATTAATACGTATTATCGTTTTTCGGTTTTTGTGTGAATACTATTACTATATTGTATACGTAGAACAATAAATACACAAGTACTCCAAATACGTGAGCAATCACAACCTTGATTCGGGATTTCATCACTCGATCATTGTATTCGAATCTCAAACCAAAGAAAAAGGCAAAAATAGATAAATACTTTCGTGAAGCTTAATCTTGATAATACAAACTATAAGGTGGGTATAAGGCGGTTGTATTTCACAACCTAAAGGAAAAAGGCTCTTAAGTGCTTCGCGCCGCCTCGTTTCCTCGGCTTGCTTGTGCGTATTTGATTTTGAGAGTGAATCGAGGGTTTTGCCGCCCAAAGTATTATTACATATCATATATATTTTCTTGGTTTCCATTTGATTAAACCCTCTTGAACGATTTGGTGTTCCACCATCGTTCTAAAGTCATCGAAGGCGTTCACTTCACGTGATCGTTTTCATTCCTTGAGGCCTTTTTAATCAAGAGATTTGATTAGTAAGGAGATTTGTGGACTTTTTGTCTACTTAATACATTCACCAAATTCCAAAAGGTTAATACAATCAAAAACCACAAAAAAATTGAAAAACACAAAATACCAAAAAGAATCTTCTTTGCTCGCCTTCTCGTTGTACGTGACGTTTATGCAAACTCGCTCTAAAGCTAGACGTGCTCGTAAACGAAGAAACAAATCACTCACTCTTTCTAGTGAGGAGTCTCCTATTGACGAACCCATTGTACGAGAAAAACCAACCATGGCGAATCGAACTATGATGGAGTTACTTCAAGCACCCACCGAGGGTTATGGAGAAGCTATTGTGATTCCCGCAATCCTTGCGGAGAATTTTGAAGTTAAAACGGGTTTGTTGTCAATGATCCAAAACAACAAATTCCGTGGTGATGAGAAGGACAATCCCCACAACCATATCCGCCAATTTAATCGTCTTACCGCCACGTGCAAATTCAAGGATGTCTCGAATGACTCGATTAAGATGATGTTATTTCCGTATTCCTTAGCGGAGCCCGCTAAAATTTGGTTAGAGAAAGAGCCACCCAATTCTATATTGACGTGGAAGGATCTCGTTTCGAAGTTTGTGAACCAATTTTTTCCGCCCTCTAAGACTACGCATTTGAAGAATGAAATTTCTAAATTTTCACAAGAATCAAATGAAAGTTTTTCTACGGCTTGGAATAGGTTTAAGGAGATGTTACATGAATGTCCTCATCATGGTTTTTCCGATTTGCACCAAATCGACACGTTTTATAATGGGCTTAACGATCATGAAAGAGATTATTTAAATGCCGCCGCGGGTGGTAATTTTTTGTGTAAAACGGTTGAAGAAGCTTTGGTCATAATCGAGAATAGGTCTAAGGTTTATAGCCCTCGTCACACACCGAGTGTTGCCAAAAGGGGCTCATCATCGTCTCAAAGTATCAATGCATTACATGATGAAGCAAATGAAGAAAACCGATTTTTCGATAGATTTGCAAACCTTATGTCCCATTGGAAGGCTCAAGAAGCTTCCAACACCGCTTCGGTTAAAGCGGTTTCTAAAAGTTGTTTGTCGTGTGGGGGAGCTCATGATCTTTCCGAGTGCATTACCGCGGATGGTAACACTTTGAATGCTTTTGTAGCCACGGGAACTTATAACCAAATAGGTCAAGGTTCACGTTCGAATCAAGCTCCACCCAATCAAAATGCTAATAATTATCGCAACAACAACAATCAAGGTGGAAATTACCAAGGAAATCAAAGAAACTATAACAAAGGTAATTACCAAAGTGGAAATGGGCATATTTCTAATCAAAACCAAAACCGTGATTTTCAAACTAATGCCCAAGGTTTTCAAAACGATCACACCAAAAATCTTCAAGGAGAGTTTTTGAATTATGCTAAGGCTAATGATGCTAAGTTTGACAACATGCAACGTGAAATGGTTAGCTTAAGATCCGAATTGAAAAATGAGCTTAAAAACGAACTTGCTAATGAACTTAAAACTCATGCTAATAAAATGGAAGGAAATGTCACACGACTCCAACAAAATCAACAAAAAATGGAGCAAGGACAACATGAGATTAAGCAAGAATTGTTGAAAGCGGATGCTAGGCAATCAAAATTTGAGGACCGAATGGATAAAATGTTTGAAGCTATCATGTGTAAGCCCTCTTCTTCGGGTGGTCTTCCTAGTGATACCATTAACAACCCGAGGGGAGAATTGAAGGTTGTTGCTACACGAAGTGGTAAAACTTTCAAAGAACCTATTTCTCGTCCAAGTACTTCTATGGAGAAGGAAAAAGAGAAAGAACCCGAGGTTGTGGTTGAAAAGGAGCACATTACAAGCCCACGAAGTACCGCTCAAACCACACCTACGGTTGAACCAATACCCATTATGGAACCCGAGATTCCAAGGCCGTTGCCTATGCCTAATTTGCCCCAACCCACACCACCTTTACCCTACCCATCAAGACGAAACAAGGAAAAGGCACAAGAACGAAATAATTATCAATTTGAACTCTTTATGAAAATGTTTCGTGACTTGCATTTTAATATAAGTTTTGCCGACGCCTTAGTCATGATGCCTCGATTTGCCGCAAACTTCAAAAGTATGTTGAATAACAAAGAAAAATTGCAAAAATCGTCTAGTTGTTCATCGGTTTTTCTAAGCCGCATACCTCAAAAGGTCGGTGATCCTGGAAAGTTTTTAATCCCATGTGCTATCCAAGACATGGAAGAATGCTACGCCTTGGCCGATCTTGGTGCTAGTATTAATTTGATGCCTCTCGAGATTTTTAAATCGCTCAATCTTCCAAATCTCACTCCTTCAAGAATGTCAATCGAAATGGCCGATCATTCTATGATTCTAGCTTGTGGAGTTGCCGAGGACGTCTTTGTAAAAGTTGGGAAATTCTATTATCCCGTGGACTTCATAGTTGTTGATATTCCCATCGATCCTAAAGTTCCGTTAATTTTAGGTCGATCTTTTTTGGATACCTCGAGAGCACTTATCGATGTGCATGCAAGAAAAATCACTCTTCGTTTCAATAAGGAAGAACTCGTCATTAATGCAACCCAAAACTCCACTCTTTCTCATGTTTATTCGATCACATCTTTGTACAATGTCAATTCCACCAAAAACATGTGTCAAAAGATTTCAAATAGAGTTTTAGGAGTTGATAAAAATGAAGTTCCGTCCCCTCCGCCGATGGAGGTTAAGAGTGTTAAGCCTATGAGTGATTCTTCGGATGATGAATACGTTGATCCCGATGGGGAGGTTTTCTTTGTTGACAAAAGATTTGAAAACTTGCCACCACCTAAACCAAAACGCTTTCAAAATGTGAGAATTTTTAGTGTGACTAACATCGTTTTAGATACACCAAATATTTTTGACATAATTAAATCGGGTTTTCACAAGGAGAGTTTAAAAGATGAAAAAGGAAAAGATTTTGAATCTAATTTAAAAGATTTTTCTACAATTCTAACTCCGTCATCACCGCGTTTATTGAGTACTACAAGCTCGTCTTCTCCTTTTGACGATGCTTTGTGTGGACTTAGTGTGGGGGAAGCCCCTTATGTTCCCTTCCCTTTCTCCACCGAGGACGAGATATTTGATCCTGGAATTGCTTATATAGGGAAATCTCGGACTTCCACCGATGCAATAAATGGAAAATCTTTTCATTTGATTGGTGCGAGTCTACCTCGAGTAGCTCAAGGTTATGCCTTACTCATTGTCCCACCCTTCTATTTCTTCTCTCCTATTTTCTTCTATCCCATTGGGATTTGTGTTGGAGTTGTGTTGTCTCGTCTTTCATCCGAAAATGAGGACGCTATCTTTGACCCCGGTATACGTTTATCGGATTTTTAAAGTACTCCACGTACTTTTGGGCCTTGTTTATCATGTAAGCCCCACCAAAAATTGACCATACCATGATTATCCCTAAATGATCACATTTATGGGGATTCGAGTCGAGCTTTTGACTCGGTTATCAAAAACAAGGTGCCTCGTGGGGGAGACCCATGCTTATCCATGTACATATTATTGCTTTCTAATTAGTGTAATGTGAGGGGATTTGTGCCCTTCCAACCTTTGTTCCGTGGTTGTTTGTGAATTGTGTCTTTTAGATCATCATCTTCACGATTGGAGCCTCTCGTGTTCATTTCATGGGAGCACTCGATCGTTTGCTTTGGAGGCCATTCCCAATATCCACATCATGATATATCCTTTTATGTTCTAACCTTAGGTTTTTAGCACACTTCATAAACGGCTATTACTTATTGGTTACACCCTTTCCATGCTAGATTAGGCATTCGACTACGTCTCTAGTATGGGGGTGTTTGCACCCCTAGACTCGAAACATTGAGGACAATGTTTAACTTTAGTATGGGGGGGTGAATAGATACTTGCCTTGCCAAACCTTCACGCTTTCCAAAGTTTATCGTTTTGTTTATCGTTTTGTTGCAAAATAAGGCTAAAAATGGCCAAATTTTAAAATTTTTCTCATATTTCATAAGTGTTTGAAGACACGAATGTAGATTTTCCGATGGCGAGAATAAGAGTAATTTTTGACTCGACCGTGCGTGTTGAGCACTTAGCTTTGGTTCCTTAACTACACATTAGGCTAAGTCTCTTAAATGAGGACGAGAAATGATAGAGTTAATTATAAGTTACTATGCTAAACGTAGAGTGCTCGTATTCTTTCAAAAACTCATGTGCTCTCGTTGTTTGCTTATTCTCCCTTCGCATGTAAATATTTTTTGCTTAATAAATATTGATTTAGCGGTTTAGTTTTGATTGTTGGGTTTCTAGTCTTTTCTAGTAGCTTCCGTGTAATTAAATTGGGAAGACATTAAGGTATCGCCAGCGTCACGGTTTTGAAGTATTGGCACCCAAATAATCAAAAGCTTCACCCAATAATAAGATTTCAAGTGCTCACCTAAATCTAGCAAACAATTTGAAGCCCCACAAGGCCTAAAATCTATGCAAAATTGAAAGTGAATCAAGCCTTAATCTTCGAAGCTTTAAAGATCCAAAATTCGCTTTAGCGTGAGGATATACGTCTTTGGCTAATAAAACCACCGATGAGGCGGATAATAAAAGGCAAGGCAAGACCGAAGTCATAATAAAAGCTTCATGGCGAAGTTGAATAAAAGATGGAGGTAAACCAAAGATAATAAGGTCCTTCCGTTAGGGGGCGTATAAAAGTCTTGGTAATAAGTCTCATGTTCAAAACCGTTATAAAACCGTGTTTATCGATTCTTCTTGTCAACTTAATTTTTAACATCGTCGTCTATTAGGAGGGGTTATTGATTTGATGGTCTTAGTTACACCGTTAGGACTCTATTTTTAGACCTAAATCTCTATTATCGCATAAGTCAATGATGTATCCTCGTGATCATTAAGACAAAATAAAATATAAGAGATACAACTTAGGAATAATGGGAGAATAAGTACGTGATTAGGGCATATGAGTAGTGTTAGCATTACTAACTTATAATGACAATGATCTCGTTGCACGCTTGGCATGGAATTAAGGTGAAAATCGAGGACGACGAAATTATTTCTAACGAAGCATTCACGTGTTCTTATTCTATGAACCTAAACGTCCCATTTTGCGATGAAAATCATACATTATGTCAAAAACGCAAGTAGTAGCAATAGTGTAATGTAGCTAGTTTATCATTTCAATAAAAGTGAATAAAATTAAATTTTGGAGATGCTTAGATACTTTATTCTAGCATTACGTGAGGGCACGGCAATGGTTTAGTATGGGGGAGTGATGAGACTGCTTTTATACATGGTCTCATCGTCCAAATCGGCCTTAAATTGCATAAAATATCATAAAATAGACCAAATATATGCTCGTGTTTGTTACTTGTGTATTTTTAGGTACGGATATTGAGGAATTGGCAAAAGAACACAAGAATCAATCAAAAACGAACACGGGAAACGAAGTCGCACAATGAACCGGGCCCAAGTTTGGATTTTGCAAAATGACCCTTGAAGAATTGAAGATTGGCAAAAGTAGTCCCTCATCTTTGAAGAACTTGTCACATTTGACCCTCCAAGTATCAAATGTACAAGTATGATCCTTTATGTTTGAAGATATTACAAGTTCAGCCCTTGGGAATCAAGAATATAAAAGTTAAACCCTTTGGAAAAGTTTTTGGAAGAGTTTGTGCCATTTTCAGCAACTTGTCCAAAGTTGACAAGGCATAAACAAGCGCTGACAGCATTTAAAACAAAGTGGAAGAAAGTTAATACCTTGGGGACTATTTCTGCCAAAATACTAAACCCCCACAACCAACCAGACAACGCCACCTCAGCCCTACCCACCCACCAACCCGTATCCTACCCAAACCCTTAACCCTACCCGTCCATTACCCATTACCCAACCCAAGTTTATTTAATAAACTGGGTCAACACCCCAGTCAAACCCCTCCTTTTCCCTCCATTAACATTTATTTAAAAATATTAATCCCCTTTTCAGATTAAAACAAACCTAATTACCCCATAAACCCTAAAACCCCACCCAGATCAATTACCCTCTAAACAAAGGGTTTTACCCTGATATGCTCCAGATCCCTAATACACGTCCCTCTCAAGCTAACCCACCTCACCCAACAGTGTCACATGGCTTGTGGGACCCTCCCCAAGCCTCCCCTGCTCCATCACTTTCGCACCAAAACCCACACCCGACCAAACCAACACCCAGGATCACTCCCCTTGGTCCCCAAGGCTCTTTTAACGTCCAGGATTGAAGATTCCAAGCTGGCATCCAGTACATGATCACATGGGCACGATTTTGACCCATTTTCAGTCAAATCTTCAAGGGCTTTTTAGGCATTTCAGTTAGCTAGGGTTTAGTGACCTAGAATGTTCTACTTGTAGTATAAAAGGGATATGAGCCTGTTCATAAGCCCTTGTTCCAGTTTTTCTTAGCAATTTTCACTTGTAATTCCTTTTTAAGAAATTAAAAGTTTGGTGTTTGATAATCTCAAGTGTAATTCCTTTTTAGTGTTTTTAAAAGTTGTGTATTGTGAAAAGGCTAAGGATTCTGAGTTCCATTAATTTGTGAAGGTTTGTGTTAAGATTTTCAAAACGGGTTTAAAAAGTTCAAAATTTCATTAATCACATTACCTTTGAAGTGAAAGTGGAAAAGGTAGTTGATTTGTGAGTTGTGAGTGTTTTTAAAACGTTTGTGTTAAGATTGAAAGGTTTTGTGAAAGTTTTCAAGAAAGAAAAAGTTTAAACAGAATATATCAATTGCTTGTTCTTGTTTTGTTTTTTTTTTTTCTGAATTTTCAGGTTAAGCATTGTTGTTGATCTTTGTGTCTGCATGCACCCAGGTGCATAAGGAAGTGGATATTCATCCACAAGGACCCTTGGATGTAAGGGTTCTAAGGTAAATCTCTTTTACTTTTGTGAAATTTCAGAAAGTTGAGGTTTTATGTGATCATGCTTGATTATGTGATAAGTGTTGTTAAACTTGCTTAGTTTGTGTTCTTTTGGACTTATATGCATGTTAGATGCCATAGAAATCAGTTTGAAAGTGATTTGATGTGTTAAAAACGTTTTCAGAAATTTAAAAGGGTGTTTGGAAACAGGTTTTAGCAGGTTTTGATTTTTGATTGTGCTTAAAACTAGTTGTTAGAAAGGATTGTTAGGACTGCATTAAGTTGTTTGATAGATAGGTTATCATTTGGTAAGATTTGAAGCAAATTTGTGCAAGAAAAAAGGAATAGATAGCTTAAAATCTGCATATGCCTATTCTGCTTGTTTTTGCTATGATTTGTGCTTAGATCTTGTAACTTGTTAAGTGTTAGGGTGATTTCAGGTTGGATTTTGTTTGTATGTTGATTGGTGAGCTTGTGTGACAAGTTTTGTGGACTTAGAAGTCATTAGAGTGCAATCTGTTAGCCAAAAAAGTCCACAGACCCCATAAGGGACATCAGAAACTGGCATTTGCTTGTGTATGCATATTTGAGCCTTGATTGTGTGCTAAGTGTTGTTGTTTTCTTGCTTGTGTTGACTCCTTGTGCTCCAAAGAGCACAAGGGTGCCCTTTGTTCCAAGAAATCACCACAAAAACAGCAAACCAAGCCCTCTTGGTTCAAGATTTAACAAGTGAACCAAAGTTCACTTGTTCATCAGAAACTCACCCAGACTTGGCCACGTTTTGGTCATTAACCAGCTTAATCTTGATCCATTTTGTATTTTGTTTGTGTTTTTGTGTTCAATTAAGTACTGGAATCAAGTTTTTAAACTTTAAAAAAAAAAAAAAAACAAATAGCCAAAAAGGACGTGGCCAGGACTCGAACCTGCACCACTCCTCCCACAACCAAACGCTCTAACCATCTGCCCTAGGGTCTTTGACTGGTAAGAGTTTACAAAGTCTAATATATAAGGAGGTTTTGTTTTGGCTTATCTAAAATAAGCCGTGAGCTTTTAAGCTCTTTTCAGCTTATTTAGGTAGTGTTTTTAGCTTATTTGAATTTTCCTAGGATATTTATAGATATTAGGATTTTTCTGTTTAAAAATATTATTTTTCCTTTTATTTAATTAATTTTTAGGATTATTTTTAGTTTTAAAATTAGGAAGTCAATTAAAAATAGTGAACAGTAGTATAAAAATACAAAAAAATAGTTTTTAGGTTTTTATTTGTATTTTTGAGGTTTACATATAATAAAGTTTTCAAAAACTTTAATTTTTAATTTTATTTGATTTTAGGTTTTTTATTAAACTTTGAAAATTAATATAAAATTAACTAAAAGGTTTTAGGAACTTTTGTTTACATTTTCTTCTTAGTTAGATTATTTAGGATTTTTGAGAATTTTTTAGAATTTATTTAAGAACTTTTAATTTTTTGGATTATTTTATTATTATTTTATTCATTAAAATTAAAAGTTTTATTTTTAACTTTTTTTCATTTTTCCTAGATACTAGACATTAAATTAGGACTTTTCCCATTTGTAGAATAATTTTTAGGCTTTTTAATTAATTTTTAGAATTATTTTAAGATTTAATAGATTTTAATAGTTTTTAGGAGTTTAAAAATAGTTTAAATTGGTTTTAAAATTTTTAAAAATAGTTTTTAGTTTAATTAGGTCATTTTTGAGGTTTACAAACTATAAAATCTTGTTTAGGGCTTTTTAATATTTAAAAGTGATTTTTAGGGCTTTAATTAGCATTAAAAAGTCATTATTAAATTAATTAAAAGGTTTTGGCAAGTTTGGATTTTTTGTAAACTCTTAGAATATTATTTGGGATTTTTTAGTAATTTTTAGGAATTTTTAGGTTAAAATTTTTGATTTTGCACTTTTTACGTTTTACGTCGTAACGTTCTAGTAGTGTTTTTGCCTTATTTTTCTATTTTTTTGTCTTCGTCATTTTCTCTTCTTTTCTTCTAATTAATAATCAAAAACAAAATCAATCAATTCATTACACAACACACGTGCCTCCTCGAGAGAACGAACTCACCTCATTGGGTCATAAGTGCTTGTTTTTCCTAAAATAAAGTATATACAAAATCACTATATCAAAAATGGCGCCGCTGCCGGGGAGGCGTGTTGTGTTTTGATTGAACAATTGTTGTTTTTCTATATTAGCCATAAATATAATTGTATTAATAGCACTCTATTAATACGTATTATCGTTTTTTCGGTTTTTGTGTGAATACTATTACTATATTGTATACGTAGAACAATAAATACACAAGTACTCCAAATACGTGAGCAATCACAACCTTGATTCGGGATTTCATCACTCGATCATTGTATTCGAATCTCAAACCAAAGAAAAAGGCAAAAATAGATAAATACTTTCGTGAAGCTTAATCTTGATAATACAAACTATAAGGTGGGTATAAGGCGGTTGTATTTCACAACCTAAAGGAAAAAGGCTCTTAAGTGCTTCGCGCCGCCTCGTTTCCTCGGCTTGCTTGTGCGTATTTGATTTTGAGAGTGAATCGAGGGTTTTGCCGCCCAAAGTATTATTACATATCATATATATTTTCTTGGTTTCCATTTGATTAAACCCTCTTGAACGATTTGGTGTTCCACCATCGTTCTAAAGTCATCGAAGGCGTTCACTTCACGTGATCGTTTTCATTCCTTGAGGCCTTTTTAATCAAGAGATTTGATTAGTAAGGAGATTTGTGGACTTTTTGTCTACTTAATACATTCACCAAATTCCAAAAGGTTAATACAATCAAAAACCACAAAAAAAATTGAAAAACACAAAATACCAAAAAGAATCTTCTTTGCTCGCCTTCTCGTTGTACGTGACGTTTATGCAAACTCGCTCTAAAGCTAGACGTGCTCGTAAACGAAGAAACAAATCACTCACTCTTTCTAGTGAGGAGTCTCCTATTGACGAACCCATTGTACGAGAAAAACCAACCATGGCGAATCGAACTATGATGGAGTTACTTCAAGCACCCACCGAGGGTTATGGAGAAGCTATTGTGATTCCCGCAATCCTTGCGGAGAATTTTGAAGTTAAAACGGGTTTGTTGTCAATGATCCAAAACAACAAATTCCGTGGTGATGAGAAGGACAATCCCCACAACCATATCCGCCAATTTAATCGTCTTACCGCCACGTGCAAATTCAAGGATGTCTCGAATGACTCGATTAAGATGATGTTATTTCCGTATTCCTTAGCGGGGCCCGCTAAAATTTGGTTAGAGAAAGAGCCACCCAATTCTATATTGACGTGGAAGGATCTCGTTTCGAAGTTTGTGAACCAATTTTTTCCGCCCTCTAAGACTACGCATTTGAAGAATGAAATTTCTAAATTTTCACAAGAATCAAATGAAAGTTTTTCTACGGCTTGGAATAGGTTTAAGGAGATGTTACATGAATGTCCTCATCATGGTTTTTCCGATTTGCACCAAATCGACACGTTTTATAATGGGCTTAACGATCATGAAAGAGATTATTTAAATGCCGCCGCGGGTGGTAATTTTTTGTGTAAAACGGTTGAAGAAGCTTTGGTCATAATCGAGAATAGGTCTAAGGTTTATAGCCCTCGTCACACACCGAGTGTTGCCAAAAGGGGCTCATCATCGTCTCAAAGTATCAATGCATTACATGATGAAGCAAATGAAGAAAACCGATTTTTCGATAGATTTGCAAACCTTATGTCCCATTGGAAGGCTCAAGAAGCTTCCAACACCGCTTCGGTTAAAGCGGTTTCTAAAAGTTGTTTGTCGTGTGGGGGAGCTCATGATCTTTCCGAGTGCATTACCGCGGATGGTAACACTTCGAATGCTTTTGTAGCCACGGGAACTTATAACCAAATAGGTCAAGGTTCACGTTCGAATCAAGCTCCACCCAATCAAAATGCTAATAATTATCGCAACAACAACAATCAAGGTGGAAATTACCAAGGAAATCAAAGAAACTATAACAAAGGTAATTACCAAAGTGGAAATGGGCAAATTTCTAATCAAAACCAAAACCGTGATTTTCAAACTAATGCCCAAGGTTTTCAAAACGATCACACCAAAAATCTTCAAGGAGAGTTTTTGAATTATGCTAAGGCTAATGATGCTAAGTTTGACAACATGCAACGTGAAATGGTTAGCTTAAGATCCGAATTGAAAAATGAGCTTAAAAACGAACTTGCTAATGAACTTAAAACTCATGCTAATAAAATGGAAGGAAATGTCACACGACTCCAACAAAATCAACAAAAAATGGAGCAAGGACAACATGAGATTAAGCAAGAATTGTTGAAAGCGGATGCTAGGCAATCAAAATTTGAGGACCGAATGGCTAAAATGTTTGAAGCTATCATGTGTAAGCCCTCTTCTTCGGGTGGTCTTCCTAGTGATACCATTAACAACCCGAGGGGAGAATTGAAGGTTGTTGCTACACGAAGTGGTAAAACTTTCAAAGAACCCATTTCTCGTCCAAGTACTTCTATGGAGAAGGAAAAAGAGAAAGAACCCCAGGTTGTGGTTGAAAAGGAGCACATTACAAGCCCACGAAGTACCGCTCAAACCACACCTACGATTGAACCAATACCCATTATGGAACCCGAGATTCCAAGGCCGTTGCCTATGCCTAATTTGCCCCAACCCACACCACCTTTACCCTACCCATCAAGACGAAACAAGGAAAAGGCACAAGAACGAAATAATTATCAATTTGAACTCTTTATGAAAATGTTTCGTGACTTGCATTTTAATATAAGTTTTGCCGACGCCTTAGTCATGATGCCTCGATTTGCCGCAAACTTCAAAAGTATGTTGAATAACAAAGAAAAATTGCAAAAATCGTCTAGTTGTTCATCGGTTTTTCTAAGCCGCATACCTCAAAAGGTCGGTGATCCTGGAAAGTTTTTAATCCCATGTGCTATCCAAGACATGGAAGAATGCTACGCCTTGGCCGATCTTGGTGCTAGTATTAATTTGATGCCTCTCGAGATTTTTAAATCGCTCAATCTTCCAAATCTCACTCCTTCAAGAATGTCAATCGAAATGGCCGATCATTCTACGATTCTAGCTTGTGGAGTTGCCGAGGACGTCTTTGTAAAAGTTGGGAAATTCTATTATCCCGTGGACTTCATAGTTGTTGATATTCCCATCGATCCTAAAGTTCCGTTAATTTTAGGTCGATCTTTTTTGGATACCTCGAGAGCACTTATCGATGTGCATGCAAGAAAAATCACTCTTCGTTTCAATAAGGAAGAACTCGTCATTAATGCAACCCAAAACTCCACTCTTTCTCATGTTTATTCGATCACATCTTTGTACAATGTCAATTCCACCAAAAACATGTGTCAAAAGATTTCAAATAGAGTTTTAGGAGTTGATAAAAATGAAGTTCCGTCCCCTCCGCCGATGGAGGTTAAGAGTGTTAAGCCTATGAGTGATTCTTCGGATGATGAATACGTTGATCCCGATGGGGAGGTTTTCTTTGTTGACAAAAGATTTGAAAACTTGCCACCACCTAAACCAAAACGCTTTCAAAATGTGAGAATTTTTAGTGTGACTAACATCGTTTTAGATACACCAAATATTTTTGACATAATTAAATCGGGTTTTCACAAGGAGAGTTTAAAAGATGAAAAAGGAAAAGATTTTGAATCTAATTTAAAAGATTTTTCTACAATTCTAACTCCGTCATCACCGCGTTTATTGAGTACTACAAGCTCGTCTTCTCCTTTTGACGATGCTTTGTGTGGACTTAGTGTGGGGGAAGCCCCTTATGTTCCCTTCCCTTTCTCCACCGAGGACGAGATATTTGATCCTGGAATTGCTTATATAGGGAAATCTCGGTCTTCCACCGATGCAATAAATGGAAAATCTTTTCATTTGATTGGTGCGAGTCTACCTCGAGTAGCTCAATGTTATGCCTTACTCATTGTCCCACCCTTCTATTTCTTCTCTCCTATTTTCTTCTATCCCATTGGGATTTGTGTTGGAGTTGTGTTGTCTCGTCTTTCATCCGAAAACGAGGACGCTATCTTTGACCCCGGTATACGTTTATCGGATTTTTAAAGTACTCCACGTACTTTTGGGCCTTGTTTATCATGTAAGCCCCACCAAAAATTGACCATACCATGATTATCCCTAAATGATCACATTTATGGGGATTCGAGTCGAGCTTTTGACTCGGTTATCAAAAACAAGGTGCCTCGTGGGGGAGACCCATGCTTATCCATGTACATATTATTGCTTTCTAATTAGTGTAATGTGAGGGGATTTGTGCCCTTCCAACCTTTGTTCCGTGGTTGTTTGTGAATTGTGTCTTTTAGATCATCATCTTCACGATTGGAGCCTCTCGTGTTCATTTCATGGGAGCACTCGATCGTTTGCTTTGGAGGCCATTCCCAATATCCACATCATGATATATCCTTTTATGTTCTAACCTTAGGTTTTTAGCACACTTCATAAACGGCTATTACTTATTGGTTACACCCTTTCCATGCTAGATTAGGCATTCGACTACGTCTCTAGTATGGGGGTGTTTGCACCCCTAGACTCGAAACATTGAGGACAATGTTTAACTTTAGTATGGGGGGTGAATAGATACTTGCCTTGCCAAACCTTCACGCTTTCCAAAGTTTATCGTTTTGTTTATCGTTTTGTTGCAAAATAAGGCTAAAAATGGCCAAATTTTAAAATTTTTCTCATATTTCATAAGTGTTTGAAGACACGAATGTAGATTTTCCGATGGCGAGAATAAGAGTAATTTTTGACTCGACCGTGCGTGTTGAGCACTTAGCTTTGGTTCCTTAACTACACATTAGGCTAAGTCTCTTAAATGAGGACGAGAAATGATAGAGTTAATTATAAGTTACTATGCTAAACGTAGAGTGCTCGTATTCTTTCAAAAACTCATGTGCTCTCGTTGTTTGCTTATTCTCCCTTCGCATGTAAATATTTTTTGCTTAATAAATATTGATTTAGCGGTTTAGTTTTGATTGTTGGGTTTCTAGTCTTTTCTAGTAGCTTCCTTGTAATTAAATTGGGAAGACATTAAGGTATCGCCAGCGTCACGGTTTTGAAGTATTGGCACCCAAATAATCAAAAGCTTCACCCAATAATAAGATTTCAAGTGCTCACCTAAATCTAGCAAACAATTTGAAGCCCCACAAGGCCTAAAATCTATGCAAAATTGAAAGTGAATCAAGCCTTAATCTTCGAAGCTTTAAAGATCCAAAATTCGCTTTAGCGTGAGGATATACGTCTTTGGCTAATAAAACCACCGATGAGGCGGATAATAAAAGGTAAGGCAAGACCGAAGTCATAATAAAAGCTTCATGGCGAAGTTGAATAAAAGATGGAGGTAAACCAAAGATAATAAGGTCCTTCCGTTAGGGGGCGTATAAAAGTCTTGGTAATAAGTCTCATGTTCAAAACCGTTATAAAACCGTGTTTATCGATTCTTCTTGTCAACTTAATTTTTTAACATCGTCGTCTATTAGGAGGGGTTATTGATTTGATGGTCTTAGTTACACCGTTAGGACTCTATTTTTAGACCTAAATCTCTATTATCGCATAAGTCAATGATGTATCCTCGTGATCATTAAGACAAAATAAAATATAAGAGATACAACTTAGGAATAATGGGAGAATAAATACGTGATTAGGGCATATGAGTAGTGTTAGCATTACTAACTTATAATGACAATGATCTCGTTGCACGCTTGGCATGGAATTAAGGTGAAAATCGAGGACGACGAAATTATTTCTAACGAAGCATTCACGTGTTCTTATTCTATGAACCTAAACGTCCCATTTTGCGATGAAAATCATACATTATGTCAAAAACGCAAGTAGTAGCAATAGTGTAATGTAGCTAGTTTATCATTTCAATAAAAGTGAATAAAATTAAATTTTGGAGATGCTTAGATACTTTATTCTAGCATTGCGTGAGGGCACGGCAATGGTTTAGTATGGGGGAGTGATGAGACTGCTTTTATACATGGTCTCATCGTCCAAATCGGCCTTAAATTGCATAAAATATCATAAAATAGACCAAATATATGCTCGTGTTTGTTACTTGTGTATTTTTAGGTACGGATATTGAGGAATTGGCAAAAGAACACAAGAATCAATCAAAAACGAACACGGGAAACGAAGTCGCACAATGAACCGGGCCCAAGTTTGGATTTTGCAAAATGACCCTTGAAGAATTGAAGATTGGCAAAAGTAGTCCCTCATCTTTGAAGAACTTGTCACATTTGACCCTCCAAATATCAAATGTACAAGTATGATCCTTTATGTTTGAAGATATTACAAGTTCAGCCCTTGGGAATCAAGAATATACAAGTTAAACCCTTTGGAAAAGTTTTTGGAAGAGTTTGTGCCATTTTCAGCAACTTGTCCAAAGTTGACAAGGCATAAACAAGCGCTGACAGCATTTAAAACAAAGTGGAAGAAAGTTAATACCTTGGGGACTATTTCTGCCAAAATACTAAACCCCCACAACCAACCAGACAACGCCACCTCAGCCCTACCCACCCACCAACCCGTATCCTACCCAAACCCTTAACCCTACCCGTCCATTACCCATTACCCAACCCAAGTTTATTTAATAAACTGGGTCAATACCCCAGTCAAACCCCTCCTTTTCCCTCCATTAACATTTATTTAAAAATATTAATCCCCTTTTCAGATTAAAACAAACCTAATTACCCCATAAACCCTAAAACCCCACCCAGATCAATTACCCTCTAAACAAAGGGTTTTACCCTGATATGCTCCAGATCCCTAATACACGTCCCTCTCAAGCTAACCCACCTCACCCAACAGTGTCACATGGCTTGTGGGACCCTCCCCAAGCCTCCCCTGCTCCATCACTTTCGCACCAAAACCCACACCCGACCAAACCAACACCCAGGATCACTCCCCTTGGTCCCCAAGGCTCTTTTAACGTCCAGGATTGAAGATTCCAAGCTGGCATCCAGTACATGATCACATGGGCACGATTTTGACCCATTTTCAGTCAAATCTTCAAGGGCTTTTTAGGCATTTCAGTTAGCTAGGGTTTAGTGACCTAGAATGTTCTACTTGTAGTATAAAAGGGATATGAGCCTGTTCATAAGCCCTTGTTCCAGTTTTTCTTAGCAATTTTCACTTGTAATTCCTTTTTAAGAAATTAAAAGTTTGGTGTTTGATAATCTCAAGTGTAATTCCTTTTTAGTGTTTTTAAAAGTTGTGTATTGTGAAAAGGCTAAGGATTCTGAGTTCCATTAATTTGTGAAGGTTTGTGTTAAGATTTTCAAAACGGGTTTAAAAAGTTCAAAATTTCATTAATCACATTACCTTTGAAGTGAAAGTGGAAAAGGTAGTTGATTTGTGAGTTGTGAGTGTTTTTAAAACGTTTGTGTTAAGATTGAAAGGTTTTGTGAAAGTTTTCAAGAAAGAAAAAGTTTAAACAGAATATATCAATTGCTTGTTCTTGTTTTGTTTTTTTTTTTCTGAATTTTCAGGTTAAGCATTGTTGTTGATCTTTGTGTCTGCATGCACCCGGGTGCATAAGGAAGTGGATATTCATCCACAAGGACCCTTGGATGTAAGGGTTCTAAGGTAAATCTCTTTTACTTTTGTGAAATTTCAGAAAGTTGAGGTTTTATGTGATCATGCTTGATTATGTGATAAGTGTTGTTAAACTTGCTTAGTTTGTGTTCTTTTGGACTTATATGCATGTTAGATGCCATAGAAATCAGTTTGAAAGTGATTTGATGTGTTAAAAACGTTTTCAGAAATTTAAAAGGGTGTTTGGAAACAGGTTTTAGCAGGTTTTGATTTTTGATTGTGCTTAAAACTAGTTGTTAGAAAGGATTGTTAGGACTGCATTAAGTTGTTTGATAGATAGGTTATCATTTGGTAAGATTTGAAGCAAATTTGTGCAAGAAAAAAGGAATAGATAGCTTAAAATTTGCATATGCCTATTCTGCTTGTTTTTGCTATGATTTGTGCTTAGATCTTGTAACTTGTTAAGTGTTAGGGTGATTTCAGGTTGGATTTTGTTTGTATGTTGATTGGTGAGCTTGTGTGACAAGTTTTGTGGACTTAGAAGTCATTAGAGTGCAATCTGTTAGCCAAAAAAGTCCACAGACCCCATAAGGGACATCAGAAACTGGCATTTGCTTGTGTATGCATATTTGAGCCTTGATTGTGTGCTAAGTGTTGTTGTTTTCTTGCTTGTGTTGACTCCTTGTGCTCCAAAGAGCACAAGGGTGCCCTTTGTTCCAAGAAATCACCACAAAAACAGCTAACCAAGCCCTCTTGGTTCAAGATTTAACAAGTGAACCAAAGTTCACTTGTTCATCAGAAACTCACCCAGACTTGGCCACGTTTTGGTCATTAACCAGCTTAATCTTGATCCATTTTGTATTTTGTTTGTGTTTTTGTGTTCAATTAAGTACTGGAATCAAGTTTTTAAACTTTAAAAAAAAAAAAAAATAGCCAAAAAGGACGTGGCCAGGACTCGAACCTGCGCCACTCCTCCCACAACCAAACGCTCTAACCATCTGCCCTAGGGTCTTTGACTGGTAAGAGTTTACAAAGTCTAATATATAAGGAGGTTTTGTTTTGGCTTATCTAAAATAAGCCGTGTGCTTTTAAGCTCTTTTCAGCTTATTTAGGTAGTGTTTTTAGCTTATTTGAATTTTCCTAGGATATTTATAGATATTAGGATTTTTCTGTTTAAAAATATTATTTTTCCTTTTATTTAATTAATTTGTAGGATTATTTTTAGTTTTAAAATTAGGAAGTCAATTAAAAATAGTGAACAGTAGTATAAAAATACAAAAAAATAGTTTTTAGGTTTTTATTTGTATTTTTGAGGTTTACATATAATAAAGTTTTCAAAAACTTTAATTTTTAATTTTATTTGATTTTAGGTTTTTTATTAAACTTTGAAAATTAATATAAAATTAACTAAAAGGTTTTAGGAACTTTTGTTTACATTTTCTTCTTAGTTAGATTATTTAAGATTTTTGAGAATTTTTTAGAATTTATTTAAGAACTTTTAATTTTTTGGATTATTTTATTATTATTTTATTCATTAAAATTAAAAGTTTTATTTTTAACTTTTTTTCATTTTTCCTAGATACTAGACATTAAATTAGGACTTTTCCCATTTGTAGAATAATTTTTAGGCTTTTTAATTAATTTTTAGAATTATTTTAAGATTTAATAGATTTTAATAGTTTTTAGAAGTTTAAAAATAGTTTAAATTGGTTTTAAAATTTTTAAAAATAGTTTTTAGTTTAATTAGGTCATTTTTGAGGTTTACAAACTATAAAATCTTGTTTAGGGCTTTTTAATATTTAAAAGTGATTTTTAGGGCTTTAATTAGCATTAAAAAGTCATTATTAAATTAATTAAAAGGTTTTGGCAAGTTTGGATTTTTTGTAAACTCTTATAATATTATTTGGGATTTTTTAGTAATTTCTAGGAATTTTTAGGTTAAAATTTTTGATTTTGCACTTTTTACGTTTTACGTCGTAACGTTCTAGTAGTGTTTTTGCCTTATTTTTCTATTTTTTCGTCTTCGTCATTTTCTCTTCTTTTCTTCTAATTAATAATCAAAAACAAAATCAATCAATTCATTACACAACACACGTGCCTCCTCGAGTGAACGAACTCACCTCATTGGGTCATAAGTGCTTGTTTTTCCTAAAATAAAGTATATACAAAATCACTATATCAATCTTGCATCTTCTTATACTTTTTCAAGTCTTAGAATTGTTGTTTTAAAGTTCCCTTGATAAACGACTTTCTAGGATCAATTATAGGAACTTGCGAAAAGTTCTTGTTCTTAACCCGTATGAATTAAGACTTTCGCGTTTTAAAGCTCCCTATATAAAAGCCTAGCAAAACTTAATTCAAATACGTTAAGGAAAAGCTAAGGTAAAAACCGAGTCGAGTCAAAAACTATTTTTATTTTTACCAACGGAAAGCCTACATTTGTGTCAAAAGCACTTATTTTAATTATTAAAACTTAAAAATAACACTAAAAATTAAAAACTTTTATGAAAAATGAGAAAAACGATTACGTTTGGACACGACAAAAACAATAGCAAGCGATTATATCGATTGACTCCCCCATGCTAAAACCAAACATTGTCCTCAATGTTTCTTAGCTCAAGAGTAACACCCCCTTGCTAAAACACGAAGAGTCTAATGCAAAATCTTAACATGGAAAGAGCACGCAAATCTATAAGCCGTTTATTAATTATGCCTCAAGATAAAATGTTAGTCGATAAAAATCAAAGGATAGAGAGTGTGCCCCTTTTTGGCAATCAAAGATTAGAAGATCAAGTGGACCGGCAAAAACCAAACACGAGAGTCTTCAAAGATTAGGGTCATACCTAAGATTCACAACAGAACAAAACACGAGCACGAGCTTAAAAGATCAAGCCTTATTAGTTGTTAGAAAATAGAAAGAAGATAGAATGTATGGGACTCCCCCACAAGGCACCTCGTTTTTGTTAAACGAGTCATGAGCTCGACTCGATCCCCGCATTCATTGGTCCTTAGGGAAAGTGTTGAAAACCGGCATAATGGAATAAAATCCATAGTAAAGCATGATGTCGGGGTCAAAGATTACATCCTCGTTGTCGGATGACAAACGAAAGGATAAAACTCCAACATAATGTTGGGTCAAAAAGTTGATGTGGCAGAAACTCAAAAATGAAGAAAACGTGAAGTATTTGTCTAGGCGTTGACAAGAGTATTCCAGGCGTTGACAAGAGTTATTTAGGCGTTGATGGAATCAAGCATTGTCAAGAGTAATTCAAGCATTGTCACATGCAATTCAAGCATTGACAAAACGTAGACAAAAGAAGCTAATGGAAGCTTCTATTTAGATAAACATGCAAAAGATATTCTGCATAAGTTTATTTAAATAGAAGATTTACTTGTTTATTCATCCTTATCTCTTGTAAACCCTAAATCCTTACACTATAAAAGGAACCAAGGGTCATAGGTTTTATTCATATTATTCATTCACAATGTAAACCTAAAGTGTGTGTCGCACTAGACGTGGGATTCAATGTATACACGTCTAGTGGTTGTTTGTTATTAATATAATGAGCAACCCAATTGTTTAATTCGTGTTCTTTGTGCCTAAACACCTTGTTCATGATCATTGTTCTTTTCCGCTAGGTTATCATATGAATGATGATCAACCTAGATATAATGGTTCTTAACCATTGAGTCTAACGATCAATAGGGAACCACAATTGGTATCAGAGCCTAAGGCTCTTGATATCTAGGTCCGACGAGGTGTTCGTGTATGGTGAAGAAAAGAAAAATTCGTATGGATTTTTCTGGACGTTTTTGTGTGCGCAGCAGTATTCAGAAGGTCATAACTTTTGTTTGAACCGTTGGATCGTCACGAAATTTTAGATGTGTGTTCTACATACATAGATCTAAACATCCACCAGAGGGATTGTCGAGTTTTATCCCCAGGCAAAAGTTATTAAGCGTCAAAGTCAGCAGTAGGGTGAATGCAGTTTTCTGTGGACAGCCATGTTCAAAACACGATCTCTCCTTCGTTAACCGTTGGATCTTCGTGATTTTTGAACTGTATATTCTTGGCACTTGTGTCTTGAATCTCACCGGAGCGATCTTCGATCTGAGCCCTAAGGAAGAAGTTATTCAAGGTCGAAGTTTACTGTTTAAAGGTATCAATGTTTTTGCTTTTCACATGAAATCATGAACTAGGGTTTCTTCAAACCCTAGATCACCATAAAAAAGGCAGAAAGATTGCAACTTATGGCTGTTATGATGGAAGTTTCAAGCTAGGATTATTTACAAACCTTAATTAGGGTTTCGGTGCATAAATTACTAAACCCTAGATCGTTTCTCATCAGAAAAAATGGTTTGTTCTTGATCCGTTTATACAGTTCTCTTGTTGGAATGGTTTAAAGATTTCAGCAGGTTTGATAACATGATCTGATCAGACAGCTCGGACTAAACATGGTGATTGGATATATTCAGAACGCAACAAAAGAAAAAAAAAATGACAAGAAGTTTAGTTTTCACGTGAGCAGCAAAGCGATCACAGCAACTTATGCATTCACACGATTGATTTATTCACATGATCATGTATTCACATGATTCTAAGCTGCTAATTGGTGGAACAAAGTTGCATTCACATGATGCAAACGTTTTTATTGGTGGAATCAATTTGTGTTCACATGGTTATGGTATACTAGCATTCACACGATCATAGCCTAAAATCAAGATGTTTGATTCGAATCTTCTATATGCTGGTATACGATTACTCACATGAGGCTAAGTAAATCATTCGTTCTCATTGGTTATTCATGGAAGTGTTCACACGGTTAAAAGCTTGTGATTGGCTAATGAAGGTTAAGCGCTTCAAGAATTTGAGATGTGAGAAACAAAGCAAGTCACGTTCTATTTTGCATTCACACGGTGGAGATCTTTCTATTGGTGGAATAGTAGTTGTGTTCACACGGTTACTTGATTCCTATTGGTGGAAGATATTGTGCATTCACACGGCTAAGGAGAAGATTTGTTTTTAAATTGGATTTTGAAGCAACGTTGACAAGAAAGATTGAACGCAACGTTGACAGAATATGTTTTAGACGCTGAAAAGAATGAACACTGACAGGATTTAAGGTTGGCGCTGACGTTTGTAATTGAGGCGCTGACAAAGAGAATTTTGACGCTGACAGAATAAGTCAACACTGATGGAGTTGACAGTGTCGTCCGATATATGAACTTCAACGCTGATAGGCATTGTTCGATATTGGACAATACATCTGCCCAAGATATTGGACAGAAGAGGATATTGGACAACACACTGATTGCTGTTGTTTGAGAAAACTAGTACGTTTTGAGCACACAAAAAGGAGGATTATACACACAAAGGTACATGGAATCTCCGTTTTAATTTAGAATATCATGTTGATATTTATGGCTCGGATACTTTTAAAAGGAATTAATGATTTTAAGGTGAGTTAGCAACCATTCATGAAGAATTTTATTGGAGTATGTAATCGGGATAGCCTTGTGAAAGAGTTATTCGTTAACAGCTTTTACATATGAAGATATTGACTTGTCATGAAGAGGTGTTAGCTTAAGGGGAAGAATTCTTATGGTAAGATTGATGATTGAAGAAGATTTGCGTGAGTTTGTGTTCTATCATATCTTAAAGTCGTGGCGTACCATTCACTGACTTTGAAGGAGTTACATTATCGTGCTCAGTGTCTCACATAGGATGAGAATATTGACAAGGGATCGAGGTCTACTTATATTTTTTCATGGTATAAGTTCTTCATCACATGGATAAACAAGACATGGAACATAAGTTTGGGTTATTTTACTTCTACATCAAAGACTACTTTATTTATTTTTCTTCAGGATCATTACACAGAGTCTACTTCTGGAGAATCTTCACAATTGCATACATTGTTTACTTCCTTGTTGATGTGACAAAAAGGGGAAGAAAATACATGCTACACTTAAGGGGAAGCAATTTGAAGATCATGTACAACTTACAAGAGATACACATAGTTTTGCCACTATCAACTAGAAGATTGTTGGGTCAAAAAGTTGATGTGGCAGAAACTCAAAAATGAAGAAAACGTGAAGTATTTGTCTAGGCGTTGACAAGAGTATTCCAGGCGTTGACAAGAGTTATTTTGGCGTTGATGGAATCAAGCATTGTCAAGAGTAATTCAAGCATTGTCACATGCAATTCAAGCATTGACAAAACGTAGACAAAAGAAGCTAATGGAAGCTTCTATTTAGATAAACATGCAAAAGATATTCTGCATAAGTTTATTTAAATAGAAGATTTAATTGTTTATTCATCCTTATCTCTTGTAAACCCTAAATCCTTACACTATAAAAGGAACCAAGGGTCATAGGTTTTATTCATATTATTCATTCACAATGTAAACCTAAAGTGTGTGTCGCACTAGACGTGGGATTCAATGTATACACGTCTAGTGGTTGTTTGTTATTAATATAATGAGCAACCCAATTGTTTAATTCGTGTTCTTTGTGCCTAAACACCTTGTTCATGATCATTGTTCTTTTCCGCTATGTTATCATATGAATGATGATCAACCTAGATATAATGGTTCTTAACCATTGAGTCTAACGATTAATGGGAACCACACATAAATCTCTAAAAAGAGATGGTAGTCACAAATAATGATATGGCAAAAGCACGCTCCCCGAGATAAACTCGCACCAAGATGATCAAAAAGTCTTTCAATTATTACATCGGTGAGAGGCCGAGATTTCCCTAAATCAACGATTCCGGGGTCGAATACCTCGTCCTCGTGAGAGAAAGGAATAGACAACACGGTGTCGTCCCCCCATGCTAATCCAACATCATATGAAGCACATGGTAAAGGTGTAGTAAAAGTCTCAACCATAGTGGTTTCAATTTGCATGACTTTGTTGACCTTATCACTCTTAGGAATGTGAATAAAGGGGTCATGGTACTCAAAATGAGTCACATGAAAAACCCGCACATTAAGATCAAAGCGAGTGGGAAGGATAGTAGGAGTAAAGGTAATTTCTCCCTCTGGGTCAACATTATCATCATCATAAATCGGGTGATCAAACCAAGAATCTTCATCACCGTCATTAGACTCTTCCTCAAATTCCGAAGGAATGTCTATATAAAGAAACTCATCAACCTCCTTCAAAAGAAGATCATCATCACAAAGGTTGTGAGGTGTAGGAGGTATGATGCTCTCAAAATCCTCTTGAAACAACGGATTATTGTTCATTGAAGCTTCAAAGAGAGGATTTGAGTAAGTCACAAAAGTGTCATCAATCTTGTCATCACAAGAAATATCCGACAAAGTATCAAGTGTGTCACACTCGGATACAAGATCATCATTCTCATTCGAAGGAAATTCATCGGTGAATTCCTCGAGAATGGTAGGTAAAACATGAGAATCATGCTCGATCTCGAGATCGGAAACGTCTTCACTTCCCCGTGGAAGTGGATCAATGATAGCAAAAAGTTCATCGATGAACTTATCGCATGAATAGTCACTAACCTCACTCGATGTGAAGTTAGGAATCAAAGGCTCTTCAAATGAAGATTGTGCCTTAGGAACATCAATTTGATCCTTCGAAGAGAGTGAAAATGAGTCCATTTTCAAAGATTTTTCAATTAAAGCAATATCACTCTCGGGATAAAAATTCTCACTATTAAACTCACTAGCATCAAATGGTGCACTAAGGTATTCATCAATTCGTTTTTCAATCTTAGAACTATCATCCTCGTGTGGATTGAGTGGAGATGAGGAAAGATTACAACATGATTCAACAAAGCAAGCATCTTCCTTTAACTTTTCTTCATGACAAAATGAGGTTTCCAAAATTGGAAAAACACCTTTATCAAAAAGAGCTTTCTTATTAGTTTCAATAGTCTCAACAAGTTTTACACTTTCCACTTTCTTAGAAACAAATCTTGGAATCTTTTCTGGTTTGAAAACAATACTTGTATCTCCATAAAACAATTTAATCTCCTCTTTCCTCATATCAACTTGAACATGAGCCGTGCACAAAAATGGTCGTCCTAAAATAATAGGCACACGAGGATTGGTCTCATAATCGACTATAGCAAAATCGGCTAAGTACAAAAACTTTCCCACTTTAACAATGACATTTTCCGCTATACCAACCGGACGAGTGGTGGTACCATTAGCAAGCTCAATGATCATTCGAGTGGTACTAAGTGGTGCATAGTCAAGAGTTTTCCAAATGGCTAGGGGCATTAAGTTAATGCTAGCTCCTAGAACGGCTAGAGCTTTGCACAAGCTCATTAAAAACACAAGGTATCAAGAATTGACCCGGATCTTTATACTTCTCGGGAAAGAAATCAAATAAAACCGAGGTACTAATCACATTTAAAGTAGCCTTGGTTACATCTAGAAAAGTTTCCTTATGTGGAGGATTGAACTCAATTACTTCAACTTCTTCTAAATTATCACAATCATCATAAATGGTTATGGCCTTAAGCTCTCCCTTCGGGTTTGGAATGGTATACTAGGTAAGCAACCCGAAGAAGATGATGGTCTAGACATAAATCCCTCAAACATCGAAAGCAATTTATTTTGACTTTGTTCCAAACTTTGTTGCATACGATTTTGACTTTGCTCTAGCCTTTGTTGATTAAGCTCAATCTTATTGTTTTTCCCTTTAATCGTATTTTGAAAATCGAGTTTCAAAGTATTAATTTTCCCTTGAATGTTGTTTTGAAAAGCCTTCAAATTTGCCTCATTCGACTTAATATAGCTTGACAACTCATTTTGGTTATTGTGAAAACCTTGATTGTTTTGATTAGCATTAAACCCATTTCCTTGATTGAAATTCCCTTGGTTACCACGGTTAAAATTATTCCCATTGTTTCCATTGTTGTACCTATTTTGAACCGGTGGAGCAACATGATTTTGACGAGGAACTTAACCGTTGGAGCCATAAGTTCCCGTCGCGGCAAAAGCACTAGCTTTATCAAACCACGTGGTTAAACAAGCATAACTAGGATGTGCTCCACCACATGATACACAAACATTCTCAATCATATTAATCGATCCATGAGGATTCTTCCTAATCTCATTCAACAATGTTGCAAATCCATTATCAATCTTAGAGTCCAATCTAGCAATCTCGATATTAGACGAATTCACATTGGAAACACTAGGTGTGTTTCGTGAGTATTGTGCTCTAGACTTATTCTCAATTATACACCACGCGTCTCTCGGATTTTTTCTCAAAAGATTACCACCCGCGGCGGCATTTAAAGAATCTTGTTCAATCATATTTAGCCCATTATAAAAAGTATTGATTTGATGCAATTCCGAGAAACCGTGGTGTGGACATTGTCTCAACAAATCTTTAAATCTTTCCCAAGCAACCCCAAACGATTCATGCACTTTTTGTTCAAATCTAGTGATCTCGTTCTTAAAGTGTGTTGTTTTGGATGGTAGAAAGAAATAATTCATGAACTTAGACACTAAATCATCCCATGTCAAAATCGAACCCAGTGGTTCTTTCTCATAACAAATCTTAGCATTACCCTCGAGCGAGTACGGAAAAAGCATGAGCTTAATCGCGTCATTCGGCACATCTCTAAACTTGAGAGTCGAGGTAATTCGAAGAAAATTCCGAATGTGAGAATGCGGGTTATCGGTCTCATTGCCACGAAATTGGTCGGCACGAATGAGCGATAAAAGACCCGTCTTAATCTCATAATGATCCGCCAAAATATCCGGCACAACGATTGCTTCCCCATACCCTTCGGTGGGTGCACGGAGCAATTCCTCCATTGTTCGGTTATCGGCCATTTCTACAACAATAGGTGGAAGCTCGGGTTCCACTATTCGTTGTTGACGATTTCTATTTCTACGAGGAATATTTTCAAGCCTATTAAAATCAATCACAAGTCGAGAAGAACGTAATTGCATACACTACAATGACGAGAATTTAGAGGATTGAAGAAAAGAAATTAGACAAGAAGAAGATTATTTTTGGTATTTTTATTTGGTATTGCTCAATAAAAAATGATCGATAAAAACAAGGAATAAGGATAACTACTATGGAAGTAAATTACCCTCGGTCGACTTTGAAACGATAGGTGAAAACCTAAACGTCTCGAGGTTCAATAAGTAAAAAATAAGATTTATTACTACTTGAAATGGCAAACCAATAATAGGTCGTCCCTCTCAATATACGCACAAGCAAGCAGGAAAACGAGGTGGCACAAAGCACTTAAAAACCATTTTCCTTAGACGGCCTTTTATAGCACGTCGCCTTATACCCACCTTATAGTTTGTATAAATCGAGTTCAAACTTCTTATTAGTATTTATCTATTTTGCCTTTTATTTTTATTTTAGATTCGAATACAATAGCTAGGTGATGAAATCCCAACAAAGGTCTTATTTGAAAAGTATGTAAATTTATTGTTCTACTTAATACAATATATTAATCACAAAAAACGAGAAAAACGATACATACTATATAATAGAAAAATAACAAAACTTTCCGAGGACGGAAAGGGTCTTCAAATCAACGATCAACAAATCTCCACAAAGCGAATCGTACACAAGATCCCTGGCAGCGGCGCCAAAATTTTTGATGTGATCGTGATAGTATAGTGATAATTAGATACGTTATAGGGTAAATTAGAAAATTACCTTTAGGAAAAAGTAATAATCTAAAATTACCAAAGATGAATTCATTTAAACACGTGGGTGAACCAAGTTCGTTGTACACGAAGATCTTATGAATTTAAGACGTTTTGTATCGATTTGGAAAATTGATTTGAATTGGTTGTCGGTTTTTAAACTAAAAATTAAATCTACCAATTTAAAACTTAATTTTATCCTAAAGTGCATGAATCGTTACCCCGAATAAGTTTAATCTAAAAACAATTACTACAAAATTAAAGCTAATTAAAATTTAAACTATTTAAAAATCTATTTAAAATAAACTATTTAATTAAAATACTTTTACGCTAATTAAAAATTTATTCAAAACTATTTTAATTCGAAAAATTGTTAAAATCTAATTTATTTAAAAACTTACTTAATTAAAGACTAATTATTCAAAAAGACTAATTACTATCTAAAATTAATTAAATATTCTAACTTTATAAAATTTATTGTTTTATTTATTTATATTTTTAAAACTTTATAAAATTTATATCAAAAACTAATAATTCAAATTTAATAAAATGAAAACAAGTATCAATAATAAACAATTAAACTGACAACTTTAATTCAATTTACTATACTAATTCAGTTGACTGTAAATAAACCAAACAGAGCATTTAGCTCGGATGGTAAACGTGTATGACCTGTGACCAGGAGGTCACAGGTTCGAATCCAATGAAGGACATTTTTGGTAATTTTTATTTTTTTGACAGTAAAAAGTTTACAAAGTCACAGGGGTGACTTTTTTTGTGGTATAGTTGGACTGATAAAATCAGTAAGTTCACTAACAGACCAATTGTGTCTGTTAGCCTTTTTTTTATCAACAGATTAAAACAAATCAAACTTAAACAAGTCAGCAATGCAATCAAACTTCAACAATATAAACTGTTATCAGCTAGAAGGACTAACAAATATAAATCCAGTCACAAGTCAGATTCATCAATATTTAACACTAACAAAAATGCTAAACTCAAATAATTCAGCAATGTAAATTACACAGCCAAATCAAAAAGCAGAATGTAAGTAAAGTTTAGCTAGCACAAACTCAAACATTAAAACAACACTAGTAAGCAAGTAATTCAATCAATCACAAATTACAGTTACTAAAGTATATAAAATCAAGCAGATCTGAATGCCAGCAGATTACTAGAATGCACGAAACTGATCCATGAAACCATAAAAACGCAGCAATATAAATTCAGAATATTATCACAACCATTCAAGCAGATTCAAAAATTCAATACTCAATATCAAATTACCAAGTAAATCCTTAACACATTGTCAACTAAAAATAATCTTTCTAAAGCTCAAATCAATAAACAGAAAACTTCAAAATCATTCTAGCTAACATTCAATAACAGTCTAATTATCAGTCAAACTATAGCAATCCAAGGAATACACTTACAAATATTTATCAGTTAAGATCATCCAAACAGTTAAATCACATTAACATTAAACTAAAATTACTCTAAAAACATGAAAGTAAAATGGGAGTGAACCTTTTGGAGATAGCCTTTGAGACGAAGTGAGGCGCTGAGCCTACTTATCAAACCGATTCAACACCATTATTCACCATCAGCATCGACATTCGATCACATCAACATTCAAACCCACGAACCATCATAAATCTTAACAGCTTCAATTTAACCTATCCAGTGGGGATAGATTTCTTCCAAATTTCACTTTTAATTAATTAATTAAAGCTATGGAATAAACTTTAATCAATTAATTTTTTTATAATATTAAACAGATTATCAGAAGAAAATTGTAATAAAATTATAACAGTAAAATAACCAGACAAATTGAAACTTCAAAAATAACTTTTATTAATCACCGAAAATCATTACAAAACTTACTAAAAAGAAAAATACAATTTTCCTATCTATTTAAACATTATAACATTAAAGTAAAAATTGGATGCCTTCTACTGAAAATACCAAGGGTATTTATAGGCTAACCGCAAGGGGTGAGGGGTGAGGATTTGTTGGAGATGAATCAACTTGAGCCCTTGGATCGGCATCTTTTCTTTCTCTTTCTTGTTGGTTATGATTTGATGGCTGAAATGAATCCATAGTCACACGGATTGCCAACGTGGCAATCCGTTGTGCTTCTTGTGTTACTTTGAGGCTGATTTGGCTCTCTTCTATTGGAGGAATGGGAGGAATGCGCTGTCATGTCCAATAAATCGCTGCCACGTACCACTCGTCTCTCCATCTTCAAGTTCGGCTAAAAGGGGAAATAATTAAAGGCGCGTGTGTTATCACGCGCTTTAATTATTAAAAAGCCCCAAATGTTGATTTAAGATCTAGGGTTTGAGTGAAAGGTGTCTGGTTATTTGTTTGGGTGAGAAAGAAAATGGTGAACTTTGGTTGTATCGAGAGAAAATGGGTGGGATAAACGTGTGAGTGATTGTGTATTTTGTTTTGACTGAAAGTTTGACCTAGATAAAGTTATACATATAACTTTTCTCTCCATCCGTTTTTCTTTTCATTTGCAACATGGGCTTTTAGCCCAAATGATATAATTTTCCACCCTCTCATGTAAATTTGCCCAAATACATGGGCTTTTGGCCCAACTAATGCATTTCTCCATCCGTGTCTTCTTTATTAATGGGCTCTTGGTGGACTTTTCCAATAGTAAACTTAATAATTCCATAAATGGGCTGTAAGGCCCATTAAGCATTTGTGAGACCCACCAAGGCCCAATATACTTTATCCAGTTAAATCCACTAAAAATAGACTTGATTAGTGGCTTTTCGATCTTTTCTTCAATCTTGTGTCGGTTTTTGCCGATTTTCGCGATCTTTGGTACCTACACACATCAAACAACAAACAAACATATACAAGGCATATTTCATACATTTTATGCATTTATTCATTGTTTTAAGATACAAATGATATGAGTAATTACACTCATATCAGCGATAAATAAAGCGTTCAGGAATCGGTGTGTTTTGACGCTTGATCATCTTTGTGTACAGATCTTTAAGCTCATCAAAGGACAGCCCCCTAACCCGTTCCCAAGTCCATCCAGCATGAAAGTAAGCAGCCGACTGATTCTTAACATATTGTTGCATCAACTTCCTCTCCTCTGTTCTCGACATAGGTCTGTTATGGCGCTTTTCACGAAGCTTGTCAACAAGAGACAACTGTTGTTTTCTCATCAAAGCCATTGCCCGTGGAATACAATTATGTTGATTGACATCAGCTCCCAAAATATCTGTGAACTGCGAGTAATCAAAAGTAAGAATGGTAAGAACTCTCACCCAGTCATTGTCATCCCAATGCATGGCATCATGCCTCAACTGCTCATGCCTCTGCTGTTGAAGGGCTTCATCCTCAGCCCTAGCTTGTTGATCAATCTCCTCTTGTAGTCGCTGCGCAACCTCTTCCCCCAACCTTTCTTCCTCAATTTGTCTGCGAGTACGCTTCCTTGGAGGAGAGAGTGTATCTGTCATAGGGGCTTTGCCCTTGGGATCATGAGAAGAACCAGCAGAAGGACTAGTAGAAGCATCCATTGGCTTGGGATCAGCAGGCTTAGTAATTGATGAAGGACTAGGAGGAGCAGGCAAATCATCACTCGTCTTATCAGCAAAAGCAGCCCTGGCCAACAAAGTCAGCCCATCCTCCTCAATATCCTCATCAGAATCAGAAAGCACAATTTTCTTCTTTTGGCGCCTCTGTTGTGACTCCAATGCTTTAATCCTGTTCGCCAATGGAAGGACAAAGTCCCGGGTGAGCTTGCGGGGCTGATTAAGATCATCTTCCAAAGAAACAACCCTCGCATAATACTTGTGCATAAGAGCTAGCAAAGAAGTTAGTGTAACAGGTTCCTCCGCTTCCCCACCAAGAGGACTTGGGTTGGGGAAAGCATCATTGGGACCAGAAGCAACAGATGGGTCATACATATGAGCATGAGAGCTAGATGGCTTCTCAGCAGAATGCGGAGCTGGGCTAGAAGGGGGAGTATCAACAAATGAGGACTTATGTGGGAAAGAAGAGGGGGCAGCCTTCGAGGTGGATGGAATTTATACCACCACATCTATAGCTGGCTCCTCCACCTCCACATGAGGCACACCAGTAGCATGATGCTCCTCCTACATAGGATCATCTTCTAATGGAAGTTCCTCCTTGGCTTCATCAGCCAAAGGAATCACATTAGGATCCCCTTGGGCAAGGCCCAGCATAGCATCAGAAAGAGGCCTCCAAACACCCTTAAAACCAAGTGCCATATTCGAATACACCTTTGAACTAAGCTCTGGCGTCTCATATTCCTCCCTATTTCTAGGTAGGCACATAAGAACCTGCTGCAAGAACCTAGGGTACATCAAGAACTTCTTCCTAGAGCCAGTACTACTAAGGTTGCAAATCATTCCATCAAACAAGTAACGAGAAAAGTTAAAAACACGACCCTGGGTAATACAAATCAAACCAGTAGCCAGGGGGATGGGAAATGCATCCCAACTTCCAGACTTTGGACTCACGCAATGAATCAAGAAGTGAACCAGAAGCTTCCATTGGGGGGGAAACCTATTTTTCTAGAAGTTAAACTTCCCCCCATGATTATAACCAAGAGCAGCCATCCCATCCAATACCTCCGAATTGGGGATAGACACAATGCCACCTTCATCCTGGAGATGAAGAGCAGACCTAATAGATGCCTCAGACACCACATATGAGCGTCCATCTATGGTAGCATGAAGCTCTAGTGGGTGTCCCAAAACATCAACAAGGTGGGCAGTTGCCCAGAACTGACGAATAACACTATCATACACAGTAGGGCAAACCGTAAAAGCATACCTTAGGTTGGAAGCCTCAATAAATTCGAGGATTTCTGTGAACTCTTCTCGTTTAGGACCTTCTCCAAGATAGGCCACCTTGTTATGATCGGGTTTGTATAGAGAGCAGCCATTGTTGATGATTGAAGTGATGGAAGATGATTGATTAAAGAGGGAAAGAGTAGGAGCGTATGTGTGTGTTTATGGTTGGGATGAATGAGTCAATTGAGGGATTTGACCATAAATAATGGTCATGTAACTATTCATTGACCCCTAATTATGGGGGTTGCCCTTTCAAAATTAAGTAATTAATGCAAGAGTAACCACTTGCCCCTTAACCATTATTTGCAAATCCCAGTTACCAAAGTTAAATAAAAAGATATATACCAGAAGTAACATACGTTGACTAAAAGTCAAAACGCGGAAGGGTCAACACTAGGAGCACAAAGTGGTCAATGAAAGTCAACGAAGTGAACAGTGACCCAAACCAATACTAGAAGCCAACCATGAATGTACTAGAAGGGTTTGTACCCACTAGGAGCTGAATACAGCCACTAGGAGTGACCAAAATCTTCCACTAGAAGTAGCACACACTGCAAAAACCCATGGAAACTGTTGTTAGAAACTACCATATGTTAGACTGTGCAATGAAATATGTACACTAAGCCTCCCCTTAGGCTTAGCCTCCCCTCAATCCTAGACCTCAAGGATTAACCATTCCAATGTGAACCACCAAGTGGTTGAACCGCGGACCATCAAAGGCTTTAGTCAATAAATCAGCAACATTATCATCCGTATGTACTTTAAGAACCTGTATCAGCTTCATCTCATTGGCATCCCTTATAAAGTGGTGCCTAATCTCAATATGTTTTGTTCGTTTACAAAAAATAGGATTCTTCACAATGCAGATAGTGCTTTGATTGTCGATGAAAATTTTGGTGTTCATCAAATTGAACCCATAATCCAGCATCTGATTTTGTATCCACAAGACTTGTCTACAACAACTAGCAGCAGCTATGTATTCAGCTTCTGTTGAAGAAGTAGCTACTATTGTTTGTTTCTTACATTGCCATGAGATAAGTCTTCGACCCAAAAACTGACAACCACCAGTAGTAGACTTCCTGTCATTATTAGCACCTGCATAGTCACTATCACTATAGGCTTCAAGTACAAAAGGTGATTCTCTAGGATACCACAAGCCTAGCTTGGGTTGAGCCTTGATATACTTGAAAATTTTCTTGACTGCAATTAAGTTTGATACGGTTGGAGCCACCTGATGTCTAGAGCAAGCACTTACTGCAAACATAATATCCAGACGTGATGCAGTCAAATACATGAGTGAGCCAATCATTGACCTGTACATGTGAACATTTACTGGAGGATCTGGCTCATTCTTGAGTTTGACTTTAGTGACTTCATAAGGTGTTGCTGCTGGTCTAAGAGGTTCCACATCAAACTTCTGAAGAATCTTATGAACATACTTGTCTTGACTTATGAAGATACCATCCGACTGTTGCTTGACTTGAAGACCAAGAAAAAATGTAAGTTCTCCCATGGCACTCATCTGAAATTCGTCATTCATTAGTTGTTCAAACTCATCACACCATTCCTTCTTAGTAGAACCAAAGATAATATCATCCACATACACTTGAACTAGGATGATGTCCTTGGTATTCCTTTTAAAAAATAGTGTTTTGTCAATAGTGCCTCTTCTGTAGCCGTGTTTCAACAAGAAAGTGGAAAGACGCTCGTACCAAGCTCTAGGAGCCTGATGAAGTCCATATAGAGCTTTGACCACCTTGTAAACTTTCTTGGGATGAAGTGGATCCACAAAGCCCTTAGGTTGAGTGACATAAACTTCCTCATCAATCTTGCCATAGAGAAATGCACTCTTGACATCCATCTGAAAAACTGTAAAGCCAACATAAGAAGCAAAAGCCAAAAACAGACGAATGGCCTCAATCCAAGCAACAAGAGCAAAAACTTCAGTATAGTCAATGCCTTCAAGTTGTGTGTGACGTTGTGCAACCAACCTAGCCTTATTTCTCACCACAATACCCCTCGCATCTTTCTTGTTTTTGAGAATCCATTTGGTACCAATTGCTGTCTTTCCATCTGGCAAGTTAACTAGGATCCAAACATTCTGAAACAAGAACTGTTGTATCTCCTCCTACATAGCATCCACCCAACTTGGATCCTAAGAGCATGAGAGACTGATCTAGGTTCCACCTGTGAAAGAAAACAAGCAAGCAAACAGTGAAGAAAGTCCGTGTGATTATTACGCTTTTGGTCCTCAATATAGCTCACAAGAGCATGATGATCAAACGTTGCTTTCTTATGCATGCGATGAGTCTTGACAGTAGAACCAGGATTTCTAATGATTTGAGTAGTAGGATGGTCTTTATGCATCTGCTGAACAGGATTAGAAGCTACATCCACTTCTAGTGTCAAGTTATTAAGATCCCTAACAATGTCATCATCATATGAAGCAGAGTCGAAAATGCCATCTATTGGTTGCTTATGAATATCATCCAGCTTAGTAGAAGGCTTCTTTTGATAGTTTCCCAGGTCTGAAGGACCAGAGAATCTAGTTGAGAAAGTAGGATCACTAACCAGACTACCAAAAGGTGTTAAACTTGCACTAGGAGTAACATTAGGAGCACTAGGAGTAACTTGGACAGTAGGGGTACTCAAGGGAAACTCAAAGCCTCCTTGAGCAGCTGCTGTAGTAGCATCTTGTTGTTGCTTGAGCAATATGTCAAGAGTTCCTTGTGAGTCCATAATGTCTGATGGAGAAGCATCACTAGGAGGAGCATTGGTATTTGGAGAGACTGTGGTGGAATAGGATGGAACAACAAAAATATCATCCTCCTCATCTGAGTCCGAAAAACTAGAATGAGCATCTGCACTAGAAGTAGCAAACACTTGTGGATCTGCATCTTGGTTAGTTTTGAAACGAAAATATCCCAATGAGTCACTAAGATAATCAAGATCAAAATACCATTCAGGACCTTTGCCTTGGATGTTTGACTTCTCCTCAAAGTACCTGATATTAATAGTTTCAATGACACGCTTGGCATGGAGATTATAGAAACGATAAGCCCGAGAGTGAGCTGAATATCCCACTATGTATCCTTCATCTGCCTTGCCATCAAATTTCCCCAAATAGTCACTAGTATTCAGAATGGTGACAGGACAACCAAATGGCTTCAAATGAGCAATGCTAGGTACTTTAGCTGTGAGTAGATCATATGAAGTCTTCTTGTGTGGATTGGTAATTGAAACCCAATTCAAAACATAACTTGCAGTGTTGACAGCTTCTGTCCAAAACATGGTTGGAAGCTTGGAATCTGCAAGCATTGTTCTCGCAGCTTCTATTAGAGTCCTGTTCTTCCTTTCTGCAACACCATTCTGTTGAGGAGTCCTTGCAGCACTATAATCTCTTTTGATACCTTTGGAATTGTAAAGTGCTATGACGTCTGTATTTTTAAATTATGTTCCATTATCACATCGGATACCTTTCACCTTCTTGGACAGCTGATTCTCAATTAGTGTAATGAAGTCCTTGAGAATTGGGTAGGTCTCATTTTTGGCAGCCAGGAAGAAAACCCACGTGAACCTGTTATACCCATCAGTTACCACAAGACAGTATTGTTTGTGGTCAATGCTCCTAATAGAGGTAGGACCAAATAAATCCATGTGTAGTAGCTACAATGGTTCAGTTATAAGACTGAGAGCAGTAATGGCCTTGAAGGACGCTTTGTGTTGTTTGCCTTTGCTGCACGCAAGGCAATTGATGTCATTTCTGAAAGTTTTGGGAGGTAAACCAGAGACCAAGTTCATATTTGCTAATTTGTGAATGGTCTTGAAGTTTACATGTCCCATCCTTCTGTGCCATTTAGTGGCTTCATCTTCTGAGGCTTTAGCAACCAAACAAGCTAGTTGACTAGTAGAATTAACTTTATTCAGCTTGATACTATAGAGATTGTGTCTTCTAGGGATTCTGAGCAGAACTTGAGAGTCATCCGGGAGCTTAAAGTCTTTGGATAACACCAGTGTGTCAGTATCTGTAAATAGAACAAATTGCTTCTTGTCACAGATCTGTGAGACAGAGATCAAGTTGAAGTGTTGAAGCGCTTCCACATAGTAGACCTGCTCAAAATTAAGGTTAGGTGTCTGTATTGTTCCTTTGCCAGAGATCCATCCTTCACCACCTCCAAAGTAGACCTTTCCGCCTTGAAATGGTACAAAGTTAGATAAAAGTCCTTTATTCCCTGTCATGCTTCTAGAGCATCCACTATCAACAATTCCTAGACTGGGATCTTGGTATGGAGTAACCTACAACAACAAGAAAAGATATATACAAAAGTTAGTGTCTTAAGGGGACCCAGACCTTTTCAGGTTTGAGTATGCCTTGTGGATATTTTGTAGATAGCCAAGAAGATTGATGAGATCCACTATTGTTCTTAGGTTTCCTATTCATCATATGGGTGTTATTGTTTGACCAAGAACAACCTGCTGAGGGCTTAACAGCAGTACCCAAATTTCCCAACCCAAAACCATTTGGTCTGAATTAAAAGCATAATTCTGATTAATGTTCTGAAAATAGTTGTTGGTTGGCCTATGATGGGTGAAACCATTGTTTCTCCAAAGATCAGAAACTAAAGGAGAGGTCCTTCTAGAAGAAGAATAAGATTGGTCACATGGGTTCAGTCTTCTAGAAGAATATGGAGCAACTCCTGGTGGACCAGGAGCAGGATAAGCTTGATAAACAGAAGGAGGTTGATCATAAAAATCACAATCTTTAATCAAATGAAATTTATTTCCATAAACAAAGCATGTTTTAAACGACCTTTTATTCAAATGACATTGTTTCATGCTGCTAAATTTATTACACACAACTCTAGGAGTATCAACATTCCTAGGACTCAATAAACTAGAACCAGACACAGTTGAAGTAGAAGCAACTCTCTCTTCACTCTTCCTAGCACTAGTAGGAGCAGGGTCATTTGTCTTGGAGCTTGTAGGTCTTGACTCTTCACTTGAATCACAGGATGCAGAGTCACTGGCTTTGTCACTGAAAGTACAAGAGACAAAGTCATTAGTATTAGTAGAGCTTTTTGGAGACTCATGCATCTGTGATCCATCCAAGTCAGTATGCCTAGATATGGGCATAAAAGTTCTTGTAAAAGGTGGAGGGACAACATGCATTGCTGCAGCTGGTTGAAACCTATTGTAGCTAGGTTTTCCCTCCTCCTCCTTGTCAGGATCCAAGACACTTGAAAAAGATAAATCAAACACATCTTCTGAATCAATATATTTATCAAATCCTAAACCTCTCTTAGTCCTACCAGACATGCTACTATCAATTAACTATGAAAGATTCTTAGGTGCATTTTGCCATTTTTCAAATCTTAAAAGGGTAGCATCCAATTTTTTCTGCATGTCTTGCTTATCCTTGATACTGTCATCTTTTAGTTTTTTAGTGTATTTAAGCATATTAGTGGTGTTTTCAAAATCAATGTTCAGAATTCTAATTTTATCCTCATATTCACGTTGAGTATCTTGAAGCCACCTCTTTTGTTGTTCTAATGTTTTTAAAGAACTCTTATATGCTTGAACATCTAAAAAACACTTATCATTTTGTTCATTTAAGTCATTGTATTGAGACAACAGTTCTGAATATTTATCATGACAACCAAGAGGGAAATTTTGTACCTGAGGTGAGATGCCCATTAGAGCAAATTCTTCTGCTTCCTCGGCATCAGATAGATTCCCAGCAATCATTGCAAACACATCAGTAGAAGGTTCAGCTGTTTCCAAGGTAGCATTCTGATGATCACTCCAGTTAACCATAGAGTCAACAGACACCAAAGCTTTCTTGTCATCTTTGAGCTCCTGAACCTTGAAGGCTGAATACCTGTTCTTCTCCTGGTCATTTTTGTTAGGGCATTCCCTAGCAAAGTGACCTTGCTGCTGGCAGTTACAGCATCTAACCTTGCTTCTATCAAACCTTCCTGGCTCTCTTGGGTTGTAGTTAAACTTTCGACCGGCTTTCTTCTCAAACTTGTGAACCCGAAGAGTGAGCATGGCCATCTGCCACTTGAGATCCATTTCATCCAGGTCAAGTTTATCAACCTGTTTGAAGTCATCAAAAGCAAGCTGCTGTTGTGTATCAACATCAGCAATAAAAGAGTGAAGAACAGCTTCTACCATGCTACCAGACTTGGATTTTGGTTCAGGAGTAGAAGTATGTTGAGAAGACACAATATAGCTTGGGCTACTAGCATAAGACATGGGACTAGATCCCATGGAACTCACAAAAGCAGAGTTAATAGTATTAGGAAAGGAATCACTTGAGTATCCTCTCACATGAGGCTCAAATGTTTTGAGCTTATAAAACAGATCATCAAAATTAAGATAGTCAAGGCCACCTTTTGCTTTGAGAGAGATTACTACATGCTTCCATGAGTGAGGTAAAGCTCTAAGAAACCTGGCATTGATATCTCCATTGTCAGGTTTAGACCTAAGTTGATTCAAATGGCTAAGTATCTTTTGGAACCTATCATAACCTTGATGAATACCTTCGGTTTCAGAGATCTTGAATTCTGTGAATTCATCTCTCAGCATGGATCTGCGCATTTTCTTTGTTTCCTCATTCCCTCCAGACCTTGCTTTTACTCCATTCCAAATCTCTCTAGCATCATCCAAGTGATAAAAATCACCCATGTGATCATCAGGAAGGGACTAAAGCAAAATAGTTTTTGCTTTAATCTCCTTCTGGACAGCTGTGATTTCTTCATGAGTTTTAGGATCAAGAAGGATAACATTACCATTCTTGTCTCTTCCAGTAAGCTTCTTACTATTACCATTCTGAACAATTTTCCAAAGATCTAGACCAGTGTTGGTGATACAGCATTCCATCTTCATTGCCCAGCTATCATACTCATCTTTCTTCAAAAGAGGAAATTTTCCATTTGTATTGGAAACAGTAGCAACGATCTGCTGAGGTTGTTGTGTTTTAGGGGTGCTGTCTTCTCCTGTTTGAGTGGAACTAGAGGCAGACATGATTAAACAAAGATTTTAGTAATAAAAAATTGATTCTTCTTGTGCAGAGACTCTCCCAGGATCTGATACCACTTGTTGGGTCCACTAGATGTGGATCTTGCAGCCTGTTAGGGATGGTGAACGACTTCTGTAATCACAAGTCTATTCATAGAGAGACTCTAGATGAATCACACAGTATAAGTGCGGAATACAAATACTATGAACAAGAAAAAACAGAATAACTATAATT
Source organism: Glebionis coronaria (assembly GCA_025667525.1). NCBI lineage: Eukaryota > Viridiplantae > Streptophyta > Magnoliopsida > Asterales > Asteraceae > Glebionis > Glebionis coronaria. Next base: position 102,456,331 of record CM046875.1, read on the forward strand.
ACTTGATCCTTACTAAGGATTTCTAATATAAATATAAACTAGAATAATGTTTGATGAAGGTGTGTATAACCCTTCTGCCTAAGGTTCCTTTTATACTACAAGGAAACCCTAATACATCATTAAGCCAAAACGTGTAATTCTGATATGCATATCCTTTCCTAACATATCTCATGCATATCCTAACAAACTACTCAAAATAATAAAGTTTGACTTTCTAAAGACTAGGAGCACGTGTTGCTCCTACTACTACTAGGACCAGGAGGAAATACATACCTCTTAGTATACCTATTACAAATGACTATTCCAAAGGTCCTAACATTGTTGAAAAAGCTAGTAGACATCTGAAACAACAAAGACAATTTAGAAGTGCTCCTAGAATTAAGTCAAGTACTGCTGAACCTACAACTACATCTCCAACTATCAAGACCACTTATGTGAGGAAGAATAGAAAGGAAAAGGTAAGTTTAAAAGAGGAAGAGACTGCTGAAAGAATGAATGTAGGAGATAAAGCTCAAGATGTTGCTCAGACTGAAAATGTACAAGCAGTACATACACAGTCAACAGTACATACAGAAGAAACGGTACATACAAACTTGGAAGAAGGTTCAATAGAATTTGAAGGAACCTCCAGGGGAGTTAAGAGGAAAAGATCAACAAAGAGAAAGCAGAAAGCCAAGAAGGCTAAGTCAATAACAGAAGATAGTGATGATGATGAGAGCTTGAAAAAGTACTTGAAGATAGTAAAATTTGAAGGTCAATGTATTGATACAGAGATTTTTGGAAAGAGATCATCTATTGCTAGATGGATATATTCTATGGATCAAGGAATGGAAGCTCATGGAATTCAAAGAACTGATGGCACAACAAGAATATTCAGACTTTTGGAAGATATTCTTCACATTCTTGACAGAAAAGATATTCAGGATCTTTTCAGGTTAGTTCAAGAAGCCAGTGAAGGTAAAACTGAAGTATCACTATTATATAGGAAATTTCTCTTCATGTATGAACAACACAACTGTGATCAAAAAGTATTGAAGGAATTAGAGAATCAGGTTCCTAGTTACTGTAGATATTATAGGTCATGCGGATTGCATATTTTGGATATAGATGATGTTACTTACTATATGCTACAAGAGAAGAGTCATCCATTTAAACAAAGATTGTTGGAAAGAATGTTGGAACAACAATTGGAAGTTACAGAAGAGTCTGTTGATGCTTTGGAGTTGATCAGAATGGTTAAACAACAAATCAAGGATTTGAAAGATGAGGAAGAAGTTGAGAAAGAGCCTTAAGTGTTTGACTTTCAGTCACACTTCACAAATGGTTCTCAGTTCACCATGTCTAACACACATAAGAACTGGCTAGTCCATAAGCAAACGGTTTGTGGTAAAGACTTCTCAAATCCGTTGAAAGCTGGTAGTTTCCTAAAAACTATATGGTTCTGACTCACCTTATTTCGAGACAAAGAGTTGGCTAGTCCTAGACAAACGGTACTAGGTAAATACTTCATCAAATCTGTTGATGGTTACAATTTTCCAAAAATTATAGGGTTATCAGTACACCTTATTCTTTATGAATAAAGTATTGGCTATTCCAAAGTGTACGGCTAACTGGTAAAGAATATATCAAATCCGTTGATAGCTAGTGATTTGCTAAAAATCATGAAGCCAATACAGATTGGTTTTTGTTGTTAACTGTTTTATTTCAGGTATGAAGATTGCAAGCAAAGAAGTATTCAAGAAGAAAATACTTAGAAGGTTTTGTCTCATCAAATCAAGACTGAAGTTCATGATTCAGAGTTCATAGATTTAACTCAATAAGACAATTACTGTTGCTACAAAGAGAATTAAATGTTTACAAGACACAATAAGATCATAGTTTGAAGACAAAGATGATGTTCATGATGTTTGAAGATTATCTTATCAGAAGAAGATCTATATTGAAGTGTTTGGCTACATTCAGTTGGATACAAATACAAATTACAAAGTTCAATCCAAGGATGAAGGAAAGACTGAAAACATGTATTCTAAATACATCCAATACAAAGAGAAACAAGAAGACAACAAGTTATCATTCTTGTTTAGGGGAGGATTGTTGGGAATTATTTGTTAAGTGTCAAGTACTGTTAGTGTTATTGAAGTACTGTTAGTATCTTTCAAGTACCGTTAGTGTTAACGCGTTACATAGTAAGTACTGCTACTTAGAAAGTAAGTACTGCTATAGTGATTAGGACGAATATATCTTTGTATAAGATATGTTGATAGGTGTGAAAACACCCATCCTTTTACCACTTAATTATAATAATAACCAAACCTAAACGTGTATTTATTGTCGTAGAAGTTAGAATTATGCGTGGTTTGTGTTTTTGTTGTGATTTAGGACCAAAAGATGAAAAAGGAAGAAAACACGGGCTTTCACGGGCTTTTATCGAAGAAAAAGACAAAAGACGAAGTCAAAAGATCAAGAGTGCAAAAAGAACGGAAGTCAAAGACCTATTCTGAAGATTTATCAAAGAAAAAGTCCAAAGACGGAAGTTTAACAAAGTCGAAGAACCAAATCTAATAAATGAAGAAATTATAAGACGAGTCCAAATTAATTATCGACAAATCCCGAGCCAAAGTCGAGGACGTCAATTTATTAAAGACGACACGACAAAGAAAAAAAGAAAGAAGAAGAAATCACTCACAACCAACTCCACTCCTCCTATAAATAGGACCCTTCCCTTCATTTGGAAGGTGTTAGCTAATTTGACAAATTAGTTCTCCACTTTATTTTTCATGCACTTTTCATATTGTCATTTACATACTTGTCTTTAATTTCAAGTTATTTCAATTAAGTCTTTAATTTGTGTTGTTGAATCTTAATCCTTAATCAAGCTTTTCGTAATCATCTCATTCTTCCTTTCTTGTTTTTAAATATCTTGCTTTGTTTGATTAATCTTGAAGATTGGTTAATCTTGATGTTTATTTGATAAAAGTTCTTATTTGTCTATTGTTCTTATCATTTTCATGCAATTGATGTTCTTTCCTTATTGTGTTTTTAGCTTATTTCTTGATTAGCTTATTTTCTTTTAAGTGTTTTCAAAAGTTTAATCTTTTTAAAGTTTATTTTATAAATTTTGTTTATTTAGTGTTTTGAAAGTTTTTAAATTTGAGCTTATTTAGCTTATCTTTTTATTGTTTTAATTAAGTTTTTGGTAATTGCTTATTATTAAAGTGCTTATTTGGTTATTGCTTATTTCCTTTTTCCATTCCATCGTTATGTCTAAGGGTTTTCATGGTTTCGATCGGGTATTGTGATCGCATAAGCCTTAGGGTTTTCTTACTTGCGATCAAATACCGCGATCACTACTTGCGATCTACACTGAGATCACATACTACGATCTAGACCACGATCGCTCGTTGCGATCTGGACTACGATCCGTGAGTGTGATTGAGTGGTAAGATTCGTGGGTATGATCTGAGTTGGGATCACTCACCACGATCGTTAGTTGCGATCCGTGGGTACGATCCATCACTGCGATCTGGGCCTCGATCATCTTGTTACGATCGCATTGACTGCGATCCATTGTCACGATCGTGGAATACGATCTAGTCACGATCGCTGACTACGATCACATTGACTGCGATCCAAGTGCGATCTGACCTCAGTTTTGTTTTTATTTCCTGTCTTTATTTTAAGTTTTAAATTTAACTTTCCCCGCCAATTTTACTTAGTGTTATTTTAAATTTGTTTTGTCTTAGTTTTATTTTTAAGTTTGCAAAAATTTACTTTTTGTCGAGTTTTAATTTTTCGTCATTTATATTTAAAGCTTTTATTTTTATTTATTTTAATTAATTACTCAACGACATTTTCATTTTAAAATAGATAATCAACGAAAATTCTTTCTTTTCACCAAAAACAATTGAGTCACACATTAACTGTAATCAATTCGATTAGACAATTCAACAAACTTATTTTTATACTAGGTAAAATCTAGTTATTAAAACGGCGCCGCTGTCGGCTCTTTTCGTGAAGATTAACGGTTGTTTGTAAGAGACGCGTTGGATTTTGGGATCCGTTCCCTCATGAACGTTATTTTTCGTGTCAAAAAATTTCAAAAATCCATAAAAATTCAAAAATTCAAAAAAATCCAAAAACATTTAAAAATCATAAAAAGCATTTCTTTTTCAAAGTTTTGCACCAAAAATATTTTATTTGTTACGTTAACCATATTTCCTCTATTTCTTTGCTATCTTTTTCTTTTGTAGGTGTATGCATACTAGATCTTCGTCTTATTCTGAGCCCGAGACTCTTGAAGACTTTGATATGGTCGGTGTGCATAATAATAACAACCCACCTCACCCCAATTTGAATAATAACAACCATGTCCCTCAACCCGACCTTCGTACGATGGAGGAGCTATGCCAACCTACAATGAATGGACGTGGAGGACCGATTGCGCCGATGCAAATCACGGCTCCTGAATTTTCGTTGAAGCATCACATGATCCAACAAGTTCAAAATACTTGTCCATTTCGCGGATTACCGGATGATGATGCCAATAAACACCTCGACAAATTCATTACCGTCACTCAAAGCATGAAATTGCCCTGTGTTACCATGGATTTTCTTCGCCTTCATCTATTTCCACACACTTAATCCCACCATGCCGAAAAATGGTTTGATCGTCTTCCTAAGAATTCAATTCATACATGGGACGAAATGACTCAACGATTTTTGTCGCGCTACTTTCCACCATCCATGGTAACGAGCCTTCGTAATCAAATCAGTGGTTTCACACAAGAACCTGATGAGTCACTTTTTGATGCTTGGGAACGTTATAATGTTTTGATCGATTGTTGTCCTAACCATAATATGCTCCCCGTCACCTTAATTGATACTTTCTACAACGGTTTAACTTTTCGTGATCGTGATGCAATTAATGCTGCCGCCGGTGGTACATTTATGAAAAGAAGACCCGAGGAGTGTAGAGAGCTTATAGAGAACATGACCACTCATCACAAAAATTAGAATTCATCCACATCTTTAAGAAATAATCCGAGGGTCAATGTTTCTTCTACTTCATCAAACCCCTAGATGACCGAACTCACCCGCACAATAGCCGAAATGAGCAAAAATTTCTTCGCCATGGCTACGAACCAATTTCAACAAGTTAAAGCTGTAGCACTTTCTTGTGAGACTTGCGGCGGTCCTCATTCATACACTGATTGTCCTTCCACTCATGACAATCCGGAAAACGTGTATGCGGCTCACGGTAACTATTACATGGAAGGCTATCAAGCCCGACCTCAAGGTGATTGTAACTTGCTAAGTTATCGTTCCAACAACTTTATTTCACCCGGTTTTTCTCCTCAAAACCACAACCTACACAACTTGAAAAGAAGCAATCCAAACCAACCTCGTGCTTCTACTCCATATCAACCACCCGCTCACCAAGCTCCACCCCTCACTCAACCCACGACATTTAATCAAGATGTTGAAACTTTCATGAGGACCCATGGAGAGGTGGTGAAAAACCTTCAAAGCCAGATTATTAACTTGAAAGGTGATATCACTAAACAAGGGAATGATATTCGAACCGAGCTTAGAAATGATATGAAAACTTCTTTAAGTAATCAAACGAATGATTTGAGGAATATGATGGATAGTTTCTTCCAAAACACTCAACCCTCTGCTTCGGGCTCTCTTCCTTCGAATACCGTGACCAACCCAAGAGCTAATGTGAGTGCTATTACTACACGTAGTGGAGCAACTCTTGTAGGACCATCTACCCCTCCCCCAGTTACTCCATCTACACCTTCTCCACCTCTATTTATTCCTCCTACTTCCACGCCTAGTACTAATTCTACATTATCGTCTCCACCTCTTACGGAAGAAGTACCAAAGACAAAACCTCCATCATCCCCACCTTCTACCTCTCAACCCACAACCTCTACATCTACACCTACTACACCTTCTCCTACTACACCTTCACCTTCTACATCTACACCTCCTAAGCCCAATAATCCTTATCCATCTCGGTAAGACAAGTGCAAATTGCTCACTAAGGATGACATTCAAGTAACAAACTTTTTGAAAAAGATTGCGGGAGTGAACATCACCATTAGCCTTGTTGAAGCTCTTGCCCAAATGCCCAAGTTTGTTAAGATGTTTAAAGATTTGCTTAGTAAGAAGGAGAAGATGGCTGAGTTTGTCAACACTCGATTAAATGAGAATTGTTCTACAGTCCTTCTTAAAGAACTTCCGGAAAAACTTGGAGATCCTGGTCGTTTTGTGTTACCTTGTACATTTTCCAAAACAGAAGAATTTACTGCCTTAGCCGATCTCGGGGCAAGTATCAATTTAATACCATTAAGTGTTTGGAAAAAGTTATCATTACCCGATCTTACACCAACAAAGATGACTCTTGAGCTAGCAAATCGAACTCTCGCTTACCCCGTTGGTATTGCCAAAGATGTGTTTGTTAAAGTTGGTACCTTCACTTTTCCGGTCGATTTTGTTGTTGTTGATTATGAAATAGACCCTCGTATTCCGTTAATACTTGGATGACCATTCTTGAGAACCGGGAAAGCTTTAGTCGATGTTGCCGAAGGTGAACTAATCTTAAGGGTCGAGAATGATCAACAACTTGTTAAGATGGGGAAGATCACAAACAAATCCAATGGAAGAGAATCGGCGAATATGATTGATGTGCTTCAAGACGAGCTTGATACAACTACTTTGGAAAGTACAAAGCTCAATGATTTTATCATTTACAACCAATCCTCTTTTCGACCCTATCTATGATAATCCACTTTTTCAAGACGATGTGGATGATTCTAATGATTCTCTCTCCAATTTGGATGCCCCACCAATATATGATGCTCCACCAATCTATGATGATGATTCTAGTTCCGATATGGATGATTATGATGATTTTTCTTCAGAGTATAAAGACATGCCAACTTATGATGACTTTGATGATGTTGATACTCTTTCGAGTGATTCTTCAAATGATGACCTTGCTCCTATTTTTGATGAAGATCCTCCGCCAACAATACTTGATCCTACTTTGGATGATTACTCATTTGAGGAAGATTTTACTACTTTTCTCAATACATACTTTCCCAATAAGAATGATTCTCCTCCTTTGGACTTTTATTATGGTCTTTATCCTCCTTCGGATATTAAGAAACCCGTTTCAAAGGAGAAGAAACCGGACGACACCGATATCCGTAGTACCTATGTCTTAACACCTCTCTTTCCACCTTCTTCGGACGAGATTGTGCGGTTTATGGGAGAATCTTCAAGGTCTACTAAGTCTAAGTCTTATTTTCCCCTAAAGGAAAAGGTGTTCAATCCGGTATCACAATTGTTAAGCCATCTCAGTATCCAT